>CM060116.1:1238354-1958354 GCA_030522415.1 Channallabes apus | reverse complement strand
GCGCTACTCCCGAAGATTCCCTTGAGGATTGCTAGGCAACGGCCCACGATGACATCGTCGCTGATGTTCTCCATGATACCTGCAGCCTCTCCGGCCATCAGCGCCAGCAGGATGGGGGCTAACGAGGACAAAGATCAATCAGGAAGCATAATCGGAGCAGCCTTTGACAATTACAGAACCAGGCACTTTAAATTTGTTACATTCATTAATGTTTAATAAATATATTAATAGCCATCTTTTTCTTTGTTATACAGACCTTTGTAGAGGTTCCAGAAGAGGAAGAGCTCTCCACGGCTGGCTGTGGTGCTCCCTACATGACCGAACAGGTTCACGCTCGGGTCCCAAAACACACGGTCGAAACACAGCACCACCTAGAGGCAGGCGAGTCACCATACATGAGTAACATGCATCACATCGATACACATCACAAGGAACCAGAAGACAAATATAGTCGCCACCAAGCATGAGCGGGCCCAAGCACCTTGCACTATCGCACCCTGTCTGCCAATCTTCATGACCTTTTGGGCATGTTAAGACCCCCCTCCCAAAAAAAAAAAGCCCTGAATGATGGAAAAAATCTGACAACATAGGAATGACGTCATAGTGCTTGGGTCCTAATAATTATTAATTAAATATTTTTACATTTTACAACATCATGTGGCCCCAGTATGAAAAACTGAACTCCCAGATCACCCTGATTACCCAGAATTCCTGAAACACCTAAATCCTCAGAGTACCTAATTACCAGGACATTTAGTCTGCATGTTAGTGGATGCCCCCCCCCCCCCCCCGCCCTAGTCCTGTTGCAGTTTCCCCTTGGTGTGCCCCCCCCCCCCTGTGACCATGAGGCAGACTGTAAATCTACACAGAAGGCTGGTTGTGGTGCACTGCACCCTCTGCTGGTCTAAGGAGGAACCACAGCAGCAGGATGTTGCATAATACTGCAGTATTTCTGTTGCTGTTAAAAGACAGAGAGAGAGAGAGAGCGATTCACTGCAGTGTGTGATAGCACACAGGAGGACAGGAGGGGGGAGGAGTGCCGAAATCAAAAACACATACACGCTCTCTTTCCGCCCCGGAGGTAACCAAGGTAACCTTGTTGCAAGGCCACTGAATTGTTGTGTTGAAGCTCTACCTAATGGATTAGTGACCTGAATTCCTCCTCTACCATCAGGGCCGAAATTCGAAAACATCGGTTTTGCTTCCAAAAAGGAGACACTCGCGTACACACGCGTCAGTGGGACGTTACAGAATATACGCTCTGTTGCGGTTTATTGAACTCCGTTCTGAAAGAACATTCTAGAAGCATCAGTCGTTGGATTCGCTGGCCAGTTTAACACGAACACCTGCTCATACACACCTTATTGAGGTTGCCGAAGCCCATCCTCTGAATAGCAGAGCTCTTCCACTCGGGGAGCGGAGGCACAAACTGGACGGCGGGTGGCTGCTGCTTCATCACTCCCAGGGGAAGCGTGCACAGCACTGCGTCACATTTATAGATAAACGTCTGCGTGGTCGAGCGCGTGTTCACGGCGATCACCTCACAGCCTGGAAAAAGAGAGTGTGTGACACATGAAGACGGGACATTTACGTTTATAAACGGAGAAGAAACGAATAAACGATCCTGTACCGAGCGCAGAAGCTTCCGAGTGGAGCAACAGAAGCACATTATTAATGGCGTTACATCATCAAAACTGCCTTTTTCTCCAAACTCTGTGTGTGAATTAATCACAAACCCACTCGTGACACACACTTACACCAGCCTCAAAACCCTGCAAGCGCCAATTAGTTGAAAATCCACAAATAGTGCCGGTGTTAGAAACCACTCAACCAAAGTTTGGAGACGTTTGAGGCGGTAAAATGTTTCCATTTCTTTATAATCTTACAGGTGCCGCACTCTGAACTGTTTACTGTTCAGAACAGTTTTTATCCTGTGTGGCAGAAAGTGAATTATTATTAGCTTTGTGTTTGATCAGAAATAATAATCATGACTGAAATACGTGATGCTCAGCAACATGTTCAATTTAATTTGAAGTTAAACTCTTGCATTTAAAGTTTGAAGTGGCTGCAACATTAAAAACACACTGAGACTCACCTGAGGAGGTGTAGCGCACCTGCCGCACGGCCGTGTTCAGCTTAATGTCCAATCCCTCAGCCAGAGCCACTGGAACACACGAGTAGCCGTTTCTCACGGTCAGGTGACTCCCTGTGAACTCAAAATCATCATCCTGCGCGCGTACACACACACACACACAGTTAAAAAGGGAAAACAGGACCAAACATGAGTCACATAATCATATGTACACACACAGTTAGTTACCTGATCCCAGTGTTTGAGAGAGAGAGTAGACAAAGGTGTGGCGTTGGCAAACTCCAGGTTTGCAAAGTGCCAGTCCAGAATCTGTCTGTCTCTTGATGACAGATAAACATCACTGAGAGAAAGACAGACAGAAACATCAATGAGAAATATCATGAGTGTGAGAGTAAGAAGAACTGTATGGTCATGTCTACACTGCGTTCCACATTATTACGCAAATGAGATCTTTCCCTGATTTTCATAATTAGTGAATGCAAATGACAGTCAGTATAATTTTCAAGTCATCAACTATTAGGGTATAATATAAATTTTATTGAACAAACCTCCCAATGATAATATTTATTTTAAAAATAAAAAACTGAAAACGCACTGTTCCAAATTATGATGCACAACAGAGTTAAAACATTTTATAGGTTGTAAACAACTGAAAATAGGCTTTTGTTGAATTTGCAGCATTATGAGGTCATATTTACTGAAATCAAAAACATCCTAACAGGGCTACATGTTACATCTTAACATACGATGCCTTCTTTCATATCACCTTCACAATTCTTGCATCCATTGAACTTGTGAGTTTTTGGACAGTTTCTGCTTGAGTTTCTTTGCAGGATGTCAGAATAGCCTCCCAGAGCTGCTGTTTTGAATCAAACCGCCTCCCACCCTCATAGATCTTTTGAGGATTCTCCAAAGGTTCTCAATAAGTTTGAGGTCAGGGGAGGATGGTGGCCACACCATGAGTTTCTCATCTTTTATTCCCATAGCAGCCAATGACACAGAGGTATTCTTTGCAGCATGAGATGGTGCATTGTCGTGCATGAAGATGATTTTGTTACAGAAGACACGGTTCTTCTTTTTGTACCATGGAAGAAAGTGGTCAGTCTATATACTTTGCCGAGGTCATTTTCACACCTTCAGGGACCCTACAGGGGCCGACCAGCTCTCTCCCCATGATTCCGGTCCAAAACATGACTCCGGCACCTCCTTGTTGACGTCGCAGCCTTGTTGGGACATGATGGCCGTCCACCAACCATCCACTACTCCATCCATCTGGACCATCCAGGGTCGCACGACACTCATCAGTAAACAAGACTGTTTATAAACTTGTCTTCATGTATGCCTGGACCCACTGCAACCGTTTCTGCTTGTGAGCATTGATTAGGGGCCGAATAGTAGGTTTATGCACAACTGCAAGCCTTTAAAGGATCCGACACCTTGAGGTTCGCGGGACTCCAGAGGCACCAGCAGCTTCAAATACCTGTTTGCTGCTTTGTAATGGCATTTCAGCAGCTGCTCTCTTAATCTGATGAATTTGTCTTGCAGAAACCGTCTTCATTCTGCCTTCATCTACACGAACCTGTCTGTGCTCTGAATCAGCCACAGATGTCTTCACAGTGCGATGATCACGCTTAAGCTTTCATGAAATATCTAATGTTTTTATACCTCGTCCAAGGCATTGCAGTATTTGAGGCTTTTCGGCAGCAGAGATCCTTTTTCTTTCCCATATTGTTTGAAACCTGCGGCTGTTTAATAATGTGGAACAACCTTCTTCAGTACTTTTCCTTTAATTGTCCTCATCTGGCAAACTAATTATCACACGTGTCTGAGATTCATTTCAGTGACCCAAAGAGCCCTGAGACACGACACCATCCATGAGTTTAATTTAAAAACTAAACATTTAATGTTTATGGCACTTACATCCAATTTGTATAATTATTTGGAACGCGGTGTGTATTTGAAATATGATTGAAAAGATAAGGCAGGTGTGTGTGTGTGTGTGTGTGTGTGTGTGTGTACCTGGGTGGATTTGCCTCCAGTTCCTGCAATCTCTCCTCAAGTTTTACTTGCTGCTCAGCCAATACATCATATTCCTAAAACACACACACACACACACACACACACACACACACACACACACACACACACACACACTATAACCAACAAAAACGTTCTCGGTCTTAAAAGGGAGGACACAAATGCTGATTTAATTTAGATACAAATATTAAAATAATTAATTTTAAGATATTTTATGATCCCGGGTCTGTATTATTATTATTATTGTGTGAGTGTGTGTGCGCGCGAGACCTTGCAGAGGGCAGTAAGATCGCGGTGTTTGCTCTTGACCAGGAACTCGGCCGTGATGTCCCTCGGCGGCTTCACTTCACTCGCCTCCTTGTACTGTTGATGGAGCTCCTTCACCTTCTCCTTAGTGGACACCAACTGACAAACAACCATCAGCAGTTAATACCTCAGTCTAGTGCACGTACACACCCGTGCGTGTAGAGCCGTGTTTTATTGTACCTTGTTAAGGAGCTCTTTGAGCTCTTCTTGCGTCTTTACGATCTTCTTCCAGTGCTCGATCTGCTCGTCCTTCACGTGTTTCTCCTGCAGCCTGGACGAACACGAGGTTACGGGCTCATGAGACTATCTTTGACTTTTATAGTATATTGGACAGAATCAGGGCGTGTCCACATGTAGCTGGGTGCTTTTTTTAATGGAGATTTCTCTGCGGTTTTCGCCTTTCGTCCACATGGAAACGCAGTTTTAGCTCGTAAAAAAAAAAAAAAAAAACTTTGGGAAAATTCTGTCCAAAGTGAAGATTTTCCAAAACTCAGTGTTCAGGGGTGTTGTGTGGACAGGGGGAACGAAGATTTTGGCTTGTTGCAACGTCACCTTGTGTGCCGATGATGTCACTGTCTGTGTGATAGCACACAGGGTGTTTTGTTGCGTTTTCGTGTGGACATAAAAAAAAATTAAAAAGTAGAAATAATCTGTTTTTAAAAAGTACCCAGGACACGTGTGGACATAGACTACAGAAAATAAAACGCATAAGGAACAACCAGTCTTCAGAAAAAAAAAAAATTGATATGATAGTAATCATATCAATAAGCCAGTTTCACTTAAGCCAGTTTAAATAAACCTACAATCAAAATATCATCAATGACAACGAACAGGATGTACTTGTACGGACTTCCTGTACATACAGTAACTGCTCTGGTCATGATCAGCCAGTTCGTCTATGAAGATCGGCTTTTAAACCCGACTAGCTAATTAGTTCTAGTCTAGTAGCGTGGAGACGACAGCTGATCCGATCCGCCTCACTGCTGATGTACAGGCGCGAGAGTCACACTTACTGTATCACCACTTCCAAGGCTTGGCCGAGAGACACGGGTTTGTTGTTGAGGAAGTTGAAGTCGAGCTGGTGGCTGAGGTACGACGTGGCCTCCAGAAGCCTGTTAAACTCTTGCTCCACCATCTCATCCTTCTCCTTAGGAACCTACAACAAACAGACCAAAAAAAAAAAAAAAAGGAGATTATAACGTGGGCACGACCGCAACCGTGCGAAGATCGGAAACAGATGACGGGCTGAAATAAGCAGTGAATTAAATTAAATACTCACGCTTGTGCATCGCTCTCCCTGTTGGGGGGGGGGGGGGGGAGAGAAAACGTAAATAAACAGAGAGCACATGGCAACACAAGGAAACAAGACAAATAACACAACCCTGGTATTAACATGCCTGATTACGCTTATAAACTCATAAAATACTTCCCGGAGCTGAAGCAGGCTCTCTCTCTCTCTCTAATCTAATCACGCTTGTGTGTCGAGCTCAGGCTCTCCTAGAATGAAACTGTGGAATGTCGTTCTAAGACTATTTCCTGTACAGTACGAGTCTGGAGCCTCAGTGCTAAAACACATCTCAGCAGCTAGAGGTGACGTACAGCAGGAAAAATATAAACACATTTTGCTAAGAATGTAATTAGCCTGATCTGAATGCATAAGCGCTGTGTAAACAATCATCCATCCATCTGTGTGTGTGTGTGTGTGTGTGTGTGTGTGTGCTTACAGCCTGGCCGTTGGCCTCATACAGAGGGCACTTCTGTTTAATCTTGGCCAGCTCCATATTCACCTGCTTACTGATAACAGCCATGGGGTTTCCACCTGAGCGAAAACAGAAGAAGAGAACGAGAGAGAACTTCGGTTACATTGTTTCCTGAACGTTTCGAATTTGTAACGGTCTCGAATTTAAACGCAGTATTTCCTGTCTAAGGTGTTGAGTCTCACCCAGGCCCGTTACCACCATGGCTCCCAGGTCCGCCACATAATTGCCTTTACGAAAGGTGGCCACTCGTCCTCCAACACGATCCTGTCAAGTGAAGAAAACGATTTTCAAAACTTAAATACGTCACAGAACAGTACAAACTATTTAAACAATTTAGAAGCAACACTTTGAATAAAAAAAAATTTAAAAAACCTGACAGGAATTTAAACCAAACAGATAAACAGATTACAAAAAACGAATACAAGAAGGTTTTCACAACACGACCATATCTTGCGCATTTAAAAAAAAAAAGTCCATCGCTGAGTTTTTCCAATGCATTCATTACAATTTATTCACTGCACGTTTATGTGAATGATATTAGATGGTAAAATAATTGAAAACCTAACAATGAGCTGCATGAAACTACATCCCAGCTATAAAAACTAGAGAATCTACTGTAATCTCGATAATTGTGCAATAGAGAGCGATCTCACGCATCGCGACACGCCCGTTAGGGCACCGTGTAACTTTTACTTCAAAGTCATTTTGATTAGTGTCGTCTGGTGTTGTCTGTTACGGTTACTCGGTTTACTCAGGCATCAATACAAATACATTCATTTAGTTTGTTTGGGCAGGAAGATCAGTCAGTTAATATTTTTTCTCATGTAGTTAAAATTTCTTCTAAAACAGCTGTAAATTTGGCGCGCTGGAGCGAATCGCAAGCAACAATTTCTAGGCAAAACAGTGCTATTTCTTTTGCACTTTGAATCGGACACTTAAATGTATATTTGCTTAAAGTTCGCGTTGCTACAGAGGCATTTTGTTCCCCAACAAGTTTGAACACAGACAGCCTTAAACGTGAATGTACGTTGTCTTTCTATGAGCAATTTTAATAAAAGTCATTTGCTTAACACCGATCGTTTCCAGACCTTTGACCTGGAATAAAAATCAGGTCTGGACCTTTGAATATTAAGTTTGAGAAGCCCTGCTGCATTTATTAAAAAGAATTTAAAAAACCAGGGTAGAGATTATAGGATCCTGTGTGTTTATGATAAGCAGATTTTCTCTCATGGCGAAAAAGGAACTGACTAAAGAACTGGGGGGGGGGGGGGGGGGGGGGGGGAACCCATCCTAAAGCCTTCTATAGCATTCAAACACTAAAATCTGAAAATGTTCTGTCCATCACTGCGATAATATAAAGGGAGGAGTTGAAGTGTATAAGTGATGTGCAGTATGTGTGCTTTTCTCACCCTGGCTTCCAGCACAGTGACGTCCATGCCGAAGCTCTGCAGTTGCCTTGCAGCCGCCAGACCGGACACTCCTCCACCAATCACGATCACCTTCCCTGTTTTCTTACCTGCAAACACACACACAAGCGCATCAGATTTGACATCTCTACACCAACCACTCGTTATTCACCGCCTGATGGAAGGACCGGCCGCTTACTTGGGAGAGGTTTGACTCTCTTGTAGATGCCGAAGTTGATGAGGCCATGCCGCTCCAGGTAGCTGTGGATTCTGTGGACGAGGACAGCGTCACCTGTGAGTAAAGAAAAAAAGAAGGGCACACATTTCAGTCACAGATCCACACGGAGACAAATTAACAGGACTTCAGTCGTTCACTGTGACCTCATGTATTAAACATACGTAACGTGGCACTCGTCTGATACGACAAGTCCCAGTCTAACGATCTTACTGTTGTAAGGTGCCTCCAGCTGTTGCACTGTAGACTCGAACGTGAGCTGGACCTTCGGGTTGTCCAACCAGAGCTGGAGCTGGAGAGAAAAACTCAATTAGTCGCACTCATCCAACTGGCTGCTAAGCATTAAAAGGAGGTTGTTAGTCAGAGACGCGACCAAGAGGTTCCTAATCACAGACTCTGCAAATAAAAAAAATCTAAGTAAACTTCGCAGCCTTGGAAATACAGTATGTGCTACATTTGGTGGAAGTCAAACCCATCCATCACTCTGAGAACAGTGACTACAGTCAAGCATGGTGGTGGTAGCATCATCATGTTATGGGAATGCAACATCATCATAATGTAAGCCTGGGAAACTGGTCAAGGTTGAGGGATGGAAACAGAGCAATCAAAGAAAAATCCATTCCAGTTTGAAAGAGACTTGACCAATCAAATGCTGTACAGTTATTGTTTTCCTCGTGCGGCTTACCGTGCGGTTCCTGATGTACAGGAAGACCTTCTGTGTCTGCTGTGGCCCGCTGATGATGTCGGGGAAACACGCCGCTTCCTGTGATGTCATTCGGTCATGCGGCAGCCGACTCTGAAAGGCTGCGCCCTCTAACCCTGACAAAAATGCCAAACCAGTAGCGAGAAACATAGGAAAAAATAATCACAACCAGCCACACAGTCGCACTGAAAAGTATTAAACGTATTCACACCGGACACGAAGACAACGTTTCTAAATGAATGAGGATCTGTTACAATCAACAAACAACAATTTTTTCTTTTACATAATTTTGCAAACAGAAATTTCTTTTGCCTTGAAACATTATTGTGGTGAATTAAAATAAAAGACCAATAAACAAGTCTCTCTCTACTTTTTCTCCGTCTTCCTTTAAGAAACAGTAATATTGCATTTTACTACGGTTGTGTTTAACAGACAAAACCTGAAGTATATACACATAACTTAGCATTTTAAATCAATAATCGTTGTGCGAGAGAGAGAGATGATCAGTTATGCACATTTTAATAATCTGCACACACAGTTTATTAAACCAAAAGCTTAATTTATTAACCCGCGTGTCTCAATACGACTATAAACTCCTGATCGACGTTTTGATGCGACATAACCGTGTAAGCTAAGCCGAGTGGTTCAGCTCTTCTCACCCGAGGGTTCCTCTGGCTCACTGTCGTTCTCCTCCTCCACGGGCGGGGGAGGGGGAGGGACCACCTGCTTTCGCTCTTTCTCTGCCTTAGCGTTCCTCTCCTCCTCCGAGTAGTACTCGTCCTCCGAGAGGTTCGCCAGGCTCTCGTCCATCTCCCTGTACTCCACCTGCAGCATGGGTCACATGCACAATCTTCCTTAAAACCGGCTCGCGCACACGGAACACGCGCACATGATTCTCTCCCGCCGCGAGCACCGAAATATACATTACAATAATGTCTGTGTTTTAGCGCCATTGATGCACGCTTTACCTTCATTTATATGCAATTAATAAACACCATGCGAGACCATGTGACTCCATGTTACTCGAAATCCTGCAAATTTCAAAACATTTGTACCATTTCGCATTCCTTACAATAAAACTGACATAACACGCCTTGTACTATTCAACACACGAGCGTCTCAGCACTAGTGATAAAAACATTAGGTGTTCACTTTGGCTCTCTTGCGGCGGCTGGTCCTGCGGCCCTCGGCCGAGTCCTGATCCGCCCCTGCCGAACCGGGTAGGTGAGGCAGGGGCGTCCCGCTCGCGTCTCCGCTCGGAGACGCCCTTTCTTTCTTTTTCACGTCCGCTGAAGAGGCAGTGGAGCCGGGCGCCGCCCCCGACTGGGAGCTCGCCGAGGTCTCCAGGGCCCGATCGGCCCCGTTCCCTCCCGACGAGGAAGAGGACGAGGAAGAGGAAGAGCCTGGGTCCTTCTTATTCGACAGCATGATGGAGGAAGACAGAGGCCTCTCCTGAAACAAAGGGGAAGAAAAGACAGGGATAAGATTTTTAAAATTTTTAAATAAATAAATAATAATAAAACAAAAAAGAGCAAGTGAGATGAGGTGTGTGTGTGAGTGATGCCAGATGACCGATGTGACATGGGATGGACAGCAGCACACACGGAAATTAAACTCACACATACAGTAACGGGTAGAGCTACCATAACCACCAGACCCATACTGAGCTCAACACACTGCGTCATTCATTTCTTTTTTTTTTTTTTTTATCTGACCAGAGCAACATGTGCCAAACTTTAACCCTCATTTAAAAACTTTTTTTTAAGCAATCGCTTAAAAACTTTACCATGAAATAATAATTTTATCTAAACAACAATGTTTAGACAGGCCACTTGTTTTTCTTAAGGATATTATTTTCTTTCTCTTCTTGAAATGCTTTTCCCGGTGTGTGTGTGTGTGTGTGTGTGTGTGTGTGTGTGTGTGTGTGTGTATAGTTACAAGAGTGCGAAGACTGTAGGATTCTCACTGACACGCGAGTTAAAAGACATCTTTTAACAAGGAAATCACAGAATAAAAACATGACTACAATTATCGTCGCAATCCGGATTTGTACCTCAGTGGTTTCTCAGGGGAGGAAAATGTCTGAACCAGACAGAGAAAAAAAAATCCCGGAGGAGAACCTGTAAAACAGGAAATAACTCCAGAACTTACGAATGCAAATTTAATTCCGCCTACAAAGGGCTTAAGGGAAATTAATGCTTATGTGACTATTAATAAATCAAAGGCGCTATTCAGGTCTAGCTAGTGTTTGTTTTCTTTTGATATGTTTAAAAATTCAGCGACTGCATGTTTAGTTTTTATGCGCATTTCCTCTTTACATGATAAGGTAACGTCACACCCACATGTCTGAAGGGCGCGATTGTAAAGAATTGTCTCTGTATGCTGTAGAATTACAATTTCCATTTCACTGAAACTAAAGAGAGCAATCACACTCATATAAGCACAAACTCTGCCAAAGTTGGAGTGGAAGAACACGAGTGGCCAGAACAGAGCTTTGATCTTAACCCCCACTGAACACCTCTGGGATAAGCCTATTAGTGCAATCAAAAGGCTGTCGGGGCAATAACTCCACACTAATGCTGGTTGTTTGGTGATCGGGTGTCAACATACTTTTGTACATATGGCAGTTTTGGGCGGTTTGACCTTAAATCAATATCACGATTACCTGTGCAGCACTACGTCACGTCTGTAAGAGTTAAAAAGTTCTTTTCACATCCAGGATGCTGATTTGTTCCACCTGGTTTATGAGAAATAATGACTATGGGAAAATGAGAGTGAGCACTGTGCAGTGTGTGTGTGTGTGTGTGTGTGTGTGTGTGTGTGTGTGTGTGTGTGTGTGTGCGTGTGTGTGTGTGGATGCTGTAACTAATCCATTTTCTAAATAAAAAAAAAAATTCCAACATTGAGAGGAAGACGCTACACACTGAATTGGAGCGCCCCCTTGTGTCAACACAAGCACTTAATCAGTCAAACACAAGCCAAGTCATTACTTTACAATATTAATCTTTTTTTAAAAAGACAAAATTTAAACTCAACAACATTCCCCTGATGTGACAGAACAGAAACACAGATGGTGTGTGAATGTGCTGGAGGATGTCTGTAATGATGGCAAATTCACAACAAGTGCACATTACAGTAACCTTGTTTTGTTTTACCCATTTCTCGCTGCACCGGGAAATATCCATTCACTCACTGGGGAATAAAGGCAGAATAAGAGAGAGAGAGAGAGAGAGAGAGAGAGAGAGAGAGAGAAAGGTGAGGACACTAAACTGGAGCAAGGAGGCATTGTGAGGTACAACAATATCAATCTCAGGACGATAGGATCCTTTTCTCTCCAACAGGATCATATTTATAAAAGCCTTAACAATATGAAAAGTTCAGAAAGGTGAGATTACCTCTGTAATTTTTTTTCTTTGTTCAGCAGCATACACATTTCTAGACATTTGTAATCAAAAGTATAACATTTAATGAATCAGGTTTAATTCAGACAAACATGCGGGTCTTTGAAACAAATAGCACATGACCTTCTGTAGTGTCTGTACGTGTGTGTAGATGTGTAAATCTTTAATTTTGATTTAATTCAGAAGGTATCTACTTAAGGCATCTATTTTCCTGTTAGTGTCGTTGTTAGTAGATATAAATTATTTACCGTCCCAGTAAAATGAGGTGCGAGTCAGGACTTGATTCCGTACGCTGCGGATTCACTTTTGTAAGTTGTGGTGGTGTGTTACGCATGTTCAAGATTGCTGACTGATTTATTTGACTTTTATTTATTTGATTTTGAAATTTTCCTGAATTTCACATTCGATTATTTGTACTTATTTAAATGTAAACAATGTGTCGTTGAAAACGCCTGACTAAAATCGGTTAAAAATCTGTAAAAACATTTTTACACATCTACAGACATGTAATTAGTTAATCTTCCCAGGATCAAATATCATAGATGCATTCACACCGATCAGCCATAACATCATGACCAGCTGTGTGATATTAGATAATTCACGGTTTGCCACCAAAACAACCCTGACCTGTCGACTCCACTAGAACTCTGAAGGTGTGTGTGGTATCTGGCATGAAGCAGATCCTTTAAACAATGAGGATGGATCAGTATTGTTTTTCCAGCACATCCCACAGAAGCTCGATCAGATTGAAATCTGGAGAATGCGAATGCCGAGTCAACACCTCGAACCCACTGTGATGATCCTCGATGATCCTTTTTTTATTTTTTTTGCATTTTATTTTTCAGGGTGGATCACCCTACTGAAACTCACCACTACCATCTGTGAAGTTTAGGTTGGTGGAACAGAGACATATTGGTGCCTTTTGCACCGTGTGTTCTGACTTGTTTCTATCAGAACCAGCATTAACCCTTTCAGCAATTTGAGCTCTTCTGTAACCAGTTCACTGTGTTCTCCTTCCATGGAGTACTGTTGGTATGTTCGGACCCCTGCAGATCAGGGACATCTCACAAGTGATGCAATTTTGGATTAGCTCTGACATCACAGTTCGTGCTCAAATCCTCTCACTTGCCTATCTTTCCTGTTTCCAACACAACAACTTTAGGGACAAAATGATCACATGCTGCCCGATACACATCCAGGTGCCATCATAACGAGATTATCAATGTATATTAATTTCGCCTGTCATAACATTATTGCTGATCGGTGTATATGGACCAGAGAAGCACTGGGACAGAGTGGACATGGTGGCATCTGACATTCGCAAGAGACAGAATTCCAAAATACATCGATAATACACCGAGAAGTTACGGTGATGTCTAAGGACAAAATCACATCTT
This sequence comes from Channallabes apus, assembly GCA_030522415.1. Taxonomy (NCBI): domain Eukaryota; kingdom Metazoa; phylum Chordata; class Actinopteri; order Siluriformes; family Clariidae; genus Channallabes; species Channallabes apus. The sequence goes on along the minus strand of CM060116.1, from coordinate 1,945,017 downwards.
GGCTCAAGCGAAGGGAAGATAAATATTCCAGCGCTGAGCAACGCAGCATTTAATTGGACAAAAACGCACTTAGTACAGGATGAGTCAGCAATAAAACAGGCCTGATGAGCTACATTTTAATAAACAGAGAAAAAGACCACATTGAGATCAGCTTAGGACCAAAACAAACATTAACCTTATTACAGACATGACATTAACTGAAATTAAAACCTCATTCATGTCAAAAGCTGGGACAAATAAATTACAAAATCAGGTGCGCAGTATTTTTAACCTTCTTAGTGCATATTTATCGCGTAAAGAAGATAATCTAACGGGTTACAGATAACACCATACGTTTTAACAGGCTAGTTCTCCAGTTAGCAAAACTGCTATACAATACAACACAATGAGCACACTAGCCTGAGAGGTTTTTTTTTTTTAATCCCACTCGCATTTATTCCACGTCTCTCCTACTCCTTCCTGATTGGTGAGTTCTAATCCAGCTCCTGTGTTCTGATTCGCTAATAGAGCACTTTCACAATCGACTACCAAATCAATCGTACTAAGAGGCGGGACTCTTCCGGAATACTGGTATGTTTCGAAAAAAAAAACAATCAGCTGCAATAGCGTTAGCTAGCTAGCTCATCTTAGCTTAGCTTAGCTATAATTGCGCCTCGAGCAGTTTGGGTTTAAAAAAAAAAAAGCAACAACGGTTGCGCTCTAAGAAACAGTAAGACGAAATCAAAACACAACATCTAATACTTGAATATAACAATTCCGAGGAAATAAATTAAATTTGAGTAACCCCAATTTCTAGGAAGATATAAATATATTTATATTATTTACCTCTTGTTAGCTACCGTCCGGCACAAAGGAAGCAGATGTGTGAGTGCAGCTGAGGAAACGGCCAATCAGATAACCGAATAGGCGGGACAAATGGTTTTCTAGCTTTCTATTGTTCGAGAGTTCCATCAATCAAATCTGAGCCCTGGGGACTTCACGTTTAATTATAAGCCTGTGTAAAGTTGTTCTGTAAATATAATATAATATAAAATACCTGAATGCAAAATAACATTATATCTAATATAATCATAAGATGCTCTGATGTATTCTGGATATTGCATATACACCACTGTATAGAATAATTTATAATTAATAATAAATATCATTAATTTATAATTATAATTCATATCAATATAATGTTATTTTTTATAGGTTGTAATGTTTCACACGAATTTGCTGAAGTTTTTGTGAAAACTGTTATATAATATTATACATTCTTTACGGTTTTTTAAGAACATTGCTAAATATTGGAAATAAAAAGTCACTTTAAATCTCAAATGTCTCCTTATTGGAAATGTACAATGTGTTATTTATATATATAATAGATTATTAATTGGAGATTTTGGATTATTCTGAGCAGTAATACATCACCTGTACGGTGAGTCGAAGCCCCGCCCCCAGGACGTTAGTTCCTGTTTCAGGTGAGTGTGTGTGTGTGTGTGTGTGTGTGTGTGTTGGGCGTGAATTCATCGGCGACGACTTTTTTTGTTTTTTTGTTAAAAGAAAAATCCAGCAGTAAGAGTGAAACCGGGTTCTTTGGATAATTGAGCTTTAATCAGAGAGGTGAGTCACGTGTTTAGGAGAAACCTGAGGTCAGACACACAACACAACACCTTATTGTTTACTCTAACTGTAAACATAACAACAAACTGTTTTTGGAAATATTATGATTATTATTAATAATACTAGGATATGTTGTAACCCTTGGGATATGTAGAGGATATGATGTAATGTTATGCTGAATGCTACAAAGTAAATCAAAATGTAACAAACAACAAAGAAAACTGACCCAGTGTTGGTGACGGTTTGTGTGAGGAAGACTGGATTTGAAAGGAGTCTCCAATTTCAGTGTTTTATAACAGAGCTAATATTATAACTTCAATTTTATTCGTATATCTTTGTTTTAAACAATGCTTTATGATTATTATCATTATCATAAAGCAGCTTTACAAAAATACACACACACACACATTCGGTGTGCTATAAGATGATAAGTGAAATTCGATGCAAATTAAAAAATTGACGTTCTGCTGAAATGATCAACTCTTCACTGCGAAACTATATTTCTGAAACAGCAGAACGTCTGCAAAACAGGACAGTCGACATTGCGGTTTCTCTGTAAGTGTCTTTTTTTCCATATTCCATTCAGGAGAGAAAAGATGTGAGAATGCTAAGGGAGAGATTGTTTTTAGCTGATATAGCAGGAACTCGTATCGTTGTTGGTCCAAAACTAATAAACTGCCGACAGTGGAATCAAATATAATCAACTTTATATTTAATCAGCTTGTTAAAGGCTGGCGTTGACTGCTATTCTGCAACAGAGAACCCTATTCCTTAAAAAGCTAGTAAAAATTAAAACTCTTGTCATATTTTATTGCTCGCATTTATAATGCATTAGAAAAATGCATTTTGAAACAGATTAGGAGGGAAAAAAAATCATCCTGTTCCCTGATTGCCAGACGATCCTAGAAATAAACTGTCATAGAATAATCACTTGGAAAAATAAATTGCTCAAACGACGTGATGTTGTCTCTCTTTCAGATCAGCGTCAGGATGAAGCCAGAGGGCTCGATGGCCAATAGGCCAGACAACACAGCGTTCACACAGCAGCGGCTTCCCGCCTGGCAGCCCATTCTGTCCGCAGGCATCGTCATCCCCGGCTTCACTATCATCGGCCTGGCCTTCATCGGCATTGGCGTGGCGCTCTTCGTCACCTCGCAGAACATCAAAATGCTGGAGGTGGGACGTAATACATAAGCTGAAAGTCGGGATTTCCTTTTAGGACGTTGAAAGTATTCAAGTTTGCTTTTATCTCAAATGTAGCCAAAACACATTTACTTCAAAGTCATGCAAACAGCAGTTATCGCCCACTCACCAGTTCTGTTAAACACAATCAAAAACAATCTGTTAAATGCGCAAATTTCACTGGTGGGCATTTTATGTAAAGGTTTTATTTTTACACTTTGTCTGAAGGATCAAACTCTGATGAGATTATGTATGTCTGATTGTGTATGTCTGATTGTGTATGTCTGATTGTGTATGTCTGAGTGATTGTATGTGTTTTTAAACAACCTGTAAAAAAGATTGATTTGTGACGTCATCAGCACCATCAATAATTACAGCAAGTGAAGGATGTACAAGAACGTTAATAACAATAGAACACTGGCATCAGCTCATTAATAAGCTTTTTAGTCCTTTAGTTTAGTAACGGGAGCATTTGTGCTCATGAGACATGACAGATTCGCCAACCCTAATGTGCGGTCTGTAACGGCTAAACAACAAGATCAGGTTGTTCAGAAATGCATGGATTTTGTTGCATGTTTTTTTTGGATTATTGCATAATTTTATATCAAAAGATTAAACGTATGGCTGCGTTGTCTCAGTAGGAGGCATTGGCTGTCAATCACAGCAGTTGTGCCCACTTATTAGTGTCTCTTAGTGACTTTCCTTTAACTGGTTTAAAACCCATAAACCAGTGATGTGAAAAAAAAGTTTGATTAAAATATCAGTAATCAGAAGCAGGTTCGTTGTTTGTCATCATACGTCATTCTGTGCAGAGATTGTTGGACATAAACTGTGGATCCGCAACCTAAGGCTTTTCTGCAGATCTGATCCAGGGCTACAGAAAGCGCCTTGCCAAGGGGGCGGGGTCAACCACTAATTACTTCCAAGGGTTCACTTACTTTTTACACTACTTTTAAATGTTGGATGAGTTGTCTCCAAGAAAGATATGAAAGATCAGAATATTTTTCTGTTATTATTTTAGAAACATTTTATCACACATTTATGTAGCGAAACGTCAAATTCCAAAAGGTTCTCATACTTTTTCTTGCCCTTGTAATACACTACAGCACTGTATATGACGCAATGCTATTTTTCTTATGCTAATTATATCAATGTAATTGGATTTCTTTGAACCCTTTATTGTGTAACAGACCGACTACACAGGCGCCACAGGCAATTCTAGCTGTTCCCAATGCATTGACCCCACTTTAAAAGGCTGTGTGTGTGAAGTCCAGTTCTCCCTCAGTGAGCTATTCCAGGTACTTTTCACTCGGCTTTCTACACTCTGTGACCTGACTAGTCATGACTGTCCATGATGAGATGTACTTTGTGTTTTCAGGGTCCCGTCTTCTTCTACTACGGACTGACTAATTACTACCAGAACTTCAGATCTTACAGCGTGTCCCAGGATCCCAACCAACTATTGGGAGACAATCAGTACTTTCTGGTACATTCGTGCTTTGTGCATCTTTTCTTGTTAATTATTGTTAAATATTTATTTCAATTGAATTAAGTAAATTTTTTTCAAAATATCTGAACAGTCTCCAGCAAGCACCTGCTCTCCGTATCAGTATAACTCCAGCTCGACGCCTATCGTTCCCTGCGGATCCATAGCAAACAGCATGTTCAATGGTACTGCTACCACTACATTACACTGCACCTGACACCTGGTTCATGTCGGAACCCATTCGCTTGAGACTAATATATTATCTCTTTAGTGAAACTGTATGTGGAATGTTTTGTTCTTGGCCATAACGAACCTACGATTGGGTTGGTGTTTTGTGTTTTTTAGCTTTTTATCTCAAAAGTCTACTGAAACCAAAATCATTCAATAACTGCTTCTATGTTTTGTATCTTGTTATAAACGATCATGTGCCTGTGTTCTTTAATGACCTTTTTTCCTTTTCTATAAAGACTCCTTCCAGCTGTTCCAGATCGTCAATGGGAAGAAGACGCAGGTTCCGTTTGACAGGAAGGGAATCGCATGGTGGACGGATTACAACGTCAAATACAGTAACCCTGCTTTTGTCAACGGCTCCTTCGCTAACGCCTTCGCTGGTATTTATTTAACTTACATTCTCACATTATATGGCATCGACAGAGTGACCTCACCATTCTCAGTCAAATTTGACTACATAACCAATAGATCGTTTAAATTCAAATTTATTTGTCACATATACACTCATACACAGTACGATACGCAGTGACATGCTTAAACGACCGCCCGTGACCTTAAAAATGTAAAAACAATTAACAAGAAATGAATAGTGGAATAAAATAAGAAAGCTATAGAAACCTAGCTGTAGAAAATATACGACAAACATTTAAAAAATTTATATGTATATTTTTATTTTATTTTTACATTTTGTTCTATCATATTCAAATAATCAGCCTATTTTGTGTTTAAATAAGGTGTCTCATCCAACAAGCTGATTTTCTCCAGTGTCTTTGTAACAGTCAGACTTCGTTCCTTCAGGACGGAGTTAAATGTGTATTTTCTCGGTAACATGATGGGCTTTTTAATTAACCTTATGAGATGGGAAACAAGATAAAGTCGAGGCTGGTGAGCGAAGAATTTATATCTGCTGTTATGAAAGCTATGAACAGTTTTGTGGACATTATTCAACATTAAATGTACAGTAGAAGTAAATGTATAAAAAGTATGGAGAATTATTCTAATAATTTTTTTTTTTATATTAACCAAATGAAACATCCTGTTATTGGAAAAGAATCAAATTCAGGCTATAAAAGTAATTTTATTCTTTAGAATTCATTACATGCAATATCACTGGGGCGGGAAAAGGAAAATCTACTGTATGGGAGATTTTGGACACCAGGTTGTTAGCTAGCGCTCAATGACTGACATGGCAAGATGTTCATTTCTCCGGTACGATTAAAGAAACTTCCAGATGTCAAGTATTTTGTGATGTGGCCGAGTACTTTAGCAAGAAACTCAACTCTTTTCCTTTTCATTTGTCAGCCATTTGTATATAATGCAAAAACACATACAAAGCAGTAAACTGTTGTATAAGAAAAAAAAATGTCTGTGTATAATAGATGAAAGGCGGCACGAGGGCGTGTGGTTAGCACTGTGGCCCCGCGCCTCCAGGGTTCCTGTCTCGGGGTCTGTGTGTGTGGAGTCTCCCTGTGCTGATTGGTTTTCCCCTGGGTTCTCCAGTTTCCTCCCACAAACCAAAGACATGCAGATTAGGCTAATTGGTGTTCCCAAATTGCCCATGTCAATGTCAATCAGGTGTTGAGCTGGTGCCCCTACTGCCACAGGAACGACAGATACTGTATATGCCCAGGGTGGGGAGTAGCCTCACTACGTGTGCCGGGTGTACAGACCCTGTTCTCTAACAGCATGTGTTTTCTTTTCAGGTACAACACCCCCCATAAACTGGCCAAAGCCTGTGTACCAGCTGGATTTAAGTGACCAGGCCAATAACGGCTTTCTGAACCAGGACTTCCTGGTGTGGATGAGATGTGCAGCACTTCCTGACTTCAGAAAGTTGTATGGACGGATCACAGGGGGAGATTACGCTAGTGGCTTGCCTGCTGGAAACTATAGCTTGGAAATCACGTACAGTATCCTTTTATCAGCTGGTGTGTGTGTGTGTGTGTGCGCATATTCTTTACAGTCCACTAAAAGAGCATTATTCAAATTGTAACCACTAGACTTTTCATCTGACTTTTCATTTGCATGCCATGCTTAAGAGAGGTGGAACCCTATCAGCTTACAAATGCACACGGACAGGTTTGTCTGGTTGGTTGGGACAAAACAAAAAATCTGAGAAATAAATTGAGCAACAAAAGGGAGAGAGAGTTTGTGTCTGGTGTTTAATCACCTACACTTTATTAGTGTATTCCAATTAGACTGAATAACATGAAATTAATGTAAATTAAGTTTTATTTTAAAACCGTCGGCACATAACGTTTACAAGGATTTCTTTAAAGAATCATTTTTGAGCATTTTTACAGCATATTATTTTGTGTGTGTGTATGTATGTGTGTGTGTGTGTGTGTGTGTGTGTGTGTGTGTGTGTGTGTGTGTGTGTGTTTCGAATAAATTCATATTTCAGTGTGTTTGTATCTTTAACCTACAATCCAGACTACCCTGTTCTGAGCTTTGGTGGCACAAAGAAGGTGGTGTTCACCAACGTTTCCTGGATGGGAGGAAAGAATCAGTTCCTGGGCATTGCCTACCTTGTCATAGGTTCTCTCTGCGTTGTCATGGCAGTAGTCATGCTCATCGTTTATGCGAAATACAAGTTTTCAGATGACGATAGCGCGTAACGTGTTATACTGGACCTTGTAGTGGGAAAGGGTGTGAATTGTTCTCTTGTACTTTTTCTTCTTCACCAAGTCTCATGTTTTACTGTTACTTTAGTTTGTGTTTGTTTGTTTTGATCGTGTTTTAGAGTCCGCCGTTACATTTTAGAGGTTTGAATCTGAAATGGAGAAAAATGCTGGACTAAGAACATGAAGTATACCATGTACAGTACTCGTGGTCAATAAGACACATCAGCTGAAATCCACAGTGACTAGGATCCTGAATTGAGGGTTTTTTGTTTGTTTTGTGTGATTGTTTTTGACCGTCTGCTGATCACGGTGCCAGTGGGACTTTATTTCTACCTAATGAAAGTGTCAGTGCTTCGTGCACATTATCTGTCCGATTCCCTCAGATACTTATCTGTACAATGTGCTGCAACATATCAGCTTCTTTTATGCACCATCACACACGTCATCTCGTAGTCATCAACCAGCCGAGCCACAATAACTCTGTGCTATTGCGTAGTGTAACTGCATGAACTTTAAGTCTACTCTTTGTTGTCTGCAGTACTTCTACATGAACAGCCTGATAATTTACTATACTTCCTTATTGATTTAAAATATCTATATTATTCCTCCTATTAAATGGCATCGTAGCTGTGCTAGTAATGTGATACGCCTCCACATGTGACATCAGCACGTCACTATTAAAACATAGCATCATCTGGTACAATAGCGGAAGAATCATTAAGTAGCCATATATTTTAGTACAAATGGATTTAATGTGTGTCAGGGTGGGGAAAAGCTTTACTGACTCCACATTAGACTCCAATTTTGTATCACAAAATTCACTGATGTCACCGTGTTAAACATGTGCGATCATCATACTAAAGACAGGTTTAAAATGAATCCTGAGACTCGTAATTGTGCAGCTTTATTATTGCAGCAGAAATGTTTGTTCCTTCGTATTCACTTTTTATTCGTGTGTTCAGGAAGATGAGCCGTACTCTTAGGATCTGGCTGCACCAAAGCTTGGAATCAGAGTGTTTCTCAGGGAATGTCTGAAAGCAGCTGATTGATTTGCTTAAAAGTATTTTTAAAATACCTACAGCCATAACTGAAGGCCATCACACTGATTTTTATATTTCGATGTTAATTTAAATTCGGTCACAGTCACGCCTGAGCACATCCAGTACACGAGAATCTCTGAGACTGTTATTTAAAAGCAGACGCAATTAAAATTGGTATATTTGCTTTTCTGACTTTATGAAGCCATATTTAAAAGTGATTTGAAATAACTGTATTATTAAAAAATAGTCCTTATTTAATAGTAATTAGTTGTGTCAGTTATGTACGTTTTGTATTATGGGATAAAATCTTTACTTTCGTGTTTAACTTTCTCTCTTGTGTCAAATCAATTCGAAGTGGCCGGGGATTTTTCAGGGACTGTTGTGTTTTATATGTTTTTGTATATTGTTGTCTCAGGTTGTGTAACCCAGCAGATGTACTCCAGATAATGGTTGACTGTGTGAGAATTTGTGTATCAGGGTGTGTACTGTACATTTGTGGTCAGTGTAATATGTTTGTAAAACCACATTTTGTAACCGTGCTGGAAATGTTTTGTTTATGCCAGTGTATCACAACAGTGCCTTAGTTGTATTTATGCCAAACAGTACCCTCCAAATAAAGATGATGATGATGAAAGATGAGCAAGGGCTCTGTGCATGGAACCCTCTTTGTTAAATACGTTTCTATGAATTGTAGCTTTAACGTTAACATATAGGTGTTGACTCGATTTCTGTTTAACACTATGATCCCATCTTAATATTCTATTAAACAGACCCTCACGTCTTAAAGGTCATTTCCTAACTAAAGTGAAGCGAAATCAAGTCATCACTGGTGTAGATTTCAGTAACAGAACTCGCCTAATAATCATTGTATTTTAAGACAAATTTAGACATGTATGTTAAAAATGTATGTTACACTCACACTTTCTCAAAAAGTTTAATTAGACCATTAAATGACACAATAGGTCAGGCCACCTTAGTACCAGTTAGATGCCTTTCTCTGTACACTGTTCGGTGTGTTTAGATAGTAGGTGTGTTTCTATTTTGAAATCAGTTTTACCTCCTTGCTGTAGGTGTTCAAGACCTGGGGGAACGTCTATGAGGCATGTTCAAAAGAGTATTACAGTGAAAAGTGGAAAAAGCTTTCAGATTTGGTCTTGTGTTTTGAATTTAACAATATTGAAATGTTCTTTATGATTTGTTTTCTTTTACTGCAAGTGCCATGTCAGATAAAGAACTACTTCCAATTTAAAACAATGTATATATTTAAACTACATTTTTGTGTGCTGAGATTGCGTTGTTATTCGACAATAAACAATCTGAGAACTGAATTTATGCTGTATGTCCGAGTTATATTCAGTTAGTTGTACTTTGTGTGACACCGGCAATAAAAAGTGAATCACAATGTACAGATGTTATTGCTTTTTATTTGAAACATGAGGATTAACTGCATGTCATACTGAAAAGTAGCACTGAGCGAGAATGAGCAGGTGACAAAAAGGCAGGTGTAGCTAAGTGACTTTTTAAAGTGCCCCTATTATGCTTTTTCAAATATGATCTTTCATGCAGTGTGTCATGTAGCTGTATGTGAACATAAACTATCTGTGACGCCGACAGTGCACGATAAATCAAGTTTTTGTCTATTAAAAAAAGAGACGGCTCACATTCACTTAAACGAGTCGTTAGCAAATCTAATTTTTCTCTGTTACGGATCCACGTCACTACGTAACATATTTGCATAATGTCCGCCCACGTTCTACGTAGCGAACAACTTGCCCGCCATCTTACAATTAACGTTACCACACTCTTGTTAATGTGACCGAGCATTCATGCCGGGTTCGCTTAAACACTTTGTAATATAAAAAAAAAACTATAAAAACGGGAGCACACGAAATCCTTTTAACTGTTTATTCTCCACCATTCACCAAAACTGATCTCTAACACTCGCAAAATGTGCATGCCCCTTGCCCTTCTACGGCAAGCCCCGAGGGAAAAAATGCATCACACACACACATGCACATCACGAGCGCCCGTGCAGCTACATATGACACTTACCAGTGAGAAACGTCCGGCTCCAGTCGTGCTAGCGAAACTTGTCGATGTGCCACTTCAACCGTTTCAACATCAGACTCCGGCTGGAATCGATACGGTAAAACTGACGCCATCTTTTCTATGTATTGACGCGTCTCCAGAGCCGTCGTTCAGTTATGGTAACGGGCGTTTTCTGACACACGATGTAGCGGTAGACCAATCATAGCAGTGAGGGCTCATGGAAAGGCGGGGTTTAGACAGACTGAATCTTCTAACTACTTCACACAAGTCGTTTACGAATCATTTAGAAATGGGGTAAAATTAAATCTATTTTTGGAGAAAACTAACGTGTGTTTTTTGACCTTGCATACATGTAAACCTGTTTTAAGAGACTCTGTAAGCAATATTAGCAACCTTTAAAATGGCATAATAGGGGCACTTTAAAAAGATGGGTTACTTTATAAAGGTGGCGTAGTGGTTAACACTGTGGTCTCTCACTTCTAGGGTCAAGGATTCGATCACTGCCTTGCGTCTGTGTGCGTGAAGTTTGTGCTTGATGAGTTTCCTCCGGGTACTCCAGTTTCCTCCCACAGTCCAAAGACATACAGACCATGTTAATTGGCGTTCCCAAAATTGTAATACACGAATGTGCCCTGCGATGGTTTGGCACCCTGTCCAGGGTATGCCCTGCCTCATGCATATATGTTTTTAAAAGCGGATCATATCCCAGGGCACTTGGGGCACAGGGAGCGGGGACTAAATGGAATGTAATCTATCGCAGGGCACAGGCGTACAAACACAGGACACAATTTGGAAACACCAATCAGTGGAAACTGGCGAACCCGGAGGAAACCCACGCAGCACAGTTCGAGAACATGCGAACTCCACACACATACAGGCCAGAGGTTTGACTGGAGATTTGAACCCCTAACCCTGGAGCTGCAATGTAACCGTGTTTAAGACATGTCTGTCATATCATTGGGACACAAGTGTCACTGCAGTACTGTATATTAATTCCACTACGCATTGAGACTCGTCGCCATGTTAGTTTGTCAACTCCAAAGCGCCACCTAGCGTTTATTAAACGAATAAGCATTCAGTATCAGAAATGGAAGCGCTCTAGAACATTCGAGAGTGGACTGTACAGTAGAATCATGTTACATTCTGTTGCTGCTTATGTGACTCATTTCTCTTCTCGGCATTAAAACCAGTCACTATGTTTAAGAAAAATAAACGCTGCGTCAGTAGGACGCTAACAACAATGCGCATGGAACGCCGCTACAAAGAAAGGGAGCTTCGGATTGGTTGCGGCTGGTCACGTGAGCTCATTCGCCTCTCCTCGGTATTACCGCGAGATCAGTGTCACATCGCGCGGAACATCACTTCCTGCTGCGCGTGCTGTTGTCGTCGTTGTCGGAGAAGAGAAAGGACAGAAGGGACCCGTCCATTTTCACAGGCTGTAGGTGTAACTACATGGGCGAGTCCGAGCGACATTAGCGCTTAAACAGATACTAAAGAGCGGTGTTTTGGAGCAGTGAGGTGAGAACAACCCCCCCTCCCCCATCTTAGTGAACGGGTTAAAGTCAGTCAGTGAGCCGGACCGCGGCCTGTGGAGCTAGCGTGTTAGCATCTCATCTGTTAGCAGCTCCTGATAGGTCTGAACTAATCAGCTCCGTGTTTATTTATATATATATATAAAATGGTTAATTACTAAAGCGTATGTTTTGCGCGGTGTAACTTGGTACTGTACATATTTTTATTCGGATATCTGGTTAATCCCCGGGTTACAGGCCTGTCTCTCTGCCGTAACAGTCCTGGTTGTTCCTTAAATATGACTTGCGTGTTAATTATCCATTCTGTAGTCACTAATGGCTAATTAAATAGCGTGCACTTATTACAGATAAAGAAAATACTGTCTATAACTAGCAGTTAGCAATAAGACAGCAGTGTGTAAAGGGAAACGCTGTTAAACCGATCTGCACGCTGATTGGTCAGTCACTGTGAGTCTTTTCAGGGGAAAGTCGCCAGGTGTATTTACAAGCCGCCAGGTGACGTAATGTGATCATTTACATATTCCTCGGTTTCTGGTCTGTTGCATGAAGAATTAAATTAATTGGCATTGTAAAACTTTTAATTTTTATAAATATATTTATTTATGAATATATAAAATGTAGCCCGTTCCGTATAACATTACTTTTATCACAAAAAAGAGGCGCATTTAAACACTACAAATTAACGTAAAATACAAGAGCTTGACCTCAAATTAAATGAAACTTCTTCTTTGTCTTTCGGCTGTTCCCTTTCAGGGGTCGCCACAGCGAATCATCCATCTAATCCTATCCTCTGCATCCTCTTCTCTCACACCAACTAACTTCATGTCCTCTATCACTCCATCCATAAATCTCCTCTTTGGTCTTCCTCTAGCATGTTTCTGTCATTTACCAGAATTATTATTTTTAAATAAACTTGCCAAAATAATTTACTCCTAGCGCACAGGATGAAAATGTGTAAATAGTTCAGGGTGTGCCACCTGTAGCATTATGAAGGAATGATCACGTTTTTATTGCCTCCATTTGCTAATTAGCGCTCGCAGTGTTTTAAGATGGGTATAATCGTTTGTAATGATTTGGTTTGAAACTCACAAAGTTTGAAGAAAAGGGCAGATCGGAGGCTGGTCGGCTGATCACCAGGTGGTCACGGGCCAATCAAACTGAAAACCAGGTCTGGTCATGGATCGATCGACCGGTTCATCTCTATTATAAATGTAAAAATACAGCTACAACTAAATTGGGTGACAAAATCAGAAAAATCTGGTGAGGGAAAAAAAAAGTATTATAAAAAGATTATAATTTATCAAATGAAATGGGTCTCAAAATGGGTCAGATTTGGTCTGGAATAATATTTGTGTGAGTGCCGTATCTGACTGTGTTCTAAACAGGACAGTTCCTCAGTCTCTTTAGAAGAATAAATGAATCGCTGACGTTGGCTAATTTAATCATTATTCATTTGATTGAGATGGTCAAGGTGTTGATTTTTCTTCAAAATGTGTCAACTGTCTTCAGTGTCTTATTTCTTCTTTGAAAAGGGTGATCCTGCTTTAACACTTTTTTTTTTTTTTTTTTTTTCCCCCCAGATGTCTGACGAATTGGTGAAGCAACTGAGCAGTTACAAGGCTCAGCTCCAGCAGGTGGAGGCTGCGCTCTCTACAGACCCAGACAATGAAGATCTACTCAAGTTACAGAAAGACCTGCAGGTGAGACTCATAGCACGTGTCCATCAGTATCCTGTGGTGTTCAGATGTATAGCATTAGGGATGGGGTGGGGTCTTTACGGATCACCTGATACGATATTATCACAATACCTGGGTTTGTATTAGATTTGATTAATATTACGTTTCTTTAAGCAACACATTGCAATTTTTTCTTTCAGAAAATGTTTTTTTTTTTCCCATTGCAATTCTGAAATACAAAACAAAAAAACATCACAAATAATTTCACCAGCCTGCCATCGTTTGAATAGTTCAGAACACTGTCTATAGAATTGTAAAGGAACAGGGATATTTTACCACCTCAAATGCAAACATACACACATTATGCACAACCTAATTTTTAAAATTTGATTTTGGAGTAAATGTGACTTACAATAGAATCACGATATGTAACTGAATTGATTTTTTTCCCCTCATCTCTAAATAGCACCTTTACGGTCATTGTAATCGAAATGAACAATAATTCTCAGATTAGTGACACCTAGAGTAAAACAAAAGTTTAAGATGGTAAAACTGACAGCACGGAAATCTCAGAAATGGGTGGTAGTGGCCTTTCCCAAAAAAAAAAAAAAAAAAACAGGTTTATTCTCGGGCTGTAATGGCATGTGTAATTGCATTTGAAGTGGCATTTGAGTTAGTACGGTCGAGCTTTACGTGCTGGGCAGTTGTCTTCATTAATTCGATTAATGTTTTAATCAAGATTGTGTATTAATTTAAAGCACACATTGTGTGAATGTTTAAACTAATATGAAAGAAGGATGCAGCCTCGTTAATCTGAGGAACGCCTCCGGCAAACAGGCTGCTCCCAAACCATGTGTTTTGCACAGTGGCCGAAAGTACGCGTCATTGCGATTCATGAGTTTTGGCATAGTGATTGTTTCCAATACTTCCACAGGAAAAATTTAACATTAAATGTTTTGAGCAGTCCTCTCGGAACATTTGTCAGTCACTTGAGGTGGCTCGCGATGCCTAAGACGACAATTGTTGTTGGTGTTGGTTTTTTGGCTGCTCCCGGGAAGGGGTCGCCAGAGCGGAATACAGCGGAAAAGCTACAAAGACAACAATTAATCTATTGAATAAACACCTGTTCAAGTGGATTCATTCTGCAAAAGACAGTCGTATGGTAAAACTATTGTTTCTTTAACTTTTTCAAAATTTTATTTCATCTTTAGGAGGTCATTGAGTTGACGAAAGACCTGTTGACGTCTCAGCCAGCAGAGGGCGTCACTAGTCCCAACAGTTCAGATGCTGTGCCTGCAAAACACAGCTGGAAAGTAGGAGATCGTTGCATGGCTGTGTGGAACAACGACGGACAGTGAGTATCTCGCACACACATTTGAACACTTGTATTTATACTTTTGACAAGAGGGAGGCTGCCAAAAATCATAACTGACTGTGAGTATCTAGTTCTTTCTTGGTTTCCTTTCTTCTTTTTGGGTGTTTAAGTGTATGTTTTGAGCGTGTGGTCTCGTAGACCTGTACTCATCCGCTTACAGTGCTTTGTCCTTTGCAGGCAGTACGAAGCCGAGATAGAGGAGATCGACAGCGAGAACGGCACGGCCGCCATCACCTTCACCGGCTATGGCAATGCTGAGGTGGTGCCTCTGCAGGCGCTCAAAGCAGCCGAGCAGGCCAAGAGCAGCATGGAGGAGGACTCAAAACCCAAGTCCAAGTGAGTGTGCGTCTGGGTTCTGCGATTCAGAACGACTTTGAAGTGATTACTGCAGAGACGGCGTGTTGTTTAAGATGACAGAACGTTATCAGATGTGTGTTCCTCACTGAAAGTGCTTCTGTGACTGGTTGTGTGTGTGTGTTTGTGCCGTACCAGGAAGAAGCTGCAGGCAGAGCAGAGGGAATACAAGAAGAAAAAGGCGCAGAAGAAAGTGCTGAGGATGAAAGAGCTGGAACAAGAGAGAGAGGACCAGAAATCCAAATGGCAGCAGTTCAACAATAAAGCGTATTCAAAGAACAAAAAGGGACAAGTAAGTCATGAAGGGTTAAAACATTTCCAGTTTACCTACAAAAACTCACATGTTGTACTTCCTTACAATGAATCTCTCTCTGTCCGCACTCCCTCTCAGGTAAAACGTAGTATATTCGCCTCTCCGGAAAGCGTGAATGGAAAAGTCGGCGTGGGTACGTGTGGGATCGCAGACAAACCCATGACTCAGTATAACGACACATCCAAATACAACGTCAGGCATCTGATGCCCCAGTGAGGTGTTTGTGTCTGGACACTGAACGGAACCGGCTACAAAGTTGTTCCACCTTGTTTTTATTTTGGGACGTGTGAAATTTGAAATGTAAGGAAAAGAAGCTAGCCTAGCATCTCTGTTAATTGGAATTCACAAGTTATGAGTACGAGACTGCAGCTCCCGGGCTTTACAGCTCGAAACTAAACCATAACCTTCACTGGAAGACAACATGAAACTATTCATCCAGGAACTTACTGTCAGGAAGTAAGCTTAAGATTTGTAAATATAAATAAGATGTAGAAATATAAGACGTGCATAATTCACCTCTCTCATATTATTATTATTATTATTATTAAGTAAAGGCGACCAGGTCGGAAGTCTTTGCCAGTTGTCCATGAGGATTTTTCAGATTTGGTATTCGTTTCTGACAAATGGTTATCGATGTATCTGATAGCCTTGATGTACACTTAGTCCGCAGTAATCTTTAGTTGGGTCCCAATATTCTGGAGGAAATGGGAACCTGGAATTTTAGTAAAAATTTTTTTTTGATACTCAATAAATGCTTCTGTGAAGAAGCACGACTGAAGAAAAATATTTCCTCCTGAGTCTTTTATTAAATATCCTGAGACTTTGTCCATATTATGTGTCAAACCTTTGCTATGTCAGTTCTATACATCATTATGTGGGTCATCATTTTGTGGAATAAATTTCTGTTGTTGCTTAAAGGTTTTGTACACGTTTACAAGGAATAATAAAGATTCTCAACCGTGTGTGATTCTGCTGCCGGTAGTTAATTTCTAATTCTACAAAGGAAGTGTCGACGCTCCCTAACAAATGTTAAACTTGACATGTGATATCTTTAATCTGTCAATCATATAATACAATATCTGAGAGTGGTCTCAGGACTGGCTCCGGATCCACAGACACCCTGACCAAGAAAAAGCAGCTAATGAAGATGAATGAATCAATCTCTGATATTACAGTTAAAATGTTTTTTCTATTATATATTCTATTAAATATAAGAGTCAGATTATTCTGGCTGTAATTAATTTAAATTAAATTTTGCTTTTACATTTCATAAAATGTCTGCTTTTCAATACGCTTTTTCACTCTTGTCACCAAGCTTTAATGTTTTCCTCGTTTTCTGCTGAGCTGTGAGCCGCAAATGCACCGCTGTCTCCACTTCTTCATCAGAAGTGAATCTTTGTCCTTGTAGGGCTGCTTTCTTCAGACCAAACAGGTAAAAAGTGTTCTCCAAAGTGACTTAGTGACCAAATACATTGTGAGCTAATAAAAAATGGATGTAAAAATAAGTAAATGGATGATATATTCTGGACAATTTAATGTCTAAAATTGTGAGCCTTGTATGTTAGAAAACATAAATGTCTTTAAATGACTAAACTGGGGGAGAAATGTTAAAGTGTAGTTGTGAGTCAGTTCAGTTTAGTCCACTGAAACTCCATTAATAATCACAGACACCTTATGCATTTTTCCACACGTACTAAGAAGGATGTATCGATATTTGCAGGAAACCTTTTTATACGTAGTACAGCTATCTTTTTCAGATTATTTCCAGATCATTTTCCACTCTCTACCAGACATGTGGCTTTGGATTTTTCCTGAATATGCGATATCATGCTGTGGCTAAGTGACGCCAGTGTGGTTGAATTTTCCTTCACCACACCACTTGCTGGTCACTGCTGAGCTTCGGTTAATCTGATTCCTGCCATCACGCGGATGGGGCGGGTGAGCTCTGATGCTGGAGCTGACTTTCCTCCCATACAACACATCCCTTGTACTCTTCAATTTCACTTATATTGTGTTTTTCTTCCACTTGACACCAAATAATCAGCCTATAGAGCCTCATGCTGCAGGACTTGAATTTGTGCAGCTGATGTTTGGTTCCTTTGGAAGCTGGAGACAGAGGGATACTAGCTGTGCGTATTCACAAGTAGGATATTAATCTGTAGCTGGACCCCAAAATTCCACAAAGGGAAACGTGTACACTGGAGAACGGTGTCCTCGTGGCTCCTTGGTGCTATATCAAGGGTCTGTTTGGTGTATGTTACTGTATTTGCCCTGGATGCCCAGACCCTATTTTTGCCAGGTCATTTTTTTAAGAGGGCGTCCTCATCTTGGGCATTATTCAGAGGTGCCACTCTCCAAGACATCTGCCATGCAGCTACCTGCATTCACTGTGCACGTGTTCCTAGTTATAGAAACATAACAGTTCCCTTCACAATGGTTTGACTTTCGTGATTATTGTTGACCATTTACAATCATCTGACCTAGTTAAGTTTTTTTTTTTTGAACTATTCAAAAGCATTACATAACAACATGAAGCAAACCCTGCTCAACAATCCATTAGTTATAACACACTCCAAAGTGTCGCTTGCCTTTTCTCTCATTTTCTATTTAAAGATGTGAGGTTTTTCCAGAGCAGCCTAGATCGCTCACATGACTTAATTAAAGTCTGCATGCTTTTTTGGAAATTCCAGCAGACTAACTAAATAGGTCACTGGTCCACCAACTTGCACACGTCCAAAAAAAAAGTCAGTTATTTCAGCCTATTAAAAGCAAGTCAGTATTTTAATCATATAGTATGACTATGAGTAAAGTTTGTTTTTCATTGAATTATATACAGATTAAGGTTAAGGTTTTTTCCTTTTGAGAAACTCACTGACTGTTTATTCGAGCCGTTCTGCAATTATGGTTTTAAACTAGGTTGATTCTAAATTTAGACTTTCCCTTCAAATAGGGCCTAATCTTGCCTGTGAACGCCTATTATTATAGAGAAAGAAATGCAGGAAAGTTCACTAAAGCGCTTCCCAAATTAAGCATTTAGCAACTGGTCACAAAAAGCTGAGGCATAAGGCAGGACTACATCATGGCTGGGACACACATTACAGGAAACCAAGCAACTTATACGCATTTGAGGGCAAGTGAGCAGAGAAGAACCGTACAGACACGTGAAACTTCACACACAGATCACGCCAAGTTCAGGATTGACCCAAGAACTCAGAAGCTGTCCAAATTAACAAAATATTTATATTAATCTCTAGGCTGCAACAAAACACATTTTAACAAATTCCATCATTTGAAGTCAATGCGTACATGAGCAGTTCCTTTGTAGTGCCTTTGCACCTGTATTTTTTGCCTCAAAAAGTGAAACGAAATTATTTAACACAGCTAGCTGGAAAACCTCCATGTTTCTTGATCGCTTGATACATAAATTTGAATGAATCATAATGTAAATCATAATCAATCACAAACAAACAAATAAATGTTACCAATTTTGATAAAAAACTGCCTGCGAGACATTTATAAGGTGGAAAGTTGAGTTATTGGTAAGCTGGGATTTGTAACTTTACCACAACAACCCCCTCCCCAAACAGATATATAGTTTGCCCACAAGGTGGCGTAGTGATTTGCGGTTTTGCTTTGCATTTCCAGGGTCGAGGGTTCGATTCCTGCCTTGGATCTGTGTGCATGGAGTTCTTCCTGTGCTTGGTGGGTTCTTCTCTCTCCTCCCACAGTCCAAAGTCATGCAGATGAGGCTAATTCATGTACCTGGTGACCCTGTAGAGGATAAGCAGAATGGAGAATGAATATCATATACAGTACAGTACATATAAGCAAAAATGCAAACAAGAAGAATTACATTTATAAACAGACAAACAATTAAATAAATCCAGAAAAAAATATAATACTGTAATAAATAACCAGTATTAATATGTATATATAAATGTATATACGTGGATTCAGTTCCAAAAAAAAAAAAAAAAGCCTCACTTTGAGATGTACGTCATTTCCCTGATTGTCACAACACATTAGACCATATTTTAATATTTTATTTGTTTTTACAACAGGCTGCAACCTACCTAAAGATCCATTTTAATTAAATTAAATTCACTTTTTATTTATATAGTGCTTTCAACAGTGGTCATCGTCACAAAGTTGTCTAAAGCCCTATTCACAGGGGACTAGTATATATTACCTGGGGACGTCGTGTGATTTGTAATAATTGCGGAGGTCGTCTGTGATCTTATTCCATTGCGAATTGGGCATCTCTGTAATTTGTAAAGTAATAATTCCCCCACAAATAAAAAATACCATACAGTATTTTGCCAAACAAGTCCTGTGCGAATCAGCATGTCTTTGATTTTCATGGTTTTTGAAAAGAATGGAGTCTGCGTTGTAGTAACGCTTTACACCATACAACAATAAAACATGCAGAAATATTAGATTACATTAGATTTTAACCTGGTGAAATGTAAATGATACAGGGCACAAAAGAAGACACACACACACCCTCCCTGTATCTTTTCATCGCAACACACTCTTAAATAGACACACATTTCGTTCCCAGTTAAGTCTGGTTTCTTTGTTCATCAAGGACAATCTGATCATTATAATTTATACACATCCCCACACACATTTCATACTAATTTCCCTAATTTTCTTTTCATTGTGTAAAGTTGCTTTGTGTCAATAACTGCTGTTAAAGATGCTATATTCACCTGAACAAAATTTAACAACTAGTTGTTTCTGTAGGAACCTCAGCAGCGACCTCATTTCCCCTCTCGTCTGTTCCAACCACTCAGCATCAGCATCAGCAGTAAACTAATCACTGGCCTGATCATCTGTCATCATCTGCACCTGTTTCTCACTTGGTCAGGACTTAAGATAGATGTTTTTTCTATTTGTTAAGCCACACTGTGACCTATGAATCGTTCAAGTATTTAAAAAATCAGGAGCTTTGGAAGCAGAATATGAAGAAATTAGGGCTGGGTCAAGTACTGGGATAAAAGTCTTGAGCCCCTTTTTATGTAAATAAACAAAAGAAAGGTTTTGTCTGTAAATTGGTCAGAACTCGCTCTTTCAATTATATCTTTCCTTTTCGTAGATTGTAGGACCCGAAACCAGTCTCAAAAAAATTCCTCTCTGTCCAGTCAGATTTTGTCACACAAAACTGTCTGGACTGAATTTGATGAACGTTTTGCAGTACTTGGAAATCTGCTGGGTTTAACAATCTACTTTTATAATAATCTACTAATGCGCTACTGTCTCAATGTAAACAAACACCTGCACCAATAGATATTAATTAGAAAAGATAAAGTGAATATTTTGACTGGGATTAGTTGATATTTTCACTTTGTCTGAAATAACAGCACTGAAGTGGTATAAGTGAATTTTAACACGCTGGAGTCGTTTTAAGACAAAACTTCATCTTTATCTGATCGACTTTTTCCATTTCTCATCTGTGATTCTCTCTCCGATTACCGAACAGGGAGTGTATTTGTCTGAGCACCAAAGAAGGACAACTTAGTGTAAACAAGGCGTAAACATAAACTTTTCTAGATCCTCTCTTGACATTCATTCATCTTCTATACCGCTTTATCCTGTATTTAGGGTCACGGGGACCTGGAGCCTATCCCAGGAGACTCAGGGCATGAAGCGGGGGACACCCTGGACAGCGTGCCAATCCATTGCAGAGCACACACACACACACACACACACACACACACTCATTCACACACTATGGGAACGCCAATTAGCCTAATCTGCATATCTTTGGACTGTGGGAGGAAACCGGAGTACCTGGAGGAAACCCACCAAGCACGGGGAGAACATGCAAACTCCATGCACACAGAGACGGGAATCGAGCCTGGCCGGGGAATCGAACCCGGACCCTGGAGGTGCAAGGCGACAGTGATAACCACTACACCAATCCAGTGGAAATCAATACCATACAGTACAATGTTGTCACACCAAACTATTTTTTTGTGAAATTACAGATTATTAGAAGAGAAAAAAAAATCTTTGTTGCAGACATGTAGGTGGGCTTCAGCCTGAAATAATAATAATAATAATAATAATAATAATATCACTGATTACATTAAAGCTGATCAGATTATTTTTACTAACTCGCTTACTTCAGCTGGTTTCTTCATACTTTGTTTCTAAAGAGAAAACAGAGACTTTGATGTGTTTTTTCCTGATGTAGTTTGAAGGCTCCGCCCATAACCGCCGCTTGTAATTTAAAAGGGTCGCTGCAACAATGTTTTCGCGGTAAATTCCCTCTTTAATCCCGACGCCGTTTAAAACACAGATCGAGCGCGCGCTGTAGCTTTCCACGCCCCTTTCCACGCCCCGTGACGCACTTCCTGTTTA
Source organism: Channallabes apus (assembly GCA_030522415.1). Taxonomy (NCBI): domain Eukaryota; kingdom Metazoa; phylum Chordata; class Actinopteri; order Siluriformes; family Clariidae; genus Channallabes; species Channallabes apus. The sequence continues at coordinate 1,923,184 of CM060116.1, read as the reverse complement.
CACGCGGCGGTGTGTGTGGCGGCAGCATGGCAGCGGATCCGGCGTCAGGGCGCAGAGACTCTAATCACAGCACCGAGGCGGTAAGAGCTACTGCATTATTAATAACACCGGAGCTGAGGGTCAACCCAGACCTCATCCTCATTTAAATGTCTTCCAGCTGTTCGTGTCTGTCTGTCTGTCTGTCTGTCTCCTCCACACTGCGGAGCTCCAGCTGGAGGGTTTAGGCTTTTATTTCTGATAAATACTGTTTTTAAAATATGTTGAGTGTATAGATCTTTCCTTTCATGATATATGTATGTTCATGATTTTATAAATAATTTCTATTATTATTATTATGAATAATATAATATAATAATAATAAAAACAAGACAAAGTTACAGATGAATGTTTTTATTTTATTTTTTTATTTTTTTTAGGCTTGCTTCATTACATAAATGCAACTTTGCATGCTTGGCAAAAACAAAATCTTTGCATAATTTTATGACCGAATTGCTTATTTTACTGTAAAAACATCCTTATTTCATATATATATATATATATATATATATATACATACAGTACCATTCAAAAGTTTTAGAACACTTGCAAATGTCTTTGTTTTTGTTTAGTGATTTATTTTCTACATTCTACAACAATACTGCGGTTTTCAAAACTATAAAATAACACATTTGGAATTAGGTAATTACGTAACAACAACAGAAACAACAGTTAGTTGTTATTTTAAGACACAGAGGTCGGCCTTTCTGTAACGGTATTGTGTCAAGTGCATTTGCAAAATCCGTCAAGCACCATAATGAAACTGTCTCTCATGAAGGCCGTCCCAGGGTTAGGGTAGAAAGAAATAAAAATCAGGAACCATCATGGAGTTAGAAAGTGTTCTAAAACTTTTGAATGGTAGTGTGTGTGTGTGTGTGTGTGTGTGTGTGTGTGTATTTATTTTTTACAGAAAAGTTTGTTTTAACATCGTTTCAACCATGTTGATGTCATTTTTCAGTTTCAAATCTTAAATATTTCATGATCATCTGGAAACTCAATATAGAAACTGACTTTTATGTGCTAGTGACAGAAACTGGCATACTGTATATCAGGAAACAAGTTTTTCATATATTGGATATATTTTGGATAAATTTCGGATTGTGAGCATAATTCGTTCCGGAAACGGGCTTGTATATCAAAACACTCGTACATCAAATCGAGTTTCCCCCCATAAGAAATAATGGAAACTCCGTTCTATAACCCAAAAATATTCATATAAAAATGTAGTGATTCAGAACAGAGAGAGCAGAGGAGAAAGGTGGGGGGTGGGGGGTGGGCTGCTGTGTAGGATGATTTTCTCACACACACACACATTTCACATCAGATTGGATTATTAAAAAAAAATTAAATGTAATGTTCAGACTACATGAAATCTGTCTGATTCTAACCTAGATTTGGGCCGGCAGTCTGAACAACGCCCAAGGATTCGTAGGTCAAGTTCTCCAAACAGGTTATGCAAAATGAAGACGTTGCAGTTCGTTCTTTAGGACAAGTTGAGTCATGTGCTCACGTGCAAGATGTGTCATTTCTGTCTTCTGCTTTTATGGAATGAAACCCTGTGTGTCAGTGGATTGGACAGTGGATGATAAATCTGAGTCAGTACGAGCCAAACATTTTACGGTCAGAATGTTACTTGTGCTTCCTAGTATCTTAATATTTTGGACTTTACTTTTAGATCTTGATCTTGGTTGGTTACGACCGAATGAGAAATGTTTTGTGTTTGGACTGATAACATGCTCGTTTAGTTTTCGAGAGGATCTAATTTACACAACACAACACTCCGGGATCTTGACCTTGAGCGTATTAGTATTATGTATTATGGTAGTTAATTATAGTAGTAATTCATTAAAACTCATTCTGTTCATATCAGACCGGTTCGTCTTGTATTAAAGGTGTTTTAAATTGCGAGTTCGCTTCATATGTTCATGCCAGTTTGTTTTTAAACTCTCTGTTACTAACTAACACACACACAGTCAGATGATTTTGTGGGTTGTGCTGTTGGACTAGAATTATTTAAGGCCAAATATCCACTCCTCTCAGTTTTCACTGTTCCTGGTCGGAGTTGCAGAGCGAGCAGCCTGAGGAAGTTAGTCCAGAATTTTCTCTCCCCGGCTACAGAATCCAGGTCCGGCTGGGGGTTCGCCAGATTGTAACACTACTGCTGCTGGCCCGATCCGCTTGTCTGTCTCACACGCTCTTGATACTTAATACTCGGGATACTTAAACTCCTCCACAGTCTCGTCTAAAGGCAGGAGTAGGAAACCAGTGTTTTTATTCCAGAGAGACTTGGCAAACGAAGAATGCTTTGTTTTTAAAAGTGGGTGTGAAGTTTTAGTTATAAGTGTGACTCGGCTCAAGCCAAATTGTTCCTGTGTGTGTGTGTGTGTGTGTGTGTGTGTGTGTGTTTGGTTAGTCATGGAAATGCTGAGTTTGTCTCTAACAGATTGGTGTTATTTAGAGGAGAGTTTAGTGTTGCTTCATAATATAACGACAAGATGTTCCATGTGAGCCTGCACACACACACACACACACACACACACACATGCACAGATACTTGCAACATGACAGGGCAGAATTTGCAACTTGTTTTCCTTCCTTTCCACTTCTCCACATTTGCAGCAGAGCTGTTTAATAAATAAGTTCTGGTTTTTCAGACGCGTGTCCGGCACACGGTGGAACGAGAGCAGACAACCAGTGGCTTATGTTTAGAGTAAAATCAGATCACTGTGTGAGAATGTGTGTGGGATGAGGATTCGAGTTTGTTTATCTGTTTGCCTCTTGTTATCACCGTCATCAGTGAGCGAGTGATTGGGTGTGTAAGGGACAGCAGCCCTTTGTCCTGATAATGAGAATAAATATCAGGAGTTTACATGTCAGCATGTTACAGCGGGTTTCAGTCTCGCGCCTAGTCAGCGTTTCTCTGTTCCAGTTTCAGTACTCAGTAGCTGGAACATATCGAACATTTTAGAAAAGAATTATTTATTTTTTTTGGTTGGTGTTTTCTTTCAACGAACTTGTTTAGATATTGGATCAATAATGTACTGCAGTATGTAATCTCAAATGGAAATTTTATTTGTCACATACACAGTCAGATATGCAGTGAAATGCTTAGACGACCGCCCGTGACCTTAAAATAAAAGACTATTAATAGGAAATAAATATGAAAAAGAAAAACTGAAAGCAAATTTAACTAAGAAGGAATAAAATATATGTACAGTACAAAATATACAATATAAGAAAAATATAAGAAATTCTTATATAGAAAATATAGAATTCATGAAATTCTTGTGTGGGAATGAAGTTGAAAGAGAAATGTCCAAGCACGGGGAGAACTCTGTGCACAGAGACCCGAGACGGGATTCAAACCTGGACCCTGAAGGTGTGAGGCGACTGTGCTAACGTCTGTGCCGCCGTGCTGCCGCTATCAATCCTCTCTGTCCAAGATTAAGATTAGGAAATGATTATTTCGATAAATAAAGCAGAATGTCACACTAGTAATTCCATAACGTTTCTTGTTCTGCCCAGGTATGGTGACGTGTGATGGGGTGGAGAGCTGGAGCATTAAGAAGGTGGCGCTCTGGCTCAGGGAGCGAGGCTTCAGCGAATACGTGGAGCTTCTATGCATTAAGCACCGTGTGGACGGGGCCGCTTTGTTGTGTTTAACAGAACATGACCTGCGATCGCCGCCGCTGCAGCTCCCGCGGCTCGGAGACATCAAGAGGCTCGCACTCGCCCTGCGGCGGCTTCAAAGGCGGCACACGCGCTCACGCGCGTCGCTCAGTGACTCTGGGACAGGCAGTTTGTTTCTCTCGCATACCTCAGGATCAAAGCGCTGCTCGTGGAGCGACAGCACGGACCAAAACGTCTCGCAGAGTAATGGTATCAGTATGGCGGTGTGGGAGGAGCATCGTCACGGTTACTCGAACGGGAAGTGTAAGAAGTACGATGACCGTCTGGATCCTGAGGGATGGAAGACAGCAGTGAGCTCCGTCTACGTGATGCTGGTGTTTGGCATCACCTCCTTTGTCATGGTGCTGGTGCACGAGAGGGTGCCTGACATGCGCACATACCCACCTCTGCCTGATATATTCCTCGACAGGTGTGTATCCTGTTTAACATCATCAAAGGAACAATATACAGTGAGGGTGGAAGTCAAATAAAGCACAAGCAAAGGTTTATTCCTGTTACACCACAGCAATTTTGTTCACTTTGTGTTTTTATTTATTAAAGAACACAACATTGTACAATCTATCTGCTCGTTGTTAACACGGTTAACAATTATGTGCACTTAAAACGACTTAAAACGACTATAAACCAGAAGGAAGTCTGTCTTTAACTTTTCCTGTGTTGGAGAACAAAGAGTCCAAAAATACTAAACATAACCTTAAAAAGAAAACATCCACTAATAACAGTACACACATTTCTTTTTACATTCCACCCATGTGCAGGTTGTTACTACATGTATTTGTCCATGTAGACGATTAGTCAAAAGTTTGTACACCCCTTCTAACTCCATAGTCGTTCCCGATGTTTATTTCTCTCTACACTGTAAATCCACACTGAAGGCGTTTATTATCCAAAACCCACAATAATCTCCTTTGAACTGTTGATATTGAGATGTTTATCTGCTACTTCTGCTCTGTAAAGCTTCATAACGCCTCTAATCTGAGGTGCTGCTTGAGGTTAATTGGTGATTTCTGAGGCTGGTGACTCTACATGAACGTCTCCTCTGCAGCCGAGCTCAGTTTTGCTCTTGTTCTCCTGTGAAGGTCTTCATGAGGGACAGTTTCATCATCATGGAGCTCGATGGGTTTTACAAACACACTCGACATGATACTGTTCTTGTAGGAACTGATCCAGAACAGCTGATTTTCAGATTTTAAAATAACAACTGACAGTATTGTTCTAAAATATAAAAAATGCTGACAAATAATCTTGATTTTGGGAGGCGTGTCCGTTTTTTTTTTGGCGCTGTACACGAATAAAAATAAAGAAATGTCATCTGCTTCACGGATGAACTCCTGTCCATGTTGTGCTTTGGTATGAATTTAGGCAACAGAATCTGACCTGAATTGCTCAGTGGTGTAATTGCACTTAAATAATGATTTGTTTGTGAGAGTAACCTATAGATGGATAAATGTAGGCATATGGGTGTGACCTGAGAATAATCCTCATTTGTAATGACTTTTAATCCTGTGTATGTGTATGATCAGTGTTCCTAGAATTCCCTGGGCTTTTGCTATGGCTGAGGCCTGTGCTCTCATCCTGTGTTATATATTACTCCTAATACTGCTGCTGCACAAACACAGGTATGCTCATAGCCACACACACACACACACACACACACACACACACACACACACACATATGTTACAACTACACAAACACAAGCACAAACTTACACATGCATGTGCAATAATACAAATATTTGACCTTCCTGAAACCAAGGGCTTTTGCTTTAAACTATGACCTCATGGATGTTAGGATGGTATTACTGTATATTTGTGTGTGTATGTGTATGTGTATGTGTGTGTGTGTGTGTGTGTGTGTGTGTGTGTGTAGGTCTATTCTCTTTCGCAGATTCTGTAGTTTAACTGGAACTGTGTTCCTGCTTCGCTGTGTCACAATGTTTGTCACCTCCCTGTCTGTCCCAGGACATCATCTGCAGTGCTCAGGAAAGGTCTGAACTTTTATACTGCACGTTTTAATTATTTAGATCTTTATTCTGATTTAAAAAAATCTTTATATTTCTTAATTTATCCTCTTTATTCAGTCTGCAGGTAATCACAACATGCATATTTTGTGTGTGTGTGTGTGTGTGTGTGTATAGATGTATGGCGATATCTGGTCGAAGCTCTTGCGATCATTAGAGATCTGGAGTGGCTTTGGCATGTCCCTGACGGGCGTACACACCTGTGGCGATTACATGTTCAGTGGACACACAGTGATTCTCACTATGCTAAACTTCTTTGTCACAGAGTGTAAGTGTGCTTCATTCCGTGTGCACATTGTGTGTGTGTGTGTGTGTGTGTGTGTGTGTGTGTAGTAGTAAAAGGAGGGACAAATCGTTAGACACACGACAAGTGATCTGCTCGATCTGACTGATGGCTCGCGTAAACATCTTGTTTTTATTCCTCCTCCATGTTTAGCCCATGAGGTAACCTGGCTTTACGTCGCACTTGGTTTCATCACCACCCGCCCTCGCTGCTTTACGGCGACACAAAAGGGTGTTTTATATAGAATTTGAAACAGCATACGCACATGCATGCAGCACCATGATGTCATACCCCAATCATTGTCAAATATTTTTTCCTTTTGCCAGAGAATGTGTTTATTTATTCAATTCAATTCAATTCAATTTTATTTATATAGCGCTTTTAACAATGGTCATTGTCTCAAAGCAGCTTCACAAAAATTAAAGAAATTTAACAAAAAAAATAAAAAATTATATATTATATATATATATATATATATATATATAGAATAATTATATATAAAGTAATAAATAAATAAATAAAATTATAATAGAAAATAAATAAATAAAAACAAATAATAATAATAATAATTATAGAAAAGAAAATAAAAAATTGGAAGTGTGTATGTGTGAGAAAAATGTGCAGATAATAATAATGAGACGAATGAATGAAATCCCTCTGATGAACAAGCCAAGGGTGACGGCGACGGTGGCAAGGAAAAACTCCCTGAGATGGCATTAGGAAGAAACCTTGAGAGGAACCAGACTCAACAGGGAACCCATCCTCATTTGGGCGATAACAGATAGAAATGATATAACATCTTGTGTGTTGTGCAGGTGAAAATTCAATATGACAGAAATTATTTAAATTAAAATGAAGACCAGTTCAGCATAGGGACGAGTCAGTAGGTGTAGAGGGCAGATGAGGTCTGGATCACTGGAAGCACAGGAGCAGCATGTGTAGCTCCAACCATCATAAAGCTGAATCCAGCTGGAGCTGCTCCTTCTCTGGATGCCTCAGGAACCTCGCAGGGTCGGCCTTTGTCTACTGAAGCTGGCACAATCTCCCGATGCCTCGGGATGGGTAGAGAAATACAGAACAGATGGGGAGAATTAGCGTAGTTGCCATTTATGTATTAGTTTCTATAACAACAATGAGTTAAATGATCTGTTTAAGGTAGTGGACTTGATTTAAGACATTAATAGAAGGAGCTTTCGGTGTCTGAAAGTTTCCAGGTAAGAAAGTGAGATTGTCAGATTTATAAGGGTGTAATAATTACTCAGATCACCCAAAAGATTACAAGTAAAAACATTGCACCCAGTCTTGTGTAAGTTCCCCTTGTGCCACTGGCTGTTGTGCTGTTGTGCTGTGGTGTGGGGTTTTGGGGTGAGGCCCATGTGGATCGGACTAGTTTGGCCTGTGCACGCTGTGAGTGCTCGATCAGAGTGGGAGGCTGAGCATACTGTAGCTTGTCATGTTAAAGAAACTAGAAAGGGCAAATTGTCCTGTTTGCAAGACTTTAGTCTCACGGTCATTCCCTAACATTAAACACAACTATTAAAAAAAAAAAAAAGATTCAAAAGTGCAACGATTAATTCATTAATAAACAAAAAAATTGAATCCTTCGCTGTTTTGACCTACTGAGATTTCGTACCAAGCAACTCTGAATAATAAAACAAAACAACAACAACAACAACAACAGCCCAGACACATTATCATCATGATCATTTGTCAGTGTTTGAAGAGAACATTGAGTTTTCTAAACATTTAATCAATAGTCTGTGTTGTTGGTGTTTCTCTCTCCTTAGACACTCCACGTAACTGGCACATTTTGCACACTTTGGCGTGGGTGCTGAACTTGTTTGGGATCTTCTTCATCTTGGCTGCTCATGAGCACTACTCCATCGATGTTTTCATCGCCTTCTACATCACCACCCGGTTGTTCCTGTACTACCACACTCTGGCCAACACACGGGCGTATCAGCACAGTCGGCGAGCTCGCATCTGGTTTCCAATGTTCTCCTTCTTTGAGTGCAATATCTGTGGTCCCATCCCCAACGAGTACTGCTGGCCCTTCTCCAGGCCCGCCTTCATGAAAACACTTATTGGCTAAAAAGAACGTGTTTATGTCACAGCTGTGCTGTCTTGACTTATTGTCTAACGGATTTAGACTGTTGAGGAGAATTAATTAATTTATTTTATTCATTGGTTCTTTGGGATGAATGGCAGCATTTGGTATTTTCCTGTTAAGATGAAGAGACTCTTTTGTGTTTTGGACATTAATCTTGCACTAGTCAGTACCAACGGAGTGCATGACTACTCGGGGTAATCAAAGTCCAGAGTTCTCTCTTATCTCATTTAGTCATAAATATTTACAGGAAATTGAACAGCTGGCTTAAGATATAGCAGCACGCAATCGAGTGCTGAGACTGATGCTCACAGTAGTTGCATAAGATGTGTTCTGTGCGGCACAGTATCCTTTTTTTATGTAAACCTTTTGTAATGTAAAATGATCTTGATTTAAAAAATATTCTGTAACTAAGGTCTGTTGTTTACACTGATGGTATGACAGGTTTACACTTTCAGCTTTTGTATTCAGAATTCTGGCTGAAGTTAAACTGGTAGCATTGATACGTTTTCTAACGAATATAAAAACATCACTGATGCAACCAGTATTAATATTTATGTAGTATAAACCAGGGGAGTCTCCACATGCTTTTTTTTTCTTCTTTCTAGGTTTTGGAAACAAGCGAACATGGTGCGCACATTCTCTTCAATTAAACCAACTCCTAGCTTTGTTTGTTTCATCGAACCGTATTCAAACTAGACTGCTAGAAAGTCTGTTTCTTGTTTTAAATTTAAATGGCTCTATACGCATTAAGAGGTTTACAAAAGAAACTGATTTTAAATGATCATGTGCAGGACTTCGTATGAAATTGTTCTTTTTTTTTTTTTTTTTTTTGATATTGAAAAAAAAATGTACTACACTATTCTGTTCTGAAAATGTTCTGGCCATTCATGGAGAAATATGTATTAGTTTAATGGAAGATCAATTATACTGTTCACTGTTCCGGGAAATGCACACTGGCGACATCTTCTGCATCATAAATACTTCACAGCCTCTCTGGTCACTGAGTATTCCCCCAAATGGTCTATAGTGCTTTGTGCTGTAAACAGGATCGTGTCACTGATTTCTGTACAATGTCCTCTTGTCTTAAAAAAGAAAAAATCCCCTCTTGTACTCACATCCACAAACACAGAGGGAATGAAAAAGGCACAGAGAGGTTATCGCGGTGAACAAACACACTTCAATACAGCTTTTAGTAAATAATCCAAAGTTGTTTGAATTTTCTAGTGTCATAAAATCCTGCCTAATTAATCATAACATGAGGTTAGGTTATCGTAAAAGTATTAATTTGTTGTTAAATGCTTCATATTGTAAGTGTCACACAAAAAAGTCGATTTGACTAATATCAAATTAATAATAAATATATTAAACATGAAAAGCAGTGCAACAGCCTTTTCTATATGAATGTGACCTGCTTGAAAGAAGGCAAGTTCATTACAAATGGAACATATATCTGGCGATGTACTTTTAAGACATTTATTTCATCTTTAGTTTTCAAAAAAAGCCAAAGTCTGCTTCACTTCTGTTTGTACAGATATTTCAGAAAAATAAATCACAAAGCTTCTGCAAAAATATAATGCAAATTTATTACCAAATTATTGTATTATTGCACTCAGTCTCACCACCTTCTTCCAGTTCTTTAAAACAGCCATACACATGTAAAAATAAATGCTATGAAGAAAAATATACTTTAAAAAAATGACTGTCTTTCTGCAAAAATTGATTATAAAACAACAATAAAAAAGAACACTATGTACAGTGGCTTGCGAAAGTATTCGGCCCCCTTGAACTTTTCCACATTTTGTCACATTACAGCCACAAACATGAGTCATTTTTATTGGAATTCCACGTGAAAGACCAATACAAAGTGGTGTACACGTGAGAAGTGGAATGAAAATCATACATGATTCCAAACATTTTTTACAAATAAATGACTGCAAAGTGGGGTGTGCGTAATTATTCGGCCCCCAGAGTCAATACTTTGTAGAACCACCTTTTGCTGCAATTACAGCTGCCAGTCTTTTAGCGTATGTCTCTACCAGCTTTGCACATCTAGAGACTGAAATCCTCGCACATTCTTCTTTGCAGAACAGCTCCAGCTCAGTCAGATTAGATGGACAGCGTTTGTGAGCAGCAGTTTTCAGATCTTGCCACAGATTCTCGATTGGATTTAGATCTGGACTTTGACTGGGCCATTCTAACACATGGATATGCTTTGTTTTAAACCATTCCATTGTTGCCCTGGCTTTATGTTTAGGGTCGTTGTCCTGCTGGAAGGTGAACCTCCGCCCCAGTCTCAAGTCTTTTGCAGACTCCAAGAGGTTTTCTTCCAAGATTGTCCTGTATTTGGCTCCATCCATCTTCCCATCAACTCTGACCAGCTTCCCTGTCCCTGCTGAAGAGAAGCACCCCCAGAGCATGATGCTGCCACCACCATATTTGACAGTGGGGATGGTGTGTTCAGAGTGATGTGCAGTGTTAGTTTTCCGCCACACATAGCGTTTTGCATTTTGGCCAAAAAGTTCCATTTTGGTCTCATCTGACCAGAGCACCTTCTTCCACATGTTTGCTGTGCAAACGGGACTTCTTATGGTTTTCTGTTAACAATGGTTTTCTTCTTGCCACTCTTCCATAAAGGCCAACTTTGTGCAGTGCACGACTAATAGTTGTCCTATGGACAGATTCCCCCACCTGAGCTGTAGATCTCTGCAGCTCGTCCAGAGTCACCATGGGCCTCTTGGCTGCATTTCTGATCAGCGCTCTCCTTGTTTAGCCTGTGAGTTTAGGTGGACGGCCTTGTCTTGGTAGGTTTACAGTTGTGCCATACTCCTTCCATTTCTGAATGATCGTTTGAACAGTGGCTCCGTGGGATGTTCAAGGCTTTGGAAATCTTTTTGTAGCCTAAGCCTTCTTTAAATTTCTCAATAACTTTATCCCTGACCTGTCTGGTGTGTTCTTTGGACTTCATGGTGTTGTTGCTCCCAATATTCTCTTAGACAACCTCTGAGGCCATCACAGAGCAGCTGTATTTGTACTGACATTAGATTACACACAGGTGCTCTCTATTTAGTCATTAGCACTCATCAGGCAATGTCTATGGGCAACTGACTGCACTCAGACCAAAGGGGGCTAAATAATTACGCACACCTCACTTTGCAGTTATTTATTTGTAAAAAATGTTTGGAATCATGTATGATCTTCATTCCACTTCTCACATGTACACCACTTTGTATTGGTCTTTCACGTGGAATTCCAATAAAATTGATTCATGTTTGTGGCTGTAATGTGACAAAATGTGGAAAAGTTCAAGGGGGCCCAATACTTTTGCAGGCCACTGTATCTATGTATATAGATATCAATTCTGCAACTATTGACACACCACCAATTACAACAAATTTTTACAAAATATTTGTAAATTTTTTTTATCAGCTCATTAATCATTGTCCATTTTATCAATGCATAATGAGTACATTTTGGTGCTCTTTTTAAATTAATTTTCCTGAGTTTCTCCCTAATTTAGTCGTGTCCAATTCCTCCCATTACTAGGGGGCTCCCACATTAATCAATCAATAAAATTTTATTTATATAGCGCCCTACAACAACCTAAAGATGCCCAGGGCGCTTTCCAGTATAAAAGCAAAGACACAATAAACAGCATAAAAACAATTATCGAATCAATGGCTATATATCAAAAGCTAGTCTAAAAAGATGTGTCTTCAACTGTGATTTAAAAACACACAACTCAGTAATGCTTCGAAGCTGTTCTGGTAGTGCGTTCCACAATTTTGGGCCCTGGACGGCAACTGACCGGCCTCCAAACTTTTTATAATTGAACTTGGGTATGACCAACGTGGTATATTCTGAAGAGCGCAGAGTTCTGGTTGGGTGGTGAACCATTACCAACTCCGCGAGATAGACAGGAGCCAGACCATTAATGGCCTTAAATACAAACACCAGAATCTTAAACTCTACCCTAAACCGCACTGGGAGCCAGTGGAGCGAGCGGAAGACTGGACTGATATGAGAGCATTTAGAGGTATTGGAGAGGAGACGTGCTGCAGCATTTTGTACCAGTTGAAGCCGATTAAGCAGTGATTTATTAAGTCCAGAGTAGAGGGAATTACAGTAGTCAATCCGCGAGCTGATGAAGGCATGGGCAGCTTTTTCAAAATCAGCTCGGGACAGAAATTATTTGACCTTACTGAGGAGCCTTAGCTGGTAAAAGCTTGCCTTCACAACTGCACTTATCTGTTTTTCAAAAAGCATACCACTGTCAAAAATAACACCCAGGTTGCGCACTACCGGAACAAACCGAGGTGTTAAAGGACCAAAACTGGGAGAGCTGTTGAATGAGTCTGGAGTGAACAGAATGTACTCAGTCTTTTCTTCATTCAGGTGCAGGAAATTATGAAAAAGCCATTTTCTGATGTTAAAAATACAGTTATGAAGAGAGTCCAGTGCAGAGCAGTTACTCAGAACCACGGGAAGGTAGATCTGAAGATCATCTGCATAAAAGTGAAAACGGACATTGTGATTAGAGATGAGTTGACCTAATGGCAGCATATAGAGTGAGAACAATATAGGACCAAGAATGGATGCCTGAGGGACACCCGATGAAATAGGAGCCACTGAAGAGGAGAGGTCATTTAACATAACTGAAAAAGTTCTGTTTGTGAGGTTGTAACGCTTGGATTAATATTAAACCGTTTGTTACAAGATTACGGATTCGGGAATCTAAATATGGACTAGTAAACCACACTTCCGGTATTGCGCAACCGCGGTGGGACAATATAGGACGCGACACAAAAGCGTGTAGTGAATCAAACCAAAGTGTATTGTACAAAATAAACCAACCAACAAACAAACAAGGTGCACCAAAACCAATATATACATATATAATACAAATATAACCAATGTGTATGGTATATGCAGGGGTGTGTGTGTGTATGAATGGAAGTCCAGGGTGTGTGGTATTGCGTGTATGGAATGATGAGTTGGAGAGATTATTCTCGGCCTCACCAGGATAGATGACAACTCTGGGAGCTCGAGTAACGGAAAAAGAGGTGAAATGTGAGTGTCCAACGAGATTAATCCAAATCATGAAAGTAATCCTTGGAACAACAAACAAACTCTCTCAAAAACAATCAGCGCGCTGTAGTAATCTCTCCATGCCGGCTACCTCACTGGTTCCGGCTTTATGCCGGCACACGTGATCACATTCGCATCCGGGTTCCCTCGCGTCGCGATCGGCGCATGCACGTGGGAACTTGCCCGGTGACCAACACTGTCAAAAGGGGAAAATAGCAACCGCTAGGGCTCATCTTCAGATACAGGTGAGCAGCATTAGCTCTTCAATCCTTTCCCTGTTAGTGAAAATGTCCCTTTATGTGGCCACGCTACAAGGTATGATGAGAACCATTTGAGAACTGTGCTCAAAGTGTGTTGAAGTCGAGAAATAAGGACGGCATGATCTACGGTATCAAATGCAGCAGTTAGATCTAATAACACCAAAACAACAGAATTTTTACTGTCTAGGGCTCCAAGAATGTCATTATGGACCCTAAGTAGTGCAGACTCCGTGCTATGCCTGAAACCAGACTGAAATTTATCGGCAATGGCATGCAGTTGGAGATGAGACTGAAGCTGGATGACAACAAGCTTTTCCATCAGGTTAGCCAAGGAAGGCAAATGAGATATAGGACGGAAATTGGACAGTATAGAAGGATCAAGGTTTGGTTTCTTTAGCAGTGGTCGAACAATTACATTCTTGAGGGCAGTCGGAACAGTGCCCGTACTAAGACAACTGTTTATAAAGGAGACAAGGCTGGGGCCCATGATGTCAATAGCTTCCTTCATTATCATTACAGGAACAGCGTCTAGAGGGCAGGAGGTAACCTTCAATTCATGGACAGCTTTTATAAGGTCTACAAGAGTAACTGTCTCAAAGTTCTCCAACACACATTGTGCTTCTTGTGAAGATACAACAGCAACAGGGGCTTGTGTGATGGCTTGCCTAACAGACGAAACCTTGTCCAAAAAGTACTGTTTGAATGTATTACAGGAGTGTTCAAATACATTATTGAAACCAGTAGACCCCGGATTTTTATCACAGAGTTAATAGTGCTGAATAAAATTCCAGGGCGATGACTATTACTGTTGATGAGATTGGAGAGGTACTGTCCTTTAGCTTCCTTCACTGCTCTGTGATAGGTGGAAAGACTATCTCTAAACATCTCCAGTCTGTCTACACCGACGCCTAAGGGCTTGTGTTGTATCATTGAGCCAGGGGTCTGATGAGCTTTTGGTACCTATTATCCTATAGGGGGCAACAAGATCCAGAATCTGAGAGCAAGTGGTATGGAAGGAGGAAAGGAAAAGTTCAGGACATGGAGATGATGTCAAGTCAGCAGCCGAGCAGAAATCAGAGGCAGTAAAGGCAGTAACAAAGTCATTAACTGTAGAAGAGGTAATGATTCGCCGACGTTGGGGGGCAATGGATGTGGGTGCAGATGGAATAGCACAGATATCAAACCGTATAAGAGAGTGATCAGATACGGGAAAATCTGAAACCTCACAGATTGATACTGTCACCACATGCGAGATGATAAGATCAAGGCTATGACCTAACCTATGAGTCGGGCAGGATATGGACTGGGTCAAATCCAATGAATGGAGAAGTGCATTAAAATCATTTGCAAATTTATCAGAGGGGCAACAAACATGAATGTTAACGTCACCACAGATTAAAATATTGTCAAACTTTGGCATAAACTCTGACAAAAGCTCTGAAAAATCATTAAAAAAGTCCTTGTTTAATTTGGGTGGCCGGTAGATTACTGCACATAAATAGGGCAGGGCAATGTGAGCACAAAAACTTGTAACACAAAACTAGAGAACCCTCTAGTGGACAGCTGGCGACACTACAGTCAGTGACTGACTGTATATGGTGGCTAACCCCCCGCCCCTACCCGTTTGTCGCGGGGTGTTGAAATAAAGATAGCCAGAGGGGAGAAGTTCCGAAAAGGCACTAACGTCACCTGGACAAAGCCAGGTTTCAGTAAGAAAAAACAAATCCAGATTATGAGAGGAAATCATTGAGAATAAATGTTTTGTTATTGAGCGATCTAGTGTTACAAAGTGCCATACGGCTACTACTACCACTCAGTCGGGAGGGCCGAAGACTGTCCCCTGTTTCCTCCGAACCACGTGACACCAGCCAACCGCATTTTTTTTAACTGCTCGCTCGAAGTACCTTTCATCCCTCCCCTCTGAGAGAGCTCAGTCAATCAGCTCTCTCTAGACCTCCAGCTGCGAGAGGTTACAGCATCACCCAAGAACCAAATCAGTGATCCCCGGATGATAGGGCAAGTACTTTACCACTGTACCATTCTGAGGCCTGTTTTTTGGGGCTCTTGTGAATGTCACAGAGTCCGACAAAGATGCCCTTTACTAGGTGACAACAGTCTGGCCACTAAGACACAATGTGCCATGGTCTCCACACGTGTTGTAAATTAAGTATTTGTTTTGTGATGTTTGAACCGTACGATGGTCAGCTGCAACTGATGCCGAGCAGAGTATGCCTTGCACTGCTTGTCATATGACAGAAAGTTATATTATGTTAAGTTAAGCTATGATGGTGCTGGTCTGCTGCTTGCTGAGTGTTAAACCAGTTTCAGTCCTTGGCCAGGCTGTTTGCTCAGTCCCTTCCTGGGACAGTGCTCATCCACAATAATAATACGATACTATACAATAACAATACTACCAGAACCAAGAAAACAATACACACTACGCTGTATAAACTTTAACCAAAAGACCTACTAGCTGTTGCTCAGGTGCTGCTGGGGTGATACTGTAGCTGGTGGTCCTGAGTGATCAACAGTCATAGCAGTAGACACAGACTGAATATATGTCTTAACAGTGCGAGAGGGAGACAGTACTCTTCTTGCCATTTCACTTGTATTAGCTATAGACAACGCAGAAGAGCTAGGGAGGGGCTAAGAGAGTAAGAAACAATGTTAAACTTACTTCTAGTTGAAGGGACAGAAAATAATAGACATATTTTGAAATCAAATTTAAGCTGTGTAATTCTACTAACATTACCTTGCTTTGTTTGGCGTTAAAGCAGCACCGTGAGCCCCACTGAACTGTGGCTTTGTGAACGGCAACAAAAGACAGAATGCTTAACTGGTGTCTTGTCATTCATTCATTCATCTTCTATACCGCTTTATCCTCTATTCAGGGTCGCGGGGGACCTGGAGCCTATCCCAGGAGGCTTAGGGCACAAGGCGGGGTACACCCTGGACAGGGTGCCAATCCATCGCAGGGCACACACTCCGGTCAATTTGGGAACACCAATTAGCCTAACCTGCATATCTTTGTACTGTGGGAGGAAACCGGAGTACCCGGAGGAAACCCACCAAGCATGGGGAGAACATGCAAACTCCATGCACACAGGGACGGGAATCGAACCCAGACCCTGGAGGTGCAAGGCGACAGTGCTAACCACTACACCACCGTGCCACCTACTGGTGTCTTGTATTTTTTTTAAAATAAATAAATTACACACACACATAATCAATCAATCAATCAATCATTCATTCATTCATTCATTCATTCATTTTCTATACCGCTTAATCCTGTATTCAGGGTCGCGGGGGACCTGGAGCCTATCCCAGGAGACTTCGGGCACTAGGCGGGGTACACCCTGGACAGGGTGCCAATCCATCACAGGGCATCAATCATAATCAATATTTACATTTCTCAATCTGTAAAATTGTTTAATATCAAAAGATAAGAATGCATTCCCTTTACTGTAGCTTTACACTTTATAACGGAATACATATCACTCTGTCCAATCTAAACTTCTGATACAGATGATACCACTTTTTTGACATGGTACTGCTTCCTACTAAACCCCAGAGGCAGCGAACCACAAACACAGAGGGAAGGAAAAAAGACACAGATGGGGTTATCTTGGCTCACGAACACACTTCAGTACAACCTCCAGTTGTCAGGAAAGGCACATCAGTGCACCACCTGCTCCCTGACGAAGTCCACCGTGCCAGTCGCCTACCTGCTTCTGCCTAAAGGGAATTCGGTAATTGAATGAGCCGCAAAAGCCAGGTTAATTTTGTCTACCATTCAGCTTGTTCAGTGTGTGGAGTGCAGGATGTTTAGACATTCTTCCTCCGTCATTAGTGATAATTTTATTTGTGATAGGTGTGTGTTAGTGAGCCCTCTGACGGAGAAGATATCAGTGTTAGAGGAGCGCATCGAGACTTTAGAGAGGGTTAGAGAGTGTGAGAGCAGCGTTATTACCGTAGCGGACAGTCTGGGTGCCGCTGGCGGAGATAATCAGCCCCCGACTCCAGCATTAGAGCGCTCACAGCGGGGCGAGTGGGTGACGACTCGGCGGCATACTCGTTCAGCCAAAGCTAACGCTAAGGCTAACCCATCGGAGCACACCTCCGGTTCACGTGTCCAACAGGTTTGCTCTCCTCAGTGCTGCACCCGCTGAGAAACTTGAAAGAGCTCTGGTTATAGGAGACTCTATACTGAGGCACGTGAAATTAGCTAGACCTTTAGGGGCGCCAGCGGCAGTGGTTAGGTGTATCCCGGGAGCCAGAGCACCGGAAATAGCAGGTAATCTTAGGGCTCTAGGACAGCACAGGTTCTCTAAGATAGTGGTACATGCTGGAGCTAATGATATACGCCTTCGTCAGTCAGAGGTTAGTAAGAATAACTTTACAGAGGTGTTTAAATTAGCGAAGGCGATGTCTGATGAAGTAATATGCTCTGGTCCCATCCCAATGAGACGTGGCGACATAGCTTACAGCAGGTTATGGTCGCTGAACCGCTGGATGTCCAGGTGGTGCTCCGAAAATAATGTGGGCTTCATAGATAATTGGAAGACCTTTGAGGGCAAAACTGGCCTGTTAGGGCGGGATGGTGTCCATCCCACTCGGGAAGGTGCTGCTCTCATTTCCTGCAGTATAGCTCATAGTCTCAGTAGAGGTCTAGTTAATCGGTGACAATCCAGAGCCCAGGCCAGGTACAGTAGCAGACAGACAGGCTAAACCAACCGTCTGCTAGCTGCATAGAGTCGTCACTCAGGGTTCACCATATTGAGACTGTGTCTGTTCCCCGATCTAAGCAAAAATGTAGAAAGACCCAGAAAGTCTGTTTCAATAATCTAATTAACATAAAGACCACAAACTCCGATCATACTGAATGCGCAGCCGGCACCTCTGATCTGAAGCTAGTATTGTTAAATATTATATCTCTCGCATCAAAAGCAGTTATTGTTAATGAAATTATCACAGATCAGGCGTTTGATATACTCTGTTTAACTGAAACATGGGTTAAACAGGACGAGTATGTAGCTCTAAATGAAGCTAGTCCTCCTGGATACAGCTACATACACCAGCCTCGGTTAACTGGTAGAGGAGGAGGCGTCGCAGTTATTCATAATGATAATCTGTCTATCGTACAAAAACACCGACACAAATTTAACTCATTTGAAATTCTCTATAGTAACATAAGTGTATTTAAGTATATTAAGTCAGCTCAGTCGATTCCACTAATTATAATTTACAGACCTCCAGGGCCGTATTCTGAATTTCTTAGTGAATTTGCAGATTTCATCTCAGACCTGGTCGTTTCTGTAGACAAAGTGTTAATTGCTGGAGATTTTAATATTCATTTTGAGAATCCAGAAGACCCTCTGAGAACAGCATTTATATCCATACTGGACTCCGTAGGCGTAAATCAGTGTGTAGTAGGACCCACTCATAAAGCAGGTCACACTTTAGATTTAATAATATTCTTCGGATTAAGTATAAGAAATTTATTCACAATTCCACTGTCTGAAATTATCTCAGATCACTATCTTGTCTCCATTCAAGTGTCTCACAGTGATAATGTACGCACAATACCGCGCTACCGTATTAAACGTACATTCACATCAACTACCACACAGAGTTTTATCAGTAATCTCCCAGAGTTACCAACTTCGATTAGATCACCGTCTGACCCCACAGAACTCGATCAGGCGATTGAATATTTAGAGTCGACACTTCGTTGTACCTTAGATAATGTAGCTCCAGCTAAAAGAAAAATTATTAGAGATAAGAAACTCGCTCCCTGGTATAACGATCACACGCGCACTTTAAAACAGACTGCTCGGAAATTAGAGCGTAAATGGCGTCAAACTAAATTGTTGGTATTTCAAATAGCATGGAAAGAGAGCATCCTGAACTATAGGAAAGCTCTTAGTGTAGCTAGATCAACGTATCTCTCCACTCTTATAGAAGAAAATAAAAAGAATCCTAGATTTTTATTTAATACCGTAGCCAAATTAACCAGAAATAAGACCACTACAGAAATCAGGGATTAAAGTGAAAAAAATCTTCTGACTGAACTTTTTTCAATCCGAGCCATATTCCTTTAACAAACACTTTATTTAAATAGTCGAGACCAATAGCGTTAGGGGAGATTAAACCGCTTTAATATTGCCAGTTTGCATATTTTAAAAGCTATTTGTAATCTTTGAAAAAAAATATACCTTGACAAATAATCAACCATCTACCACATATCTTTTCAGTGCATGTTTTTATTTATCTTATAACACCAAACAATGTTTTGTGAAACTCTTAATAATTAACAGAAAAAAGTAATAGCACCACCATTAAATTCCAAAAAGTGCTTTTTCAGTGCATGTTTTATGTATCTTAAAGAAAACATCTTCGTTTTCAGCTTAGATGACAAATCGGATTTCCAGTAAGCAGCAATGCCATGTGTGCAAGTAGTAGGCATGTGCATTAGACATAGACAATCTTGAAAGTGCACTCTTGTCTTTGACAACTGATTGCATTTAATTAACTAGTGGTTGTGAGACTGTGACCAGTGGCGGTTCTACACTGAAGTGCGCCCTGGGCGAGACTCCCTCCCGGCACCTACTACACATATGTAAATTAAACTGGCTATTTACAGTATACTGTAAATATATAGTAAATATATTGGCTACAGCCAACATTAACATAATAAACAATGGAAATAAATAACTGTACTTGCTGCAGTCTTGCTGCAAAGCATCATTTTGTGGTTACATTTTGTGGTATTTAATAGAAACCATTAGAATTTCTTTGAAATAATAAAAACTTCACATTTTGTCCACACCACACGTTTTATTAAACTACTCAGAACTTAAATAAATATACTGTGTACAAACAAATATTATATAAATATAGAATTAATATAGAACAAATCACACTGAAGAAAAATAACTTATTTACTTCACTGCAGAACAGAAACCACAAACTGAAACTAAAATCAGACTTTTCTGGCCTTTCTAGATGTAAAGTCATCAATAATGGCCTCATATGAGATCTGCTCCCCTATTGCATGATTTCTGCTCATGACAGCGAGGCCAGTGAGACGTTCCTGAGACATGGTTGACCTCAGGTATGTCTTGATTAACCTGAGTTTGGAAAAGCTCCTCTCTGCTTGAGCTACAGTCTCTGGCAATGTAAGTGCAATCCTGAGAGCAGTCCAAAAGTTGGGGTAGATCTCAGATAGATCCTTATCGTGCAGAAAAGTGATAAGCTCAAAGAGGCTCATGGTTTTTGATGGCAGTCATTAGACACTTTATTAATCTGATATAATCTAATCTAAGGGAGGAACAATTAGCTCCTTGGTTAATTTACTGCCTCAAATTATATGCTTTGTCACGTAACAGAGTTATAGCAAATGGAAAATGTCTTTTAAACTATCTACACATATGTAAATTAAACTGGCTATTTACAGTATACTGTAAATATATCATAAATATATCGGCTATAGCCAACATTAATAATGGATATAAATAACTGTACTTGCTGCAGTCTTGCTGCAAAGCATCATTTTGTGGTTACATTTTGTGGTATTTAATAGAAACCATTAGAATTTCTGTGATGGTTTGTAAATTAGGCTTTTATTGTGTTCGTGTGTGTGTGTGTGTGTATTTTTAGCAAGGTAAGCATAGCAAGCATCATAAGCAAGAAGGCTAACAAACCTAAGAGTTAATGTTATACCACTAATTAACATGATGACATGAATAACTTAATCATACAGAGAGAACATTGTTATATTCCTTTATCTTTTATCCATCTTCTTTTTTTTTTTTTTTCTAAATTGGGCCCCTGACAGCTTTGGCCTTTTTCTCTCCATCGCTGTGTTTATACTTTATAATCGACGATTCGACAATCAGCAGATTTCCCCCAACGCTGACACTCACGACCAGAAGTCAAGACTAAACCAATTCACCTCCACATCGTCATCGCTTTTATCAATTTTTATTTGCCATTTCACACAAATAAATAAATGAAAAAATTGCAAATTACTGGTGTGTGTTTATAATATTTTGAATGAAATGTGCGGGAATGAAATGTTTCTTATTTGTAAGAAAGTCAGGTACACATGATTTAGCCCCCTTCTTGTCCGCTTCATTTGGGAGAGGTGAACTGTACTCTGCGCCCCCCCGTCATCCCCTCTCCTCTCCGCTAAACCCCCCCTCTCCCCGTTCTGGTCTTCTCCGCTCGCTCAGCTTCTGTGCGGCTCATTCAGGGGCGGCGCGAGCGCAGGTAGCACAGATAATAGAAAACCGCTTAGCGGCACAGATTATTATTTTTTACTCCAGGTTCGTGTGCTGCCCCCCACGTAAGATAAAAAAAAATGCCGCCCTGGGCGGCTGCCCACTTCGCCCTACCCTAAAACCTCCACTGACTGTGAGCAACAGGTCATGCTCCGCTATGAAAGAACATAGGCGCACTTTTACATCGCGCACACGGTCGGCCACAGATGCGTGAATCTCCGTTGTGGTTCTTGTCGCACCAGACAGGGAGCATGTGTACTGTTAGAGCACGAACGGCAGCATTGTGACGAGCTGCTGACTGATGGCAAGCTCGCAATTTTTTTTTTTGCCATTATTGCCATATTTAAGTTTCCTGTGGCATACTGTGCAAAGACACCTATCTGGATGTTTGATTTTTTTTAGTCCACGAACTAAAAGGCTTGCCATTCTCCCCAATTTCGCTAAGCCAAGCCCATCTCCATTTATTTATTTTACACTTTTATCAATCTCCGAAACATCGGAGCCTTCCTGCATTAAGTGTGTCCATGCTATCTTAAATATAGTTATACCTCAGCCTGACATGTAGTTCTTCAAAACTAAACCAAAACCCGGAGTAGATTCATACCGGAGTGATAACAAAACGCTTAGAGTGGAGAGAGGAACGTGCATTCGCTCCACTCCAGGCTTTGATCACATCCTCCTCAGCAGGCTGAATACACTGTCTTTCCTTAATTTAAGACCCATGTAAGCCTATATATGCACACAGCATTAAAATTATGAAAAGTGAATTTTAAACATTAAGGACAGGCGGAACAGTGTGATTGACGGAAATCCGTCGATGACTCGCTCCAATTAACGGAAATCCATCGTAACGACGGAGAACTTTAATCCCTGAGAAATGTCCACAACAACATCATGCGGTGAGGACTTCATGAACTTTTTTAATAATACAATTGTAAATATCAGGCATAAAATTGAGGCTTTGAAACCGAACAATGTAATTGATGCAGATGTTAAACTAGCCATGTCAGATCGGAACCTAGAATACTTTACTACCCTTGAAGAGAATGAACTAATTTCACTCATCTCTTCTGCAAATTCATCAACCTGTATATTAGATCCTATACCGACACATTTTCTTAAACTGGATAGTACCAGTAATAACAGAACCACTGTTGAGACTACTACTTGATCACTATCAGAACGTTTCCCAACCAGAAGCCGTGGGTGGATAAAACCATCCGCGACGCTCTGAGATCTCGCACAGCTGCCTACAACACGGGACTTGCATCGGGGGACATGGAACCGTACAAGGCTGCGTCATATAACGTCCGGAAGGCGGTGAAAGAGGCGAAGCAGCGCTATGGGAGAAAACTAGAGTCACAGCTTCAACAGAGTGACTCTAGGAGCCTGTGGCAGGGACTGAGAACAATAACGGACTACAAAGCACCAACATCCGGTATGACGAACGCGGACGCGACTCTGGCAGACGAGCTGAACACATTTTACGCTCGCTTCGAGGCTGCAGCTAAAGACGCTAGCAATGCTAATGCTAACGGCGCTAATGCTAACGGCGCTAATGCTAGCGGCGCTAACGGCTGCAGACAGGAAGACACAGTCAGCACCGGGAACGCGCTCATCATCTCCGAGCACGACGTGAGGAGAGCCTTCAAGAGAGTGAACACCAGGAAAGCAGCAGGACCAGACGGCATCTCAGGTCGTATTCTCAGAGCCTGCGCAGACCAGCTAGCACCTGTGTTCACTGAGATATTCAACATCTCTTTATCTCAGTCGGTGATCCCCACATGCTTCAAAGAGTCCATTATTGTTCCTGTTCCAAAGAAACCACATCCTGCTTCCCTCAATGACTATCGCCCTGTAGCTCTCACCTCAGTAGTGATGAAGTGCTTTGAACGCCTTATCAGAGACTTCATCATTTCTTCACTACCCGACACACTGGACCCACTACAGTTTGCATACCGTCAGAACCGCTCCACAGACGATGCAATCTCTCATCTCCTCCACACATCACTCACTCACCTGGACACTAGGAAAGGGAATTATGTTAAAATGCTCTTCATCGACTACAGCTCTGCTTTTAACACAATAATTCCTTCCACACTCACCACCAAGCTGGAGCACCTGGGACTGAGCTCATCTATATGTCAGTGGATCTCCAATTTTCTGACTGGCAGACCACAGGCAGTAAGGATGGGCGGACATGTCTCAGCTACACTCACTCTCAGCACTGGAGCCCCCCAGGGTTGTGTTCTGAGCCCCCTGCTGTACTCTTTGTACACCCACGACTGCGTGGCCACTACCAACTCCACCTCCATCATCAAGTTTGCTGACGACACCGTCGTGGTCGGACTGATCACCAACAATGATGAGTCGGACTACCTAGAGGAGATTGGAAATCTGGAGAACTGGTGCCAGAGGAACAATCTCCTCCTGAACGTCAGTAAGACAAAGGAGCTGATAGTGGACTTTAGTACAAAGCAGGAGAGGAACTACCAGACCCCCGTCATCAACAGGAGCCCAGTGGAGAGAGTGGACAGCTTCAGATACCTCGGTGTTCACATCACGCAGGACCTATCATGGTCCTGTCACATCAACACCGTGGTGAAAAAAGCCCGGCAGCGTCTCTACCACCTCAGACGCTTGAGAGACTTTAGACTGCCCTCCAAGGTGCTCAGGAACTTCTACTCCTGCACCATAGAGAGCATCCTGACGGGAAACATCACGACCTGGTTCGGGAACAGCACCATGCAGGACAGACGAGCTCTACAGAGGGTGGTGCGATCAGCCGAACGCATCATCCGCACTGAGCTCCCTGACATGCACTCCATCTACAGCAAGCGGTGCTGGACTAAGGCCAGGAAGATCATGAAGGACCTCAGTCACCCCAGTAATGGACTGTTCTCTTTGTTGCGGTCTGGGAAGAGATTCCGCTCCCTAAAGGCCAACACAGAGAGACTGAGGAGGAGCTTCTTCCCGCAGGCGATAAGGTCTCTCAATCACACCTCCACACAGGACTAATAACATCTTTTAAGCTCACAACACTGACTGGACAATCATGGACACATTCATACACACTTGCACTAAATACTCATACATCTGGACAATTGCACATGTCACCTTTCATGCATATTTGCACAACCACTGACACTTTAATACCATATTTCTATATTTTTGCAATATTTTATTATGCCCTTATGCACAGTTAATTTTACAAATTTTACTAGTTAAAATTATTTCTTTAGTATTTCCTTTTTATTGATTATTTATTTTACGTACAAGATTTTCTTTTCTTTTTTTCTTTTTTTTTTTAAAGGTCACTGGCGGTCGTATAAAAGCATTTCACTGCATATTATACTGTGTATGATTGTGTATGTGACTAATAAAATTTGAATTTGAATTTGAATTTGAATAATTAATTCCTCACTCAGCATTGGTTTTGTTCCAAAATCTTTTAAATTAGCAGTTATCAAACCAATAATTAAGAAACGTGACCTCGACCCCTGTCAGCTGTCCAATTACAGGCCAAAATCAAACCTCCCCTTTATCTCTAAGATTCTGGAAAAGATAGTAGCGGAGCAGCTATGCTCATATCTACATAGAAATGGCATACATGAACTGTATCAGTCAGGATTTAGGCCTCATCACAGCACAGAAACAGCACTTCTTAAAGTAGTAAATGACCTCCTATTGGCCTCTGATCAGGGTTGCGTAACTATGCTTGTATTACTCGACCTAAGTGCAGCTTTTGATACCATTGATCATGCTATTCTTCTTCACAGATTAGAAAATGTAGTAGGAATTAAGGGTACAGCCCTCTCCTGGCTCAAATCCTATTTGACCGATCGTTATCAGTATGTAGACTTAAATGGTGATTACTCTGCATGTTCTCTAGTGGAGTTTGGCGTTCCGCAGGGTTCAGTTTTAGGCCCACTGCTTTTTTCCCTTTACATGCTTCCTCTGGGCAACATAATCCGTAAGCATGGTATTAGTTTTCATTGTTATGCTGACGACACACAGTTATATGTCTCAGCAAAACCTGATGAGAAAAACCATCTTACTAAAGTTGAGCAATGTGTGCAGGACATAAGAAATTGGATGCTAATTAACTTCCTTCTGCTTAATCCGGATAAGACAGAAGTTCTAGTCATAGGACCGCATACAGCTAGGAGTAAAATCTTAGATCACACCGTAACTTTAGATGGCCTTTCTGTTCCATCAAGTGCAACAGTAAAAGACCTCGGCGTGATTATAGATTCCAGCCTTTCATTTGAAGCTCATGTAGATAATATCACCAGGATAGCATTCTTTCACCTCAGAAATATACAACTCTGTTGTAGTCAACAAGTGGTACTGACCAGACCATTGCACACGATCAAAGAGAGCCATGCGAGCCTCAAGCCACACATGGACTCTCTGAATCCGTGAGCCGACGCATGACATGATGTGCTGCTGGCTACCCCTAGCTGTGGTGAAATGAGATCCTAGGTCTTTTGTAGCAAGCCAGCAAAATAAGCAGCATAGGATGATGCTTGCCCGCTTTTCGGGAATTGAGGGAACCTACACCCCATCGGAAACGCAGCTGCTGGAGTGGGTCGCACGAGCACAACTTTAGACCGGCGTAAAAGCAAGCTGAGCCAGCCAGGAGTCGAACCTAGAATCTTCTGATCCATAGTCAGACGCGTTATCCATTGCGCCACAGGCCCACAGCTAAAGTGCCCAAGTGACATTCCACATACATGTGCTTTCTCAGCGAAAATGGGCCAGAGGGAAACGTTCATGCAGTCAGGCGAATGTTGCAAAATATTACACAAATATTACAATCCATTAATACTCTATACTTATAAGATGAGCTAATTGTTTTCTCTACTGTTTCTTCTTGGTTCACATCATTAGGAAGAAAAAATAATGGAAAGGAATAAAGGAAAAAACCACTCTGGAATTCACGTCCACACACACAAGGAAACGAAAAAAGGCACCGATGGGGTTATCTCGGCTCACGAACACACTTCAATACAACCTTTAGTAAAAAATCCAAAGTTGTTTGAATTTTCTTCCCATCGCCATCTGGCCAATGAATCGTACTAACGGCAACGATTACTGACTGCAATTTCAAATTCAAATCAAATTCAAATTAAAATTTTATTTGTCACATACACAGTCATGCACAGTATAATATGCAGTGAAATGCTTATACGGCCGCCAGTGACCTTAAAAAGAAAATAAAAGCTTGTACGTAAAATAAATAATCAATAAAAAGGAAATACTAAAGAAATAATTTTAACTAGTAAAATTAACTGTACAATAAGGGCATAATAAAATATTGCAAATAGAGTATATATGTATATAGAATTAAAGTGTCAGTGGTTGTGCAAATATGCATGAAGGGTGACATGTGCAATTGTCCAGATGTATAAATATTTAGTGCAAGTGTGTATGAATGTGTCCATGATTGTCCAGTCAGTGTTGTGAGCTAAAAAGATGTTATTAGTCCTGTGTGGAGGTGTGATTGAGAGACGTTATCGCCTGCGGGAAGAAGCTCCTCCTCAGCCTCTCTGTGTTGGCCTTTAGGGAGCGGAATCGCTTCCCAGACCGCAACAAAGAGAACAGTCCATTACTGGGGTGACTGAGGTCCTTCATGATCTTCCTGGCCTTAGTCCAGCACCGCTTGCTGTAGATCGAGTGCAGGTCAGGGAGCTCAGTGCGGATGATGCGCTCGGCTGATCGCACCACCCTCTGTAGAGCTTGTCTGTCCTGCATGGTGCTGTTCCCGAACCAGGTCGTGATGTTTCCCGTCAGGATGCTCTCTATGGTGCAGGAGTAGAAGTTCCTGAGCACCTTGGAGGGCAGTCTAAAGTCTCTCAAGCGTCTGAGGTGGTAGAGACGCTGCCGGGCTTTTTTCACCACGGTGTTGATGTGACAGGACCATGACAGGTCCTGTGTGATGTGAACACCGAGGTATCTGAAGCTGTCCACTCTCTCCACTGGGGTCCTGTTGATGACGGGGATCTGGTAGTTCCTCTCCTGCTTTGTACTAAAGTCCACTATCAGCTCCTTTGTCTTACTGACGTTCAGGAGGAGATTGTTCCTCTGGCACCAGTTCTCCAGATTTCCAATCTCCTCTAGGTAGTCCGACTCATCATTGTTGGTGATCAGTCCGACCACGACGGTGTCGTCAGCAAACTTGATGATGCAGGTGGAGTTGGTAGTGGCCACGCAGTCGTGGGTGTACAAAGAGTACAGCAGGGGGCTCAGAACACAACCCTGGGGGGCTCCAGTGCTGAGAGTGAGTGTAGCTGAGACATGACCGCCCATCCTTACTGCCTGTGGTCTGCCAGTCAGAAAATTGGAGATCCACTGACATATAGATGAGCTGAGTCCCAGGTACTCCAGCTTGGTGGTGAGTGTGGAGGGAATTATGGTATTAAAAGCAGAGCTGTAGTCGATGAAGAGCATTTTAACATAATTCCCTTTCCTAGTGTCCAGGTGAGTGAGTGATGTGTGGAGGAGATGAGAGATTGCATCGTCTGTGGAGCGGTTCTGACGGTATGCAAACTGTAGTGGGTCCAGTGTGTCGGGTAGTGAAGAAATGATGAAGTCTCTAATAAGGCGTTCAAAGCACTTCATCACTACTGAGGTGAGGGCTACAGGGCGATAGTCATTGAGGGAAGCAGGATGTGGTTTCTTCGGGACAGGAACAATGATGGACTCTTTGAAGCATGTGGGGATCACCGACTGAGATAGAGAGATGTTGAATATCTCAGTGAACACAGGTGCTAGCTGGTCTGCGCAGGCTCTGAGGATACGGCCTGAGATGCCGTCTCGTCCTGCTGCTTTCCTGGTGTTCACTCTCTTGAAGGCTCTCCTCACGTCGTGCTCGGAGATGATGAGCGCATTCCCGGTGCTGGCAGTGTCTTCCTGTCTGCAGCCGTTAGCGCCGCTAGCATTAGCCCCGTTAGCATTAGCCCCGTTAGCATTAGCGCCGTTAGCATTAGCATCGCTAGCGTCTTTAGCTGCAGCCTCGAAGCGAGCATAGAAGGTGTTGAGCTCGTCTGCCAGAGTCGCGTCCGCGTTCGTCATACCGGATGTTGGTGCTTTATAATCCGTTATTGTTCTCAGTCCCTGCCACAGGCTCCTAGAGTCACTCTGTTGAAGCTGTGACTCTAGTTTTCTCCCATAGCGCTGCTTCGCCTCTTTCACCGCCTTCCGGACGTTATATGACGCAGCCTTGTACGGTTCCATGTCCCCCGACGCAAGTCCCGTGTTGTAGGCAGCTGTGCGAGATCTCAGAGCGTCGCAGATGGTTTTATCCACCCACGGCTTCTGGTTGGGAAACGTTCTGATAGTCTTTTTCTCCACCGTATCGTCTACCATCTTCTCAATAAATCCCACAACCGCTTCCGTAAACACGCTGACGTCATCATCGGAGCTGTTTCTGAACATGTCCCAGTCTGCGTTATCGAGTGCGTCCTGTAACGCGGCCACCGATTTGTCCGTCCAGCGCGCGACCTCCCTCTGAACCGGAGCTTACTGTTTCAGCCTTTGTTTATATTTTGGCATGAGGAAGTTGGCGGCGTGGTCGGATTTACCAAACGCTGGACGAGATTGTGCCTTGTAACCGTCTTTGACCGTGGTATAACAATGGTCCAGTGTCCTTTCGCCCCTGGTGGGGCAGGTGATGTGCTGATAAAAGTTCGGCGCTGCACGTTTGAGGTTGGCACTATTAAAGTCCCCCGCCACAATAAGCGCAGCGTCCCGGTGTTGTGTCTGGTGCTGTGTGAGCGCCTCATGCAGCTCGCATAAGGCAGTGTCAATGTCCGCTTGTGGTGGAATGTAAACGGCACTGATTATGACCGATGTGAACTCCCGTGGAAGATAAAAAGGACGACACATGATGGACAGTAGTTCCAGGTTTGGTGTGCAGGAGCGTGTAAGAGGAAAAACGCTCGTGCTGTTGCACCAGCTGTTGTTCACCATTAAGCACACGCCGCCTCCCCTTGACTTCCCCGAGTCCCGCGTCCTGTCCATGCCGTGAACCGAGAAGAACTCGGCTGGTTGTATGGCGTGGTCTGGCATCGCTGGGTTCAGCCATGTCTTGGTGAAGCAGAGGAGATTGCAGTCCCGAATGTCTCTCTGGAACTTTATCCTGGCCCTGAGGTCATCGAGTTTGTTTTCCAGTGAAAGGACGTTGGCGAGCAGGATACTAGGCAGAGGTGTGCGGTGTGCACGGGTTCTCATCCGGTTCCTCATGCCAGCTCGTCGCCCTCGAGGCCTCCGCTTCGCATCGCGCCCATTGTTCTCCCGCAGGATCTCACTCGGCCAGCTCGGATCCGGAGTTAAAAACGTCAAATTGTGAGTACACTGTATACCAATAGAAACAAGAGTGTCTCTATCATACCTAATGTACTCAATGGTTATGATTTTGCCGATTTTAAAACACTGAAAACTAACTTAAAGAACAAAAACAAAGAAAAGGTGGTCGGAGCAGTCGTGACGGCAGCCGACCTCACCGGCGCCATCTTGGAACCTTCAGATTCTGGAACATTTCAGATTCTGTTAGGAATTCGTCACATGCTGGCTGTCTGTCTAGTGCTAACTCAGAGGGTTGGAGAACTTTTTGCTAGCTTTGAGCATTTGCATGAGAACATCTCGTCTTTGGGACCGGCATTTCAGCATGTGGGAAAAGGAGCAGGAGGACCACCGACCCAAGATAGCCTGATAAATGCTATAGATCTCAGGAAAGGCACATGAGCACGCCACCCATTCCGTGACAAAGCCCACCATGCCAGTCGTCTACCTGCTTCTGCCTAAAGGGAATTCGGAAATTGAATGAGCCGCAAAAGACAGGTTAATTTTAGCTAGGGAGAGACGACAAAGCAACGTTCCCATACCGGGAGCCGAACCCAGGCCGCCTGGGAGAAAACCAGGAATCCTGACCACTAGACCATATAGGAAAAGCGAAAGAAGACAAACGCCACCCCGGGACGGTTGCGTCCTTGAGCAGAAGACCGGAATTTTTCCACGTGAGCAGCTGCCAACATTTTGAGTCGCACTGGAAAGAATCCGAGCTCTGTTGTAGTCAACAAGTGGTATTGACCAGACCATTGCACATGATCAAAGAGAGCCATGCGAGCCTCAAGCCACACATGGACTCTCTGAATCCGTGAGCCGACGCATGACATGATGTGCTGCTGGCTACCCCTAGCTGTGGTGAAATGAGATCCTAGGTCTTTTGTAGCAAGCCAGCAAAATAAGCAGCATAGGATGATGCTTGCCCGCTTTTCGGGAATTGAGGGAACCTACACCCCATCGGAAACGCAGCTGCTGGAGTGGGTCGCACGAGCACAACTTTAGACCGGCGTAAAAGCAAGCTGAGCCAGCCAGGAGTCAAACCTAGAATCTTCTGATCCGTAGTCAGACGCGTTATCCATTGCGCCACAGGCCCACAGCTAAAGTGCCCAAGTGACATTCTACATACATGTTCTTTCTCAGCGAAAATGTTCATGCAGTCAGGCGAATGTTGCAAAACTAAATGCCGGGACCCGGATTCGAACCGGGGTTGCTGCAGCCACAACGCAGAGTACTAACCACTATACGATCACGGCGCACCAGACGGCCGGTAAACCTGACGCCGTCCTTTCAGTGGGAAGTCAGGTGCTGTGGATGTACCGTGGGAAGTACTGGCAAATCGTTCGCCTGCGTGCACTGGGAAAAATGTATATTCCATGTAGTCTTAAATGTATTTGCATCACTCACAACTTGGCCATGGTCCTAATTACAGTTAGGATAGTTCTTACAAAGCCCCAAAATTATGGAATAGTCTTCCAAATAGTGTTCGGGACTCAGACACAGTCTCAGTGTTTAAGTCTAGGCTAAAAACCTATTTATTTAGCCAATCATTTTTATAAATAGATTTGCCATAAGGTAAAGAAGCAGATCTGGGGGACTCATGGACGTAGAGTCTTATGGTGAACTGGTATGTTTTAGATGCTGTCTTCCTCAGTCTCATTTGATCACTCAGGTTTGTTGACGGTGAGGTGATTGTTTGCTTTACATCTCAGGGAGCCCTCATGTTTGTGTTTCCTTCTGGCTCTCCCTTTTAGTTATGCTGTCATAGTTAGTCCTGCCGGAGTCCCTGCTTGCACTCTACAGTAAATATACATTCACATTAGACATTGTGACTGTGACCATACCTAATTGCAATCTCTCCTCCTTTTCTCTTCCTCCCCCTCTTTCTCTTTCCTCTCTCCCCCTGACTCCCCCTTTCACTCTTTCTCTCTCTCTCTGTCGAGCTACACATGTGGTTCCTGAGCTGCCAGTGATCCAGACTCCCTGTGCCCTCCGGACCTGTCTGATCCATCCTGGTGCCCGGTTTCTGGTTGGAGGTCTCATCGCATGGATGCCCCGTGTGTCTCTTTAGGATGTGCCTGGTGTCTGGGGATGATTCTATCTACTTAGAAGATGGTTCTGGCCTCGACTGGTGTTGTCAGCTGTTTCTCTGAGGACTTGACAATTCGATAGTTCAGGACTGGAACTTTCTACAAGTCTATCTGAGTCTCCAATAACTACTGGACTCCATTTTACATCAAGTATTATAACATCAATTAACATCAACTATTATAGCTGAACCTAACACTTAACACTGTATAAATGCAGATCATTTCCTGCTATCTGTTTCACCCAGATGAGGATGGGTTCCCTGTCGAGTCTGGTTCCTCTCAAGGTTTCTTCCCATTACCATCTCAGGCAGTTTTTCCTTGCCACTGTCGCCCTCGGGCTTGCTCACCAGGGAATATCTGAACATTTTGATTCATACACATTCACATTCCATACAAACTTAAATAATTCTTTTGATTGTGTAAAGCTGTTTTGAGACAATGTCAATTGTTAAAAGCGCTATACAAATAAAACTGAATTGAATTGAATTGAATTGAATTACATTCAAATGTCCACCAAAAGTGTCACAAGGTCTTGCAACATGCTTTATCCTTTGTGGGACAGATGACACAAATATTACAATCCATTAATACTCTATACTTATAAGATGAGCTAATTGTTTTCTCTACTATTTCTTCTTGGTTCACATCATTAAGTAGAAAAAATAATGGAAAGGAATAACGGAAAAAAACCCTCTGGAATTCACGTCCACACACACAAGGAAACGAAAAAAAAAGGCACCGATGGGGTTATCTCGGCTCACGAACACACTTCAATACAACCTTTAGTAAAAAATCCAAAGTTGTTTGAATTTTCTTCACATCGCCATCTGGCCAATGAATCGTACTAACGGCAACGATTACTGACTGCAATTTCTGATTCTGTTAGGAATTCGTCACATGCTGGCTGTCTGTCTGGTGCTAACTCAGAGGGTTGGAGAACTTTTTGCTAGCTTTGAACATTTGCATGAGAACATCTCCTCTTTGGGACCGGCATTTCAGCATGTGGGAAAAGCAGCAGGAGGACCACCGACCCAAGATAGCCTGATAAATGCTATAGATCTCAGGAAAGGCACATGAGCGCGCCACTCGTTCCGTGACAAAGCCCACCGTGCCAGTCGTCTACCTGCTTCTGCCTAAAGGGAATTCGGTAATTGAATGAGCCGCAAAAGACAGGTTAATTTTAGCTAGGGAGAGATGACAAAGCAACGTTTCCATACCGGGAGTCGAACCCGGGCCGCCTGGGTGAAAACCAGGAATCCTGACCGCTAGACCTTATGGGAAAAGCGAAGGAAGATAAACGCCACCCCGGGACGGTTGCGTCCCTTGAGCAGAAGACCGGAATTTTTCCATGTGAGCAGCTGCCAACTTTTTGAGTGGCACTGGAAAGAATCCGAGCTCTGTTGTAGTCAACAAGTGGTACTGACCAGACCATTGCACACGATCAAAGAGAGCCATGCGAGCCTCAAGCCACACATGGACTCTCTGAATCCATGAGCCGAGGCATGACATGTTGTGCTGCTGGCTACCCCTAGCTGTGGTGAAATGAGATCCTAGGTCTTTTGTAGCAAGCCAGCAAAATAAGCAGCATGGGATGATGCTTGCCTGCTTTTCGGGGATTAAGGGAACCTACACCCCGTCGGAAACGCAGCTGCTGGAGTGGGTCGCACGAGCACAACTTTAGACTGGCGTAAAAGCAAGATGAGCCAGCCAGGAGTCTAACCTAGAATCTTCTGATCCGTACTCAGATGCGTTATCCATTGCGCCACAGGCCCACAGCTGAAGTACCCAAGTGACATTCTACATACATGTGCTTTCTCAGCGAAAATGGGCCAGAGGGAAACGTTCATGCAGTCAGGCGAATGTTGCAAAACTAAATGCCGGGACCTGGATTCGAACCGGGGATGCTGCGGCCACAACGCAGAGTACTAACCACTACTGTATACGATCACGGCGCCCCAGACGCCCGGTAAACCTGATGCCGTCCTTTCAGTGGGAAGTCAGGTGTAGCTGGATGTACCGTGGGAAGTACTGGCAAATCGCTTCGCCTGCGTGCACTGGGAAAAATTTATATTCCATGTAGTCTTAAATGTATTTGCATCACTCACAACTTGGCCATGGTCCTAATTACATTCAAATGTCCACCAAAAGTCTCACAAGGTCTTGCAACATGCTTTATCCTTTGTGGGACAGATGACACAAATATTACAATCCATTAATACTCTATACTTATAAGATGAGCTAATTGTTTTCTCTACTATTTCTTCTTGGTTCACATCATTAAGTAGAAAAAATAATGGAAAGGAATAAAGGAAAAAACCCCTCTGGAATTCACGTCCACAAACACAAGGAAACGAAAAAAGGCACCGATGGGGTTATCTCGGCTCACGAACACACTTCATTACAACCTTTAGTAAAAAATCCAAAGTTGTTTGAATTTTCTTCACATCGCCATCTGGCCAATGAATCGTACTAACGCAACGATTACTGACTGCAATTTCAGATTCTGTTAGGAATTCGTCACATGCTGGCTGTCTGTCTGGTGCTAACTCAGAGGGTTGGAGAACTTTTTGCTAGCTTTGAGCATTTGCATGAGAACATCTCCTCTTTGGGACCGGCATTTCAGCATGTGGGAAAAGCAGCAGGAGGACCACCGACCCAAGATAGCCTGATAAATGCTATAGATCTCAGGAAAGGCACATGAGCGTGCCACCCGTTCCGTGACAAAGCCCACCGTGCCAGTCGTCTACCTGCTTCTGCCTAAAGGGAATTCGGTAATTGAATGAGCCGCAAAAGACAGGTTAATTTTAGCTAGGGAGAGATGACAAAGCAACGTTCCCATACCGGGAGTCAAACCCGGGCTGCCTGGGTGAAAACCAGGAATCCTGACCACTAGACCATATGGGAAAAGCGAAGGAAGACAAACGCCACCCCGGGACGGTTGCGTCCCTTGAGCAGAAGACCGGAATTTTTCCATGTGAGCAGCTGCCAACTTTTTGAGTCGCACTGGAAAGAATCCGAGCTCTGTTGTAGTCAACAAATGGTACTGACCAGACCATTACACACGATCAAAGAGAGCCATGCGAGCCTCAAGCCACACATGGACTCTCTGAATCCATGAGCCGAGGCATGACATGTTGTGCTGCTGGCTACCCCTAGCTGTGGTGAAATGAGATCCTAGGTCTTTTGTAGCAAGCCAGCAAAATAAGCAGCATGGGATGATGCTTGCCTGCTTTTCGGGGATTAAGGGAACCTACACCCCGTCGGAAACGCAGCTGCTGGAGTGGGTCGCACGAGCACAACTTTAGACTGGCGTAAAAGCAAGATGAGCCAGCCAGGAGTCGAACCTAGAATCTTCTGATCCGTACTCAGATGCGTTATCCATTGCGCCACAGGCCCACAGCTGAAGTACCCAAGTGACATTCTACATACATGTGCTTTCTCAGCGAAAATGGGCCAGAGGGAAACGTTCATGCAGTCAGTCGAATGTTGCAAAACTAAATGCCGGGACCTGGATTCGAACCGGGGTTGCTGCGGCCACAACGCAGAGTACTAACCACTACTGTATACGATCACGGCGCCCCAGACGCCCGGTAAACCTGATGCCGTCCTTTCAGTGGGAAGTCAGGTGTAGCTGGATGTACCGTGGGAAGTACTGGCAAATCGCTTCGCCTGCGTGCACTGGGAAAAATTTATATTCCATGTAGTCTTAAATGTATTTGCATCACTCACAACTTGGCCATGGTCCTAATTACATTCAAATGTCCACCAAAAGTCTCACAAGTTCTTGCAACATGATTTATCCTTTGTGGGACAGATGACACAAATATTACAATCCATTAATACGCTATACTTATAAGATGAGCTAATTGTTTTCTCTACTATTTTTTCTTGGTTCCGATCATTAAGTAGAAAAAATAATGGAAAGGAATAAAGGAAAAAACCCCTCTGGAATTCACGTCCACACACACAAGGAAACGAAAAAAGGCACCGACGGGGTTATCTCGGCTCACGAACACACTTCAATACAACCTTTAGTAAAAAATCCAAAGTTGTTTGAATTTTCTTCACATCGCCATCTGGCCAATGAATCGTACTAACGGCAACGATTACTGACTGCAATTTCAGATTCTGTTAGGAATTCGTCACATGCTGGCTGTCTGTCTGGTCCTAACTCAGAGGGTTGGAGAACTTTTTGCTAGCTTTGAGCATTTGCATGAGAACATCTCCTCTTTGGGACCGGCACTTCAGGATGTGGGAAAAGCAGCAGGAGGACCACCGACCCAAGATAGCCTGATAAATGCTATAGATCTCAGGAAAGGCACATGAGCGCGCCACCCGTTCCGTGACAAAGCCCACCGTGCGAGTCGTCTACCTGCTTCTGCCTAAACGGAATTCGGTAATTGAATGAGCCGCAAAAGACAGGTTAATTTCAGCTAGGGAGAGATGACAAAGCAACGTTCCCATACCGGGATTCGAACCCGGGCCGCCTGGGTGAAAACCAGGAATCCTGACCGCTAGACCATATGGGAAAAGCGAAGGAAGACAAACGCCACCCCAGGACGGTTGCGTCCCTTGAGCAGAAGACCGGAATTTTTCCAGGTGAGCAGCTGCCAACTTTTTGAGTCGCACTGGAAAGAATCCGAGCTCTGTTGTAGTCAACAAGTGGTACTGACCAGACCATTGCACACGATCAAAGAGAGCCATGCGAGCCTCAAGCCACACATGGACTCTCTGAATCCGTGAGCCGAGGCATGACATGTTGTGCTGCTGGCTACCCCTAGCTGGGGTGAAATGAGATTCTAGGACTTTTGTAGCAAGCCAGCAAAATAAGCAGGATGGGACGATGCTTGCCTGCTTTTCGGGGATTAAGGGAAACTACACCCCGTCGGAAACGCAGCTGCTGGAGTGGGTCGCACGAGCACAACTTTAGACCGGCGTAAAAGCGAGATGAGCCAGCCAGGAGTCGAACCTAGAATCTTCTGATCTGTAGTCAGACGCATTATCCATTGCGCCACAGGCCCACAGCTGAAGTGCCCAAGTGACATTCTACATACATGTGCTTTCTCAGCGAAAATGGGCCAGAGGGAAACGTTCATGCCGTCAGGCGAATGTTGCAAAACTAAATGCCGTGACCCGGATTCGATCCGGGGTTGCTGCGGCCACAACGCAGAGTACTAACCACTATACGATCACGGCGCACCAGACGCCCGGTAAACCTGACGCCGTCCTTTCAGTGGGAAGTCAGGTGCAGCTGGATGTACCGTGGGAAGTACTGGCAAATCGCTTCGCCTGCGTGCACTGGGAAAAATTTATATTCCATGTAGTCTTAAATGTATTTGCATCACTCACAACTTGGCCATGGTCCTAATTACATTCAAATGTCCACCAAAAGTCTCACAAGGTCTTGCAACATGCTTTATCCTTTGTGGGACAGATGACACAAATATTACAATCCATTAATACGCTATACTTATAAGATGAGCTAATTGTTTTCTCTACTATTTTTTCTTGGTTCCCATCATTAAGTAGAAAAAATAATGGAAAGGAATAAAGGAAAAAACCCCTCTGGAATTCACGTCCACACACACAAGGAAACGAAAAAAGGCACCGATGGGGTTATCTCGGCTCACGAACACACTTCAATACAACCTTTAGTAAAAAATCCAAAGTTGTTTGAATTTTCTTCACATCGCCATCTGGCCAATGAATCGTACTAACGGCAACGATTACTGACTGCAATTTCAGATTCTGTTAGGAATTCGTCACATGCTGGCTGTCTGTCTGGTGCTAACTCAGAGGGTTGGAGAACTTTTTGCTAGCTTTGAGCATTTGCATGAGAACATCTCCTCTTTGGGACCGGCATTTCAGCATGTGGGAAAAGCAGCAGGAAGACCACCGACCCAAGATAGCCTGATAAATGCTATAGATCTCAGGAAAGGCACATGAGCGTGCCACCCGTTCCGTGACAAAGCCCACCGTGCCAGTCGTCTACCTGCTTCTGCCTAAAGGGAATTCGGTAATTGAATGAGCGGCAAAAGACAGGTTAAATTTAGCTAGGGAGAGATGACAAAGCAACATTCCCATACTGGGAGTCGAACCAGGGTCACCTGGGTGAAAACCAGGAATCCTGACCGCAAGACCATATGGGAAAAGCGAAGGAAGACAAACGCCACCCCGGGACGGTTGCGTCCCTTGAGCAGAAGACCGGAATTTTTCCATGTGAGCAGCTGCCAACTTTTTGAGTCGCACTGGAAAGAATCCGAGCTCTGTTGTAGTCAAAAAGTGGTACTGACCAGACCATTGCACACGATCAAAGAGAGCCATGCGAGCCTCAAGCCACACATGGACTCTCTGAATCCGTGAGCCGAGGCATGACATGTTGTGCTGCTGGCTACCCCTAGCTGTGGTGAAATGAGATCCTAGGTCTTTTGTAGCAAGCCAGCAAAATAAGCAGCATGGGATGATGCTTGACTGCTTTTCGGGGATTAAGGGAACCTACACCCCGTCGGAAACGCAGCTGCTGGAGTGGGTCGCACGAGCACAACTTTAGACCGGCGTAAAAGCAAGATGAGCCAGCCAGGAGTCGAACCTAGAATCTTCTGATCCGTAGTCAGACGCGTTATCCATTGCGCCACAGGCCCACAGCTGAAGTCCCCAAGTGACATTCTACATACATGTGCTTTCTCAGCGAAAATGGGCCAGAGGGAAACGTTCATGCCGTCAGGCGATTGTTGCAAAACTGAATGCCGTGACCCAGATTCGAACCGGGGTTGCTGCGGCCACAACGCAGAGTACTAACCACTATACGATCACGGCGCACCAGACGCCCGGTAAACCTGATGCCGTCCTTTCAGTGGGAAGTCAGGTGCAGCTGGATGTACCGTGGGAAGTAATGGCAAATCGCTTCGCCTGCGTGCACTGGGAAAAATTTATATTCCATGTAGTCTTAAATGTATTTGCATCACTCAAAACTTGGCCATGGTCCTAATTACATTCAAATGTCCACCAAAAGTCTCACAAGGTCTTGCAACATGCTTTATCCTTTGTGGGACAGATGACACAAATATTACAATCCATTAATACTCTATACTTATAAGATGAGCTAATTGTTTTCTCTATTTTTTCTTCTTGGTTCACATCATTAAGTAGAAAAAATTATGGAAAGGAATAAAGGAAAAAACCCCTCTGGAATTCACGTCCACACACACAAGGAAACGAAAAAAGGCACCGATGGGGTTATCTCGGCTCACGAACACACTTCAATACAACCTTTAGTAAAAAATCCAAAGTTGTTTGAATTTTCTTCACATCGCCATCTGGCCAATGAATCGTACTACCGGCAACGATTACTGACTGCAATTTCAGATTCTGTTAGGAATTCGTCACATGCTGGCTGTCCGTCTGGTGATAACTCAGAGGGTTGGAGAACTTTTTGCTAGCTTTGAGCATTTGCATGAGAACATCTCCTCTTTGGGACCGGCATTTCAGCATGTGGGAAAAGCAGCAGGAGGACCACCGGCCCAAGATAGCCTGATAAATGGTATAGATCTCAGGAAAGGCACATGAGCGCGCCACCCGTTCCGTGACAAAGCCCACCGTGCCAGTCGTCTACCTGCTTCTGCCTAAAGGGAATTCGGTAATTGAATGAGCGGCAAAAGACAGGTTAATTTCAGCTAGGGAGAGATGACAAAGCAACGTTCCCATACCGGGAGCCGAACCCGGGCCGCCTGCGTGAAAACCAGGAATCCTGACCGCTAGACCATATGGGAAAAGCGAAGGAAGACAAACGACACCCCGGGACGGTTGCGTCCCTTGAGCAGAAGACCGGAATTTTTCCATGTGAGCAGCTGCCAACTTTTTGAGTCGCACTGGAAAGAATCCGAGCTCTGTTGTAGTCAACAAGTGGTACTGACCAGACCATTGCACACGATCAAAGAGGGCCATGCGAGCCTCAAGCCACACATGGACTCTCTGAATCCGTGAGCCGAGGCATGAAATGTTGTGCTGCTGGCTACCCCTAGCTGTGGTGAAATGAGATCCTAGGTCTTTTGTAGCAAGCCAGCAAAATAAGCAGCATGGGATGATGCTTGCCTGCTTTTCGGGGATTAAGGGAACCTACACCCCATCGGAAACGCAGCTGCTGGAGTGGGTCGCACGAGCACAACTTTAGACCGGCGTAAAAGCAGGATGAGCCAGCCAGGAGTCGAACCTAGAATCTTCTGATCCGTAGTCAGACGCGTTATCCATTGCGCCACAGGCCCACAGCTGAAGTGCCCAAGTGACATTCCACATACATGTGCTTTCTCAGCGAAAATGGGCTAGAGGGAAACGTTCATGCAGTCAGGCGAATGTTGCAAAACTAAATGCCGTGAACCGGATTCGAACCGGGGTTGCTGCGGCCACAACGCAGAGTACTAACCACTATACGATCACGGCGCACCGGACGCCCGGTAAACCTGACGGCGTCCTTTCAGTGGGAAGTCAGGTGCAGCTGGATGTACCGTGGGAAGTACTGGCAAATCGCTTCACCTGCGTGCACTGGGAAAAATTTATATTCCATGTAGTCTTAAATGTATTTGCATCACTCACAACTTGGCCATGGTCCTAATTACATTCAAATGTCCACCAAAAGTCTCACAAGGTCTTGCAACATGCTTTATCCTTTGTGGGACAGATGACACAAATATTACAATCCATTAATACTCTATACTTATAAGATGAGCTAATTGTTTTCTCTACTATTTCTTCTTGGTTCACATCATTAAGTAGAAAAAATAATGGAAACGAATAAAGGAAAAAACCCCTCTGGAATCCACGTCCACACACACCAGGAAACGAAAAAAGGCACCGATGGGGTTATCTCGGCTCACACACTTCATTACAACCTTTAGTAAATAATCCAAAGTTGTTTGAATTTTCTTCACATCGCCATCTGGCCAATGAATCGTACTAACGGCAACGATTACTGACTGCAATTTCAGATTCTGTTAGGAATTCGTCACATGCTGGCTGTCTGTCTGGTGCTAACTCAGAGGGTTGGAGAACTTTTTGCTAGCTTTGAGCATTTGCATGAGAACATCTCCTCTTTGGGACCGGCATTTCAGCATGTGGGAAAAGCAGCAGGAGGACCACCGACCCAAGATAGCCTGATAAATGCTATAGATCTCAGGAAAGGCACATGAGAGCGCCACCCGTTCCGTGACAAATCCCACCATGCCAGTCGTCTACCTGCTTCTGCCTAAAGGGAATTCGGTAATTGAATGAGCGGCAAAAGACAGGTTAATTTTAGCTAGGGAGAGATGACAAAGCAACGTTCCCATACCGGGAGTCGAACCCGGGCCGCCTGGGTGAAAACCAGGAATTCTGACCGCTAGACCATATGGGAAAAGCGAAGGAAGACAAACGCCACCCTGGGACGGTTGCGTCCCTTGAGCAGAAGACCGGAATTTTTCCAGGTGAGCAGCTGCCAACTTTTTGAGTCGCACTGGAAAGAATCCGAGCTCTGTTGTCGTCAACAAGTGGTACTGACCAGACCATTGCACACGATCAAAGAGAGCCATGCGAGCCTCAAGCCACACATGGACTCTCTGAATCCGTGAGCCGAGGCATGACATGTTGTGCTGCTGGCTACCCCTAGCTGGGGTGAAATGAGATCCTAGGACTTTTGTAGCAAGCCAGCAAAATAAGCAGCATGGGATGATGCTTGCCTGCTTTTCGGGGATTAAGGGAACCTACACCCCGTCGGAAACGCAGCTGCTGGAGTGGGTCGCACGAGCACAACTTTAGATCGGCGTAAAAGCAAGATGAGCCAGCCAGGAGTCCAACCTAGAATCTTCTGATCCGTAGTCAGACGCGTTATCCATTGCGCCACAGGCACACAGCTGAAGTGCCCAAGTGACATTCTACATACATGTGCTTTCTCAGCGAAAATGGGCCAGAGGGAAACGTTCATGCAGTCAGGCGAATGTTGCAAAACTAAATGCAATGACCCGGATTCGAATCGGGTTGCTGCGGCCACAACGCAGCGTACTAACCACTATACGATCACGGCGCACCAGACTCCCGGTAAACCTGATGCCGTCCTTTCGGTGGGAAGTCAGGTGCAGCTGGATGTACCGTGGGAAGTACTGGCAAATCGCTTCGCCTGCGTGCACTGGGAAAAATTTATATTCCATGTAGTCTTAAATGTATTTGCATCACTCACAACTTGGCCATGGTCCTAATTACATTCAAATGTCCACCAAAAGTCTCACAAGGTCTTGCAACATGCTTTATCCTTTGTGGGACAGATGACACAAATATTACAATCCATTAATACTCTATACTTATAAGATGAGGTAATTGTTTTCTCTACTATTTCTTCTTGGTTCACATCATTAAGTAGAAAAAATAATGGAAAGGAATAAAGGAAAAAACCCCTCTGGAATTCACGTCCACACACACAAGGAAACGAAAAAAGGCACCGATGGGGTTATCTCGGCTCACGAACACACTTCAATACAACCTTTAGTAAAAAATCCAAAGTTGTTTGAATTTTCTTCACATCACCATCTGGCCAATGAATCGTACTAACGGCAACGATTACTGAAAGCAATTTCAGATTCTGTTAGGAATTCGTCACATGCTGGCTGTCTGTCTGGTGATAACTCAGAGGGTTGGAGAACTTTTTGCTAGCTTTGAGCATTTGCATGAGAACATCTCCTCTTTGGGCCCGGCATTTCAGCATGTGGGAAAAGCAGCAGGAGGACCACCGACCCAAGATAGCCTGATAAATGCTATTGATCTCAGGAAAGGCACATGAGCGCGCTACCCGTTCCCTGACAAAGCCCACCGTGCCAGTCGTCTGCCTACTTCTGCCTAAAGGGAATTCGGTAATTGAATGAGCCGCAAAAGACAGGTTAATTTCAGCTAGGGAGAGATGACAAAGCAACGTTTCCATACCGGGAGTTGAACCCGGGCCACCTGGGTGAAAACCTGGAATCCTGACCGCTAGACCATATGGGAAAAGCGAAGGAAGACAAACGCCACCCCGGGACGGTTGCGTCCCTTGAGAAGAATGCCGGAATTTTTCCATATGAAGAAGAAGAATATTCAATTATTGTCACATGTACTTTTTACAGCACAGCGAAATTTCTTCTTCGCATATCAAAATTATGAAACTGGGGTCAGAGCGCAGGGTCAGCCAGCTTACAGCGCCCCTGGAGCAGATAGGGTTAAGGGCCTTGCTCAAGGGCTCAACAGTGGCAACTTGCCGATGCTGGGGTTCGAACCCCCGACCTTCCGATCAGTAACCCAGAAACGCACAGCCTTAACCGTTTGAGCCACCACTGCCCTATGCCATATGAGCAGCTGCCAACTTTTTGAGTCGCACTGGAAAGAATCCGAGCTCTGTTGTATTCAACAAGTGGTACTGACCAGACCATTGCACACGATCAAAGAGAGCCATGCGAGCCTCAAGCCACACATGGACTCTCTGAATCCGTGAGCCGAGGCATGACATGTTGTGCTGCTGGCTACCCCTAGCTGTGGTGAAATGAGATCCTAGGTCTTTTGTTGCTAGCCAGCAAAATAAGCAGCATGGGATGATGCTTGCCTGCTTTTCGGGGATTAAGGGAACCTACACCCCGTCGGAAACGCAGCTGCTGGAGTGGGTCGCACGAGCACAACTTTAGATCGGCGTAAAAGCAAGATGAGCCAGCCAGGAGTCCAACCTAGAATCTTCTGATCCGTAGTCAGACGCGTTATCCATTGCGCCACAGGCACACAGCTGAAGTGCCCAAGTGACATTCTACATACATGTGCTTTCTCAGCGAAAATGGGCCAGAGGGAAACGTTCATGCAGTCAGGCGAATGTTGCAAAACTAAATGCAATGACCCGGATTCGAATCGGGTTGCTGCGGCCACAACGCAGCGTACTAACCACTATACGATCACGGCGCACCAGACGCCCGGTAAACCTGATGCCGTCCTTTCGGTGGGAAGTCAGGTGCAGCTGGATGTACCGTGGGAAGTACTGGCAAATCGCTTCGCCTGCGTGCACTGGGAAAAATTTATATTCCATGTAGTCTTAAATGTATTTGCATCACTCACAACTTGGCCATGGTCCTAATTACATTCAAATGTCCACCAAAAGTCTCACAAGGTCTTGCAACATGCTTTATCCTTTGTGGGACAGATGACACAAATATTACAATCCATTAATACTCTATACTTATAAGATGAGGTAATTGTTTTCTCTACTATTTCTTCTTGGTTCACATCATTAAGTAGAAAAAATAATGGAAAGGAATAAAGGAAAAAACCCCTCTGGAATTCACGTCCACACACACAAGGAAACGAAAAAAGGCACCGATGGGGTTATCTCGGCTCACGAACACACTTCAATACAACCTTTAGTAAAAAATCCAAAGTTGTTTGAATTTTCTTCACATCGCCATCTGGCCAATGAATCGTACTAACGGCAACGATTACTGAAAGCAATTTCAGATTCTGTTAGGAATTCGTCACATGCTGGCTGTCTGTCTGGTGATAACTCAGAGGGTTGGAGAACTTTTTGCTAGCTTTGAGCATTTGCATGAGAACATCTCCTCTTTGGGACCGGCATTTCAGCATGTGGGAAAAGCAGCAGGAGGACCACCGACCCAAGATAGCCTGATAAATGCTATTGATCTCAGGAAAGGCACATGAGCGCGCTACCCGTTCCCTGACA
This sequence comes from Channallabes apus, assembly GCA_030522415.1. Taxonomy (NCBI): domain Eukaryota; kingdom Metazoa; phylum Chordata; class Actinopteri; order Siluriformes; family Clariidae; genus Channallabes; species Channallabes apus. The sequence goes on along the minus strand of CM060116.1, from coordinate 1,878,270 downwards.
AAGCCCACCGTGCCAGTCGTCTGCCTACTTCTGCCTAAAGGGAATTCGGTAATTGAATGAGCCGCAAAAGACAGGTTAATTTCAGCTAGGGAGAGATGACAAAGCAACGTTTCCATACCGGGAGTTGAACCCGGGTCACCTGGGTGAAAACCTGGAATCCTGACCGCTAGACCATATGGGAAAAGCGAAGGAAGACAAACGCCACCCCGGGACGGTTGCGTCCCTTGAGAAGAATGCCGGAATTTTTCCATATGAAGAAGAAGAAGAATATTTAATTATTGTCACATGTACTTTTTACAGCACAGCGAAATTTCTTCTTCGCATATCAAAATTATGAAACTGGGGTCAGAGCGCAGGGTCAGCCAGCTTACAGCGCCCCTGGAGCAGATAGGGTTAAGGGCCTTGCTCAAGGGCTCAACAGTGGCAACTTGCCGATGCTGGGGTTCGAACCCCCGACCTTCCGATCAGTAACCCAGAAACGCACAGCCTTAACCGTTTGAGCCACCACTGCCCTATGCCATATAAGCAGCTGCCAACTTTTTGAGTCGCACTGGAAAGAATCCGAGCTCTGTTGTATTCAACAAGTGGTACTGACCAGACCATTGCACACGATCAAAGAGAGCCATGCGAGCCTCAAGCCACACATGGACTCTCTGAATCCGTGAGCCGAGGCATGACATGTTGTGCTGCTGGCTACCCCTAGCTGTGGTGAAATGAGATCCTAGGTCTTTTGTTGCTAGCCAGCAAAATAAGCAGCATGGGATGATGCTTGCCTGCTTTTCGGGGATTAAGGGAAACTACACCCCGTCAGAAACGCAGCTGCTGGAGTGGGTCGCACGAGCACAACTTTAGACCGGCGTAAAAGCAAGATGAGCCAGCCAGGAGTCGAACCTAGAATCTTCTAATCCGTAGTCAGACGCGTTATCCATTGCGCCACAGGCCCACAGCTGAAGTGCCCAAGTGACATTCTACATACATGTGCTTTCTCAGCGAAAATGGGCTAGAGGGAAACGTTCATGCAGTCAGGCGAATGTTGCAAAACTAAATGCCGTGACGCTGATTCGATCCGGGGTTGCTGCGGCCACAACGCAGAGTACTAACCACTATACGATCACAGCGCACCAGACGCCCGGTAAACCTGACGCCGTCCTTTCAGTGGGAAGTCAGGTGCAGCTGGATGTACCGTGGGAAGTACTGGCAAATCGCTTCGCCTGCGTGCACTGGGAAAAATTTATATTCCATGTAGTCTTAAATGTATTTGCATCACTCACAACTTGGCCATGGTCCTAATTACATTCAAATGTCCACCAAAAGTCTAACAAGGTCTTGCAACATGCTTCATCCTTTGTGGGACAGTTGACACAAATATTACAATCCATTAATACTCTATACTTATAAGATGAGCTAATTGTTTTCTCTACTATTTCTTCTTGGTTCACATCATTAAGTAGAAAAAATAATGGAAACGAATAAAGGAAAAAACCCCTCTGGAATCCACGTCCACACACACAAGGAAACGAAAAAAGGCACCGATGGGGTTATCTCGGCTCACGAACACACTTCATTACAACCTTTAGTAAAAAATCCAAAGTTGTTTGAATTTTCTTCACATCGCCATCTGGCCAATGAATCGTACTAACGGCAACGATTACTGACTGCAATTTCAGATTCTGTTAGGAATTCGTCACATGCTGGCTGTCTGTCTGGTGCTAACTCAGAGGGTTGGAGAACTTTTTGCTAGCTTTGAGCATTTGCATGAGAACATCTCCTCTTTGGGACCGGCATTTCAGCATGTGGGAAAAGCAGCAGGAGGACCACCGACCCAAGATAGCCTGATAAATGCTATAGATCTCAGGAAAGGCACATGAGCGCGCCACCTGTTCCGTGACAGATCCCACCGTGCCAGTCGTCTACCTGCTTCTGCCTAAAGGGAATTCGGTAATTGAATGAGCCGCAAGAGACAGGTTAATTTTAGCTAGGGAGAGATGACAAAGCAACGTTCCCATACCGGGAGTCGAACCCGGGCCGCCTGGGTGAAAACCAGGAATCCTGACCGCTAGACCATATGGGAAAAGCGAAGGAAGACAAATGCCACCCCGGGACGGTTGCGTCCCTTGAGCAGAAGACCGGAATTTTTCCATGTGAGCAGCTGCCAACTTTTTGAGTCGCACTGGAAAGAATCCGAGCTCTGTTGTAGTCAACAAGTGGTACTGACCAGACCATTGCACACGATCAAAGAGAGCGATGCGAGCCTCAAGCCACACATGGACTCTCTGAATCCGTGAGCCGAGGCATGACATGTTGTGCTGCTGGCTACCCCTAGCTGTGGTGAAATGAGATCCTAGGTCTTTTGTTGCTAGCCAGCAAAATAAGCAGCATGGGATGATGCTTGCCTGCTTTTCGGGGATTAAGGGAACCTACACCCCGTCAGAAACGCAGCTGCTGGAGTGGGTCGCACGAGCACAACTTTAGACCGGCGTAAAAGCAAGATGAGCCAGCCAGGAGTCGAACCTAGAATCTTCTGATCCGTAGTCAGACGCGTTATCCATTGCACCACAGGCCCACAGCTGAAGTGCCCAAGTGACATTCTACATACATGTGCTTTCTCAGCGAAAATGGGCTAGAGGGAAACGTTCATGCAGTCAGGCGAATGTTGCAAAACTAAATGCCGTGACCCGGATTCGAACCGGGGTTGCTGCGGCCACAACGCAGAGTACTAACCACTATACGATCACGGCGCACCAGACGCCCGGTAAACCTGACGCCGTCCTTTCAGTGGGAAGTCAGGTGCAGCTGGATGTACCGTGGGAAGTACTGGCAAATCGCTTCGCCTGCGTGCACTGGGAAAAATTTATATTCCATGTAGTCTTAAATGTATTTGCATCACTCACAACTTGGCCATGGTCCTAATTACATTCAAATGTCCACCAAAAGTCTCACAAGGTCTTGCAACATGCTTTATCCTTTGTGGGACAGATGACACAAATATTACAATCCATTAATACTCTATACTTATAAGATGAGCTAATTGTTTTCTCTACTATTTGTTCTTGGTTCACATCATTAAGTAGAAAAAATAATGGAAAGGAATAAAGGAAAAAACCCCTCTGGAATTCACGTCCACACACACAAGGAAACGAAAAAAGGCACCGATGGGGTTATCTCGGCTCACGAACACACTTCATTACAACCTTTAGTAAAAAATCCAAAGTTGTTTGAATTTTCTTCACATCGCCATCTGGCCAATGAATCGTACTAACGGCAACGATTACTGACTGCAATTTCAGATTCTGTTAGGAATTCGTCACATGCTGGCTGTCTGTCTGGTGCTAACTCAGAGGGTTGGAGAACTTTTTGCTAGCTTTGAGCATTTGCATGAGAACATCTCCTCTTTGGGACCGGCATTTCAGCATGTGGGAAAAGCAGCAGGAGGACCACCGACCCAAGATAGCCTGATAAATGCTATAGATCTCAGGAAAGGCACATGAGCGCGCCACCCGTTCCGTGACAAAGCCCACCGTGCCAGTCGTCTACCTGCTTCTGTCTAAAGGGAATTCGGTAATTGAATGAGCGGCAAAAGACAGGTTAAATTTAGCTAGGGAGAGATGACAAAGCAACGTTCCCATACCGGGAGTCGAACCCGGGCCGCCTGGGTGAAAACCAGGAATCCTGACCGCTAGACCATATGGGAAAAGCGAAGAAAAACAAACGCCACCCCGGGACGGTTGCGTCCCTTGAGCAGAAGACCGGAATTTTTCCATGTGAGCAGCTGCCAACTTCTTGAGTCGCACTGGAAAGAATCCGAGCTCTGTTGTAGTCAACAAGTGGTACTGACCAGACCATTGCACACGATTAAAGAGAGCCATGCGAGCCTCAAGCCACACATGGACTCTCTGAATCCGTGAGCCGAGGCATGACATGTTGTGCTGCTGGCTACCCCTAGCTGTGGTGAAATGAGATCCTAGGTCTTTTGTTGCTAGCCAGCAAAATAAGCAGCATGGGATGATGCTTGCCTGCTTTTCGGGGATTAAGGGAAACTACACCCCGTCAGAAACGCAGCTGCTGGAGTGGGTCGCACGAGCACAACTTTAGACCGGCGTAAAAGCAAGATGAGCCAGCCAGGAGTCGAACCTAGAATCTTCTGATCCGTAGTCAGACGCGTTATCCATTGCGCCACAGGCCCACAGCTGAAGTGCCCAAGTGACATTCTACATACATGTGCTTTCTCAGCGAAAATGGGCTAGAGGGAAACGTTCATGCAGTCAGGCGAATGTTGCAAAACTAAATGCCGTGACCCGGATTCGAACCGGGGTTGCTGCGGCCACAACGCAGAGTACTAACCACTATACGATCATGGCGCACCAGACGCCCGGTAAACCTGATGCCGTCCTTTCAGTGGGAAGTCAGGTGCAGCTGGATGTACCGTGGGAAGTACTGGCAAATCGCTTCGCCTGCGTGCACTGGGAAAAATTTATATTCCATGTAGTCTTAAATGTATTTGCATCACTCACAACTTGGCCATGGTCCTAATTACATTCAAATGTCCACCAAAAGTCTCGCAACATGCTTTATCCTTTGTGGGACAGATGACACAAATATTACAATCCATTAATACTCTATACTTATAAGATGAGCTAATTGTTTTCTCTACTATTTCTTCTTGGTTCACATCATTAAGTAGAAAAAATAATGGAAAGGAATAAAGGAAAAAACCCCCCTGGAATTCACGTCCACACACACAAGGAAACGAAAAAAGGCACCGATGGGGTTATCTCGGCTCACGAACACACTTCATTACAACCTTTAGTAAAAAATCCAAAGTTGTTTGAATTTTCTTCACATCGCCATCTGGCCAATGAATCGTACTAACGGCAACGATTACTGACTGCAATTTCAGATTCTGTTAGGAATTCGTCACATGCTGGCTGTCTGTCTGGTGCTAACTCAGAGGGTTGGAGAACTTTTTGCTAGCTTTGAGCATTTGCATGAGAACATCTCCTCTTTGGGACCGGCATTTCAGCATGTGGGAAAAGCAGCAGGAGGACCACCGACCCAAGATAGCCTGATAAATGCTATAGATCTCAGGAAAGGCACATGAGCGCGTCACCCGTTCCGTGACAAAGCCCACCGTGCCAGTCGTCTACCTGCTTCTGCCTAAAGGGAATTCGGTAATTGAATGAGCGGCAAAAGACAGGATAAATTTAGCTAGGGAGAGATGACAAAGCAACGTTCCCATACCGGGAGTCGAACCCGGGCCGCCTGGGTGAAAACCAGGAATCCTGACCGCTAGACCATATGGGAAAAGCGAAGGAAAACAAACGCCACCCCGGGACGGTTGCGTCCCTTGAGCAGAAGACCGGAATTTTTCCATGTGAGCAGCTGCCAACTTCTTGAGTCGCACTGGAAAGAATCCGAGCTCTGTTGTAGTCAACAAGTGGTACTGACCAGACCATTGCACACGATCAAAGAGAGCCATGCGAGCCTCAAGCCACACATGGACTCTCTGAATCCGTGAGCCGAGGCATGACATGTTGTGCTGCTGGCTACCCCTAGCTGTGGTGAAATGAGATCCTAGGTCTTTTGTTGCTAGCCAGCAAAATAAGCAGCATGGGATGATGCTTGCCTGCTTTTCGGGGATTAAGGGAAACTACACCCCGTCAGAAACGCAGCTGCTGGAGTGGGTCGCACGAGCACAACTTTAGACCGGCGTAAAAGCAAGATGAGCCAGCCAGGAGTCGAACCTAGAATCTTCTGATCCGTAGTCAGACGCGTTATCCATTGCGCCACAGGCCCACAGCTGAAGTGCCCAAGTGACATTCTACATACATGTGCTTTCTCAGCGAAAATGGGCTAGAGGGAAACGTTCATGCAGTCAGGCGAATGTTGCAAAACTAAATGCCGTGACCCGGATTCGAACCGGGGTTGCTGCGGCCACAACGCAGAGTACTAACCACTGTACGATCACGGCGCACCAGACGCCCGGTAAACCTGATGCCGTCCTTTCAGTGGGAAGTCAGGTGCAGCTGGATGTACCGTGGGAAGTACTGGCAAATCGCTTCGCCTGCGTGCACTGGGAAAAATTTATATTCCATGTAGTCTTAAATGTATTTGCATCACTCACAACTTGGCCATGGTCCTAATTACATTCAAATGTCCACCAAAAGTCTCACAAGGTCTTGCAACATGCTTTATCCTTTGTGGGACAGATGACACAAATATTACAATCCATTAATACTCTATACTTATAAGATGAGCTAATTGTTTTCTCTACTATTTCTTCTTGGTTCACATCATTAAGTAGAAAAAATAATGGAAAGGAATAAAGGAAAAAACCCCTCTGGAATTCACGTCCACACACACAAGGAAACGAAAAAAGGCACCGATGGGGTTATCTCGGCTCACGAACACACTTCATTACAACCTTTAGTAAAAAATCCAAAGTTGTTTGAATTTTCTTCACATCGCCATCTGGCCAATGAATCGTACTAACGGCAACGATTACTGACTGCAATTTCAGATTCTGTTAGGAATTCGTCACATGCTGGCTGTCTGTCTGGTGCTAACTCAGAGGGTTGGAGAACTTTTTGCTAGCTTTGAGCATTTGCATGAGAACATCTCCTCTTTGGGACCGGCATTTCAGCATGTGGGAAAAGCAGCAGGAGGACCACCGACCCAAGATAGCCTGATAAATGCTATAGATCTCAGGAAAGGCACATGAGCGCGCCACCCGTTCCGTGACAAAGCCCACCGTGCCAGTCGTCTACCTGCTTCTGTCTAAAGGGAATTCGGTAATTGAATGAGCGGCAAAAGACAGGTTAAATTTAGCTAGGGAGAGATGACAAAGCAACGTTCCCATACCGGGAGTCGAACCCGGGCCGCCTGGGTGAAAACCAGGAATCCTGACCGCTAGACCATATGGGAAAAGCGAAGAAAAACAAACGCCACCCCGGGACGGTTGCGTCCCTTGAGCAGAAGACCGGAATTTTTCCATGTGAGCAGCTGCCAACTTCTTGAGTCGCACTGGAAAGAATCCGAGCTCTGTTGTAGTCAACAAGTGGTACTGACCAGACCATTGCACACGATTAAAGAGAGCCATGCGAGCCTCAAGCCACACATGGACTCTCTGAATCCGTGAGCCGAGGCATGACATGTTGTGCTGCTGGCTACCCCTAGCTGTGGTGAAATGAGATCCTAGGTCTTTTGTTGCTAGCCAGCAAAATAAGCAGCATGGGATGATGCTTGCCTGCTTTTCGGGGATTAAGGGAAACTACACCCCGTCAGAAACGCAGCTGCTGGAGTGGGTCGCACGAGCACAACTTTAGACCGGCGTAAAAGCAAGATGAGCCAGCCAGGAGTCGAACCTAGAATCTTCTGATCCGTAGTCAGACGCGTTATCCATTGCGCCACAGGCCCACAGCTGAAGTGCCCAAGTGACATTCTACATACATGTGCTTTCTCAGCGAAAATGGGCTAGAGGGAAACGTTCATGCAGTCAGGCGAATGTTGCAAAACTAAATGCCGTAACCCGGATTCGAACCGGGGTTGCTGCGGCCACAACGCAGAGTACTAACCACTATACGATCACGGCGCACCAGACGCCCGGTAAACCTGATGCCGTCCTTTCAGTGGGAAGTCAGGTGCAGCTGGATGTACCGTGGGAAGTACTGGCAAATCGCTTCGCCTGCGTGCACTGGGAAAAATTTATATTCCATGTAGTCTTAAATGTATTTGCATCACTCACAACTTGGCCATGGTCCTAATTACATTCAAATGTCCACCAAAAGTCTCGCAACATGCTTTATCCTTTGTGGGACAGATGACACAAATATTACAATCCATTAATACTCTATACTTATAAGATGAGCTAATTGTTTTCTCTACTATTTCTTCTTGGTTCACATCATTAAGTAGAAAAAATAATGGAAAGGAATAAAGGAAAAAACTACTCTGGAATTCACGTCCACACACACAAGGAAACGAAAAAAGGCACCGATGGGGTTATCTCGGCTCACGAACACACTTCATTACAACCTTTAGTAAAAAATCCAAAGTTGTTTGAATTTTCTTCACATCGCCATCTGGCCAATGAATCGTACTAACGGCAACGATTACTGACTGCAATTTCAGATTCTGTTAGGAATTCGTCACATGCTGGCTGTCTGTCTGGTGCTAACTCAGAGGGTTGGAGAACTTTTTGCTAGCTTTGAGCATTTGCATGAGAACATCTCCTCTTTGGGACCGGCATTTCAGCATGTGGGAAAAGCAGCAGGAGGACCACCGACCCAAGATAGCCTGATAAATGCTATAGATCTCAGGAAAGGCACATGAGCGCGCCACCCGTTCCGTGACAAAGCCCACCGTGCCAGTCGTCTACCTGCTTCTGTCTAAAGGGAATTCGGTAATTGAATGAGCGGCAAAAGACAGGTTAAATTTAGCTAGGGAGAGATGACAAAGCAACGTTCCCATACCGGGAGTCGAACCCGGGCCGCCTGGGTGAAAACCAGGAATCCTGACCGCTAGACCATATGGGAAAAGCGAAGAAAAACAAACGCCACCCCGGGACGGTTGCGTCCCTTGAGCAGAAGACCGGAATTTTTCCATGTGAGCAGCTGCCAACTTCTTGAGTCGCACTGGAAAGAATCCGAGCTCTGTTGTAGTCAACAAGTGGTACTGACCAGACCATTGCACACGATTAAAGAGAGCCATGCGAGCCTCAAGCCACACATGGACTCTCTGAATCCGTGAGCCGAGGCATGACATGTTGTGCTGCTGGCTACCCCTAGCTGTGGTGAAATGAGATCCTAGGTCTTTTGTTGCTAGCCAGCAAAATAAGCAGCATGGGATGATGCTTGCCTGCTTTTCGGGGATTAAGGGAAACTACACCCCGTCAGAAACGCAGCTGCTGGAGTGGGTCGCACGAGCACAACTTTAGACCGGCGTAAAAGCAAGATGAGCCAGCCAGGAGTCGAACCTAGAATCTTCTGATCCGTAGTCAGACGCGTTATCCATTGCGCCACAGGCCCACAGCTGAAGTGCCCAAGTGACATTCTACATACATGTGCTTTCTCAGCGAAAATGGGCTAGAGGGAAACGTTCATGCAGTCAGGCGAATGTTGCAAAACTAAATGCCGTGACCCGGATTCGAACCGGGGTTGCTGCGGCCACAACGCAGAGTACTAACCACTATACGATCACGGCGCACCAGACGCCCGGTAAACCTGATGCCGTCCTTTCAGTGGGAAGTCAGGTGCAGCTGGATGTACCGTGGGAAGTACTGGCAAATCGCTTCGCCTGCGTGCACTGGGAAAAATTTATATTCCATGTAGTCTTAAATGTATTTGCATCACTCACAACTTGGCCATGGTCCTAATTACATTCAAATGTCCACCAAAAGTCTCACAAGGTCTTGCAACATGCTTTATCCTTTGTGGGACAGATGACACAAATATTACAATCCATTAATACTCTATACTTATAAGATGAGCTAATTGTTTTCTCTACTATTTCTTCTTGGTTCACATCATTAAGTAGAAAAAATAATGGAAAGGAATAAAGGAAAAAACCCCTCTGGAATTCACGTCCACACACACAAGGAAACGAAAAAAGGCACCGATGGGGTTATCTCGGCTCACGAACACACTTCATTACAACCTTTAGTAAAAAATCCAAAGTTGTTTGAATTTTCTTCACATCGCCATCTGGCCAATGAATCGTACTAACGGCAACGATTACTGACTGCAATTTCAGATTCTGTTAGGAATTCGTCACATGCTGGCTGTCTGTCTGGTGCTAACTCAGAGGGTTGGAGAACTTTTTGCTAGCTTTGAGCATTTGCATGAGAACATCTCCTCTTTGGGACCGGCATTTCAGCATGTGGGAAAAGCAGCAGGAGGACCACCGACCCAAGATAGCCTGATAAATGCTATAGATCTCAGGAAAGGCACATGAGCGCGCCACCCGTTCCGTGACAAAGCCCACCGTGCCAGTCGTCTACCTGCTTCTGTCTAAAGGGAATTCGGTAATTGAATGAGCGGCAAAAGACAGGTTAAATTTAGCTAGGGAGAGATGACAAAGCAACGTTCCCATACCGGGAGTCGAACCCGGGCCGCCTGGGTGAAAACCAGGAATCCTGACCGCTAGACCATATGGGAAAAGCGAAGAAAAGCAAACGCCACCCCGGGACGGTTGCGTCCCTTGAGCAGAAGACCGGAATTTTTCCATGTGAGCAGCTGCCAACTTCTTGAGTCGCACTGGAAAGAATCCGAGCTCTGTTGTAGTCAACAAGTGGTACTGACCAGACCATTGCACACGATTAAAGAGAGCCATGCGAGCCTCAAGCCACACATGGACTCTCTGAATCCGTGAGCCGAGGCATGACATGTTGTGCTGCTGGCTACCCCTAGCTGTGGTGAAATGAGATCCTAGGTCTTTTGTTGCTAGCCAGCAAAATAAGCAGCATGGGATGATGCTTGCCTGCTTTTCGGGGATTAAGGGAAACTACACCCCGTCAGAAACGCAGCTGCTGGAGTGGGTCGCACGAGCACAACTTTAGACCGGCGTAAAAGCAAGATGAGCCAGCCAGGAGTCGAACCTAGAATCTTCTGATCCGTAGTCAGACGCGTTATCCATTGCGCCACAGGCCCACAGCTGAAGTGCCCAAGTGACATTCTACATACATGTGCTTTCTCAGCGAAAATGGGCTAGAGGGAAACGTTCATGCAGTCAGGCGAATGTTGCAAAACTAAATGCCGTGACCCGGATTCGAACCGGGGTTGCTGCGGCCACAACGCAGAGTACTAACCACTATACGATCACGGCGCACCAGACGCCCGGTAAACCTGATGCCGTCCTTTCAGTGGGACGTCAGGTGCAGCTGGATGTACCGTGGGAAGTACTGGCAAATCGCTTCGCCTGCGTGCACTGGGAAAAATTTATATTCCATGTAGTCTTAAATGTATTTGCATCACTCACAACTTGGCCATGGTCCTAATTACATTCAAATGTCCACCAAAAGTCTCGCAACATGCTTTATCCTTTGTGGGACAGATGACACAAATATTACAATCCATTAATACTCTATACTTATAAGATGAGCTAATTGTTTTCTCTACTATTTGTTCTTGGTTCACATCATTAAGTAGAAAAAATAATGGAAAGGAATAAAGGAAAAAACCCCTCTGGAATTCACGTCCACACACACAAGGAAACGAAAAAAGGCACCAATGGGGTTATCTCGGCTCACGAACACACTTCATTACAACCTTTAGTAAAAAATCCAAAGTTGTTTGAATTTTCTTCACATCGCCATCTGGCCAATGAATCGTACTAACGGCAACGATTACTGACTGCAATTTCAGATTCTGTTAGGAATTCGTCACATGCTGGCTGTCTGTCTGGTGCTAACTCAGAGGGTTGGAGAACTTTTTGCTAGCTTTGAGCATTTGCATGAGAACATCTCCTCTTTGGGACCGGCATTTCAGCATGTGGGAAAAGCAGCAGGAGGACCACCGACCCAAGATAGCCTGATAAATGCTATAGATCTCAGGAAAGGCACATGAGCGCGCCACCCGTTCCGTGACAAAGCCCACCGTGCCAGTCGTCTACCTGCTTCTGTCTAAAGGGAATTCGGTAATTGAATGAGCGGCAAAAGACAGGTTAAATTTAGCTAGGGAGAGATGACAAAGCAACGTTCCCATACCGGGAGTCGAACCCGGGCCGCCTGGGTGAAAACCAGGAATCCTGACCGCTAGACCATATGGGAAAAGCGAAGAAAAACAAACGCCACCCCGGGACGGTTGCGTCCCTTGAGCAGAAGACCGGAATTTTTCCATGTGAGCAGCTGCCAACTTCTTGAGTCGCACTGGAAAGAATCCGAGCTCTGTTGTAGTCAACAAGTGGTACTGACCAGACCATTGCACACGATTAAAGAGAGCCATGCGAGCCTCAAGCCACACATGGACTCTCTGAATCCGTGAGCCGAGGCATGACATGTTGTGCTGCTGGCTACCCCTAGCTGTGGTGAAATGAGATCCTAGGTCTTTTGTTGCTAGCCAGCAAAATAAGCAGCATGGGATGATGCTTGCCTGCTTTTCGGGGATTAAGGGAAACTACACCCCGTCAGAAACGCAGCTGCTGGAGTGGGTCGCACGAGCACAACTTTAGACCGGCGTAAAAGCAAGATGAGCCAGCCAGGAGTCGAACCTAGAATCTTCTGATCCGTAGTCAGACGCGTTATCCATTGCGCCACAGGCCCACAGCTGAAGTGCCCAAGTGACATTCTACATACATGTGCTTTCTCAGCGAAAATGGGCTAGAGGGAAACGTTCATGCAGTCAGGCGAATGTTGCAAAACTAAATGCCGTGACCCGGATTCGAACCGGGGTTGCTGCGGCCACAACGCAGAGTACTAACCACTATACGATCACGGCGCACCAGACGCCCGGTAAACCTGATGCCGTCCTTTCAGTGGGAAGTCAGGTGCAGCTGGATGTACCGTGGGAAGTACTGGCAAATCGCTTCGCCTGCGTGCACTGGGAAAAATTTATATTCCATGTAGTCTTAAATGTATTTGCATCACTCACAACTTGGCCATGGTCCTAATTACATTCAAATGTCCACCAAAAGTCTCGCAACATGCTTTATCCTTTGTGGGACAGATGACACAAATATTACAATCCATTAATACTCTATACTTATAAGATGAGCTAATTGTTTTCTCTACTATTTCTTCTTGGTTCACATCATTAAGTAGAAAAAATAATGGAAAGGAATAAAGGAAAAAACCCCTCTGGAATTCACGTCCACACACACAAGGAAACGAAAAAAGGCACCGATGGGGTTATCTCGGCTCACGAACACACTTCATTACAACCTTTAGTAAAAAATCCAAAGTTGTTTGAATTTTCTTCACATCGCCATCTGGCCAATGAATCGTACTAACGGCAACGATTACTGACTGCAATTTCAGATTCTGTTAGGAATTCGTCACATGCTGGCTGTCTGTCTGGTGCTAACTCAGAGGGTTGGAGAACTTTTTGCTAGCTTTGAGCATTTGCATGAGAACATCTCCTCTTTGGGACCGGCATTTCAGCATGTGGGAAAAGCAGCAGGAGGACCACCGACCCAAGATAGCCTGATAAATGCTATAGATCTCAGGAAAGGCACATGAGCGCGTCACCCGTTCCGTGACAAAGCCCACCGTGCCAGTCGTCTACCTGCTTCTGCCTAAAGGGAATTCGGTAATTGAATGAGCGGCAAAAGACAGGATAAATTTAGCTAGGGAGAGATGACAAAGCAACGTTCCCATACCGGGAGTCGAACCCGGGCCGCCTGGGTGAAAACCAGGAATCCTGACCGCTAGACCATATGGGAAAAGCGAAGGAAAACAAACGCCACCCCGGGACGGTTGCGTCCCTTGAGCAGAAGACCGGAATTTTTCCATGTGAGCAGCTGCCAACTTCTTGAGTCGCACTGGAAAGAATCCGAGCTCTGTTGTAGTCAACAAGTGGTACTGACCAGACCATTGCACACGATCAAAGAGAGCCATGCGAGCCTCAAGCCACACATGGACTCTCTGAATCCGTGAGCCGAGGCATGACATGTTGTGCTGCTGGCTAACCCTAGCTGTGGTGAAATGAGATCCTAGGTCTTTTGTTGCTAGCCAGCAAAATAAGCAGCATGGGATGATGCTTGCCTGCTTTTCGGGGATTAAGGGAAACTACACCCCGTCAGAAACGCAGCTGCTGGAGTGGGTCGCACGAGCACAACTTTAGACCGGCGTAAAAGCAAGATGAGCCAGCCAGGAGTCGAACCTAGAATCTTCTGATCCGTAGTCAGACGCGTTATCCATTGCGCCACAGGCCCACAGCTGAAGTGCCCAAGTGACATTCTACATACATGTGCTTTCTCAGCGAAAATGGGCCAGAGGGAAACATTCATGCAGTCAGGCGAATGTTGCAAAACTAAATGCCGTGACCCGGATTCGAACCGGGGTTGCTGCGGCCACAACGCAGAGTACTAACCACTATACGATCACGGCGCACCAGACGCCCGGTAAACCTGATGCCGTCCTTTCAGTGGGAAGTCAGGTGCAGCTGGATGTACCGTGGGAAGTACTGGCAAATCGCTTCGCCTGCGTGCACTGGGAAAAATTTATATTCCATGTAGTCTTAAATGTATTTGCATCACACACAACTTGGCCATGGTCCTAATTACATTCAAATGTCCACCAAAAGTCTCGCAACATGCTTTATCCTTTGTGGGACAGATGACACAAATATTACAATCCATTAATACTCTATACTTATAAGATGAGCTAATTGTTTTCTCTACTATTTCTTCTTGGTTCACATCATTAAATAGAAAAAATAATGGAAAGGAATAAAGGAAAAAACCCCTCTGGAATTCACGTCCACACACACAAGGAAACGAAAAAAGGCACCGATGGGGTTATCTCGGCTCACGAACACACTTCATTACAACCTTTAGTAAAAAATCCAAAGTTGTTTGAATTTTCTTCACATCGCCATCTGGCCAATGAATCGTACTAACGGCAACGATTACTGACTGCAATTTCAGATTCTGTTAGGAATTCGTCACATGCTGGCTGTCTGTCTGGTGCTAACTCAGAGGGTTGGAGAACTTTTTGCTAGCTTTGAGCATTTGCATGAGAACATCTCCTCTTTGGGACCGGCATTTCAGCATGTGGGAAAAGCAGCAGGAGGACCACCGACCCAAGATAGCCTGATAAATGCTATAGATCTCAGGAAAGGCACATGAGCGCGTCACCCGTTCCGTGACAAAGCCCACCGTGCCAGTCGTCTACCTGCTTCTGCCTAAAGGGAATTCGGTAATTGAATGAGCGGCAAAAGACAGGATAAATTTAGCTAGGGAGAGATGACAAAGCAACGTTCCCATACCGGGAGTCGAACCCGGGCCGCCTGGGTGAAAACCAGGTATCCTGACCGCTAGACCATATGGGAAAAGCGAAGGAAAACAAACGCCACCCCGGGACGGTTGCGTCCCTTGAGCAGAAGACCGGAATTTTTCCATGTGAGCAGCTGCCAACTTCTTGAGTCGCACTGGAAAGAATCCGAGCTCTGTTGTAGTCAACAAGTGGTACTGACCAGACCATTGCACACGATCAAAGAGAGCCATGCGAGCCTCAAGCCACACATGGACTCTCTGAATCCGTGAGCCGAGGCATGACATGTTGTGCTGCTGGCTACCCCTAGCTGTGGTGAAATGAGATCCTAGGTCTTTTGTTGCTAGCCAGCAAAATAAGCAGCATGGGATGATGCTTGCCTGCTTTTCGGGGATTAAGGGAAACTACACCCCGTCAGAAACGCAGCTGCTGGAGTGGGTCGCACGAGCACAACTTTAGACCGGCGTAAAAGCAAGATGAGCCAGCCAGGAGTCGAACCTAGAATCTTCTGATCCGTAGTCAGACGCGTTATCCATTGCGCCACAGGCCCACAGCTGAAGTGCCCAAGTGACATTCTACATACATGTGCTTTCTCAGCGAAAATGGGCTAGAGGGAAACGTTCATGCAGTCAGGCGAATGTTGCAAAACTAAATGCCATGACCCGGATTCGAACCGGGGTTGCTGCGGCCACAACGCAGAGTACTAACCACTATACGATCACGGCGCACCAGACGCCCGGTAAACTTGATGCCGTCCTTTCAGTGGGAAGTCAGGTGCAGCTGGATGTACCGTGGGAAGTACTGGCAAATCGCTTCGCCTGCGTGCACTGGGAAAAATTTATATTCCATGTAGTCTTAAATGTATTTGCATCACTCACAACTTGGCCATGGTCCTAATTACATTCAAATGTCCACCAAAAGTCTCACAAGGTCTTGCAACATGCTTTATCCTTTGTGGGACAGATGACACAAATATTACAATCCATTAATACTCTATACTTATAAGATGAGCTAATTGTTTTCTCTACTATTTCTTCTTGGTTCACATCATTAAGTAGAAAAAATAATGGAAAGGAATAAAGGAAAAAACCCCTCTGGAATTCACGTCCACACACACAAGGAAACGAAAAAAGGCACCGATGGGGTTATCTCGGCTCACGAACACACTTCATTACAACCTTTAGTAAAAAATCCAAAGTTGTTTGAATTTTCTTCACATCGCCATCTGGCCAATGAATCGTACTAACGGCAACGATTACTGACTGCAATTTCAGATTCTGTTAGGAATTCGTCACATGCTGGCTGTCTGTCTGGTGCTAACTCAGAGGGTTGGAGAACTTTTTGCTAGCTTTGAGCATTTGCATGAGAACATCTCCTCTTTGGGACCGGCATTTCAGCATGTGGGAAAAGCAGCAGGAGGACCACCGACCCAAGATAGCCTGATAAATGCTATAGATCTCAGGAAAGGCACATGAGCGCGCCACCCGTTCCGTGACAAAGCCCACCGTGCCAGTCGTCTACCTGCTTCTGTCTAAAGGGAATTCGGTAATTGAATGAGCGGCAAAAGACAGGTTAAATTTAGCTAGGGAGAGATGACAAAGCAACGTTCCCATACCGGGAGTCGAACCCGGGCCGCCTGGGTGAAAACCAGGAATCCTGACCGCTAGACCATATGGGAAAAGCGAAGAAAAACAAACGCCACCCCGGGACGGTTGCGTCCCTTGAGCAGAAGACCGGAATTTTTCCATGTGAGCAGCTGCCAACTTCTTGAGTCGCACTGGAAAGAATCCGAGCTCTGTTGTAGTCAACAAGTGGTACTGACCAGACCATTGCACACGATTAAAGAGAGCCATGCGAGCCTCAAGCCACACATGGACTCTCTGAATCCGTGAGCCGAGGCATGACATGTTGTGCTGCTGGCTACCCCTAGCTGTGGTGAAATGAGATCCTAGGTCTTTTGTTGCTAGCCAGCAAAATAAGCAGCATGGGATGATGCTTGCCTGCTTTTCGGGGATTAAGGGAAACTACACCCCGTCAGAAACGCAGCTGCTGGAGTGGGTCGCACGAGCACAACTTTAGACCGGCGTAAAAGCAAGATGAGCCAGCCAGGAGTCGAACCTAGAATCTTCTGATCCGTAGTCAGACGCGTTATCCATTGCGCCACAGGCCCACAGCTGAAGTGCCCAAGTGACATTCTACATACATGTGCTTTCTCAGCGAAAATGGGCTAGAGGGAAACGTTCATGCAGTCAGGCGAATGTTGCAAAACTAAATGCCGTGACCCGGATTCGAACCGGGGTTGCTGCGGCCACAACGCAGAGTACTAACCACTATACGATCACGGCGCACCAGACGCCCGGTAAACCTGATGCCGTCCTTTCAGTGGGAAGTCAGGTGCAGCTGGATGTACCGTGGGAAGTACTGGCAAATCGCTTCGCCTGCGTGCACTGGGAAAAATTTATATTCCATGTAGTCTTAAATGTATTTGCATCACTCACAACTTGGCCATGGTCCTAATTACATTCAAATGTCCACCAAAAGTCTCGCAACATGCTTTATCCTTTGTGGGACAGATGACACAAATATTACAATCCATTAATACTCTATACTTATAAGATGAGCTAATTGTTTTCTCTACTATTTCTTCTTGGTTCACATCATTAAGTAGAAAAAATAATGGAAAGGAATAAAGGAAAAAACCCCTCTGGAATTCACGTCCACACACACAAGGAAACGAAAAAAGGCACCGATGGGGTTATCTCGGCTCACGAACACACTTCATTACAACCTTTAGTAAAAAATCCAAAGTTGTTTGAATTTTCTTCACATCGCCATCTGGCCAATGAATCGTACTAACGGCAACGATTACTGACTGCAATTTCAGATTCTGTTAGGAATTCGTCACATGCTGGCTGTCTGTCTGGTGCTAACTCAGAGGGTTGGAGAACTTTTTGCTAGCTTTGAGCATTTGCATGAGAACATCTCCTCTTTGGGACCGGCATTTCAGCATGTGGGAAAAGCAGCAGGAGGACCACCGACCCAAGATAGCCTGATAAATGCTATAGATCTCAGGAAAGGCACATGAGCGCGTCACCCGTTCCGTGACAAAGCCCACCGTGCCAGTCGTCTACCTGCTTCTGCCTAAAGGGAATTCGGTAATTGAATGAGCGGCAAAAGACAGGATGAATTTAGCTAGGGAGAGATGACAAAGCAACGTTCCCATACCGGGAGTCGAACCCGGGCCGCCTGGGTGAAAACCAGGAATCCTGACCGCTAGACCATATGGGAAAAGCGAAGGAAAACAAACGCCACCCCGGGACGGTTGCGTCCCTTGAGCAGAAGACCGGAATTTTTCCATGTGAGCAGCTGCCAACTTCTTGAGTCGCACTGGAAAGAATCCGAGCTCTGTTGTAGTCAACAAGTGGTACTGACCAGACCATTGCACACGATCAAAGAGAGCCATGCGAGCCTCAAGCCACACATGGACTCTGAATCCGTGAGCCGAGGCATGACATGTTGTGCTGCTGGCTACCCCTAGCTGTGGTGAAATGAGATCCTAGGTCTTTTGTTGCTAGCCAGCAAAATAAGCAGCATGGGATGATGCTTGCCTGCTTTTCGGGGATTAAGGGAAACTACACCCCGTCAGAAACGCAGCTGCTGGAGTGGGTCGCACGAGCACAACTTTAGACCGGCGTAAAAGCAAGATGAGCCAGCCAGGAGTCGAACCTAGAATCTTCTGATCCGTAGTCAGACGCGTTATCCATTGCGCCACAGGCCCACAGCTGAAGTGCCCAAGTGACATTCTACATACATGTGCTTTCTCAGCGAAAATGGGCTAGAGGGAAACGTTCATGCAGTCAGGCGAATGTTGCAAAACTAAATGCCGTGACCCGGATTCGAACCGGGGTTGCTGCGGCCACAACGCAGAGTACTAACCACTATACGATCACGGCGCACCAGACGCCCGGTAAACCTGATGCCGTCCTTTCAGTGGGAAGTCAGGTGCAGCTGGATGTACCGTGGGAAGTACTGGCAAATCGCTTCGCCTGTGTGCACTGGGAAAAATTTATATTCCATGTAGTCTTAAATGTATTTGCATCACTCACAACTTGGCCATGGTCCTAATTACATTCAAATGTCCACCAAAAGTCTCACAAGGTCTTGCAACATGCTTTATCCTTTGTGGGACAGATGACACAAATATTACAATCCATTAATACTCTATACTTATAAGATGAGCTAATTGTTTTCTCTACTATTTCTTCTTGGTTCACATCATTAAGTAGAAAAATAATGGAAAGGAATAAAGGAAAAAACCCCTCTGGAATTCACGTCCACACACACAAGGAAACGAAAAAAGGCACCGATGGGGTTATCTCGGCTCACGAACACACTTCATTACAACCTTTAGTAAAAAATCCAAAGTTGTTTGAATTTTCTTCACATCGCCATCTGGCCAATGAATCGTACTAACGGCAACGATTACTGACTGCAATTTCAGATTCTGTTAGGAATTCGTCACATGCTGGCTGTCTGTCTGGTTCTAACTCAGAGGGTTGGAGAACTTTTTGCTAGCTTTGAGCATTTGCATGAGAACATCTCCTCTTTGGGACCGGCATTTCAGCATGTGGGAAAAGCAGCAGGAGGACCACCGACCCAAGATAGCCTGATAAATGCTATAGATCTCAGGAAAGGCACATGAGCGCGCCACCCGTTCCGTGACAAAGCCCACCGTGCCAGTCGTCTACCTGCTTCTGTCTAAAGGGAATTCGGTAATTGAATGAGCGGCAAAAGACAGGTTAAATTTAGCTAGGGAGAGATGACAAAGCAACGTTCCCATACCGGGAGTCGAACCCGGGCCGCCTGGGTGAAAACCAGGAATCCTGACCGCTAGACCATATGGGAAAAGCGAAGAAAAACAAACGCCACCCCGGGACGGTTGCGTCCCTTGAGCAGAAGACCGGAATTTTTCCATGTGAGCAGCTGCCAACTTCTTGAGTCGCACTGGAAAGAATCCGAGCTCTGTTGTAGTCAACAAGTGGTACTGACCAGACCATTGCACACGATTAAAGAGAGCCATGCGAGCCTCAAGCCACACATGGACTCTCTGAATCCGTGAGCCGAGGCATGACATGTTGTGCTGCTGGCTACCCCTAGCTGTGGTGAAATGAGATCCTAGGTCTTTTGTTGCTAGCCAGCAAAATAAGCAGCATGGGATGATGCTTGCCTGCTTTTCGGGGATTAAGGGAAACTACACCCCGTCAGAAACGCAGCTGCTGGAGTGGGTCGCACGAGCACAACTTTAGACCGGCGTAAAAGCAAGATGAGCCAGCCAGGAGTCGAACCTAGAATCTTCTGATCCGTAGTCAGACGCGTTATCCATTGCGCCACAGGCCCACAGCTGAAGTGCCCAAGTGACATTCTACATACATGTGCTTTCTCAGCGAAAATGGGCTAGAGGGAAACGTTCATGCAGTCAGGCGAATGTTGCAAAACTAAATGCCGTGACCCGGATTCGAACCGGGGTTGCTGCGGCCACAACGCAGAGTACTAACCACTATACGATCACGGCGCACCAGACGCCCGGTAAACCTGATGCCGTCCTTTCAGTGGGAAGTCAGGTGCAGCTGGATGTACCGTGGGAAGTACTGGCAAATCGCTTCGCCTGCGTGCACTGGGAAAAATTTATATTCCATGTAGTCTTAAATGTATTTGCATCACTCACAACTTGGCCATGGTCCTAATTACATTCAAATGTCCACCAAAAGTCTCGCAACATGCTTTATCCTTTGTGGGACAGATGACACAAATATTACAATCCATTAATACTCTATACTTATAAGATGAGCTAATTGTTTTCTCTACTATTTCTTCTTGGTTCACATCATTAAGTAGAAAAAATAATGGAAAGGAATAAAGGAAAAAACCCCTCTGGAATTCACGTCCACACACACAAGGAAACGAAAAAAGGCACCGATGGGGTTATCTCGGCTCACGAACACACTTCATTACAACCTTTAGTAAAAAATCCAAAGTTGTTTGAATTTTCTTCACATCGCCATCTGGCCAATGAATCGTACTAACGGCAACGATTACTGACTGCAATTTCAGATTCTGTTAGGAATTCGTCACATGCTGGCTGTCTGTCTGGTGCTAACTCAGAGGGTTGGAGAACTTTTTGCTAGCTTTGAGCATTTGCATGAGAACATCTCCTCTTTGGGACCGGCATTTCAGCATGTGGGAAAAGCAGCAGGAGGACCACCGACCCAAGATAGCCTGATAAATGCTATAGATCTCAGGAAAGGCACATGAGCGCGTCACCCGTTCCGTGACAAAGCCCACCGTGCCAGTCGTCTACCTGCTTCTGCCTAAAGGGAATTCGGTAATTGAATGAGCGGCAAAAGACAGGTTAAATTTAGCTAGGGAGAGATGACAAAGCAACGTTCCCATACCGGGAGTCGAACCCGGGCCGCCTGGGTGAAAACCAGGAATCCTGACCGCTAGACCATATGGGAAAAGCGAAGGAAAACAAACGCCACCCCGGGACGGTTGCGTCCCTTGAGCAGAAGACCGGAATTTTTCCATGTGAGCAGCTGCCAACTTCTTGAGTCGCACTGGAAAGAATCCGAGCTCTGTTGTAGTCAACAAGTGGTACTGACCAGACCATTGCACACGATCAAAGAGAGCCATGCGAGCCTCAAGCCACACATGGACTCTCTGAATCCGTGAGCCGAGGCATGACATGTTGTGCTGCTGGCTACCCCTAGCTGTGGTGAAATGAGATCCTAGGTCTTTTGTTGCTAGCCAGCAAAATAAGCAGCATGGGATGATGCTTGCCTGCTTTTCGGGGATTAAGGGAAACTACACCCCGTCAGAAACGCAGCTGCTGGAGTGGGTCGCACGAGCACAACTTTAGACCGGCGTAAAAGCAAGATGAGCCAGCCAGGAGTCGAACCTAGAATCTTCTGATCCGTAGTCAGACGCGTTATCCATTGCGCCACAGGCCCACAGCTGAAGTGCCCAAGTGACATTCTACATACATGTGCTTTCTCAGCGAAAATGGGCTAGAGGGAAACGTTCATGCAGTCAGGCGAATGTTGCAAAACTAAATGCCGTGACCCGGATTCGAACCGGGGTTGCTGCGGCCACAACGCAGAGTACTAACCACTATACGATCACGGCGCACCAGACGCCCGGTAAACCTGATGCCGTCCTTTCAGTGGGAAGTCAGGTGCAGCTGGATGTACCGTGGGAAGTACTGGCAAATCGCTTCGCCTGCGTGCACTGGGAAAAATTTATATTCCATGTAGTCTTAAATGTATTTGCATCACTCACAACTTGGCCATGGTCCTAATTACATTCAAATGTCCACCAAAAGTCTCGCAACATGCTTTATCCTTTGTGGGACAGATGACACAAATATTACAATCCATTAATACTCTATACTTATAAGATGAGCTAATTGTTTTCTCTACTATTTCTTCTTGGTTCACATCATTAAGTAGAAAAAATAATGGAAAGGAATAAAGGAAAAAACCCCTCTGGAATTCACGTCCACACACACAAGGAAACGAAAAAAGGCACCGATGGGGTTATCTCGGCTCACGAACACACTTCATTACAACCTTTAGTAAAAAATCCAAAGTTGTTTGAATTTTCTTCACATCGCCATCTGGCCAATGAATCGTACTAACGGCAACGATTACTGACTGCAATTTCAGATTCTGTTAGGAATTCGTCACATGCTGGCTGTCTGTCTGGTGCTAACTCAGAGGGTTGGAGAACTTTTTGCTAGCTTTGAGCATTTGCATGAGAACATCTCCTCTTTGGGACCGGCATTTCAGCATGTGGGAAAAGCAGCAGGAGGACCACCGACCCAAGATAGCCTGATAAATGCTATAGATCTCAGGAAAGGCTCATGAGCGCGTCACCCGTTCCGTGACAAAGCCCACCGTGCCAGTCGTCTACCTGCTTCTGCCTAAAGGGAATTCGGTAATTGAATGAGCGGCAAAAGACAGGATAAATTTAGCTAGGGAGAGATGACAAAGCAACGTTCCCATACCGGGAGTCGAACCCGGGCCGCCTGGGTGAAAACCAGGAATCCTGACCGCTAGACCATATGGGAAAAGCGAAGGAAAACAAACGCCACCCCGGGACGGTTGCGTCCCTTGAGCAGAAGACCGGAATTTTTCCATGTGAGCAGCTGCCAACTTCTTGAGTCGCACTGGAAAGAATCCGAGCTCTGTTGTAGTCAACAAGTGGTACTGACCAGACCATTGCACACGATCAAAGAGAGCCATGCGAGCCTCAAGCCACACATGGACTCTCTGAATCCGTGAGCCGAGGCATGACATGTTGTGCTGCTGGCTACCCCTAGCTGTGGTGAAATGAGATCCTAGGTCTTTTGTTGCTAGCCAGCAAAATAAGCAGCATGGGATGATGCTTGCCTGCTTTTCGGGGATTAAGGGAAACTACACCCCGTCAGAAACGCAGCTGCTGGAGTGGGTCGCACGAGCACAACTTTAGACCGGCGTAAAAGCAAGATGAGCCAGCCAGGAGTCGAACCTAGAATCTTCTGATCCGTAGTCAGACGCGTTATCCATTGCGCCACAGGCCCACAGCTGAAGTGCCCAAGTGACATTCTACATACATGTGCTTTCTCAGCGAAAATGGGCTAGAGGGAAACGTTCATGCAGTCAGGCGAATGTTGCAAAACTAAATGCCGTGACCCGGATTCGAACCGGGGTTGCTGCGGCCACAACGCAGAGTACTAACCACTATACGATCACGGCGCACCAGACGCCCGGTAAACCTGATGCCGTCCTTTCAGTGGGAAGTCAGGTGCAGCTGGATGTACCGTGGGAAGTACTGGCAAATCGCTTCGCCTGCGTGCACTGGGAAAAATTTATATTCCATGTAGTCTTAAATGTATTTGCATCACTCACAACTTGGCCATGGTCCTAATTACATTCAAATGTCCACCAAAAGTCTCACAAGGTCTTGCAACATGCTTTATCCTTTGTGGGACAGATGACACAAATATTACAATCCATTAATACTCTATACTTATAAGATGAGCTAATTGTTTTCTCTACTATTTCTTCTTGGTTCACATCATTAAGTAGAAAAAATAATGGAAAGGAATAAAGGAAAAAACCCCTCTGGAATTCACGTCCACACACACAAGGAAACGAAAAAAGGCACCGATGGGGTTATCTCGGCTCACGAACACACTTCATTACAACCTTTAGTAAAAAATCCAAAGTTGTTTGAATTTTCTTCACATCGCCATCTGGCCAATGAATCGTACTAACGGCAACGATTACTGACTGCAATTTCAGATTCTGTTAGGAATTCGTCACATGCTGGCTGTCTGTCTGGTGCTAACTCAGAGGGTTGGAGAACTTTTTGCTAGCTTTGAGCATTTGCATGAGAACATCTCCTCTTTGGGACCGGCATTTCAGCATGTGGGAAAAGCAGCAGGAGGACCACCGACCCAAGATAGCCTGATAAATGCTATAGATCTCAGGAAAGGCACATGAGCGCGCCACCCGTTCCGTGACAAAGCCCACCGTGCCAGTCGTCTACCTGCTTCTGTCTAAAGGGAATTCGGTAATTGAATGAGCGGCAAAAGACAGGTTAAATTTAGCTAGGGAGAGATGACAAAGCAACGTTCCCATACCGGGAGTCGAACCCGGGCCGCCTGGGTGAAAACCAGGAATCCTGACCGCTAGACCATATGGGAAAAGCGAAGAAAAACAAACGCCACCCCGGGACGGTTGCGTCCCTTGAGCAGAAGACCGGAATTTTTCCATGTGAGCAGCTGCCAACTTCTTGAGTCGCACTGGAAAGAATCCGAGCTCTGTTGTAGTCAACAAGTGGTACTGACCAGACCATTGCACACGATTAAAGAGAGCCATGCGAGCCTCAAGCCACACATGGACTCTCTGAATCCGTGAGCCGAGGCATGACATGTTGTGCTGCTGGCTACCCCTAGCTGTGGTGAAATGAGATCCTAGGTCTTTTGTTGCTAGCCAGCAAAATAAGCAGCATGGGATGATGCTTGCCTGCTTTTCGGGGATTAAGGGAAACTACACCCCGTCAGAAACGCAGCTGCTGGAGTGGGTCGCACGAGCACAACTTTAGACCGGCGTAAAAGCAAGATGAGCCAGCCAGGAGTCGAACCTAGAATCTTCTGATCCGTAGTCAGACGCGTTATCCATTGCGCCACAGGCCCACAGCTGAAGTGCCCAAGTGACATTCTACATACATGTGCTTTCTCAGCGAAAATGGGCTAGAGGGAAACGTTCATGCAGTCAGGCGAATGTTGCAAAACTAAATGCCGTGACCCGGATTCGAACCGGGGTTGCTGCGGCCACAACGCAGAGTACTAACCACTATACGATCATGGCGCACCAGACGCCCGGTAAACCTGATGCCGTCCTTTCAGTGGGAAGTCAGGTGCAGCTGGATGTACCGTGGGAAGTACTGGCAAATCGCTTCGCCTGCGTGCACTGGGAAAAATTTATATTCCATGTAGTCTTAAATGTATTTGCATCACTCACAACTTGGCCATGGTCCTAATTACATTCAAATGTCCACCAAAAGTCTCGCAACATGCTTTATCCTTTGTGGGACAGATGACACAAATATTACAATCCATTAATACTCTATACTTATAAGATGAGCTAATTGTTTTCTCTACTATTTCTTCTTGGTTCACATCATTAAGTAGAAAAAATAATGGAAAGGAATAAAGGAAAAAACCCCCCTGGAATTCACGTCCACACACACAAGGAAACGAAAAAAGGCACCGATGGGGTTATCTCGGCTCACGAACACACTTCATTACAACCTTTAGTAAAAAATCCAAAGTTGTTTGAATTTTCTTCACATCGCCATCTGGCCAATGAATCGTACTAACGGCAACGATTACTGACTGCAATTTCAGATTCTGTTAGGAATTCGTCACATGCTGGCTGTCTGTCTGGTGCTAACTCAGAGGGTTGGAGAACTTTTTGCTAGCTTTGAGCATTTGCATGAGAACATCTCCTCTTTGGGACCGGCATTTCAGCATGTGGGAAAAGCAGCAGGAGGACCACCGACCCAAGATAGCCTGATAAATGCTATAGATCTCAGGAAAGGCACATGAGCGCGTCACCCGTTCCGTGACAAAGCCCACCGTGCCAGTCGTCTACCTGCTTCTGCCTAAAGGGAATTCGGTAATTGAATGAGCGGCAAAAGACAGGATAAATTTAGCTAGGGAGAGATGACAAAGCAACGTTCCCATACCGGGAGTCGAACCCGGGCCGCCTGGGTGAAAACCAGGAATCCTGACCGCTAGACCATATGGGAAAAGCGAAGGAAAACAAACGCCACCCCGGGACGGTTGCGTCCCTTGAGCAGAAGACCGGAATTTTTCCATGTGAGCAGCTGCCAACTTCTTGAGTCGCACTGGAAAGAATCCGAGCTCTGTTGTAGTCAACAAGTGGTACTGACCAGACCATTGCACACGATCAAAGAGAGCCATGCGAGCCTCAAGCCACACATGGACTATCTGAATCCGTGAGCCGAGGCATGACATGTTGTGCTGCTGGCTACCCCTAGCTGTGGTGAAATGAGATCCTAGGTCTTTTGTTGCTAGCCAGCAAAATAAGCAGCATGGGATGATGCTTGCCTGCTTTTCGGGGATTAAGGGAAACTACACCCCGTCAGAAACGCAGCTGCTGGAGTGGGTCGCACGAGCACAACTTTAGACCGGCGTAAAAGCAAGATGAGCCAGCCAGGAGTCGAACCTAGAATCTTCTGATCCGTAGTCAGACGCGTTATCCATTGCGCCACAGGCCCACAGCTGAAGTGCCCAAGTGACATTCTACATACATGTGCTTTCTCAGCGAAAATGGGCTAGAGGGAAACGTTCATGCAGTCAGGCGAATGTTGCAAAACTAAATGCCGTGACCCGGATTCGAACCGGGGTTGCTGCGGCCACAACGCAGAGTACTAACCACTGTACGATCACGGCGCACCAGACGCCCGGTAAACCTGATGCCGTCCTTTCAGTGGGAAGTCAGGTGCAGCTGGATGTACCGTGGGAAGTACTGGCAAATCGCTTCGCCTGCGTGCACTGGGAAAAATTTATATTCCATGTAGTCTTAAATGTATTTGCATCACTCACAACTTGGCCATGGTCCTAATTACATTCAAATGTCCACCAAAAGTCTCGCAACATGCTTTATCCTTTGTGGGACAGATGACACAAATATTACAATCCATTAATACTCTATACTTATAAGATGAGCTAATTGTTTTCTCTACTATTTCTTCTTGGTTCACATCATTAAGTAGAAAAAATAATGGAAAGGAATAAAGGAAAAAACCCCTCTGGAATTCACGTCCACACACACAAGGAAACGAAAAAAGGCACCGATGGGGTTATCTCGGCTCACGAACACACTTCATTACAACCTTTAGTAAAAAATCCAAAGTTGTTTGAATTTTCTTCACATCGCCATCTGGCCAATGAATCGTACTAACGGCAACGATTACTGACTGCAATTTCAGATTCTGTTAGGAATTCGTCACATGCTGGCTGTCTGTCTGGTGCTAACTCAGAGGGTTGGAGAACTTTTTGCTAGCTTTGAGCATTTGCATGAGAACATCTCCTCTTTGGGACCGGCATTTCAGCATGTGGGAAAAGCAGCAGGAGGACCACCGACCCAAGATAGCCTGATAAATGCTATAGATCTCAGGAAAGGCACATGAGCGCGCCACCCGTTCCGTGACAAAGCCCACCGTGCCAGTCGTCTACCTGCTTCTGTCTAAAGGGAATTCGGTAATTGAATGAGCGGCAAAAGACAGGTTAAATTTAGCTAGGGAGAGATGACAAAGCAACGTTCCCATACCGGGAGTCGAACCCGGGCCGCCTGGGTGAAAACCAGGAATCCTGACCGCTAGACCATATGGGAAAAGCGAAGAAAAACAAACGCCACCCCGGGACGGTTGCGTCCCTTGAGCAGAAGACCGGAATTTTTCCATGTGAGCAGCTGCCAACTTCTTGAGTCGCACTGGAAAGAATCCGAGCTCTGTTGTAGTCAACAAGTGGTACTGACCAGACCATTGCACACGATTAAAGAGAGCCATGCGAGCCTCAAGCCACACATGGACTCTCTGAATCCGTGAGCCGAGGCATGACATGTTGTGCTGCTGGCTACCCCTAGCTGTGGTGAAATGAGATCCTAGGTCTTTTGTTGCTAGCCAGCAAAATAAGCAGCATGGGATGATGCTTGCCTGCTTTTCGGGGATTAAGGGAAACTACACCCCGTCAGAAACGCAGCTGCTGGAGTGGGTCGCACGAGCACAACTTTAGACCGGCGTAAAAGCAAGATGAGCCAGCCAGGAGTCGAACCTAGAATCTTCTGATCCGTAGTCAGACGCGTTATCCATTGCGCCACAGGCCCACAGCTGAAGTGCCCAAGTGACATTCTACATACATGTGCTTTCTCAGCGAAAATGGGCTAGAGGGAAACGTTCATGCAGTCAGGCGAATGTTGCAAAACTAAATGCCGTGACCCGGATTCGAACCGGGGTTGCTGCGGCCACAACGCAGAGTACTAACCACTATACGATCACGGCGCACCAGACGCCCGGTAAACCTGATGCCGTCCTTTCAGTGGGAAGTCAGGTGCAGCTGGATGTACCGTGGGAAGTACTGGCAAATCGCTTCGCCTGCGTGCACTGGGAAAAATTTATATTCCATGTAGTCTTAAATGTATTTGCATCACTCACAACTTGGCCATGGTCCTAATTACATTCAAATGTCCACCAAAAGTCTCGCAACATGCTTTATCCTTTGTGGGACAGATGACACAAATATTACAATCCATTAATACTCTATACTTATAAGATGAGCTAATTGTTTTCTCTACTATTTCTTCTTGGTTCACATCATTAAGTAGAAAAAATAATGGAAAGGAATAAAGGAAAAAACCCCTCTGGAATTCACGTCCACACACACAAGGAAA
Organism: Channallabes apus; assembly: GCA_030522415.1. NCBI lineage: Eukaryota > Metazoa > Chordata > Actinopteri > Siluriformes > Clariidae > Channallabes > Channallabes apus. The sequence continues at coordinate 1,849,326 of CM060116.1, read as the reverse complement.
CGAAAAAAGGCACCGATGGGGTTATCTCGGCTCACGAACACACTTCATTACAACCTTTAGTAAAAAATCCAAAGTTGTTTGAATTTTCTTCACATCGCCATCTGGCCAATGAATCGTACTAACGGCAACGATTACTGACTGCAATTTCAGATTCTGTTAGGAATTCGTCACATGCTGGCTGTCTGTCTGGTGCTAACTCAGAGGGTTGGAGAACTTTTTGCTAGCTTTGAGCATTTGCATGAGAACATCTCCTCTTTGGGACCGGCATTTCAGCATGTGGGAAAAGCAGCAGGAGGACCACCGACCCAAGATAGCCTGATAAATGCTATAGATCTCAGGAAAGGCACATGAGCGCGTCACCCGTTCCGTGACAAAGCCCACCGTGCCAGTCGTCTACCTGCTTCTGCCTAAAGGGAATTCGGTAATTGAATGAGCGGCAAAAGACAGGATGAATTTAGCTAGGGAGAGATGACAAAGCAACGTTCCCATACCGGGAGTCGAACCCGGGCCGCCTGGGTGAAAACCAGGAATCCTGACCGCTAGACCATATGGGAAAAGCGAAGGAAAACAAACGCCACCCCGGGACGGTTGCGTCCCTTGAGCAGAAGACCGGAATTTTTCCATGTGAGCAGCTGCCAACTTCTTGAGTCGCACTGGAAAGAATCCGAGCTCTGTTGTAGTCAACAAGTGGTACTGACCAGACCATTGCACACGATCAAAGAGAGCCATGCGAGCCTCAAGCCACACATGGACTCTCTGAATCCGTGAGCCGAGGCATGACATGTTGTGCTGCTGGCTACCCCTAGCTGTGGTGAAATGAGATCCTAGGTCTTTTGTTGCTAGCCAGCAAAATAAGCAGCATGGGATGATGCTTGCCTGCTTTTCGGGGATTAAGGGAAACTACACCCCGTCAGAAACGCAGCTGCTGGAGTGGGTCGCACGAGCACAACTTTAGACCGGCGTAAAAGCAAGATGAGCCAGCCAGGAGTCGAACCTAGAATCTTCTGATCCGTAGTCAGACGCGTTATCCATTGCGCCACAGGCCCACAGCTGAAGTGCCCAAGTGACATTCTACATACATGTGCTTTCTCAGCGAAAATGGGCTAGAGGGAAACGTTCATGCAGTCAGGCGAATGTTGCAAAACTAAATGCCGTGACCCGGATTCGAACCGGGGTTGCTGCGGCCACAACGCAGAGTACTAACCACTATACGATCACGGCGCACCAGACGCCCGGTAAACCTGATGCCGTCCTTTCAGTGGGAAGTCAGGTGCAGCTGGATGTACCGTGGGAAGTACTGGCAAATCGCTTCGCCTGTGTGCACTGGGAAAAATTTATATTCCATGTAGTCTTAAATGTATTTGCATCACTCACAACTTGGCCATGGTCCTAATTACATTCAAATGTCCACCAAAAGTCTCACAAGGTCTTGCAACATGCTTTATCCTTTGTGGGACAGATGACACAAATATTACAATCCATTAATACTCTATACTTATAAGATGAGCTAATTGTTTTCTCTACTATTTCTTCTTGGTTCACATCATTAAGTAGAAAAATAATGGAAAGGAATAAAGGAAAAAACCCCTCTGGAATTCACGTCCACACACACAAGGAAACGAAAAAAGGCACCGATGGGGTTATCTCGGCTCACGAACACACTTCATTACAACCTTTAGTAAAAAATCCAAAGTTGTTTGAATTTTCTTCACATCGCCATCTGGCCAATGAATCGTACTAACGGCAACGATTACTGACTGCAATTTAAGATTCTGTTAGGAATTCGTCACATGCTGGCTGTCTGTCTGGTTCTAACTCAGAGGGTTGGAGAACTTTTTGCTAGCTTTGAGCATTTGCATGAGAACATCTCCTCTTTGGGACCGGCATTTCAGCATGTGGGAAAAGCAGCAGGAGGACCACCGACCCAAGATAGCCTGATAAATGCTATAGATCTCAGGAAAGGCACATGAGCGCGCCACCCGTTCCGTGACAAAGCCCACCGTGCCAGTCGTCTACCTGCTTCTGTCTAAAGGGAATTCGGTAATTGAATGAGCGGCAAAAGACAGGTTAAATTTAGCTAGGGAGAGATGACAAAGCAACGTTCCCATACCGGGAGTCGAACCCGGGCCGCCTGGGTGAAAACCAGGAATCCTGACCGCTAGACCATATGGGAAAAGCGAAGAAAAACAAACGCCACCCCGGGACGGTTGCGTCCCTTGAGCAGAAGACCGGAATTTTTCCATGTGAGCAGCTGCCAACTTCTTGAGTCGCACTGGAAAGAATCCGAGCTCTGTTGTAGTCAACAAGTGGTACTGACCAGACCATTGCACACGATTAAAGAGAGCCATGCGAGCCTCAAGCCACACATGGACTCTCTGAATCCGTGAGCCGAGGCATGACATGTTGTGCTGCTGGCTACCCCTAGCTGTGGTGAAATGAGATCCTAGGTCTTTTGTTGCTAGCCAGCAAAATAAGCAGCATGGGATGATGCTTGCCTGCTTTTCGGGGATTAAGGGAAACTACACCCCGTCAGAAACGCAGCTGCTGGAGTGGGTCGCACGAGCACAACTTTAGACCGGCGTAAAAGCAAGATGAGCCAGCCAGGAGTCGAACCTAGAATCTTCTGATCCGTAGTCAGACGCGTTATCCATTGCGCCACAGGCCCACAGCTGAAGTGCCCAAGTGACATTCTACATACATGTGCTTTCTCAGCGAAAATGGGCTAGAGGGAAACGTTCATGCAGTCAGGCGAATGTTGCAAAACTAAATGCCGTGACCCGGATTCGAACCGGGGTTGCTGCGGCCACAACGCAGAGTACTAACCACTATACGATCACGGCGCACCAGACGCCCGGTAAACCTGATGCCGTCCTTTCAGTGGGAAGTCAGGTGCAGCTGGATGTACCGTGGGAAGTACTGGCAAATCGCTTCGCCTGCGTGCACTGGGAAAAATTTATATTCCATGTAGTCTTAAATGTATTTGCATCACTCACAACTTGGCCATGGTCCTAATTACATTCAAATGTCCACCAAAAGTCTCGCAACATGCTTTATCCTTTGTGGGACAGATGACACAAATATTACAATCCATTAATACTCTATACTTATAAGATGAGCTAATTGTTTTCTCTACTATTTCTTCTTGGTTCACATCATTAAGTAGAAAAAATAATGGAAAGGAATAAAGGAAAAAACCCCTCTGGAATTCACGTCCACACACACAAGGAAACGAAAAAAGGCACCGATGGGGTTATCTCGGCTCACGAACACACTTCATTACAACCTTTAGTAAAAAATCCAAAGTTGTTTGAATTTTCTTCACATCGCCATCTGGCCAATGAATCGTACTAACGGCAACGATTACTGACTGCAATTTCAGATTCTGTTAGGAATTCGTCACATGCTGGCTGTCTGTCTGGTGCTAACTCAGAGGGTTGGAGAACTTTTTGCTAGCTTTGAGCATTTGCATGAGAACATCTCCTCTTTGGGACCGGCATTTCAGCATGTGGGAAAAGCAGCAGGAGGACCACCGACCCAAGATAGCCTGATAAATGCTATAGATCTCAGGAAAGGCACATGAGCGCGTCACCCGTTCCGTGACAAAGCCCACCGTGCCAGTCGTCTACCTGCTTCTGCCTAAAGGGAATTCGGTAATTGAATGAGCGGCAAAAGACAGGTTAAATTTAGCTAGGGAGAGATGACAAAGCAACGTTCCCATACCGGGAGTCGAACCCGGGCCGCCTGGGTGAAAACCAGGAATCCTGACCGCTAGACCATATGGGAAAAGCGAAGGAAAACAAACGCCACCCCGGGACGGTTGCGTCCCTTGAGCAGAAGACCGGAATTTTTCCATGTGAGCAGCTGCCAACTTCTTGAGTCGCACTGGAAAGAATCCGAGCTCTGTTGTAGTCAACAAGTGGTACTGACCAGACCATTGCACACGATCAAAGAGAGCCATGCGAGCCTCAAGCCACACATGGACTCTCTGAATCCGTGAGCCGAGGCATGACATGTTGTGCTGCTGGCTACCCCTAGCTGTGGTGAAATGAGATCCTAGGTCTTTTGTTGCTAGCCAGCAAAATAAGCAGCATGGGATGATGCTTGCCTGCTTTTCGGGGATTAAGGGAAACTACACCCCGTCAGAAACGCAGCTGCTGGAGTGGGTCGCACGAGCACAACTTTAGACCGGCGTAAAAGCAAGATGAGCCAGCCAGGAGTCGAACCTAGAATCTTCTGATCCGTAGTCAGACGCGTTATCCATTGCGCCACAGGCCCACAGCTGAAGTGCCCAAGTGACATTCTACATACATGTGCTTTCTCAGCGAAAATGGGCTAGAGGGAAACGTTCATGCAGTCAGGCGAATGTTGCAAAACTAAATGCCGTGACCCGGATTCGAACCGGGGTTGCTGCGGCCACAACGCAGAGTACTAACCACTATACGATCACGGCGCACCAGACGCCCGGTAAACCTGATGCCGTCCTTTCAGTGGGAAGTCAGGTGCAGCTGGATGTACCGTGGGAAGTACTGGCAAATCGCTTCGCCTGCGTGCACTGGGAAAAATTTATATTCCATGTAGTCTTAAATGTATTTGCATCACTCACAACTTGGCCATGGTCCTAATTACATTCAAATGTCCACCAAAAGTCTCGCAACATGCTTTATCCTTTGTGGGACAGATGACACAAATATTACAATCCATTAATACTCTATACTTATAAGATGAGCTAATTGTTTTCTCTACTATTTCTTCTTGGTTCACATCATTAAGTAGAAAAAATAATGGAAAGGAATAAAGGAAAAAACCCCTCTGGAATTCACGTCCACACACACAAGGAAACGAAAAAAGGCACCGATGGGGTTATCTCGGCTCACGAACACACTTCATTACAACCTTTAGTAAAAAATCCAAAGTTGTTTGAATTTTCTTCACATCGCCATCTGGCCAATGAATCGTACTAACGGCAACGATTACTGACTGCAATTTCAGATTCTGTTAGGAATTCGTCACATGCTGGCTGTCTGTCTGGTGCTAACTCAGAGGGTTGGAGAACTTTTTGCTAGCTTTGAGCATTTGCATGAGAACATCTCCTCTTTGGGACCGGCATTTCAGCATGTGGGAAAAGCAGCAGGAGGACCACCGACCCAAGATAGCCTGATAAATGCTATAGATCTCAGGAAAGGCTCATGAGCGCGTCACCCGTTCCGTGACAAAGCCCACCGTGCCAGTCGTCTACCTGCTTCTGCCTAAAGGGAATTCGGTAATTGAATGAGCGGCAAAAGACAGGATAAATTTAGCTAGGGAGAGATGACAAAGCAACGTTCCCATACCGGGAGTCGAACCCGGGCCGCCTGGGTGAAAACCAGGAATCCTGACCGCTAGACCATATGGGAAAAGCGAAGGAAAACAAACGCCACCCCGGGACGGTTGCGTCCCTTGAGCAGAAGACCGGAATTTTTCCATGTGAGCAGCTGCCAACTTCTTGAGTCGCACTGGAAAGAATCCGAGCTCTGTTGTAGTCAACAAGTGGTACTGACCAGACCATTGCACACGATCAAAGAGAGCCATGCGAGCCTCAAGCCACACATGGACTCTCTGAATCCGTGAGCCGAGGCATGACATGTTGTGCTGCTGGCTACCCCTAGCTGTGGTGAAATGAGATCCTAGGTCTTTTGTTGCTAGCCAGCAAAATAAGCAGCATGGGATGATGCTTGCCTGCTTTTCGGGGATTAAGGGAAACTACACCCCGTCAGAAACGCAGCTGCTGGAGTGGGTCGCACGAGCACAACTTTAGACCGGCGTAAAAGCAAGATGAGCCAGCCAGGAGTCGAACCTAGAATCTTCTGATCCGTAGTCAGACGCGTTATCCATTGCGCCACAGGCCCACAGCTGAAGTGCCCAAGTGACATTCTACATACATGTGCTTTCTCAGCGAAAATGGGCTAGAGGGAAACGTTCATGCAGTCAGGCGAATGTTGCAAAACTAAATGCCGTGACCCGGATTCGAACCGGGGTTGCTGCGGCCACAACGCAGAGTACTAACCACTATACGATCACGGCGCACCAGACGCCCGGTAAACCTGATGCCGTCCTTTCAGTGGGAAGTCAGGTGCAGCTGGATGTACCGTGGGAAGTACTGGCAAATCGCTTCGCCTGCGTGCACTGGGAAAAATTTATATTCCATGTAGTCTTAAATGTATTTGCATCACTCACAACTTGGCCATGGTCCTAATTACATTCAAATGTCCACCAAAAGTCTCACAAGGTCTTGCAACATGCTTTATCCTTTGTGGGACAGATGACACAAATATTACAATCCATTAATACTCTATACTTATAAGATGAGCTAATTGTTTTCTCTACTATTTCTTCTTGGTTCACATCATTAAGTAGAAAAAATAATGGAAAGGTATAAAGGAAAAAACCCCTCTGGAATTCACGTCCACACACACAAGGAAACGAAAAAAGGCACCGATGGGGTTATCTCGGCTCACGAACACACTTCATTACAACCTTTAGTAAAAAATCCAAAGTTGTTTGAATTTTCTTCACATCGCCATCTGGCCAATGAATCGTACTAACGGCAACGATTACTGACTGCAATTTCAGATTCTGTTAGGAATTCGTCACATGCTGGCTGTCTGTCTGGTGCTAACTCAGAGGGTTGGAGAACTTTTTGCTAGCTTTGAGCATTTGCATGAGAACATCTCCTCTTTGGGACCGGCATTTCAGCATGTGGGAAAAGCAGCAGGAGGACCACCGACCCAAGATAGCCTGATAAATGCTATAGATCTCAGGAAAGGCACATGAGCGCGCCACCCGTTCCGTGACAAAGCCCACCGTGCCAGTCGTCTACCTGCTTCTGTCTAAAGGGAATTCGGTAATTGAATGAGCGGCAAAAGACAGGTTAAATTTAGCTAGGGAGAGATGACAAAGCAACGTTCCCATACCGGGAGTCGAACCCGGGCCGCCTGGGTGAAAACCAGGAATCCTGACCGCTAGACCATATGGGAAAAGCGAAGAAAAACAAACGCCACCCCGGGACGGTTGCGTCCCTTGAGCAGAAGACCGGAATTTTTCCATGTGAGCAGCTGCCAACTTCTTGAGTCGCACTGGAAAGAATCCGAGCTCTGTTGTAGTCAACAAGTGGTACTGACCAGACCATTGCACACGATTAAAGAGAGCCATGCGAGCCTCAAGCCACACATGGACTCTCTGAATCCGTGAGCCGAGGCATGACATGTTGTGCTGCTGGCTACCCCTAGCTGTGGTGAAATGAGATCCTAGGTCTTTTGTTGCTAGCCAGCAAAATAAGCAGCATGGGATGATGCTTGCCTGCTTTTCGGGGATTAAGGGAAACTACACCCCGTCAGAAACGCAGCTGCTGGAGTGGGTCGCACGAGCACAACTTTAGACCGGCGTAAAAGCAAGATGAGCCAGCCAGGAGTCGAACCTAGAATCTTCTGATCCGTAGTCAGACGCGTTATCCATTGCGCCACAGGCCCACAGCTGAAGTGCCCAAGTGACATTCTACATACATGTGCTTTCTCAGCGAAAATGGGCTAGAGGGAAACGTTCATGCAGTCAGGCGAATGTTGCAAAACTAAATGCCGTGACCCGGATTCGAACCGGGGTTGCTGCGGCCACAACGCAGAGTACTAACCACTATACGATCACGGCGCACCAGACGCCCGGTAAACCTGATGCCGTCCTTTCAGTGGGACGTCAGGTGCAGCTGGATGTACCGTGGGAAGTACTGGCAAATCGCTTCGCCTGCGTGCACTGGGAAAAATTTATATTCCATGTAGTCTTAAATGTATTTGCATCACTCACAACTTGGCCATGGTCCTAATTACATTCAAATGTCCACCAAAAGTCTCGCAACATGCTTTATCCTTTGTGGGACAGATGACACAAATATTACAATCCATTAATACTCTATACTTATAAGATGAGCTAATTGTTTTCTCTACTATTTCTTCTTGGTTCACATCATTAAGTAGAAAAAATAATGGAAAGGAATAAAGGAAAAAACCCCTCTGGAATTCACGTCCACACACACAAGGAAACGAAAAAAGGCACCGATGGGGTTATCTCGGCTCACGAACACACTTCATTACAACCTTTAGTAAAAAATCCAAAGTTGTTTGAATTTTCTTCACATCGCCATCTGGCCAATGAATCGTACTAACGGCAACGATTACTGACTGCAATTTCAGATTCTGTTAGGAATTCGTCACATGCTGGCTGTCTGTCTGGTGCTAACTCAGAGGGTTGGAGAACTTTTTGCTAGCTTTGAGCATTTGCATGAGAACATCTCCTCTTTGGGACCGGCATTTCAGCATGTGGGAAAAGCAGCAGGAGGACCACCGACCCAAGATAGCCTGATAAATGCTATAGATCTCAGGAAAGGCACATGAGCGCGCCACCCGTTCCGTGACAAAGCCCACCGTGCCAGTCGTCTACCTGCTTCTGTCTAAAGGGAATTCGGTAATTGAATGAGCGGCAAAAGACAGGTTAAATTTAGCTAGGGAGAGATGACAAAGCAACGTTCCCATACCGGGAGTCGAACCCGGGCCGCCTGGGTGAAAACCAGGAATCCTGACCGCTAGACCATATGGGAAAAGCGAAGAAAAACAAACGCCACCCCGGGACGGTTGCGTCCCTTGAGCAGAAGACCGGAATTTTTCCATGTGAGCAGCTGCCAACTTCTTGAGTCGCACTGGAAAGAATCCGAGCTCTGTTGTAGTCAACAAGTGGTACTGACCAGACCATTGCACACGATTAAAGAGAGCCATGCGAGCCTCAAGCCACACATGGACTCTCTGAATCCGTGAGCCGAGGCATGACATGTTGTGCTGCTGGCTACCCCTAGCTGTGGTGAAATGAGATCCTAGGTCTTTTGTTGCTAGCCAGCAAAATAAGCAGCATGGGATGATGCTTGCCTGCTTTTCGGGGATTAAGGGAAACTACACCCCGTCAGAAACGCAGCTGCTGGAGTGGGTCGCACGAGCACAACTTTAGACCGGCGTAAAAGCAAGATGAGCCAGCCAGGAGTCGAACCTAGAATCTTCTGATCCGTAGTCAGACGCGTTATCCATTGCGCCACAGGCCCACAGCTGAAGTGCCCAAGTGACATTCTACATACATGTGCTTTCTCAGCGAAAATGGGCTAGAGGGAAACGTTCATGCAGTCAGGCGAATGTTGCAAAACTAAATGCCGTGACCCGGATTCGAACCGGGGTTGCTGCGGCCACAACGCAGAGTACTAACCACTATACGATCACGGCGCACCAGACGCCCGGTAAACCTGATGCCGTCCTTTCAGTGGGAAGTCAGGTGCAGCTGGATGTACCGTGGGAAGTACTGGCAAATCGCTTCGCCTGCGTGCACTGGGAAAAATTTATATTCCATGTAGTCTTAAATGTATTTGCATCACTCACAACTTGGCCATGGTCCTAATTACATTCAAATGTCCACCAAAAGTCTCGCAACATGCTTTATCCTTTGTGGGACAGATGACACAAATATTACAATCCATTAATACTCTATACTTATAAGATGAGCTAATTGTTTTCTCTACTATTTCTTCTTGGTTCACATCATTAAGTAGAAAAAATAATGGAAAGGAATAAAGGAAAAAACCCCTCTGGAATTCACGTCCACACACACAAGGAAACGAAAAAAGGCACCGATGGGGTTATCTCGGCTCACGAACACACTTCATTACAACCTTTAGTAAAAAATCCAAAGTTGTTTGAATTTTCTTCACATCGCCATCTGGCCAATGAATCGTACTAACGGCAACGATTACTGACTGCAATTTCAGATTCTGTTAGGAATTCGTCACATGCTGGCTGTCTGTCTGGTGCTAACTCAGAGGGTTGGAGAACTTTTTGCTAGCTTTGAGCATTTGCATGAGAACATCTCCTCTTTGGGACCGGCATTTCAGCATGTGGGAAAAGCAGCAGGAGGACCACCGACCCAAGATAGCCTGATAAATGCTATAGATCTCAGGAAAGGCACATGAGCGCGTCACCCGTTCCGTGACAAAGCCCACCGTGCCAGTCGTCTACCTGCTTCTGCCTAAAGGGAATTCGGTAATTGAATGAGCGGCAAAAGACAGGATAAATTTAGCTAGGGAGAGATGACAAAGCAACGTTCCCATACCGGGAGTCGAACCTGGGCCGCCTGGGTGAAAACCAGGAATCCTGACCGCTAGACCATATGGGAAATGCGAAGGAAAACAAACGCCACCCCGGGACGGTTGCGTCCCTTGAGCAGAAGACCGGAATTTTTCCATGTGAGCAGCTGCCAACTTCTTGAGTCGCACTGGAAAGAATCCGAGCTCTGTTGTAGTCAACAAGTGGTACTGACCAGACCATTGCACACGATCAAAGAGAGCCATGCGAGCCTCAAGCCACACATGGACTCTCTGAATCCGTGAGCCGAGGCATGACATGTTGTGCTGCTGGCTACCCCTAGCTGTGGTGAAATGAGATCCTAGGTCTTTTGTTGCTAGCCAGCAAAATAAGCAGCATGGGATGATGCTTGCCTGCTTTTCGGGGATTAAGGGAAACTACACCCCGTCAGAAACGCAGCTGCTGGAGTGGGTCGCACGAGCACAACTTTAGACCGGCGTAAAAGCAAGATGAGCCAGCCAGGAGTCGAACCTAGAATCTTCTGATCCATAGTCAGACGCGTTATCCATTGCGCCACAGGCCCACAGCTGAAGTGCCCAAGTGACATTCTACATACATGTGCTTTCTCAGCGAAAATGGGCTAGAGGGAAACGTTCATGCAGTCAGGCGAATGTTGCAAAACTAAATGCCGTCACCCGGATTCGAACCGGGGTTGCTGCGGCCACAACGCAGAGTACTAACCACTATACGATCACGGCGCACCAGACGCCCGGTAAACCTGATGCCGTCCTTTCAGTGGGAAGTCAGGTGCAGCTGGATGTACCGTGGGAAGTACTGGCAAATCGCTTCGCCTGCGTGCACTGGGAAAAATTTATATTCCATGTAGTCTTAAATGTATTTGCATCACTCACAACTTGGCCATGGTCCTAATTACATTCAAATGTCCACCAAAAGTCTCGCAACATGCTTTATCCTTTGTGGGACAGATGACACAAATATTACAATCCATTAATACTCTATACTTATAAGATGAGCTAATTGTTTTCTCTACTATTTCTTCTTGGTTCACATCATTAAGTAGAAAAAATAATGGAAAGGAATAAAGGAAAAAACCCCTCTGGAATTCACGTCCACACACACAAGGAAACGAAAAAAGGCACCGATGGGGTTATCTCGGCTCACGAACACACTTCATTACAACCTTTAGTAAAAAATCCAAAGTTGTTTGAATTTTCTTCACATCGCCATCTGGCCAATGAATCGTACTAACGGCAACGATTACTGACTGCAATTTCAGATTCTGTTAGGAATTCGTCACATGCTGGCTGTCTGTCTGGTGCTAACTCAGAGGGTTGGAGAACTTTTTGCTAGCTTTGAGCATTTGCATGAGAACATCTCCTCTTTGGGACCGGCATTTCAGCATGTGGGAAAAGCAGCAGGAGGACCACCGACCCAAGATAGCCTGATAAATGCTATAGATCTCAGGAAAGGCACATGAGCGCGCCACCCGTTCCGTGACAAAGCCCACCGTGCCAGTCGTCTACCTGCTTCTGCCTAAAGGGAATTCGGTAATTGAATGAGCGGCAAAAGACAGGTTAAATTTAGCTAGGGAGAGATGACAAAGCAACGTTCCCATACCGGGAGTCGAACCCGGGCCGCCTGGGTGAAAACCAGGAATCCTGACCGCTAGACCATATGGGAAAAGCGAAGGAAAACAAACGCCACCCCGGGACGGTTGCGTCCCTTGAGCAGAAGACCGGAATTTTTCCATGTGAGCAGCTGCCAACTTCTTGAGTCGCACTGGAAAGAATCCGAGCTCTGTTGTAGTCAACAAGTGGTACTGACCAGACCATTGCACACGATCAAAGAGAGCCATGCGAGCCTCAAGCCACACATGGACTCTCTGAATCCGTGAGCCGAGGCATGACATGTTGTGCTGCTGGCTACCCCTAGCTGTGGTGAAATGAGATCCTAGGTCTTTTGTTGCTAGCCAGCAAAATAAGCAGCATGGGATGATGCTTGCCTGCTTTTCGGGGATTAAGGGAAACTACACCCCGTCAGAAACGCAGCTGCTGGAGTGGGTCGCACGAGCACAACTTTAGACCGGCGTAAAAGCAAGATGAGCCAGCCAGGAGTCGAACCTAGAATCTTCTGATCCGTAGTCAGACGCGTTATCCATTGCGCCACAGGCCCACAGCTGAAGTGCCCAAGTGACATTCTACATACATGTGCTTTCTCAGCGAAAATGGGCTAGAGGGAAACGTTCATGCAGTCAGGCGAATGTTGCAAAACTAAATGCCGTGACCCGGATTCGAACCGGGGTTGCTGCGGCCACAACGCAGAGTACCAACCACTATACGATCACGGCGCACCAGACGCCCGGTAAACCTGATGCCGTCCTTTCAGTGGGAAGTCAGGTGCAGCTGGATGTACCGTGGGAAGTACTGGCAAATCGCTTCGCCTGCGTGCACTGGGAAAAATTTATATTCCATGTAGTCTTAAATGTATTTGCATCACTCACAACTTGGCCATGGTCCTAATTACATTCAAATGTCCACCAAAAGTCTCGCAACATGCTTTATCCTTTGTGGGACAGATGACACAAATATTACAATCCATTAATACTCTATACTTATAAGATGAGCTAATTGTTTTCTCTACTATTTCTTCTTGGTTCACATCATTAAGTAGAAAAAATAATGGAAAGGAATAAAGGAAAAAACCCCTCTGGAATTCACGTCCACACACACAAGGAAACGAAAAAAGGCACCGATGGGGTTATCTCGGCTCACGAACACACTTCATTACAACCTTTAGTAAAAAATCCAAAGTTGTTTGAATTTTCTTCACATCGCCATCTGGCCAATGAATCGTACTAACGGCAACGATTACTGACTGCAATTTCAGATTCTGTTAGGAATTCGTCACATGCTGGCTGTCTGTCTGGTGCTAACTCAGAGGGTTGGAGAACTTTTTGCTAGCTTTGAGCATTTGCATGAGAACATCTCCTCTTTGGGACCGGCATTTCAGCATGTGGGAAAAGCAGCAGGAGGACCACCGACCCAAGATAGCCTGATAAATGCTATAGATCTCAGGAAAGGCACATGAGCGCGTCACCCGTTCCGTGACAAAGCCCACCGTGCCAGTCGTCTACCTGCTTCTGCCTAAAGGGAATTCGGTAATTGAATGAGCGGCAAAAGACAGGTTAAATTTAGCTAGGGAGAGATGACAAAGCAACGTTCCCATACCGGGAGTCGAACCCGGGCCGCCTGGGTGAAAACCAGGAATCCTGACCGCTAGACCATATGGGAAAAGCGAAGGAAAACAAACGCCACCCCGGGACGGTTGCGTCCCTTGAGCAGAAGACCGGAATTTTTCCATGTGAGCAGCTGCCAACTTCTTGAGTCGCACTGGAAAGAATCCGAGCTCTGTTGTAGTCAACAAGTGGTACTGACCAGACCATTGCACACGATCAAAGAGAGCCATGCGAGCCTCAAGCCACACATGGACTCTCTGAATCCGTGAGCCGAGGCATGACATGTTGTGCTGCTGGCTACCCCTAGCTGTGGTGAAATGAGATCCTAGGTCTTTTGTTGCTAGCCAGCAAAATAAGCAGCATGGGATGATGCTTGCCTGCTTTTCGGGGATTAAGGGAAACTACACCCCGTCAGAAACGCAGCTGCTGGAGTGGGTCGCACGAGCACAACTTTAGACCGGCGTAAAAGCAAGATGAGCCAGCCAGGAGTCGAACCTAGAATCTTCTGATCCGTAGTCAGACGCGTTATCCATTGCGCCACAGGCCCACAGCTGAAGTGCCCAAGTGACATTCTACATACATGTGCTTTCTCAGCGAAAATGGGCTAGAGGGAAACGTTCATGCAGTCAGGCGAATGTTGCAAAACTAAATGCCGTGACCCGGATTCGAACCGGGGTTGCTGCGGCCACAACGCAGAGTACTAACCACTATACGATCACGGCGCACCAGACGCCCGGTAAACCTGATGCCGTCCTTTCAGTGGGAAGTCAGGTGCAGCTGGATGTACCGTGGGAAGTACTGGCAAATCGCTTCGCCTGCGTGCACTGGGAAAAATTTATATTCCATGTAGTCTTAAATGTATTTGCATCACTCACAACTTGGCCATGGTCCTAATTACATTCAAATGTCCACCAAAAGTCTCACAAGGTCTTGCAACATGCTTTATCCTTTGTGGGACAGATGACACAAATATTACAATCCATTAATACTCTATACTTATAAGATGAGCTAATTGTTTTCTCTACTATTTCTTCTTGGTTCACATCATTAAGTAGAAAAAATAATGGAAAGGAATAAAGGAAAAAACCCCTCTGGAATTCACGTCCACACACACAAGGAAACGAAAAAAGGCACCGATGGGGTTATCTCGGCTCACGAACACACTTCATTACAACCTTTAGTAAAAAATCCAAAGTTGTTTGAATTTTCTTCACATCGCCATCTGGCCAATGAATCGTACTAACGGCAACGATTACTGACTGCAATTTCAGATTCTGTTAGGAATTCGTCACATGCTGGCTGTCTGTCTGGTGCTAACTCAGAGGGTTGGAGAACTTTTTGCTAGCTTTGAGCATTTGCATGAGAACATCTCCTCTTTGGGACCGGCATTTCAGCATGTGGGAAAAGCAGCAGGAGGACCACCGACCCAAGATAGCCTGATAAATGCTATAGATCTCAGGAAAGGCACATGAGCGCGCCACCCGTTCCGTGACAAAGCCCACCGTGCCAGTCGTCTACCTGCTTCTGTCTAAAGGGAATTCGGTAATTGAATGAGCGGCAAAAGACAGGTTAAATTTAGCTAGGGAGAGATGACAAAGCAACGTTCCCATACCGGGAGTCGAACCCGGGCCGCCTGGGTGAAAACCAGGAATCCTGACCGCTAGACCATATGGGAAAAGCGAAGAAAAACAAACGCCACCCCGGGACGGTTGCGTCCCTTGAGCAGAAGACCGGAATTTTTCCATGTGAGCAGCTGCCAACTTCTTGAGTCGCACTGGAAAGAATCCGAGCTCTGTTGTAGTCAACAAGTGGTACTGACCAGACCATTGCACACGATTAAAGAGAGCCATGCGAGCCTCAAGCCACACATGGACTCTCTGAATCCGTGAGCCGAGGCATGACATGTTGTGCTGCTGGCTACCCCTAGCTGTGGTGAAATGAGATCCTAGGTCTTTTGTTGCTAGCCAGCAAAATAAGCAGCATGGGATGATGCTTGCCTGCTTTTCGGGGATTAAGGGAAACTACACCCCGTCAGAAACGCAGCTGCTGGAGTGGGTCGCACGAGCACAACTTTAGACCGGCGTAAAAGCAAGATGAGCCAGCCAGGAGTCGAACCTAGAATCTTCTGATCCGTAGTCAGACGCGTTATCCATTGCGCCACAGGCCCACAGCTGAAGTGCCCAAGTGACATTCTACATACATGTGCTTTCTCAGCGAAAATGGGCTAGAGGGAAACGTTCATGCAGTCAGGCGAATGTTGCAAAACTAAATGCCGTGACCCGGATTCGAACCGGGGTTGCTGCGGCCACAACGCAGAGTACTAACCACTATACGATCACGGCGCACCAGACGCCCGGTAAACCTGATGCCGTCCTTTCAGTGGGAAGTCAGGTGCAGCTGGATGTACCGTGGGAAGTACTGGCAAATCGCTTCGCCTGCGTGCACTGGGAAAAATTTATATTCCATGTAGTCTTAAATGTATTTGCATCACTCACAACTTGGCCATGGTCCTAATTACATTCAAATGTCCACCAAAAGTCTCGCAACATGCTTTATCCTTTGTGGGACAGATGACACAAATATTACAATCCATTAATACTCTATACTTATAAGATGAGCTAATTGTTTTCTCTACTATTTCTTCTTGGTTCACATCATTAAGTAGAAAAAATAATGGAAAGGAATAAAGGAAAAAACCCCTCTGGAATTCACGTCCACACACACAAGGAAACGAAAAAAGGCACCGATGGGGTTATCTCGGCTCACGAACACACTTCATTACAACCTTTAGTAAAAAATCCAAAGTTGTTTGAATTTTCTTCACATCGCCATCTGGCCAATGAATCGTACTAACGGCAACGATTACTGACTGCAATTTCAGATTCTGTTAGGAATTCGTCACATGCTGGCTGTCTGTCTGGTGCTAACTCAGAGGGTTGGAGAACTTTTTGCTAGCTTTGAGCATTTGCATGAGAACATCTCCTCTTTGGGACCGGCTTTTCAGCATGTGGGAAAAGCAGCAGGAGGACCACCGACCCAAGATAGCCTGATAAATGCTATAGATCTCAGGAAAGGCACATGAGCGCGTCACCCGTTCCGTGACAAAGCCCACCGTGCCAGTCGTCTACCTGCTTCTGCCTAAAGGGAATTCGGTAATTGAATGAGCGGCAAAAGACAGGATAAATTTAGCTAGGGAGAGATGACAAAGCAACGTTCCCATACCGGGAGTCGAACCCGGGCCGCCTGGGTGAAAACCAGGAATCCTGACCGCTAGACCATATGGGAATTGCGAAGGAAAACAAACGCCACCCCGGGACGGTTGCGTCCCTTGAGCAGAAGACCGGAATTTTTCCATGTGAGCAGCTGCCAACTTCTTGAGTCGCACTGGAAAGAATCCGAGCTCTGTTGTAGTCAACAAGTGGTACTGACCAGACCATTGCACACGATCAAAGAGAGCCATGCGAGCCTCAAGCCACACATGGACTCTCTGAATCCGTGAGCCGAGGCATGACATGTTGTGCTGCTGGCTACCCCTAGCTGTGGTGAAATGAGATCCTAGGTCTTTTGTTGCTAGCCAGCAAAATAAGCAGCATGGGATGATGCTTGCCTGCTTTTCGGGGATTAAGGGAAACTACACCCCGTCAGAAACGCAGCTGCTGGAGTGGGTCGCACGAGCACAACTTTAGACCGGCGTAAAAGCAAGATGAGCCAGCCAGGAGTCGAACCTAGAATCTTCTGATCCGTAGTCAGACGCGTTATCCATTGCGCCACAGGCCCACAGCTGAAGTGCCCAAGTGACATTCTACATACATGTGCTTTCTCAGCGAAAATGGGCTAGAGGGAAACGTTCATGCAGTCAGGCGAATGTTGCAAAACTAAATGCCGTGACCCGGATTCGAACCGGGGTTGCTGCGGCCACAACGCAGAGTACTAACCACTATACGATCACGGCGCACCAGACGCCCGGTAAACCTGATGCCGTCCTTTCAGTGGGAAGTCAGGTGCAGCTGGATGTACCGTGGGAAGTACTGGCAAATCGCTTCGCCTGCGTGCACTGGGAAAAATTTATATTCCATGTAGTCTTAAATGTATTTGCATCACTCACAACTTGGCCATGGTCCTAATTACATTCAAATGTCCACCAAAAGTCTCACAAGGTCTTGCAACATGCTTTATCCTTTGTGGGACAGATGACACAAATATTACAATCCATTAATACTCTATACTTATAAGATGAGCTAATTGTTTTCTCTACTATTTCTTCTTGGTTCACATCATTAAGTAGAAAAAATAATGGAAAGGAATAAAGGAAAAAACCCCTCTGGAATTCACGTCCACACACACAAGGAAACGAAAAAAGGCACCGATGGGGTTATCTCGGCTCACGAACACACTTCATTACAACCTTTAGTAAAAAATCCAAAGTTGTTTGAATTTTCTTCACATCGCCATCTGGCCAATGAATCGTACTAACGGCAACGATTACTGACTGCAATTTCAGATTCTGTTAGGAATTCGTCACATGCTGGCTGTCTGTCTGGTGCTAACTCAGAGGGTTGGAGAACTTTTTGCTAGCTTTGAGCATTTGCATGAGAACATCTCCTCTTTGGGACCGGCATTTCAGCATGTGGGAAAAGCAGCAGGAGGACCACCGACCCAAGATAGCCTGATAAATGCTATAGATCTCAGGAAAGGCACATGAGCGCGCCACCCGTTCCGTGACAAAGCCCACCGTGCCAGTCGTCTACCTGCTTCTGTCTAAAGGGAATTCGGTAATTGAATGAGCGGCAAAAGACAGGTTAAATTTAGCTAGGGAGAGATGACAAAGCAACGTTCCCATACCGGGAGTCGAACCCGGGCCGCCTGGGTGAAAACCAGGAATCCTGACCGCTAGACCATATGGGAAAAGCGAAGAAAAACAAACGCCACCCCGGGACGGTTGCGTCCCTTGAGCAGAAGACCGGAATTTTTCCATGTGAGCAGCTGCCAACTTCTTGAGTCGCACTGGAAAGAATCCGAGCTCTGTTGTAGTCAACAAGTGGTACTGACCAGACCATTGCACACGATTAAAGAGAGCCATGCGAGCCTCAAGCCACACATGGACTCTCTGAATCCGTGAGCCGAGGCATGACATGTTGTGCTGCTGGCTACCCCTAGCTGTGGTGAAATGAGATCCTAGGTCTTTTGTTGCTAGCCAGCAAAATAAGCAGCATGGGATGATGCTTGCCTGCTTTTCGGGGATTAAGGGAAACTACACCCCGTCAGAAACGCAGCTGCTGGAGTGGGTCGCACGAGCACAACTTTAGACCGGCGTAAAAGCAAGATGAGCCAGCCAGGAGTCGAACCTAGAATCTTCTGATCCGTAGTCAGACGCGTTATCCATTGCGCCACAGGCCCACAGCTGAAGTGCCCAAGTGACATTCTACATACATGTGCTTTCTCAGCGAAAATGGGCTAGAGGGAAACGTTCATGCAGTCAGGCGAATGTTGCAAAACTAAATGCCGTGACCCGGATTCGAACCGGGGTTGCTGCGGCCACAACGCAGAGTACTAACCACTATACGATCACGGCGCACCAGACGCCCGGTAAACCTGATGCCGTCCTTTCAGTGGGAAGTCAGGTGCAGCTGGATGTACCGTGGGAAGTACTGGCAAATCGCTTCGCCTGCGTGCACTGGGAAAAATTTATATTCCATGTAGTCTTAAATGTATTTGCATCACTCACAACTTGGCCATGGTCCTAATTACATTCAAATGTCCACCAAAAGTCTCGCAACATGCTTTATCCTTTGTGGGACAGATGACACAAATATTACAATCCATTAATACTCTATACTTATAAGATGAGCTAATTGTTTTCTCTACTATTTCTTCTTGGTTCACATCATTAAGTAGAAAAAATAATGGAAAGGAATAAAGGAAAAAACCCCTCTGGAATTCACGTCCACACACACAAGGAAACGAAAAAAGGCACCGATGGGGTTATCTCGGCTCACGAACACACTTCATTACAACCTTTAGTAAAAAATCCAAAGTTGTTTGAATTTTCTTCACATCGCCATCTGGCCAATGAATCGTACTAACGGCAACGATTACTGACTGCAATTTCAGATTCTGTTAGGAATTCGTCACATGCTGGCTGTCTGTCTGGTGCTAACTCAGAGGGTTGGAGAACTTTTTGCTAGCTTTGAGCATTTGCATGAGAACATCTCCTCTTTGGGACCGGCTTTTCAGCATGTGGGAAAAGCAGCAGGAGGACCACCGACCCAAGATAGCCTGATAAATGCTATAGATCTCAGGAAAGGCACATGAGCGCGTCACCCGTTCCGTGACAAAGCCCACCGTGCCAGTCGTCTACCTGCTTCTGCCTAAAGGGAATTCGGTAATTGAATGAGCGGCAAAAGACAGGATAAATTTAGCTAGGGAGAGATGACAAAGCAACGTTCCCATACCGGGAGTCGAACCCGGGCCGCCTGGGTGAAAACCAGGAATCCTGACCGCTAGACCATATGGGAAATGCGAAGGAAAACAAACGCCACCCCGGGACGGTTGCGTCCCTTGAGCAGAAGACCGGAATTTTTCCATGTGAGCAGCTGCCAACTTCTTGAGTCGCACTGGAAAGAATCCGAGCTCTGTTGTAGTCAACAAGTGGTACTGACCAGACCATTGCACACGATCAAAGAGAGCCATGCGAGCCTCAAGCCACACATGGACTCTCTGAATCCGTGAGCCGAGGCATGACATGTTGTGCTGCTGGCTACCCCTAGCTGTGGTGAAATGAGATCCTAGGTCTTTTGTTGCTAGCCAGCAAAATAAGCAGCATGGGATGATGCTTGCCTGCTTTTCGGGGATTAAGGGAAACTACACCCCGTCAGAAACGCAGCTGCTGGAGTGGGTCGCACGAGCACAACTTTAGACCGGCGTAAAAGCAAGATGAGCCAGCCAGGAGTCGAACCTAGAATCTTCTGATCCGTAGTCAGACGCGTTATCCATTGCGCCACAGGCCCACAGCTGAAGTGCCCAAGTGACATTCTACATACATGTGCTTTCTCAGCGAAAATGGGCTAGAGGGAAACGTTCATGCAGTCAGGCGAATGTTGCAAAACTAAATGCCGTGACCCGGATTCGAACCGGGGTTGCTGCGGCCACAACGCAGAGTACTAACCACTATATGATCACGGCGCACCAGACGCCCGGTAAACCTGATGCCGTCCTTTCAGTGGGAAGTCAGGTGCAGCTGGATGTACCGTGGGAAGTACTGGCAAATCGCTTCGCCTGCGTGCACTGTTAAAAATTTATATTCCATGTAGTCTTAAATGTATTTGCATCACTCACAACTTGGCCATGGTCCTAATTACATTCAAATGTCCACCAAAAGTCTCGCAACATGCTTTATCCTTTGTGGGACAGATGACACAAATATTACAATCCATTAATACTCTATACTTATAAGATGAGCTAATTGTTTTCTCTACTATTTCTTCTTGGTTCACATCATTAAGTAGAAAAAATAATGGAAAGGAATAAAGGAAAAAACCCCTCTGGAATTCACGTCCACACACACAAGGAAACGAAAAAAGGCACCGATGGGGTTATCTCGGCTCACGAACACACTTCATTACAACCTTTAGTAAAAAATCCAAAGTTGTTTGAATTTTCTTCACATCGCCATCTGGCCAATGAATCGTACTAACGGCAACGATTACTGACTGCAATTTCAGATTCTGTTAGGAATTCGTCACATGCTGGCTGTCTGTCTGGTGCTAACTCAGAGGGTTGGAGAACTTTTTGCTAGCTTTGAGCATTTGCATGAGAACATCTCCTCTTTGGGACCGGCATTTCAGCATGTGGGAAAAGCAGCAGGAGGACCACCGACCCAAGATAGCCTTATAAATGCTATAGATCTCAGGAAAGGCACATGAGCGCGTCACCCGTTCCGTGACAAAGCCCACCGTGCCAGTCGTCTACCTGCTTCTGCCTAAAGGGAATTCGGTAATTGAATGAGCGGCAAAAGACAGGATAAATTTAGCTAGGGAGAGATGACAAAGCAACGTTCCCATACCGGGAGTCGAACCCGGGCCGCCTGGGTGAAAACCAGGAATCCTGACCGCTAGACCATATGGGAAAAGCGAAGGAAAACAAACGCCACCCCGGGACGGTTGCGTCCCTTGAGCAGAAGACCGGAATTTTTCCATGTGAGCAGCTGCCAACTTCTTGAGTCGCACTGGAAAGAATCCGAGCTCTGTTGTAGTCAACAAGTGGTACTGACCAGACCATTGCACACGATCAAAGAGAGCCATGCGAGCCTCAAGCCACACATGGACTCTCTGAATCCGTGAGCCGAGGCATGACATGTTGTGCTGCTGGCTACCCCTAGCTGTGGTGAAATGAGATCCTAGGTCTTTTGTTGCTAGCCAGCAAAATAAGCAGCATGGGATGATGCTTGCCTGCTTTTCGGGGATTAAGGGAAACTACACCCCGTCAGAAACGCAGCTGCTGGAGTGGGTCGCACGAGCACAACTTTAGACCGGCGTAAAAGCAAGATGAGCCAGCCAGGAGTCGAACCTAGAATCTTCTGATCCGTAGTCAGACGCGTTATCCATTGCGCCACAGGCCCACAGCTGAAGTGCCCAAGTGACATTCTACATACATGTGCTTTCTCAGCGAAAATGGGCTTGAGGGAAACGTTCATGCAGTCAGGCGAATGTTGCAAAACTAAATGCCGTGACCCGGATTCGAACCGGGGTTGCTGCGGCCACAACGCAGAGTACTAACCACTATACGATCACGGCGCACCAGACGCCCGGTAAACCTGATGCCGTCCTTTCAGTGGGAAGTCAGGTGCAGCTGGATGTACCGTGGGAAGTACTGGCAAATCGCTTCGCCTGCGTGCACTGGGAAAAATTTATATTCCATGTAGTCTTAAATGTATTTGCATCACTCACAACTTGGCCATGGTCCTAATTACATTCAAATGTCCACCAAAAGTCTCGCAACATGCTTTATCCTTTGTGGGACAGATGACACAAATATTACAATCCATTAATACTCTATACTTATAAGATGAGCTAATTGTTTTCTCTACTATTTCTTCTTGGTTCACATCATTAAGTAGAAAAAATAATGGAAAGGAATAAAGGAAAAAACCCCTCTGGAATTCACGTCCACACACACAAGGAAACAAAAAAAGGCACCGATGGGGTTATCTCGGCTCACGAACACACTTCATTACAACCTTTAGTAAAAAATCCAAAGTTGTTTGAATTTTCTTCACATCGCCATCTGGCCAATGAATCGTACTAACGGCAACGATTACTGACTGCAATTTCAGATTCTGTTAGGAATTCGTCACATGCTGGCTGTCTGTCTGGTGCTAACTCAGAGGGTTGGAGAACTTTTTGCTAGCTTTGAGCATTTGCATGAGAACATCTCCTCTTTGGGACCGGCATTTCAGCATGTGGGAAAAGCAGCAGGAGGACCACCGACCCAAGATAGCCTGATAAATGCTATAGATCTCAGGAAAGGCTCATGAGCGCGTCACCCGTTCCGTGACAAAGCCCACCGTGCCAGTCGTCTACCTGCTTCTGCCTAAAGGGAATTCGGTAATTGAATGAGCGGCAAAAGACAGGATAAATTTAGCTAGGGAGAGATGACAAAGCAACGTTCCCATACCGGGAGTCGAACCCGGGCCGCCTAGGTGAAAACCAGGAATCCTGACCGCTAGACCATATGGGAAAAGCGAAGGAAAACAAACGCCACCCCGGGACGGTTGCGTCCCTTGAGCAGAAGACCGGAATTTTTCCATGTGAGCAGCTGCCAACTTCTTGAGTCGCACTGGAAAGAATCCGAGCTCTGTTGTAGTCAACAAGTGGTACTGACCAGACCATTGCACACGATCAAAGAGAGCCATGCGAGCCTCAAGCCACACATGGACTCTCTGAATCCGTGAGCCGAGGCATGACATGTTGTGCTGCTGGCTACCCCTAGCTGTGGTGAAATGAGATCCTAGGTCTTTTGTTGCTAGCCAGCAAAATAAGCAGCATGGGATGATGCTTGCCTGCTTTTCGGGGATTAAGGGAAACTACACCCCGTCAGAAACGCAGCTGCTGGAGTGGGTCGCACGAGCACAACTTTAGACCGGCGTAAAAGCAAGATGAGCCAGCCAGGAGTCGAACCTAGAATCTTCTGATCCGTGGTCAGACGCGTTATCCATTGCGCCACAGGCCCACAGCTGAAGTGCCCAAGTGACATTCTACATACATGTGCTTTCTCAGCGAAAATGGGCTAGAGGGAAACGTTCATGCAGTCAGGCGAATGTTGCAAAACTAAATGCCGTGACCCGGATTCGAACCGGGGTTGCTGCTGCCACAACGCAGAGTACTAACCACTATACGATCACGGCGCACCAGACGCCCGGTAAACCTGATGCCGTCCTTTCAGTGGGAAGTCAGGTGCAGCTGGATGTACCGTGGGAAGTACTGGCAAATCGCTTCGCCTGCGTGCACTGGGAAAAATTTATATTCCATGTAGTCTTAAATGTATTTGCATCACTCACAACTTGGCCATGGTCCTAATTACATTCAAATGTCCACCAAAAGTCTCACAAGGTCTTGCAACATGCTTTATCCTTTGTGGGACAGATGACACAAATATTACAATCCATTAATACTCTATACTTATAAGATGAGCTAATTGTTTTCTCTACTATTTCTTCTTGGTTCACATCATTAAGTAGAAAAAATAATGGAAAGGAATAAAGGAAAAAACCCCTCTGGAATTCACGTCCACACACACAAGGAAACGAAAAAAGGCACCGATGGGGTTATCTCGGCTCACGAACACACTTCATTACAACCTTTAGTAAAAAATCCAAAGTTGTTTGAATTTTCTTCACATCGCCATCTGGCCAATGAATCGTACTAACGGCAACGATTACTGACTGCAATTTCAGATTCTGTTAGGAATTCGTCACATGCTGGCTGTCTGTCTGGTGCTAACTCAGAGGGTTGGAGAACTTTTTGCTAGGTTTGAGCATTTGCATGAGAACATCTCCTCTTTGGGACCGGCATTTCAGCATGTGGGAAAAGCAGCAGGAGGACCACCGACCCAAGATAGCCTGATAAATGCTATAGATCTCAGGAAAGGCACATGAGCGCGCCACCCGTTCCGTGACAAAGCCCACCGTGCCAGTCGTCTACCTGCTTCTGTCTAAAGGGAATTCGGTAATTGAATGAGCGGCAAAAGACAGGTTAAATTTAGCTAGGGAGAGATGACAAAGCAACGTTCCCATACCGGGAGTCGAACCCGGGCCGCCTGGGTGAAAACCAGGAATCCTGACCGCTAGACCATATGGGAAAAGCGAAGAAAAACAAACGCCACCCCGGGACGGTTGCGTCCCTTGAGCAGAAGACCGGAATTTTTCCATGTGAGCAGCTGCCAACTTCTTGAGTCGCACTGGAAAGAATCCGAGCTCTGTTGTAGTCAACAAGTGGTACTGACCAGACCATTGCACATGATTAAAGAGAGCCATGCGAGCCTCAAGCCACACATGGACTCTCTGAATCCGTGAGCCGAGGCATGACATGTTGTGCTGCTGGCTACCCCTAGCTGTGGTGAAATGAGATCCTAGGTCTTTTGTTGCTAGCCAGCAAAATAAGCAGCATGGGATGATGCTTGCCTGCTTTTCGGGGATTAAGGGAAACTACACCCCGTCAGAAACGCAGCTGCTGGAGTGGGTCGCACGAGCACAACTTTAGACCGGCGTAAAAGCAAGATGAGCCAGCCAGGAGTCGAACCTAGAATCTTCTGATCCGTAGTCAGACGCGTTATCCATTGCGCCACAGGCCCACAGCTGAAGTGCCCAAGTGACATTCTACATACATGTGCTTTCTCAGCGAAAATGGGCTAGAGGGAAACGTTCATGCAGTCAGGCGAATGTTGCAAAACTAAATGCCGTGACCCGGATTCGAACCGGGGTTGCTGCGGCCACAACGCAGAGTACTAACCACTATACGATCACGGCGCACCAGACGCCCGGTAAACCTGATGCCGTCCTTTCAGTGGGACGTCAGGTGCAGCTGGATGTACCGTGGGAAGTACTGGCAAATCGCTTCGCCTGCGTGCACTGGGAAAAATTTATATTCCATGTAGTCTTAAATGTATTTGCATCACTCACAACTTGGCCATGGTCCTAATTACATTCAAATGTCCACCAAAAGTCTCGCAACATGCTTTATCCTTTGTGGGACAGATGACACAAATATTACAATCCATTAATACTCTATACTTATAAGATGAGCTAATTGTTTTCTCTACTATTTCTTCTTGGTTCACATCATTAAGTAGAAAAAATAATGGAAAGGAATAAAGGAAAAAACCCCTCTGGAATTCACGTCCACACACACAAGGAAACGAAAAAAGGCACCGATGGGGTTATCTCGGCTCACGAACACACTTCATTACAACCTTTAGTAAAAAATCCAAAGTTGTTTGAATTTTCTTCACATCGCCATCTGGCCAATGAATCGTACTAACGGCAACGATTACTGACTGCAATTTCAGATTCTGTTAGGAATTCGTCACATGCTGGCTGTCTGTCTGGTGCTAACTCAGAGGGTTGGAGAACTTTTTGCTAGCTTTGAGCATTTGCATGAGAACATCTCCTCTTTGGAACCGGCATTTCAGCATGTGGGAAAAGCAGCAGGAGGACCACCGACCCAAGATAGCCTGATAAATGCTATAGATCTCAGGAAAGGCACATGAGCGCGCCACCCGTTCCGTGACAAAGCCCACCGTGCCAGTCGTCTACCTGCTTCTGTCTAAAGGGAATTCGGTAATTGAATGAGCGGCAAAAGACAGGTTAAATTTAGCTAGGGAGAGATGACAAAGCAACGTTCCCATACCGGGAGTCGAACCCGGGCCGCCTGGGTGAAAACCAGGAATCCTGACCGCTAGACCATATGGGAAAAGCGAAGAAAAACAAACGCCACCCCGGGACGGTTGCGTCCCTTGAGCAGAAGACCGGAATTTTTCCATGTGAGCAGCTGCCAACTTCTTGAGTCGCACTGGAAAGAATCCGAGCTCTGTTGTAGTCAACAAGTGGTACTGACCAGACCATTGCACACGATTAAAGAGAGCCATGCGAGCCTCAAGCCACACATGGACTCTCTGAATCCGTGAGCCGAGGCATGACATGTTGTGCTGCTGGCTACCCCTAGCTGTGGTGAAATGAGATCCTAGGTCTTTTGTTGCTAGCCAGCAAAATAAGCAGCATGGGATGATGCTTGCCTGCTTTTCGGGGATTAAGGGAAACTACACCCCGTCAGAAACGCAGCTGCTGGAGTGGGTCGCACGAGCACAACTTTAGACCGGCGTAAAAGCAAGATGAGCCAGCCAGGAGTCGAACCTAGAATCTTCTGATCCGTAGTCAGACGCGTTATCCATTGCGCCACAGGCCCACAGCTGAAGTGCCCAAGTGACATTCTACATACATGTGCTTTCTCAGCGAAAATGGGCTAGAGGGAAACGTTCATGCAGTCAGGCGAATGTTGCAAAACTAAATGCCGTGACCCGGATTCGAACCGGGGTTGCTGCGGCCACAACGCAGAGTACTAACCACTATACGATCACGGCGCACCAGACGCCCGGTAAACCTGATGCCGTCCTTTCAGTGGGACGTCAGGTGCAGCTGGATGTACCGTGGGAAGTACTGGCAAATCGCTTCGCCTGCGTGCACTGGGAAAAATTTATATTCCATGTAGTCTTAAATGTATTTGCATCACTCACAACTTGGCCATGGTCCTAATTACATTCAAATGTCCACCAAAAGTCTCGCAACATGCTTTATCCTTTGTGGGACAGATGACACAAATATTACAATCCATTAATACTCTATACTTATAAGATGAGCTAATTGTTTTCTCTACTATTTCTTCTTGGTTCACATCATTAAGTAGAAAAAATAATGGAAAGGAATAAAGGAAAAAACCCCTCTGGAATTCACGTCCACACACACAAGGAAACGAAAAAAGGCACCGATGGGGTTATCTCGGCTCACGAACACACTTCATTACAACCTTTAGTAAAAAATCCAAAGTTGTTTGAATTTTCTTCACATCGCCATCTGGCCAATGAATCGTACTAACGGCAACGATTACTGACTGCAATTTCAGATTCTGTTAGGAATTCGTCACATGCTGGCTGTCTGTCTGGTGCTAACTCAGAGGGTTGGAGAACTTTTTGCTAGCTTTGAGCATTTGCATGAGAACATCTCCTCTTTGGAACCGGCATTTCAGCATGTGGGAAAAGCAGCAGGAGGACCACCGACCCAAGATAGCCTGATAAATGCTATAGATCTCAGGAAAGGCACATGAGCGCGCCACCCGTTCCGTGACAAAGCCCACCGTGCCAGTCGTCTACCTGCTTCTGTCTAAAGGGAATTCGGTAATTGAATGAGCGGCAAAAGACAGGTTAAATTTAGCTAGGGAGAGATGACAAAGCAACGTTCCCATACCGGGAGTCGAACCCGGGCCGCCTGGGTGAAAACCAGGAATCCTGACCGCTAGACCATATGGGAAAAGCGAAGAAAAACAAACGCCACCCCGGGACGGTTGCGTCCCTTGAGCAGAAGACCGGAATTTTTCCATGTGAGCAGCTGCCAACTTCTTGAGTCGCACTGGAAAGAATCCGAGCTCTGTTGTAGTCAACAAGTGGTACTGACCAGACCATTGCACACGATTAAAGAGAGCCATGCGAGCCTCAAGCCACACATGGACTCTCTGAATCCGTGAGCCGAGGCATGACATGTTGTGCTGCTGGCTACCCCTAGCTGTGGTGAAATGAGATCCTAGGTCTTTTGTTGCTAGCCAGCAAAATAAGCAGCATGGGATGATGCTTGCCTGCTTTTCGGGGATTAAGGGAAACTACACCCCGTCAGAAACGCAGCTGCTGGAGTGGGTCGCACGAGCACAACTTTAGACCGGCGTAAAAGCAAGATGAGCCAGCCAGGAGTCGAACCTAGAATCTTCTGATCCGTAGTCAGACGCGTTATCCATTGCGCCACAGGCCCACAGCTGAAGTGCCCAAGTGACATTCTACATACATGTGCTTTCTCAGCGAAAATGGGCTAGAGGGAAACGTTCATGCAGTCAGGCGAATGTTGCAAAACTAAATGCCGTGACCCGGATTCGAACCGGGGTTGCTGCGGCCACAACGCAGAGTACTAACCACTATACGATCACGGCGCACCAGATGCCCGGTAAACCTGATGCCGTCCTTTCAGTGGGAAGTCAGGTGCAGCTGGATGTACCGTGGGAAGTACTGGCAAATCGCTTCGCCTGCGTGCACTGGGAAAAATTTATATTCCATGTAGTCTTAAATGTATTTGCATCACTCACAACTTGGCCATGGTCCTAATTACATTCAAATGTCCACCAAAAGTCTCGCAACATGCTTTATCCTTTGTGGGACAGATGACACAAATATTACAATCCATTAATACTCTATACTTATAAGATGAGCTAATTGTTTTCTCTACTATTTCTTCTTGGTTCACATCATTAAGTAGAAAAAATAATGGAAAGGAATAAAGGAAAAAACCCCTCTGGAATTCACGTCCACACACACAAGGAAACGAAAAAAGGCACCGATGGGGTTATCTCGGCTCACGAACACACTTCATTACAACCTTTAGTAAAAAATCCAAAGTTGTTTGAATTTTCTTCACATCGCCATCTGGCCAATGAATCGTACTAACGGCAACGATTACTGACTGCAATTTCAGATTCTGTTAGGAATTCGTCACATGCTGGCTGTCTGTCTGGTGCTAACTCAGAGGGTTGGAGAACTTTTTGCTAGCTTTGAGCATTTGCATGAGAACATCTCCTCTTTGGGACCGGCATTTCAGCATGTGGGAAAAGCAGCAGGAGGACCACCGACCCAAGATAGCCTGATAAATGCTATAGATCTCAGGAAAGGCACATGAGCGCGCCACCCGTTCCGTGACAAAGCCCACCGTGCCAGTCGTCTACCTGCTTCTGCCTAAAGGGAATTCGGTAATTGAATGAGCGGCAAAAGACAGGTTAAATTTAGCTAGGGAGAGATGACAAAGCAACGTTCCCATACCGGGAGTCGAACCCGGGCCGCCTGGGTGAAAACCAGGAATCCTGACCGCTAGACCATATGGGAAAAGCGAAGGAAAACAAACGCCACCCCGGGACGGTTGCGTCCCTTGAGCAGAAGACCGGAATTTTTCCATGTGAGCAGCTGCCAACTTCTTGATTCGCACTGGAAAGAATCCGAGCTCTGTTGTAGTCAACAAGTGGTACTGACCAGACCATTGCACACGATCAAAGAGAGCCATGCGAGCCTCAAGCCACACATGGACTCTCTGAATCCGTGAGCCGAGGCATGACATGTTGTGCTGCTGGCTACCCCTAGCTGTGGTGAAATGAGATCCTAGGTCTTTTGTTGCTAGCCAGCAAAATAAGCAGCATGGGATGATGCTTGACTGCTTTTCGGGGATTAAGGGAAACTACACCCCGTCAGAAACGCAGCTGCTGGAGTGGGTCGCACGAGCACAACTTTAGACCGGCGTAAAAGCAAGATGAGCCAGCCAGGAGTCGAACCTAGAATCTTCTGATCCGTAGTCAGACGCGTTATCCATTGCGCCACAGGCCCACAGCTGAAGTGCCCAAGTGACATTCTACATACATGTGCTTTCTCAGCGAAAATGGGCTAGAGGGAAACGTTCATGCAGTCAGGCGAATGTTGCAAAACTAAATGCCGTGACCCGGATTCGAACCGGGGTTGCTGCGGCCACAACGCAGAGTACCAACCACTATACGATCACGGCGCACCAGACGCCCGGTAAACCTGATGCCGTCCTTTCAGTGGGAAGTCAGGTGCAGCTGGATGTACCGTGGGAAGTACTGGCAAATCGCTTCGCCTGCGTGCACTGGGAAAAATTTATATTCCATGTAGTCTTAAATGTATTTGCATCACTCACAACTTGGCCATGGTCCTAATTACATTCAAATGTCCACCAAAAGTCTCGCAACATGCTTTATCCTTTGTGGGACAGATGACACAAATATTACAATCCATTAATACTCTATACTTATAAGATGAGCTAATTGTTTTCTCTACTATTTCTTCTTCGTTCACATCATTAAGTAGAAAAAATAATGGAAAGGAATAAAGGAAAAAACCCCTCTGGAATTCACGTCCACACACACAAGGAAACGAAAAAAGGCACCGATGGGGTTATCTCGGCTCACGAACACACTTCATTACAACCTTTAGTAAAAAATCCAAAGTTGTTTGAATTTTCTTCACATCGCCATCTGGCCAATGAATCGTACTAACGGCAACGATTACTGACTGCAATTTCAGATTCTGTTAGGAATTCGTCACATGCTGGCTGTCTGTCTGGTGCTAACTCAGAGGGTTGGAGAACTTTTTGCTAGCTTTGAGCATTTGCATGAGAACATCTCCTCTTTGGGACCGGCATTTCAGCATGTGGGAAAAGCAGCAGGAGGACCACCGACCCAAGATAGCCTGATAAATGCTATAGATCTCAGGAAAGGCACATGAGCGCGTCACCCGTTCCGTGACAAAGCCCACCGTGCCAGTCGTCTACCTGCTTCTGCCTAAAGGGAATTCGGTAATTGAATGAGCGGCAAAAGACAGGATAAATTTAGCTAGGGAGAGATGACAAAGCAACGTTCCCATACCGGGAGTCGAACCCGGGCCGCCTGGGTGAAAACCAGGAATCCTGACCGCTAGACCATATGGGAAATGCGAAGGAAAACAAACGCCACCCCGGGACGGTTGCGTCCCTTGAGCAGAAGACCGGAATTTTTCCATGTGAGCAGCTGCCAACTTCTTGAGTCGCACTGGAAAGAATCCGAGCTCTGTTGTAGTCAACAAGTGGTACTGACCAGACCATTGCACACGATCAAAGAGAGCCATGCGAGCCTCAAGCCACACATGGACTCTCTGAATCCGTGAGCCGAGGCATGACATGTTGTGCTGCTGGCTACCCCTAGCTGTGGTGAAATGAGATCCTAGGTCTTTTGTTGCTAGCCAGCAAAATAAGCAGCATGGGATGATGCTTGCCTGCTTTTCGGGGATTAAGGGAAACTACACCCCGTCAGAAACGCAGCTGCTGGAGTGGGTCGCACGAGCACAACTTTAGACCGGCGTAAAAGCAAGATGAGCCAGCCAGGAGTCGAACCTAGAATCTTCTGATCCGTAGTCAGACGCGTTATCCATTGCGCCACAGGCCCACAGCTGAAGTGCCCAAGTGACATTCTACATACATGTGCTTTCTCAGCGAAAATGGGCTAGAGGGAAACGTTCATGCAGTCAGGCGAATGTTGCAAAACTAAATGCCGTGACCCGGATTCGAACCGGGGTTGCTGCGGCCACAACGCAGAGTACTAACCACTATACGATCACGGCGCACCAGACGCCCGGTAAACCTGATGCCGTCCTTTCAGTGCGAAGTCAGGTGCAGCTGGATGTACCGTGGGAAGTACTGGCAAATCGCTTCGCCTGCGTGCACTGGGAAAAATTTATATTCCATGTAGTCTTAAATGTATTTGCATCACTCACAACTTGGCCATGGTCCTAATTACATTCAAATGTCCACCAAAAGTCTCGCAACATGCTTTATCCTTTGTGGGACAGATGACACAAATATTACAATCCATTAATACTCTATACTTATAAGATGAGCTAATTGTTTTCTCTACTATTTCTTCTTGGTTCACATCATTAAGTAGAAAAAATAATGGAAAGGAATAAAGGAAAAAACCCCTCTGGAATTCACGTCCACACACACAAGGAAACGAAAAAAGGCACCGATGGGGTTATCTCGGCTCACGAACACACTTCATTACAACCTTTAGTAAAAAATCCAAAGTTGTTTGAATTTTCTTCACATCGCCATCTGGCCAATGAATCGTACTAACGGCAACGATTACTGACTGCAATTTCAGATTCTGTTAGGAATTCGTCACATGCTGGCTGTCTGTCTGGTGCTAACTCAGAGGGTTGGAGAACTTTTTGCTAGCTTTGAGCATTTGCATGAGAACATCTCCTCTTTGGGACCGGCATTTCAGCATGTGGGAAAAGCAGCAGGAGGACCACCGACCCAAGATAGCCTGATAAATGCTATAGATCTCAGGAAAGGCACATGAGCGCGCCACCCGTTCCGTGACAAAGCCCACCGTGCCAGTCGTCTACCTGCTTCTGTCTAAAGGGAATTCGGTAATTGAATGAGCGGCAAAAGACAGGTTAAATTTAGCTAGGGAGAGATGACAAAGCAACGTTCCCATACCGGGAGTCGAACCCGGGCCGCCTGGGTGAAAACCAGGAATCCTGACCGCTAGACCATATGGGAAAAGCGAAGAAAAACAAACGCCACCCCGGGACGGTTGCGTCCCTTGAGCAGAAGACCGGAATTTTTCCATGTGAGCAGCTGCCAACTTCTTGAGTCGCACTGGAAAGAATCCGAGCTCTGTTGTAGTCAACAAGTGGTACTGACCAGACCATTGCACACGATCAAAGAGAGCCATGCGAGCCTCAAGCCACACATGGACTCTCTGAATCCGTGAGCCGAGGCATGACATGTTGTGCTGCTGGCTACCCCTAGCTGTGGTGAAATGAGATCCTAGGTCTTTTGTTGCTAGCCAGCAAAATAAGCAGCATGGGATGATGCTTGCCTGCTTTTCGGGGATTAAGGGAAACTACACCCCGTCAGAAACGCAGCTGCTGGAGTGGGTCGCACGAGCACAACTTTAGACCGGCGTAAAAGCAAGATGAGCCAGCCAGGAGTCGAACCTAGAATCTTCTGATCCGTAGTCAGACGCGTTATCCATTGCGCCACAGGCCCACAGCTGAAGTGCCCAAGTGACATTCTACATACATGTGCTTTCTCAGCGAAAATGGGCTAGAGGGAAACGTTCATGCAGTCAGGCGAATGTTGCAAAACTAAATGCCGTGACCCGGATTCGAACCGGGGTTGCTGCGGCCACAACGCAGAGTACTAACCACTATACGATCACGGCGCACCAGACGCCCGGTAAACCTGATGCCGTCCTTTCAGTGGGAAGTCAGGTGCAGCTGGATGTACCGTGGGAAGTACTGGCAAATCGCTTCGCCTGCGTGCACTGGGAAAAATTTATATTCCATGTAGTCTTAAATGTATTTGCATCACTCACAACTTGGCCATGGTCCTAATTACATTCAAATGTCCACCAAAAGTCTCGCAACATGCTTTATCCTTTGTGGGACAGATGACACAAATATTACAATCCATTAATACTCTATACTTATAAGATGAGCTAATTGTTTTCTCTACTATTTCTTCTTGGTTCACATCATTAAGTAGAAAAAATAATGGAAAGGAATAAAGGAAAAAACCCCTCTGGAATTCACGTCCACACACACAAGGAAACGAAAAAAGGCACCGATGGGGTTATCTCGGCTCACGAACACACTTCATTACAACCTTTAGTAAAAAATCCAAAGTTGTTTGAATTTTCTTCACATCGCCATCTGGCCAATGAATCGTACTAACGGCAACGATTACTGACTGCAATTTCAGATTCTGTTAGGAATTCGTCACATGCTGGCTGTCTGTCTGGTGCTAACTCAGAGGGTTGGAGAACTTTTTGCTAGCTTTGAGCATTTGCATGAGAACATCTCCTCTTTGGGACCGGCATTTCAGCATGTGGGAAAAGCAGCAGGAGGACCACCGACCCAAGATAGCCTGATAAATGCTATAGATCTCAGGAAAGGCACATGAGCGCGTCACCCGTTCCGTGACAAAGCCCACCGTGCCAGTCGTCTACCTGCTTCTGCCTAAAGGGAATTCGGTAATTGAATGAGCGGCAAAAGACAGGTTAAATTTAGCTAGGGAGAGATGACAAAGCAACGTTCCCATACCGGGAGTCGAACCCGGGCCGCCTGGGTGAAAACCAGGAATCCTGACCGCTAGACCATATGGGAAAAGCGAAGGAAAACAAACGCCACCCCGGGACGGTTGCGTCCCTTGAGCAGAAGACCGGAATTTTTCCATGTGAGCAGCTGCCAACTTCTTGAGTCGCACTGGAAAGAATCCGAGCTCTGTTGTAGTCAACAAGTGGTACTGACCAGACCATTGCAAACGATCAAAGAGAGCCATGCGAGCCTCAAGCCACACATGGACTCTCTGAATCCGTGAGCCGAGGCATGACATGTTGTGCTGCTGGCTACCCCTAGCTGTGGTGAAATGAGATCCTAGGTCTTTTGTTGCTAGCCAGCAAAATAAGCAGCATGGGATGATGCTTGCCTGCTTTTCGGGGATTAAGGGAAACTACACCCCGTCAGAAACGCAGCTGCTGGAGTGGGTCGCACGAGCACAACTTTAGACCGGCGTAAAAGCAAGATGAGCCAGCCAGGAGTCGAACCTAGAATCTTCTGATCCGTAGTCAGACGCGTTATCCATTGCGCCACAGGCCCACAGCTGAAGTGCCCAAGTGACATTCTACATACATGTGCTTTCTCAGCGAAAATGGGCTAGAGGGAAACGTTCATGCAGTCAGGCGAATGTTGCAAAACTAAATGCCGTGACCCGGATTCGAACCGGGGTTGCTGCGGCCACAACGCAGAGTACTAACCACTATACGATCACGGCGCACCAGACGCCCGGTAAACCTGATGCCGTCCTTTCAGTGGGAAGTCAGGTGCAGCTGGATGTACCGTGGGAAGTACTGGCAAATCGCTTCGCCTGCGTGCACTGTTAAAAATTTATATTCCATGTAGTCTTAAATGTATTTGCATCACTCACAACTTGGCCATGGTCCTAATTACATTCAAATGTCCACCAAAAGTCTCGCAACATGCTTTATCCTTTGTGGGACAGATGACACAAATATTACAATCCATTAATACTCTATACTTATAAGATGAGCTAATTGTTTTCTCTACTATTTCTTCTTGGTTCACATCATTAAGTAGAAAAAATAATGGAAAGGAATAAAGGAAAAAACCCCTCTGGAATTCACGTCCACACACACAAGGAAACGAAAAAAGGCACCGATGGGGTTATCTCGGCTCACGAACACACTTCATTACAACCTTTAGTAAAAAATCCAAAGTTGTTTGAATTTTCTTCACATCGCCATCTGGCCAATGAATCGTACTAACGGCAACGATTACTGACTGCAATTTCAGATTCTGTTAGGAATTCGTCACATGCTGGCTGTCTGTCTGGTGCTAACTCAGAGGGTTGGAGAACTTTTTGCTAGCTTTGAGCATTTGCATGAGAACATCTCCTCTTTGGGACCGGCATTTCAGCATGTGGGAAAAGCAGCAGGAGGACCACCGACCCAAGATAGCCTTATAAATGCTATAGATCTCAGGAAAGGCACATGAGCGCGTCACCCGTTCCGTGACAAAGCCCACCGTGCCAGTCGTCTACCTGCTTCTGCCTAAAGGGAATTCGGTAATTGAATGAGCGGCAAAAGACAGGATAAATTTAGCTAGGGAGAGATGACAAAGCAACGTTCCCATACCGGGAGTCGAACCCGGGCCGCCTGGGTGAAAACCAGGAATCCTGACCGCTAGACCATATGGGAAAAGCGAAGGAAAACAAACGCCACCCCGGGACGGTTGCGTCCCTTGAGCAGAAGACCGGAATTTTTCCATGTGAGCAGCTGCCAACTTCTTGAGTCGCACTGGAAAGAATCCGAGCTCTGTTGTAGTCAACAAGTGGTACTGACCAGACCATTGCACACGATCAAAGAGAGCCATGCGAGCCTCAAGCCACACATGGACTCTCTGAATCCGTGAGCCGAGGCATGACATGTTGTGCTGCTGGCTACCCCTAGCTGTGGTGAAATGAGATCCTAGGTCTTTTGTTGCTAGCCAGCAAAATAAGCAGCATGGGATGATGCTTGCCTGCTTTTCGGGGATTAAGGGAAACTACACCCCGTCAGAAACGCAGCTGCTGGAGTGGGTCGCACGAGCACAACTTTAGACCGGCGTAAAAGCAAGATGAGCCAGCCAGGAGTCGAACCTAGAATCTTCTGATCCGTAGTCAGACGCGTTATCCATTGCGCCACAGGCCCACAGCTGAAGTGCCCAAGTGACATTCTACATACATGTGCTTTCTCAGCGAAAATGGGCTAGAGGGAAACGTTCATGCAGTCAGGCGAATGTTGCAAAACTAAATGCCGTGACCCGGATTCGAACCGGGGTTGCTGCGGCCACAACGCAGAGTACTAACCACTATACGATCACGGCGCACCAGACGCCCGGTAAACCTGATGCCGTCCTTTCAGTGGGAAGTCAGGTGCAGCTGGATGTACCGTGGGAAGTACTGGCAAATCGCTTCGCCTGCGTGCACTGGGAAAAATTTATATTCCATGTAGTCTTAAATGTATTTGCATCACTCACAACTTGGCCATGGTCCTAATTACATTCAAATGTCCACCAAAAGTCTCGCAACATGCTTTATCCTTTGTGGGACAGATGACACAAATATTACAATCCATTAATACTCTATACTTATAAGATGAGCTAATTGTTTTCTCTACTATTTCTTCTTGGTTCACATCATTAAGTAGAAAAAATAATGGAAAGGAATAAAGGAAAAAACCCCTCTGGAATTCACGTCCACACACACAAGGAAACGAAAAAAGGCACCGATGGGGTTATCTCGGCTCACGAACACACTTCATTACAACCTTTAGTAAAAAATCCAAAGTTGTTTGAATTTTCTTCACATCGCCATCTGGCCAATGAATCGTACTAACGGCAACGATTACTGACTGCAATTTCAGATTCTGTTAGGAATTCGTCACATGCTGGCTGTCTGTCTGGTGCTAACTCAGAGGGTTGGAGAACTTTTTGCTAGCTTTGAGCATTTGCATGAGAACATCTCCTCTTTGGGACCGGCATTTCAGCATGTGGGAAAAGCAGCAGGAGGACCACCGACCCAAGATAGCCTGATAAATGCTATAGATCTCAGGAAAGGCACATGAGCGCGTCACCCGTTCCGTGACAAAGCCCACCGTGCCAGTCGTCTACCTGCTTCTGCCTAAAGGGAATTCGGTAATTGAATGAGCGGCAAAAGACAGGTTAAATTTAGCTAGGGAGAGATGACAAAGCAACGTTCCCATACCGGGAGTCGAACCCGGGCCGCCTGGGTGAAAACCAGGAATCCTGACCGCTAGACCATATGGGAAAAGCGAAGGAAAACAAACGCCACCCCGGGACGGTTGCGTCCCTTGAGCAGAAGACCGGAATTTTTCCATGTGAGCAGCTGCCAACTTCTTGAGTCGCACTGGAAAGAATCCGAGCTCTGTTGTAGTCAACAAGTGGTACTGACCAGACCATTGCAAACGATCAAAGAGAGCCATGCGAGCCTCAAGCCACACATGGACTCTCTGAATCCGTGAGCCGAGGCATGACATGTTGTGCTGCTGGCTACCCCTAGCTGTGGTGAAATGAGATCCTAGGTCTTTTGTTGCTAGCCAGCAAAATAAGCAGCATGGGATGATGCTTGCCTGCTTTTCGGGGATTAAGGGAAACTACACCCCGTCAGAAACGCAGCTGCTGGAGTGGGTCGCACGAGCACAACTTTAGACCGGCGTAAAAGCAAGATGAGCCAGCCAGGAGTCGAACCTAGAATCTTCTGATCCGTAGTCAGACGCGTTATCCATTGCGCCACAGGCCCACAGCTGAAGTGCCCAAGTGACATTCTACATACATGTGCTTTCTCAGCGAAAATGGGCTAGAGGGAAACGTTCATGCAGTCAGGCGAATGTTGCAAAACTAAATGCCGTGACCCGGATTCGAACCGGGGTTGCTGCGGCCACAACGCAGAGTACTAACCACTATACGATCACGGCGCACCAGACGCCCGGTAGACCTGATGCCGTCCTTTCAGTGGGAAGTCAGGTGCAGCTGGATGTACCGTGGGAAGTACTGGCAAATCGCTTCGCCTGCGTGCACTGTTAAAAATTTATATTCCATGTAGTCTTAAATGTATTTGCATCACTCACAACTTGGCCATGGTCCTAATTACATTCAAATGTCCACCAAAAGTCTCGCAACATGCTTTATCCTTTGTGGGACAGATGACACAAATATTACAATCCATTAATACTCTATACTTATAAGATGAGCTAATTGTTTTCTCTACTATTTCTTCTTGGTTCACATCATTAAGTAGAAAAAATAATGGAAAGGAATAAAGGAAAAAACCCCTCTGGAATTCACGTCCACACACACAAGGAAACGAAAAAAGGCACCGATGGGGTTATCTCGGCTCACGAACACACTTCATTACAACCTTTAGTAAAAAATCCAAAGTTGTTTGAATTTTCTTCACATCGCCATCTGGCCAATGAATCGTACTAACGGCAACGATTACTGACTGCAATTTCAGATTCTGTTAGGAATTCGTCACATGCTGGCTGTCTGTCTGGTGCTAACTCAGAGGGTTGGAGAACTTTTTGCTAGCTTTGAGCATTTGCATGAGAACATCTCCTCTTTGGGACCGGCATTTCAGCATGTGGGAAAAGCAGCAGGAGGACCACCGACCCAAGATAGCCTTATAAATGCTATAGATCTCAGGAAAGGCACATGAGCGCGTCACCCGTTCCGTGACAAAGCCCACCGTGCC
The DNA here is from genome assembly GCA_030522415.1 of Channallabes apus. Classification (NCBI taxonomy): domain Eukaryota; kingdom Metazoa; phylum Chordata; class Actinopteri; order Siluriformes; family Clariidae; genus Channallabes; species Channallabes apus. The sequence goes on along the minus strand of CM060116.1, from coordinate 1,810,250 downwards.
AGTCGTCTACCTGCTTCTGCCTAAAGGGAATTCGGTAATTGAATGAGCGGCAAAAGACAGGATAAATTTAGCTAGGGAGAGATGACAAAGCAACGTTCCCATACCGGGAGTCGAACCCGGGCCGCCTGGGTGAAAACCAGGAATCCTGACCGCTAGACCATATGGGAAAAGCGAAGGAAAACAAACGCCACCCCGGGACGGTTGCGTCCCTTGAGCAGAAGACCGGAATTTTTCCATGTGAGCAGCTGCCAACTTCTTGAGTCGCACTGGAAAGAATCCGAGCTCTGTTGTAGTCAACAAGTGGTACTGACCAGACCATTGCACACGATCAAAGAGAGCCATGCGAGCCTCAAGCCACACATGGACTCTCTGAATCCGTGAGCCGAGGCATGACATGTTGTGCTGCTGGCTACCCCTAGCTGTGGTGAAATGAGATCCTAGGTCTTTTGTTGCTAGCCAGCAAAATAAGCAGCATGGGATGATGCTTGCCTGCTTTTCGGGGATTAAGGGAAACTACACCCCGTCAGAAACGCAGCTGCTGGAGTGGGTCGCACGAGCACAACTTTAGACCGGCGTAAAAGCAAGATGAGCCAGCCAGGAGTCGAACCTAGAATCTTCTGATCCGTAGTCAGACGCGTTATCCATTGCGCCACAGGCCCAAAGCTGAAGTGCCCAAGTGACATTCTACATACATGTGCTTTCTCAGCGAAAATGGGCTTGAGGGAAACGTTCATGCAGTCAGGCGAATGTTGCAAAACTAAATGCCGTGACCCGGATTCGAACCGGGGTTGCTGCGGCCACAACGCAGAGTACTAACCACTATACGATCACGGCGCACCAGACGCCCGGTAAACCTGATGCCGTCCTTTCAGTGGGAAGTCAGGTGCAGCTGGATGTACCGTGGGAAGTACTGGCAAATCGCTTCGCCTGCGTGCACTGGGAAAAATTTATATTCCATGTAGTCTTAAATGTATTTGCATCACTCACAACTTGGCCATGGTCCTAATTACATTCAAATGTCCACCAAAAGTCTCACAAGGTCTTGCAACATGCTTTATCCTTTGTGGGACAGATGACACAAATATTACAATCCATTAATACTCTATACTTATAAGATGAGCTAATTGTTTTCTCTACTATTTCTTCTTGGTTCACATCATTAAGTAGAAAAAATAATGGAAAGGAATAAAGGAAAAAACCCCTCTGGAATTCACGTCCACACACACAAGGAAACGAAAAAAGGCACCGATGGGGTTATCTCGGCTCACGAACACACTTCATTACAACCTTTAGTAAAAAATCCAAAGTTGTTTGAATTTTCTTCACATCGCCATCTGGCCAATGAATCGTACTAACGGCAACGATTACTGACTGCAATTTCAGATTCTGTTAGGAATTCGTCACATGCTGGCTGTCTGTCTGGTGCTAACTCAGAGGGTTGGAGAACTTTTTGCTAGCTTTGAGCATTTGCATGAGAACATCTCCTCTTTGGGACCGGCATTTCAGCATGTGGGAAAAGCAGCAGGAGGACCACCGACCCAAGATAGCCTGATAAATGCTATAGATCTCAGGAAAGGCACATGAGCGCGCCACCCGTTCCGTGACAAAGCCCACCGTGCCAGTCGTCTACCTGCTTCTGTCTAAAGGGAATTCGGTAATTGAATGAGCGGCAAAAGACAGGTTAAATTTAGCTAGGGAGAGATGACAAAGCAACGTTCCCATACCGGGAGTCGAACCCGGGCCGCCTGGGTGAAAACCAGGAATCCTGACCGCTAGACCATATGGGAAAAGCGAAGAAAAACAAACGCCACCCCGGGACGGTTGCGTCCCTTGAGCAGAAGACCGGAATTTTTCCATGTGAGCAGCTGCCAACTTCTTGAGTCGCACTGGAAAGAATCCGAGCTCTGTTGTAGTCAACAAGTGGTACTGACCAGACCATTGCACACGATTAAAGAGAGCCATGCGAGCCTCAAGCCACACATGGACTCTCTGAATCCGTGAGCCGAGGCATGACATGTTGTGCTGCTGGCTACCCCTAGCTGTGGTGAAATGAGATCCTAGGTCTTTTGTTGCTAGCCAGCAAAATAAGCAGCATGGGATGATGCTTGCCTGCTTTTCGGGGATTAAGGGAAACTACACCCCGTCAGAAACGCAGCTGCTGGAGTGGGTCGCACGAGCACAACTTTAGACCGGCGTAAAAGCAAGATGAGCCAGCCAGGAGTCGAACCTAGAATCTTCTGATCCGTAGTCAGACGCGTTATCCATTGCGCCACAGGCCCACAGCTGAAGTGCCCAAGTGACATTCTACATACATGTGCTTTCTCAGCGAAAATGGGCTAGAGGGAAACGTTCATGCAGTCAGGCGAATGTTGCAAAACTAAATGCCGTGACCCGGATTCGAACCGGGGTTGCTGCGGCCACAACGCAGAGTACTAACCACTATACGATCACGGCGCACCAGACGCCCGGTAAACCTGATGCCGTCCTTTCAGTGGGAAGTCAGGTGCAGCTGGATGTACCGTGGGAAGTACTGGCAAATCGCTTCGCCTGCGTGCACTGGGAAAAATTTATATTCCATGTAGTCTTAAATGTATTTGCATCACTCACAACTTGGCCATGGTCCTAATTACATTCAAATGTCCACCAAAAGTCTCGCAACATGCTTTATCCTTTGTGGGACAGATGACACAAATATTACAATCCATTAATACTCTATACTTATAAGATGAGCTAATTGTTTTCTCTACTATTTCTTCTTGGTTCACATCATTAAGTAGAAAAAATAATGGAAAGGAATAAAGGAAAAAACCCCTCTGGAATTCACGTCCACACACACAAGGAAACGAAAAAAGGCACCGATGGGGTTATCTCGGCTCACGAACACACTTCATTACAACCTTTAGTAAAAAATCCAAAGTTGTTTGAATTTTCTTCACATCGCCATCTGGCCAATGAATCGTACTAACGGCAACGATTACTGACTGCAATTTCAGATTCTGTTAGGAATTCGTCACATGCTGGCTGTCTGTCTGGTGCTAACTCAGAGGGTTGGAGAACTTTTTGCTAGCTTTGAGCATTTGCATGAGAACATCTCCTCTTTGGGACCGGCATTTCAGCATGTGGGAAAAGCAGCAGGAGGACCACCGACCCAAGATAGCCTGATAAATGCTATAGATCTCAGGAAAGGCACATGAGCGCGTCACCCGTTCCGTGACAAAGCCCACCGTGCCAGTCGTCTACCTGCTTCTGCCTAAAGGGAATTCGGTAATTGAATGAGCGGCAAAAGACAGGTTAAATTTAGCTAGGGAGAGATGACAAAGCAACGTTCCCATACCGGGAGTCGAACCCAGGCCGCCTGGGTGAAAACCAGGAATCCTGACCGCTAGACCATATGGGAAAAGCGAAGGAAAACAAACGCCACCCCGGGACGGTTGCGTCCCTTGAGCAGAAGACCGGAATTTTTCCATGTGAGCAGCTGCCAACTTCTTGAGTCGCACTGGAAAGAATCCGAGCTCTGTTGTAGTCAACAAGTGGTACTGACCAGACCATTGCACACGATCAAAGAGAGCCATGCGAGCCTCAAGCCACACATGGACTCTCTGAATCCGTGAGCCGAGGCATGACATGTTGTGCTGCTGGCTACCCCTAGCTGTGGTGAAATGAGATCCTAGGTCTTTTGTTGCTAGCCAGCAAAATAAGCAGCATGGGATGATGCTTGCCTGCTTTTCGGGGATTAAGGGATCCGACACCCCGACGGAAATGCAGCTGCTGGAGTGGGTCGCACAAGCAGAACTTTAGACCGGGGTAAAATCAAGCCGAGCCAGCCAGGAGTCGAACCTAGAATCTTCTGATCCGTAGTCAGACGCGTTATCCATTGCACCACAGGCCCACAGCTGAAGTGCCCAAGTGACATTCTACATACATGTGCTTTCTCAGCGAAAATGGGCAAGAGGGAAACGTTCATGCAGTCAGGCGAATGTTGCAAAACTAAATGCCGGGACCCGGATTCGAACCGGGGTTGCTGCGGCCACAACGCAGAGTACTAACCACTATACGATCACGGCGCACCAGACCCCCGGTAAACCTGACACTGTCCTTTCAGTGGGAAGTCAGGTACAGCTGGATGTACCGTGGGAAGTACTGGCAAATCGCTTCGCCTGCGTGCACTGGGAAAAATTTATATTCCATGTAGTCTTAAATGTATTTGCATCACTCACAACTTGGCCATGGTCCTAATTACATTCAAATGTCCACCAAAAGTCTCGCAACATGCTTTATCCTTTCTGGGACAGATGACACAAATATTACAATCCATTAATACTCTATACTTATAAGATGAGCTAATTGTTTTCTCTACTATTTCTTCTTGGTTCACATCATTAAGTAGAAAAAATAATGGAAAGGAATAAAGGAAAAAACCCCTCTGGAATTCACGTCCACACACACAAGGAAACGAAAAAAGGCACCGATGGGGTTATCTCGGCTCACGAACACACTTCATTACAACCTTTAGTAAAAAATCCAAAGTTGTTTGAATTTTCTTCACATCGCCATCTGGCCAATGAATCGTACTAACGGCAACGATTACTGACTGCAATTTCAGATTCTGTTAGGAATTCGTCACATGCTGGCTGTCTGTCTGGTGCTAACTCAGAGGGTTGGAGAACTTTTTGCTAGCTTTGAGCATTTGCATGAGAACATCTCCTCTTTGGGACCGGCATTTCAGCATGTGGGAAAAGCAGCAGGAGGACCACCGACCCAAGATAGCCTGATAAATGCTATAGATCTCAGGAAAGGCACATGAGCGCGCCACCCGTTCCGTGACAAAGCCCACCGTGCCAGTCGTCTACCTGCTTCTGTCTAAAGGGAATTCGGTAATTGAATGAGCGGCAAAAGACAGGTTAAATTTAGCTAGGGAGAGATGACAAAGCAACGTTCCCATACCGGGAGTCGAACCCGGGCCGCCTGGGTGAAAACCAGGAATCCTGACCGCTAGACCATATGGGAAAAGCGAAGAAAAACAAACGCCACCCCGGGACGGTTGCGTCCCTTGAGCAGAAGACCGGAATTTTTCCATGTGAGCAGCTGCCAACTTCTTGAGTCGCACTGGAAAGAATCCGAGCTCTGTTGTAGTCAACAAGTGGTACTGACCAGACCATTGCACACGATTAAAGAGAGCCATGCGAGCCTCAAGCCACACATGGACTCTCTGAATCCGTGAGCCGAGGCATGACATGTTGTGCTGCTGGCTACCCCTAGCTGTGGTGAAATGAGATCCTAGGTCTTTTGTTGCTAGCCAGCAAAATAAGCAGCATGGGATGATGCTTGCCTGCTTTTCGGGGATTAAGGGAAACTACACCCCGTCAGAAACGCAGCTGCTGGAGTGGGTCGCACGAGCACAACTTTAGACCGGCGTAAAAGCAAGATGAGCCAGCCAGGAGTCGAACCTAGAATCTTCTGATCCGTAGTCAGACGCGTTATCCATTGCGCCACAGGCCCACAGCTGAAGTGCCCAAGTGACATTCTACATACATGTGCTTTCTCAGCGAAAATGGGCTAGAGGGAAACGTTCATGCAGTCAGGCGAATGTTGCAAAACTAAATGCCGTGACCCGGATTCGAACCGGGGTTGCTGCGGCCACAACGCAGAGTACTAACCACTATACGATCACGGCGCACCAGACGCCCGGTAAACCTGATGCCGTCCTTTCAGTGGGAAGTCAGGTGCAGCTGGATGTACCGTGGGAAGTACTGGCAAATCGCTTCGCCTGCGTGCACTGTTAAAAAATTATATTCCATGTAGTCTTAAATGTATTTGCATCACTCACAACTTGGCCATGGTCCTAATTACATTCAAATGTCCACCAAAAGTCTCGCAACATGCTTTATCCTTTGTGGGACAGATGACACAAATATTACAATCCATTAATACTCTATACTTATAAGATGAGCTAATTGTTTTCTCTACTATTTCTTCTTGGTTCACATCATTAAGTAGAAAAAATAATGGAAAGGAATAAAGGAAAAAACCCCTCTGGAATTCACGTCCACACACACAAGGAAACGAAAAAAGGCACCGATGGGGTTATCTCGGCTCACGAACACACTTCATTACAACCTTTAGTAAAAAATCCAAAGTTGTTTGAATTTTCTTCACATCGCCATCTGGCCAATGAATCGTACTAACGGCAACGATTACTGACTGCAATTTCAGATTCTGTTAGGAATTCGTCACATGCTGGCTGTCTGTCTGGTGCTAACTCAGAGGGTTGGAGAACTTTTTGCTAGCTTTGAGCATTTGCATGAGAACATCTCCTCTTTGGGACCGGCATTTCAGCATGTGGGAAAAGCAGCAGGAGGACCACCGACCCAAGATAGCCTTATAAATGCTATAGATCTCAGGAAAGGCACATGAGCGCGTCACCCGTTCCGTGACAAAGCCCACCGTGCCAGTCGTCTACCTGCTTCTGCCTAAAGGGAATTCGGTAATTGAATGAGCGGCAAAAGACAGGATAAATTTAGCTAGGGAGAGATGACAAAGCAACGTTCCCATACCGGGAGTCGAACCCGGGCCGCCTGGGTGAAAACCAGGATTCCTGACCGCTAGACCATATGGGAAAAGCGAAGGAAAACAAACGCCACCCCGGGACGGTTGCGTCCCTTGAGCAGAAGACCGGAATTTTTCCATGTGAGCAGCTGCCAACTTCTTGAGTCGCACTGGAAAGAATCCGAGCTCTGTTGTAGTCAACAAGTGGTACTGACCAGACCATTGCACACGATCAAAGAGAGCCATGCGAGCCTCAAGCCACACATGGACTCTCTGAATCCGTGAGCCGAGGCATGACATGTTGTGCTGCTGGCTACCCCTAGCTGTGGTGAAATGAGATCCTAGGTCTTTTGTTGCTAGCCAGCAAAATAAGCAGCATGGGATGATGCTTGCCTGCTTTTCGGGGATTAAGGGAAACTACACCCCGTCAGAAACGCAGCTGCTGGAGTGGGTCGCACGAGCACAACTTTAGACCGGCGTAAAAGCAAGATGAGCCAGCCAGGAGTCGAACCTAGAATCTTCTGATCCGTAGTCAGACGCGTTATCCATTGCGCCACAGGCCCACAGCTGAAGTGCCCAAGTGACATTCTACATACATGTGCTTTCTCAGCGAAAATGGGCTTGAGGGAAACGTTCATGCAGTCAGGCGAATGTTGCAAAACTAAATGCCGTGACCCGGATTCGAACCGGGGTTGCTGCGGCCACAACGCAGAGTACTAACCACTATACGATCACGGCGCACCAGACGCCCGGTAAACCTGATGCCGTCCTTTCAGTGGGAAGTCAGGTGCAGCTGGATGTACCGTGGGAAGTACTGGCAAATCGCTTCGCCTGCGTGCACTGGGAAAAATTTATATTCCATGTAGTCTTAAATGTATTTGCATCACTCACAACTTGGCCATGGTCCTAATTACATTCAAATGTCCACCAAAAGTCTCACAAGGTCTTGCAACATGCTTTATCCTTTGTGGGACAGATGACACAAATATTACAATCCATTAATACTCTATACTTATAAGATGAGCTAATTGTTTTCTCTACTATTTCTTCTTGGTTCACATCATTAAGTAGAAAAAATAATGGAAAGGAATAAAGGAAAAAACCCCTCTGGAATTCACGTCCACACACACAAGGAAACGAAAAAAGGCACCGATGGGGTTATCTCGGCTCACGAACACACTTCATTACAACCTTTAGTAAAAAATCCAAAGTTGTTTGAATTTTCTTCACATCGCCATCTGGCCAATGAATCGTACTAACGGCAACGATTACTGACTGCAATTTCAGATTCTGTTAGGAATTCGTCACATGCTGGCTGTCTGTCTGGTGCTAACTCAGAGGGTTGGAGAACTTTTTGCTAGCTTTGAGCATTTGCATGAGAACATCTCCTCTTTGGGACCGGCATTTCAGCATGTGGGAAAAGCAGCAGGAGGACCACCGACCCAAGATAGCCTGATAAATGCTATAGATCTCAGGAAAGGCACATGAGCGCGCCACCCGTTCCGTGACAAAGCCCACCGTGCCAGTCGTCTACCTGCTTCTGTCTAAAGGGAATTCGGTAATTGAATGAGCGGCAAAAGACAGGTTAAATTTAGCTAGGGAGAGATGACAAAGCAACGTTCCCATACCGGGAGTCGAACCCGGGCCGCCTGGGTGAAAACCAGGAATCCTGACCGCTAGACCACATGGGAAAAGCGAAGAAAAACAAACGCCACCCCGGGACGGTTGCGTCCCTTGAGCAGAAGACCGGAATTTTTCCATGTGAGCAGCTGCCAACTTCTTGAGTCGCACTGGAAAGAATCCGAGCTCTGTTGTAGTCAACAAGTGGTACTGACCAGACCATTGCACACGATTAAAGAGAGCCATGCGAGCCTCAAGCCACACATGGACTCTCTGAATCCGTGAGCCGAGGCATGACATGTTGTGCTGCTGGCTACCCCTAGCTGTGGTGAAATGAGATCCTAGGTCTTTTGTTGCTAGCCAGCAAAATAAGCAGCATGGGATGATGCTTGCCTGCTTTTCGGGGATTAAGGGAAACTACACCCCGTCAGAAACGCAGCTGCTGGAGTGGGTCGCACGAGCACAACTTTAGACCGGCGTAAAAGCAAGATGAGCCAGCCAGGAGTCGAACCTAGAATCTTCTGATCCGTAGTCAGACGCGTTATCCATTGCGCCACAGGCCCACAGCTGAAGTGCCTAAGTGACATTCTACATACATGTGCTTTCTCAGCGAAAATGGGCTAGAGGGAAACGTTCATGCAGTCAGGCGAATGTTGCAAAACTAAATGCCGTGACCCGGATTCGAACCGGGGTTGCTGCGGCCACAACGCAGAGTACTAACCACTATACGATCACGGCGCACCAGACGCCCGGTAAACCTGATGCCGTCCTTTCAGTGGGAAGTCAGGTGCAGCTGGATGTACCGTGGGAAGTACTGGCAAATCGCTTCGCCTGCGTGCACTGGGAAAAATTTATATTCCATGTAGTCTTAAATGTATTTGCATCACTCACAACTTGGCCATGGTCCTAATTACATTCAAATGTCCACCATAAGTCTCGCAACATGCTTTATCCTTTGTGGGACAGATGACACAAATATTACAATCCATTAATACTCTATACTTATAAGATGAGCTAATTGTTTTCTCTACTATTTCTTCTTGGTTCACATCATTAAGTAGAAAAAATAATGGAAAGGAATAAAGGAAAAAACCCCTCTGGAATTCACGTCCACACACACAAGGAAACGAAAAAAGGCACCGATGGGGTTATCTCGGCTCACGAACACACTTCATTACAACCTTTAGTAAAAAATCCAAAGTTGTTTGAATTTTCTTCACATCGCCATCTGGCCAATGAATCGTACTAACGGCAACGATTACTGACTGCAATTTCAGATTCTGTTAGGAATTCGTCACATGCTGGCTGTCTGTCTGGTGCTAACTCAGAGGGTTGGAGAACTTTTTGCTAGCTTTGAGCATTTGCATGAGAACATCTCCTCTTTGGGACCGGCATTTCAGCATGTGGGAAAAGCAGCAGGAGGACCACCGACCCAAGATAGCCTGATAAATGCTATAGATCTCAGGAAAGGCACATGAGCGCGTCACCCGTTCCGTGACAAAGCCCACCGTGCCAGTCGTCTACCTGCTTCTGCCTAAAGGGAATTCGGTAATTGAATGAGCGGCAAAAGATTGAATTGAATTGAATGGGCCAGGGGTAGCTCAGTGGTTAAGGCATTGGACTACGGTTCGGAAGATCCCAGGTTCAAACCCCACAACCGCCAAGTTGCCACTGTTGGGCCCTTGAGCAAGGCCCTTAACCCTCAACTGCTCAGATGTATAATGAGATAAAAAAAAAAAAATGTAAGTCGCTCTGGATAAGAGCGTCTGCCAAATGCCTAAATGTAAATGTAAATGTAAAAGACAGGATAAATTTAGCTAGGGAGAGATGACAAAGCAACGTTCCCATACCGGGAGTCGAACCCGGGCCGCCTGGGTGAAAACCAGGAATCCTGACGGCTAGACCATATGGGAAAAGCGAAGGAAAACAAACGCCACCCCGGGACGGTTGCGTCCCTTGAGCAGAAGACCGGAATTTTTCCATGTGAGCAGCTGCCAACTTCTTGAGTCGCACTGGAAAGAATCCGAGCTCTGTTGTAGTCAACAAGTGGTACTGACCAGACCATTGCACACGATCAAAGAGAGCCATGCGAGCCTCAAGCCACACATGGACTCTCTGAATCCGTGAGCCGAGGCATGACATGTTGTGCTGCTGGCTACCCCTAGCTGTGGTGAAATGAGATCCTAGGTCTTTTGTTGCTAGCCAGCAAAATAAGCAGCATGGGATGATGCTTGCCTGCTTTTCGGGGATTAAGGGAAACTACACCCCGTCAGAAACGCAGCTGCTGGAGTGGGTCGCACGAGCACAACTTTAGACCGGCGTAAAAGCAAGATGAGCCAGCCAGGAGTCGAACCTAGAATCTTCTGATCCGTAGTCAGACGCGTTATCCATTGCGCCACAGGCCCACAGCTGAAGTGCCCAAGTGACATTCTACATACATGTGCTTTCTCAGCGAAAATGGGCTAGAGGGAAACGTTCATGCAGTCAGGCGAATGTTGCAAAACTAAATGCCGTGACCCGGATTCGAACCGGGGTTGCTGCGGCCACAACGCAGAGTACTAACCACTATACGATCACGGCGCACCAGACGCCCGGTAAACCTGATGCCGTCCTTTCAGTGGGAAGTCAGGTGCAGCTGGATGTACCGTGGGAAGTACTGGCAAATCGCTTCGCCTGCGTGCACTGGGAAAAATTTATATTCCATGTAGTCTTAAATGTATTTGCATCACTCACAACTTGGCCATGGTCCTAATTACATTCAAATGTCCACCAGAAGTCTCGCAACATGCTTTATCCTTTGTGGGACAGATGACACAAATATTACAATCCATTAATACTCTATACTTATAAGATGAGCTAATTGTTTTCTCTACTATTTCTTCTTGGTTCACATCATTAAGTAGAAAAAATAATGGAAAGGAATAAAGGAAAAAACCCCTCTGGAATTCACGTCCACACACACAAGGAAACGAAAAAAGGCACCGATGGGGTTATCTCGGCTCACGAACACACTTCATTACAACCTTTAGTAAAAAATCCAAAGTTGTTTGAATTTTCTTCACATCGCCATCTGGCCAATGAATCGTACTAACGGCAACGATTACTGACTGCAATTTCAGATTCTGTTAGGAATTCGTCACATGCTGGCTGTCTGTCTGGTGCTAACTCAGAGGGTTGGAGAACTTTTTGCTAGCTTTGAGCATTTGCATGAGAACATCTCCTCTTTGGGACCGGCATTTCAGCATGTGGGAAAAGCAGCAGGAGGACCACCGACCCAAGATAGCCTGATAAATGCTATAGATCTCAGGAAAGGCACATGAGCGCGTCACCCGTTCCGTGACAAAGCCCACCGTGCCAGTCGTCTACCTGCTTCTGCCTAAAGGGAATTCGGTAATTGAATGAGCGGCAAAAGACAGGTTAAATTTAGCTAGGGAGAGATGACAAAGCAACGTTCGCATACCGGGAGTCGAACCCGGGCCGCCTGGGTGAAAACCAGGAATCCTGACCGCTAGACCATATGGGAAAAGCGAAGGAAAACAAACGCCACCCCGGGACGGTTGCGTCCCTTGAGCAGAAGAACGGAATTTTTCCATGTGAGCAGCTGCCAACTTCTTGAGTCGCACTGGAAAGAATCCGAGCTCTGTTGTAGTCAACAAGTGGTACTGACCAGACCATTGCACACGATCAAAGAGAGCCATGCGAGCCTCAAGCCACACATGGACTCTCTGAATCCGTGAGCCGAGGCATGACATGTTGTCCTGCTGGCTACCCCTAGCTGTGGTGAAATGAGATCCTAGGTCTTTTGTAGCAAGCCAGCAAAATAAGCAGCATGGGATGATGCTTGCCTGCTTTTTGGGGATTAAGGGAACCTACACCCCGTCGGAAACGCAGCTGCTGGAGTAGGTCGCACGAGCACAACTTTAGACCGGCGTAAAAGCAAGATGAGCCAGCCAGGAGTCGAACCTAGAATCTTCTGATCCGTAGTCAGACGCGTTATCCATTGCGCCACAGGCCCACAGCTGAAGTGCCCAAGTGACATTCTACATATATGTGCTTTCTCAGCCAAAATAGGCCAGAGGGAAACGTTCATGCAGTCAGGCGAATGCTGCAAAAGTAAATGCCGTGACCCGGATTCGAACCGGGGTTGCTGCGGCCACAACGCAGAGTACTAATCACTATACGATCACGGCGCACCAGACGCCCGGTAAACCTGATGCAGTCCTTTCAGTGGGAAGTCAGGTGCAGCTGGATGTACCGTGGGAAGTACTGGCAAATCGCTTCGCCTGCGTGCACTGGGAAAAATTTATATTCCATGTAGTCTTAAATGTATTTGCATCACTCACAACTTGGCCATGGTCCTAATTACATTCAAATGTCCACCAAAAGTCTCACAAGGTCTTGCAACATGCTTTATCCTTTGTGGGACAGATGACACAAATATTACAATCCATTAATACTCTATACTTATAAGATGAGCTAATTGTTTTCTCTACTATTTCTTCTTGGTTCACATCATTAAGTAGAAAAAATAATGGAAAGGAATAAAGGAAAAAACCCCTCTGGAATTCACGTCCACACACACAAGGAAACGAAAAAAGGCACCGATGGGGTTATCTCGGCTCACGAACACACTTCAATACAACCTTTAGTAAAAAATCCAAAGTTGTTTGAATTTTCTTCACATCGCCATCTGGCCAATGAATCGTACTAACGGCAACGATTACTGACTGCAATTTCAGATTCTGTTAGGAATTCGTCACATGCTGGCTGTCTGTCTGGTGCTAACTCAGAGGGTTGGAGAACTTATTGCTAGCTTTGAGCATTTGCATGAGAACATCTCCTCTTTGGGACCGGCATTTCAGCATGTGGGAAAAGCAGCAGGAGGACCACCGACCCAAGATAGCCTGATAAATGCTATAGATCTCAGGAAAGGCACATGAGCGCGCCACCCGTTCCGTGACAAAGCCCACCGTGCCAGTCGTCTACCTGCTTCTGCCTAAAGGGAATTCGGTAATTGAATGAGCGGCAAAAGACAGGTTAATTTCAGCTAGGGAGAGATGACAAAGCAACGTTTCCATACCGGGAGTCGAACCCGGGCCGCGTGGGTGAAAACCAGGAATCCTGACCGCTAGACCATATGGGAAAAGCGAAGGAAGACAGACGCCACCCCGGTACGGTTGCGTCCCTTGAGCAGAAGACCGGAATTTTTCCAGGTGAGCATCTGCCAACTTTTTGAGTCGCACTGGAAAGAATCCGAGCTCTGTTGTAGTCAACAAGTGGTACTGACCAGACCATTGCACACGATCAAAGAAGGCCATGCGAGCCTCAAGCCACACATGGACTCTCTGAATCCGTGAGCCGAGGCAAGACATGTTGTGCTGCTGGCTACCCCTAGCTGTGGTGAAATGAGATCCTAGGTCTTTTGTAGCAAGCCAGCAAAATAGCATTCTCTCAGGATGGCGCCGCGGATGGCTGCCTCAGTGTGGAGCTCTCCATTAGTCTTACTGTTTTTGTTAGTTTGTCCTGTTTTTTGTTTCTCAAACGTAATAACTTATACCAGGGATGAACTGCTGAACGTTCAGCAGGACACATCACACAATTTTCAACCACTTTTTGATTTTTCAAACGTTTTACTGAACATTGTAACCGGCGGAGCAGCTGCGCTGTTTAAATGCTTTAAGAAGCGCAGGCGGGGGAAGAGAGCCGGTGCGCTCGTCAAGCTCCGACAGCGCGGCTTTAGAACTGCGCTGCCGAGTATACATCTGGCGAATCTCCGCTCTCTACCCAACAAAATGGACGAACTTTTCCTGCTCTCCAGGAAAAATAAGGACTTTTCAAACTCTGCCGCGCTGTGTTTCACGGAAACCTGGCTGAATGAAGCCATCCCGGACAACGCGCTACACCTGCCGGGCTTCCAGCTGTTCAGAGCGGATCGCGACACAGAATCAACGGGGAAATCGCGAGGCGGCGGGACATGCTTTTACATCAACGAAAGTTGGTGTACAAATGTGACACCATTGAAGAAGATGTGCTGTCCTGATCTAGAGGCATATTTCATCAACTGCAAGCCTTTCTATTCGCCGCGCGAGTTCACCTCGTTCATTCTTGTGAGTGTGTACATCCCTCCACAAGCGTGTGTGAACGCAGCATTGCAACAGCTGGCTGCTCAGATCACAGACACGGAGCAACAACACCCGGACTCTCTTATAATTATACTTGGGGATTTTAACAAAGCAAACCTCAAACGTGAACTGCCTAAATACAAACAGCACATCACATGCCCCACCAGAGACAAAAATACTTTGGATCACTGCTACACCACAATAAAGGATGCATATCGCTCCGTCCCCAGAGCAGCTTTAGGACTTTCTGACCACTGCCTGGTTCATCTTCTCCCAACCTATAGGCAAAAACTTAAATCTGCTAAGCCTGTAGTAAGGACAGTAAAGAGATGGACCAGTGAAGCAGAACAGGAATTACAGGCCTGTTTTGACTGCACTGATTGGAGTGTTTTTGAAGCTGCTGCCTCCAGTCTGGACGAGCTCACAGATTCTGTAACATCCTACATCAGTTTCTGTGAGGACATGTGCATCCCTACCAGGACACTTTTAACATATAACAATGACAAACCATGGTTTACAGCAAAGCTCAGACAGCTTCGTCAGGCCAAAGAGGATGCCTACAGGAGTGGGGACAGGATCTTGTACAACCAGGCCAGGAACACACTAACAAGGGCGATCAGAGCAGCTAAGAGGAGCTACTCTAAAAAACTGGAAAACCAGTTTTCGGCAAACGACCCTGCTTCAGTGTGGAAAGGCCTGAAAACCATAACTAACTACAAGACGCCATCCCCCAACTCTGTAGGGAATCAACAACTGGTTGATGACCTGAATGAGTTCTATTGTAGATTTGAAACTCCCAGTCTCACACCACACTCCTGTCCTAACCCTCTTTCTACACCACCATTATCACCTCTGACAACCACCCTCTCTTCCCCCCCTGCACTCCAGGTCTGTGAAAAGGATGTTCGCCAGATCTTTCTGAAACAAAAGAGAAGGAAAGCTCCAGGCCCAGACGGCGTGACACCAGCCTGTCTGAAATCCTGTGCTGACCAGCTGGCGCCCATTTTCACACAGATCTTCAACAGATCACTGGAACAATGTGAAGTGCCTTTGTGCTTTAAACGTTCCACAATCATCCCCATTCCAAAAAAAACTAAAATCACAGGACTTAATGACTACAGACCAGTTGCCCTAACATCTGTGGTCATGAAGTCATTTGAAAGACTGGTGTTGGTCTATCTGAGGGACATCACAGGACCCTTACTGGACCCCCTGCAGTTTGCTTATAGAGCAAACAGGTCTGTTGATGATGCAGTTAATATGGGACTGCACTTCATCCTTCAACATCTGGACAAACCAGGGGCTTATGCAAGGGTCTTGATTATAGACTTTTCATCAGCTTTTAATACGATCATCCCAGCACTGCTTCAGACCAAATTAAACCAGCTCTCTGTTCCTAGCTCTATCTGTCACTGGATCACCAGCTTTCTGACAGACAGGCAGCAGCTAGTGAAACTGGGAAAATTCATATCCAACAGTCACACCACCAATACTGGAGCCCCTCAGGGTTGCGTTCTCTCCCCACTGCTCTTCTCCATCTACACCAACGACTGCACCTCCACAGACCCCACTGTCAAGCTCCTGAAATTTGCAGATGACACTACAATCATCGGCCTCATCCAGGACGGTGACGAGTCTGCATACAGAAGGGAGGTCAAGCAGTTGGCTGTCTGGTGCAGTTACAACAACCTGGAGCTAAACACGCTCAAAACAGTGGAGATGATCGTGGACTTCAGGAGAAACCCACCTGCACTTCCCCCACTCACCATCATGAACAGCACTGTGACGGCAGTGGAGTCATTCCGGTTCCTGGGCACGACCATCTCTCAGGACCTGAAGTGGGACATTCACATTGACTCCATTGTTAAAAAGGCCCACCAGAGGTTGTATTTCCTTCGCCAGCTGAAGAAATTCAACCTGCCACAGGAGCTGCTCACACAGTTCTACTCAGCCGTCATTGAATCCGTCCTGTGCACTTCAATAACTGTCTGGTTTGGCTCAGCTACGAAAGCAGACATCAGAAGACTACAAAGGACGGTTCGGACTGCTGAAAGAATTATTGGCACTCCCCTGCCCACGCTGCAAGAACTGTATATATCCAGAGTGAAGAAAAGGGCACGGAATATCACTTTGGACCCCTCACACCCAAGCCACCTTCTTTTTGAACTTTTGCCATCGGGTCGACGCTACAGAGCACCGAACATCAGGACAGTCAGGCATAAGAACAGTTTTTTCCCCCAGGCAATCTACCTCCTTAACAGATAAACATCATTCAAACGGTCAATAAATATATGTGCAATATTGTGTACAACACCACTGTGCAATATACTGTATAATTCCACAGACTTCAGATATTGATGTAACTTATTTAAAAGTATCTCACATCGTACTCCATTTGGTGTCAACCATTTAAAAAAAAAATTCTTTTTTTTTTTTTTTTTTTTTTTTTTTTGTTTTTTGCGTCATGCTGTTTTTGTCTTGTCATTTGTATTTTTTGTTCTGGAAGCTCCGTCACTAAAACAAATTCCTTGTACGTGCAAGCGTACTTGGCAATAAAACTCTTTCTGATTCTGATTCTGAAATAAGCAGGATGGGATGATGCTTGCCTGCTTTTCGGGGATTAAGGGAACCTACACCCCGTCGGAAATGCAGCTGCTGGAGTGGGTCGCACGAGCACAACTTTAGACCGGCGTAAAAGCAAGATGAGCCAGCCAGGAGTCGAACCTAGAATCTTCTGATCCGTAGTCAGACGCGTTATCCATTGCGCCACAGGCCCACAGCTGAAATGCCCAAGTGACATTCTACATACATGTGCTTTCTCAGCAAAAATGGGCCAGAGGGAAACGTTCAAGCCGTCAGGCGAATGTTGCAAAACTAAATGCCGTGACCCGGATTCGAACCGGGGTTGCTGCGGCCACAACGCAGAGTACTAACCACTATACGATCATGGCGCACCAGACGCCCGGTAAACCTGACGCCGTCCTTTCAGTGGGAAGTCAGGTGCAGCTGGATGTACCGTGGGAAGTACTGGCAAATCGCTTCGCCTGCGTGCACTGGGAAAAATTTATATTCCATGTAGTCTTAAATGTATTTGCATCACTCACAACTTGGCCATGGTCCTAATTACATTCAAATGTCCACCAAAAGTCTCGCAACATGCTTTATCCTTTGTGGGACAGATGACACAAATATTACAATCCATTAATACTCTATACTTATAAGATGAGCTAATTGTTTTCTCTACTATTTCTTCTTGGTTCACATCATTAAGTAGAAAAAATAATGGAAAGGAATAAAGGAAAAAACCCCTCTGGAATTCACGTCCACACACACAAGGAAACGAAAAAAGGCACCGATGGGGTTATCTCGGCTCACGAACACACTTCATTACAACCTTTAGTAAAAAATCCAAAGTTGTTTGAATTTTCTTCACATCGCCATCTGGCCAATGAATCGTACTAACGGCAACGATTACTGACTGCAATTTCAGATTCTGTTAGGAATTCGTCACATGCTGGCTGTCTGTCTGGTGCTAACTCAGAGGGTTGGAGAACTTTTTGCTAGCTTTGAGCATTTGCATGAGAACATCTCCTCTTTGGGACCGGCATTTCAGCATGTGGGAAAAGCAGCAGGAGGACCACCGACCCAAGATAGCCTGATAAATGCTATAGATCTCAGGAAAGGCACATGAGCGCGTCACCCGTTCCGTGACAAAGCCCACCGTGCCAGTCGTCTACCTGCTTCTGCCTAAAGGGAATTCGGTAATTGAATGAGCGGCAAAAGACAGGTTAAATTTAGCTAGGGAGAGATGACAAAGCAACGTTCCCATACCGGGAGTCGAACCCGGGCCGCCTGGGTGAAAACCAGGAATCCTGACCGCTAGACCATATGGGAAAAGCGAAGGAAAACAAACGCCACCCCGGGACGGTTGCGTCCCTTGAGCAGAAGACCGGAATTTTTCCATGTGAGCAGCTGCCAACTTCTTGAGTCGCACTAGAATCCGAGCTCTGTTGTAGTCAACAAGTGGTACTGACCAGACCATTGCACACGATCAAAGAGAGCCATGCGAGCCTCAAGCCACACATGGACTCTCTGAATCCGTGAGCCGAGGCATGGCATGTTGTGCTGCTGGCTACCCCTAGCTGTGGTGAAATGAGATCCTAGGTCTTTTGTTGCTAGCCAGCAAAATAAGCAGCATGGGATGATGCTTGCCTGCTTTTCGGGGATTAAGGGAAACTACACCCCGTCAGAAACGCAGCTGCTGGAGTGGGTCGCACGAGCACAACTTTAGACCGGCGTAAAAGCAAGATGAGCCAGCCAGGAGTCGAACCTAGAATCTTCTGATCCGTAGTCAGACGCGTTATCCATTGCGCCACAGGCACACAGCTGAAGTGCCCAAGTGACATTCTACATACATGTGCTTTCTCAGCGAAAATGGGCTAGAGGGAAACGTTCATGCAGTCAGGCGAATGTTGCAAAACTAAATGCCGTGACCCGGATTCGAACCGGGGTTGCTGCGGCCACAACGCAGAGTACTAACCACTATACGATCACGGCGCACCAGACGCCCGGTAAACCTGATGCCGTCCTTTCAGTGGGAAGTCAGGTGCAGCTGGATGTACCGTGGGAAGTACTGGCAAATCGCTTCGCCTGCGTGCACTGGGAAAAATTTATATTCCATGTAGTCTTAAATGTATTTGCATCACTCACAACTTGGCCATGGTCCTAATTACATTCAAATGTCCACCAAAAGTCTCGCAACATGCTTTATCCTTTGTGGGACAGATGACACAAATATTACAATCCATTAATACTCTATACTTATAAGATGAGCTAATTGTTTTCTCTACTATTTCTTCTTGGTTCACATCATTAAGTAGAAAAAATAATGGAAAGGAATAAAGGAAAAAACCCCTCTGGAATTCACGTCCACACACACAAGGAAACGAAAAAAGGCACCGATGGGGTTATCTCGGCTCACGAACACACTTCATTACAACCTTTAGTAAAAAATCCAAAGTTGTTTGAATTTTCTTCACATCGCCATCTGGCCAATGAATCGTACTAACGGCAACGATTACTGACTGCAATTTCAGATTCTGTTAGGAATTCGTCACATGCTGGCTGTCTGTCTGGTGCTAACTCAGAGGGTTGGAGAACTTTTTGCTAGCTTTGAGCATTTGCATGAGAACATCTCCTCTTTTGGACCGGCATTTCAGCATGTGGGAAAAGCAGCAGGAGGACCACCGACCCAAGATAGCCTGATAAATGCTATAGATCTCAGGAAAGGCACATGAGCGCGTCACCCGTTCCGTGACAAAGCCCACCGTGCCAGTCGTCTACCTGCTTCTGCCTAAAGGGAATTCGGTAATTGAATGAGCGGCAAAAGACAGGTTAAATTTAGCTAGGGAGAGATGACAAAGCAACGTTCCCATACCGGGAGTCGAACCCGGGCCGCCTGGGTGAAAACCAGGAATCCTGACCGCTAGACCATATGGGAAAAGCGAAGGAAAACAAACGCCAACCCGGGACGGTTGCGTCCCTTGAGCAGAAGACCGGAATTTTTCCATGTGAGCAGCTGCCAACTTCTTGAGTCGCACTGGAAAGAATCCGAGCTCTGTTGTAGTCAACAAGTGGTACTGACCAGACCATTGCACACGATCAAAGAGAGCCATGCGAGCCTCAAGCCACACATGGACTCTCTGAATCCGTGAGCCGAGGCATGACATGTTGTGCTGCTGGCTACCCCTAGCTGTGGTGAAATGAGATCCTAGGTCTTTTGTTGCTAGCCAGCAAAATAAGCAGCATGGGATGATGCTTGCCTGCTTTTCGGGGATTAAGAGAACCGACACCCCGACGGAAATGCAGCTGCTGGAGTGGGTCGCACAAGCAGAACTTTAGACCGGGGTAAAATCAAGCCGAGCCAGCCAGGAGTCGAACCTAGAATCTTCTGATCCGTAGTCAGACGCGTTATCCATTGCACCACAGGCCCACAGCTGAAGTGCCCAAGTGACATTCTACATACATGTGCTTTCTCAGCGAAAATGGGCAAGAGGGAAACGTTCATGCAGTCAGGCGAATGTTGCAAAACTAAATGCCGGGACCCGGATTCGAACCGGGGTTGCTGCGGCCACAACGCAGAGTACTAACCACTATACGATCACGGCGCACCAGACCCCCGGTAAACCTGACACCGTCCTTTCAGTGGGAAGTCAGGTACAGCTGGATGTACCGTGGGAAGTACTGGCAAATCGCTTCGCCTGCGTGCACTGGGAAAAATTTATATTCCATGTAGTCTTAAATGTATTTGCATCACTCACAACTTGGCCATGGTCCTAATTACATTCAAATGTCCACCAAAAGTCTCACAAGGTCTTGCAACATGCTTTATCCTTTGTGGGACAGATGACACAAATATTACAATCCATTAATACTCTATACTTATAAGATGAGCTAATTGTTTTCTCTACTATTTCTTCTTGGTTAACATCATTAAGTAGAAAAAATAATGGAAAGGAATAAAGGAAAAAACCCCTCTGGAATTCAAGTCCACACACACAAGGAAACGAAAAAAGGCACCGATGGGGTTATCTCGGCTCACGAACACACTTCAATACAACCTTTAGTAAAAAATCCAAAGTTGTTTGAATTTTCTTCACATCGCCATCTGGCCAATGAATCGTACTAACGGCAACGATTACTGACTGCAATTTCAGATTCTGTTAGAAATTCGTCACATGCTGGCTGTCTGTCTGGTGCTAACTCAGAGGGTTGGAGAACTTTTTGCTAGCTTTGAGCATTTGCATGAGAACATCTCCTCTTTGGGACCGGCATTTCAGCATGTGGGAAAAGCAGCAGGAGGACCACCGACCCAAGATAGCCTGATAAATGCTATAGATCTCAGGAAAGGCACATGAGCGCGCCACCCATTCCGTGACAAAGCCCACCGTGCCAGTCGTCTACCTGCTTCTGCCTAAAGGGAATTCGGTAATTGAATGAGCCGCAAAAGACAGGTTAATTTTAGCTAGGGAGAGATGACAAAGCAACGTTCCCATACCGGGAGTCGAACCCGGACCGCCTGGGTGAAAACCAGGAATCCTGACCGCTAGACCATATGGGAAAAGCGAAGGAAAACAAACGCCACCCCGGGACGGTTGCGTCCCTTGAGCAGAAGACCGGAATTTTTCCATATGAGCAGCTGCCAACTTTTTGAGTCGCACTGGAAAGAATCCGAGCTCTGTTGTAGTCAACAAGTGGTACTGACCAGACCATTGCACACGATCAAAGAGAGCCATGCGAGCCTCAAGCCACACATGGACTCTCTGAATCCGTGAGCCGAGGCATGACATGTTGTGCTGCTGGCTACCCCTAGCTGTGGTGAAATGAGATCCTAGGTCTTTTGTAGCAAGCCAGCAAAATAAGCAGCATGGGATGATGCTTGCCTGCTTTTTGGGGATTAAGGGAACCTACACCCCGTCGGAAACGCAGCTGCTGGAGTAGGTCGCACGAGCACAACTTTAGACCGGCGTAAAAGCAAGATGAGCCAGCCAGGAGTCGAACCTAGAATCTTCTGATCCGTAGTCAGACGCGTTATCCATTGCGCCACAGGCCCACAGCTGAAGTGCCCAAGTGACATTCTACATATATGTGCTTTCTCAGCCAAAATAGGCCAGAGGGAAACGTTCATGCAGTCAGGCGAATGTTGCAAAACTAAATGCCGTGACCCGGATTCGAACCGGGGTTGCTGCGGCCACAACGCAGAGTACTAACCACTATACGATCACGGCGCACCAGACGCCCGGTAAACCGGATGCAGTCCTTTCAGTGGGAAGTCAGGTGCAGCTGGATGTACCGTGGGAAGTACTGGCAAATCGCTTCGCCTGCGTGCACTGGGAAAAATTTATATTCCATGTAGTCTTAAATGTATTTGCATCACTCACAACTTGGCCATGGTCCTAATTACATTCAAATGTCCACCAAAAGTCTCACAAGGTCTTGCAACATGCTTTATCCTTTGTGGGACAGATGACACAAATATTACAATCCATTAATACTCTATACTTATAAGATGAGCTAATTGTTTTCTCTACTATTTCTTCTTGGTTCACATCATTAAGTAGAAAAAATAATGGAAAGGAATAAAGGAAAAAACCCCTCTGGAATTCACGTCCACACACACAAGGAAACGAAAAAAGGCACCGATGGGGTTATCTCGGCTCACGAACACACTTCATTACAACCTTTAGTAAAAAATCCAAAGTTGTTTGAATTTTCTTCACATCGCCATCTGGCCAATGAATCGTACTAACGGCAACGATTACTGACTGCAATTTCAGATTCTGTTAGGAATTCGTCACATGCTGGCTGTCTGTCTGGTGCTAACTCAGAGGGTTGGAGAACTTTTTGCTAGCTTTGAGCATTTGCATGAGAACATCTCCTCTTTGGGACCGGCATTTCAGCATGTGGGAAAAGCAGCAGGAGGACCACCGACCCAAGATAGCCTGATAAATGCTATAGATCTCAGGAAAGGCACATGAGCGCGCCACCCGTTCCGTGACAAAGCCCACCGTGCCAGTCGTCTACCTGCTTCTGTCTACAGGGAATTCGGTAATTGAATGAGCGGCAAAAGACAGGTTAAATTTAGCTAGGGAGAGATGACAAAGCAACGTTCCCATACCAGGAGTCGAACCCGGGCCGCCTGGGTGAAAACCAGGAATCCTGACCGCTAGACCATATGGGAAAAGCGAAGAAAAACAAACGCCACCCCGGGACGGTTGCGTCCCTTGAGCAGAAGACCGGAATTTTTCCATGTGAGCAGCTGCCAACTTCTTGAGTCGCACTGGAAAGAATCCGAGCTCTGTTGTAGTCAACAAGTGGTACTGACCAGACCATTGCACACGATTAAAGAGAGCCATGCGAGCCTCAAGCCACACATGGACTCTCTGAATCCGTGAGCCGAGGCATGACATGTTGTGCTGCTGGCTACCCCTAGCTGTGGTGAAATGAGATCCTAGGTCTTTTGTTGCTAGCCAGCAAAATAAGCAGCATGGGATGATGCTTGCCTGCTTTTCGGGGATTAAGGGAAACTACACCCCGTCAGAAACGCAGCTGCTGGAGTGGGTCGCACGAGCACAACTTTAGACCGGCGTAAAAGCAAGATGAGCCAGCCAGGAGTCGAACCTAGAATCTTCTGATCCGTAGTCAGACGCGTTATCCATTGCGCCACAGGCCCACAGCTGAAGTGCCCAAGTGACATTCTACATACATGTGCTTTCTCAGCGAAAATGGGCAAGAGGGAAACGTTCATGCAGTCAGGCGAATGTTGCAAAACTAAATGCCGGAACCCGGATTCGAACCGGGGTTGCTGCGGCCACAACGCAGAGTACTAACCACTATACGATCACGGCGCCCCAGACGCCCGGTAAACCTGATGCCGTCCGTTCAGTGGGAAGTCAGGTGTAGCTGGATGTGCCGTGGGAAGTACTGGCAAATCGCTTCGCCTGCGTGCACTGGGAAAAAATTATATTCCATGTAGTCTTAAATGTATTTGCATCACTCACAACTTGGCCATGGTCCTAATTACATTCAAATGTCCACCAAAAGTCTGACAAGGTCTTGCAACATGCTTTATCCTTCGTGGGACAGATGACACAAATATTACAATCCATTAATACTCTATACTTATAAGATGAGCTAATTGTTTTCTCTACTATTTCTTCTTGGTTCACATCATTAAGTAGAAAAAATAATAGAAAGGTATAAAGGAAAAAAACCCTCTGGAATTCACGTCCACGCACACAAGGAAACGAAAAAGGCACCGATTGGGTTATCTCGGCTCACGAACACACTTCAATACAACCTTAAGTAAAAAATCCAAAGTTGTTTGAATTTTCTTCACATCGCCATCTGGCCAATGAATCGTACTAACGGCAACGATTACTGACTGCAATTTCAGATTCTGTAAGGAATTCGTCACATGCTGGCTGTCTGTCTGGTGCTAACTCAGAGGGTTGGAGAAGTTTTGCTAGCTTTGAGCATTTGCATGAGAACATCTCCTCTTTGGGACCGGCATTTCAGCATGTGGGAAAAGCAGCAGGAGGACCACCGACCCAAGAAAGCCTGATAAATGCTATAGATCTCAGGAAAGGCACATGAGCGCGCCACCCGTTCCGTGACAAAGCCCACCGTGCCAGTCGTCTACCTGCTTCTGCCTAAAGGGAATTCGGTAATTGAATGAGCCACAAAAGACAGGTTAATTTTAGCTAGGGAGAGATGACAAAGCAACGTTCCCATACCGGGAGTCGAACCCGGGCCGCCTGGGTGAAAACCAGGAATCCTGACCGCTAGACCATATGGGAAAAGCGAAGGAAGACAAACGCCACCCCGGGACGGTTGCGTCCCTTGAGCAGAAGACCGGAATTTTTCCATGTGAGCAGCTGCCAACTTTTTGAGTCGCACTGGAAAGAATCCGAGCTCTGTTGTAGTCAACAAGTGGTACTGACCAGACCATTGCACACGATCAAAGAGAGCCATGCGAGCCTCAAGCCACACATGGACTCTCTGAATCCGTGAGCCGAGGCATGACATGTTGTGCTGCTGGCTACCCCTAGCTGTGGTGAAATGAGATCCTAGGTCTTTTGTTGCTAGCCAGCAAAATAAGCAGCATGGGATGATGCTTGCCTGCTTTTCGGGGATTAAGGGAAACTACACCCCGTCAGAAACCCAGCTGCTGGAGTGGGTCGCACGAGCACAACTTTAGACCGGCGTAAAAGCAAGATGAGCCAGCCAGAAGTCGAACCTAGAATCTTCTGATCCGTAGTCAGACACGTTATCCATTGCGCCACAGGCCCACAGCTGAAGTGCCCAAGTGACATTCTACATACATGTGCTTTCTCAGCGAAAATGGGCAAGAGGGAAACGTTCATGCAGTCAGGCGAATGTTGCAAAACTAAATGCCGGAACCCGGATTCGAACCGGGGTTGCTGCGGCCACAACGCAGAGTACTAACCACTATACGATCACGGCGCCCCAGACGCCCGGTAAACCTGATGCCGTCCGTTCAGTGGGAAGTCAGGTGTAGCTGGATGTGCCGTGGGAAGTACTGGCAAATCGCTTCGCCTGCGTGCACTGGGAAAAAATTATATTCCATGTAGTCTTAAATGTATTTGCATCACTCACAACTTGGCCATGGTCCTAATTACATTCAAATGTCCACCAAAAGTCTGACAAGGTCTTGCAACATGCTTTATCCTTCGTGGGACAGATGACACAAATATTACAATCCATTAATACTCTATACTTATAAGATGAGCTAATTGTTTTCTCTACTATTTCTTCTTGGTTCACATCATTAAGTAGAAAAAATAATAGAAAGGTATAAAGGAAAAAAACCCTCTGGAATTCACGTCCACGCACACAAGGAAACGAAAAAGGCACCGATTGGGTTATCTCGGCTCACGAACACACTTCAATACAACCTTAAGTAAAAAATCCAAAGTTGTTTGAATTTTCTTCACATCGCCATCTGGCCAATGAATCGTACTAACGGCAACGATTACTGACTGCAATTTCAGATTCTGTTAGGAATTCGTCACATGCTGGCTGTCTGTCTGGTGCTAACTCAGAGGGTTGGAGAACTTTTTGCTAGCTTTGAGCATTTGCATGAGAACATCTCCTCTTTGGGACCGGCATTTCAGCATGTGGGAAAAGCAGCAGGAGGACCACCGACCCAAGATAGCCTGATAAATGCTATAGATCTCAGGAAAGGCACATGAGCGCGCCACCCATTCCGTGACAAAGCCCACCGTGCCAGTCGTCTACCTGCTTCTGCCTAAAGGGAATTCGGTAATTGAATGAGCGGCAAAAGACAGGTTAATTTTAGCTAGGGAGAGATGACAAAGCAACGTTCCCATACCGGGAGTCGATCCCGGGCCGCCTGGGTGAAAACCAGAAATCCTGACCGCTAGACCATATGGGAAAAGCAAAAGAAGACAAACGCCACCCCGGGACGGTTGCGTCCCTTGAGCAGAAGACCGGAATTTTTCCATGTGAGCAGCTGCCAACTTTTTGAGTCGCACTGGAAAGAATCCGAGCTCTGTTGTAGTCCACAAGTGGTACTGACCAGACCATTGCACACGATCAAAGAGAGCCACGCGAGCCTCAAGCCACACATGGACTCTCTGAATCCGTCAGCCGAGGCATGACATGTTGTGCTGCTGGCTAGCCCTAGCTGTGGTGAAATGAGATCCTAGGTCTTTTGTTGCTAGCCAGCAAAATAAGCAGCATGGGATGATGCTTGCCTGCTTTTCGGGGATTAAGGGAAACTACACCCCGTCAGAAACGCAGCTGCTGGAGTGGGTCGCACGAGCACAACTTTAGACCGGCGTAAAAGCAAGATGAGCCAGCCAGGAGTCGAACATAGAATCTTCTGATCCGTAGTCAGACGCGTTATCCATTGCGCCACAGGCCCACAGCTGAAGTGCCCAAGTGACATTCTACATACATGTGCTTTCTCAGCGAAAATGGGCAAGAGGGAAACGTTCATGCATTCAGGCGAATGTTGCAAAACTAAATGCCGGAACCCGGATTCGAACCGGGGTTGCTGCGGCCACAACGCAGAGTACTAACCACTATACGATCACGGCGCCCCAGACGCCCGGTAAACCTGATGCCGTCCTTTCAGTGGGAAGTCAGGTGTAGCTGGATGTGCCGTGGGAAGTACTGGCAAATCGCTTCGCCTGCGTGCACTGGGAAAAAATTATATTCCATGTAGTCTTAAATGTATTTGCATCACTCACAACTTGGCCATGGTCCTAATTACATTCAAATGTCCACCAAAAGTCTGACAAGGTCTTGCAACATGCTTTATCCTTCGTGGGACAGATGACACAAATATTACAATCCATTAATACTCTATACTTATAAGATGAGCTAATTGTTTTCTCTACTATTTCTTCTTGGTTCACATCATTAAGTAGAAAAAATAATAGAAAGGTATAAAGGAAAAAAACCCTCTGGAATTCACGTCCACGCACACAAGGAAACGAAAAAGGCACCGATTGGGTTATCTCGGCTCACGAACACACTTCAATACAACCTTAAGTAAAAAATCCAAAGTTGTTTGAATTTTCTTCACATCGCCATCTGGCCAATGAATCGTACTAACGGCAACGATTACTGACTGCAATTTCAGATTCTGTAAGGAATTCGTCACATGCTGGCTGTCTGTCTGGTGCTAACTCAGAGGGTTGGAGAAGTTTTGCTAGCTTTGAGCATTTGCATGAGAACATCTCCTCTTTGGGACCGGCATTTCAGCATGTGGGAAAAGCAGCAGGAGGACCACCGACCCAAGAAAGCCTGATAAATGCTATAGATCTCAGGAAAGGCACATGAGCGCGCCACCCGTTCCGTGACAAAGCCCACCGTGCCAGTCGTCTACCTGCTTCTGCCTAAAGGGAATTCGGTAATTGAATGAGCCACAAAAGACAGGTTAATTTTAGCTAGGGAGAGATGACAAAGCAACGTTCCCATACCGGGAATCGAAACCGGGCCGCCTGGGTGAAAACCAGGAATCCTGACCGCTAGACCATATGGGAAAAGCGAAGGAAGACAAACGCCACCCCGGGACGGTTGCGTCCCTTGAGCAGAAGACCGGAATTTTTCCATGTGAGCAGCTGCCAACTTTTTGAGTCGCACTGGAAAGAATCCGAGCTCTGTTGTAGTCAACAAGTGGTACTGACCAGACCATTGCACACGATCAAAGAGAGCCATGCGAGCCTCAAGCCACACATGGACTCTCTGAATCCGTCAGCCGAGGCATGACATGTTGTGCTGCTGGCTAGCCCTAGCTGTGGTGAAATGAGATCCTAGGTCTTTTGTTGCTAGCCAGCAAAATAAGCAGCATGGGATGATGCTTGCCTGCTTTTCGGGGATTAAGGGAAACTACACCCCGTCAGAAACCCAGCTGCTGGAGTGGGTCGCACGAGCACAACTTTAGACCGGCGTAAAAGCAAGATGAGCCAGCCAGAAGTCGAACCTAGAATCTTCTGATCCGTAGTCAGACACGTTATCCATTGCGCCACAGGCCCACAGCTGAAGTGCCCAAGTGACATTCTACATACATGTGCTTTCTCAGCGAAAATGGGCAAGAGGGAAACGTTCATGCAGTCAGGCGAATGTTGCAAAACTAAATGCCGGAACCCGGATTCGAACCGGGGTTGCTGCGGCCACAACGCAGAGTACTAACCACTATACGATCACGGCGCCCCAGACGCCCGGTAAACCTGATGCCGTCCTTTCAGTGGGAAGTCAGGTGTAGCTGGATGTGCCGTGGGAAGTACTAGCAAATCGCTTCGCCTGCGTGCACTGGGAAAAAATTATATTCCATGTAGTCTTAAATGTATTTGCATCACTCACAACTTGGCCATGGTCCTAATTACATTCAAATGTCCACCAAAAGTCTGACAAGGTCTTGCAACATGCTTTATCCTTTGTGGGACAGATGACACAAATATTACAATCCATTAATACTCTATACTTATAAGATGAGCTAATTGTTTTCTCTACTATTTCTTCTTGGTTCACATCAAGTAGAAAAAATAATAGAAAGGTATAAAGGAAAAAACCCCTCTGGAATTCACGTCCACGCACACAAGGAAACGAAAAAGGCACCGATTGGGTTATCTCGGCTCACGAACACACTTCAATACAACCTTAAGTAAAAAATCCAAAGTTGTCTGTCTGGTGCTAACTCAGAGGGTTGGAGAACTTTTTGCTAGCTTTGAGCATTTGCATGAGAACATCTCCTCTTTGGGACCGGCATGTCGGCGTGTGGGAAAAGCAGCAGGAGGACCACCGACCCAAGATAGCCTGATGAATGCTATAGATCTCAGGAAAGGCACATGAGCACGCCACCCGTTCCGTGACAAAGCCCACCGTGCCAGTCGCCTACCTGCTTCTGCATAAAGGGAAATCGGTAATTGAATGAGCCGCAAAAGACAGGTTAATTTTAGCTAGGGAGCGACGACAAAGCAACGTTCCCATACCGGGAGTCGAACCCGGACCGCCTAGGTGAAAACCAGGAATCCTGACCGCTAGACCATACGGGAAAAGTCAAGGAAGGGAAACACCACCCCGGGAGGGTTGTGTCGCTTGGGCAGAACACCGGAATTTTCCAGTTGAGCAGCTGCCAACTTTGAGTCGCGCTGGTAAGAATCCGAGCTCTGTTGTAGTCAACAGTGGTATTGACCAGAAGATTGCACACGAGCAAAGAGAGCCATGCGAGCCTCAAGCCACATGGACTGTTTGAACCTAGAATCTTCTGACGCGTAGTCAGACGCGTTATCTACTGCGCCACAAATATTACAATCCATTAATACTCTATACTTATAAGATGAGCTAATTGATTTCTCTACTATGACTTATTGGTTCACATCATTAAGAAGAAAAAATAATGGAAACGAATAAAGGATAAAAACCCTCTGGAATTCATGTCCACACACAGAGGGAACGAAAAAAAGGCACCGATGTGGTTATCTTGGCTCACGAACACACTTCAGTACAACCTTTAGTAAAAAATCCAAAGTTGTTTGAATTTTCTTCACATCGCCATCTGGCCAATGAATCGTACTAACGGCAACGATATCGGACTGCATTTTCAGATTGTGTTAGGAATTCGTCACACGCTGGCTGTCTGTCTGGTGCTAACTCAGAGGGTTGGAGAACTTTTTGCTAGCTTTGAGCATTTGCATGAGAACATGTCAGCGTGTGGGAAAATCAGCCGGAGGACCAAATTTTTTGCCAGATGAAACGTTAGTCACTGCAATAATGATCCAATGCAATCCAGTAACAAAAATGCAAAGTTTCTTATAGGCTAAATATCTTGGTTAATTACAACAGTCAAATGTTACTTTTGAAGCAACCAACTTACAATGTACTTACGATATTTAAGTCCTTAAATTTATAAATCATACTGACTTCATTACTTGTAATCCATTTCAGACTGATGGGAGCAGAATTGCTCACCTTTTACCAATTTTCATGATTGCAGGACAGTCCATTGAAGTTGCACTTTTGCATGGTATGTAGCCAACAATCCAAGAGATGGAAGGAAGTAAAGGAACAAGAAAACCAAATTGGATAGAAGAGCAGTGTTTACTTTTAGTTTTACGTTCAGTGTTGAGAGTATTTTTCCACCATTTTGTCCTCTGCTATAGATACTCATAAGCCTCTTAAAAGTCCTCCTTTCTACTCTAAATTTTTACCTTAGCACTGGTTTTTAGGGCAGAGATTTTTTATTTTTTTTAGCCTAAAGATATTTATCTTTATTAAGATTTAGTCCTAAATTTAAGGGGAAATTCAAGAAAAGAACATTCTTAGAATTATGAGATCAGAATAATCTTTTAGGCTTAAGATTTGTGAATACAGGCTCAGACCTATTCCATATAAGGACAAAAAAAAAAATTATATATATATATATATATATATGAAATGAATCACAATTTCAACACGGCCATAAAGTATCAAATATCTTGTGCAATATACGGAATAACAACCTGATGCCATGGGGATGCATTTATAATACTGAATTACAAATGTATCAAAACAACAACACAGGATTAAGAGGGAGGGCAGAAAAAATAATATATATAGTCGAGCCCTCACAAAGTGCACTTTATTGAGGATGCAATAAACCAGCACCAAGGCTGCTTCCAAACTAACATACAGAACAATACATTCGAGACTAATGATAGGAAAAACACATACAAAAACACAAACAAAAGCAAACACACGTTAGAAAAATGAATATTGCATTATCATCAGAAAAGTCTGCAACAGTGCAGTTAAGAGCTTTTGGGTCTAATATAGATTTGTTGCAATTCAGAATCAAGTTCGGAATTCGAATGAGTGAAATTGAGAATTCTAGTCCATTGTAAGTTTAGACACCACAATATATAGCCCATTTCAGGCCAGATGTCTCTTGCTTGATTTGAAGTTTATTTGGGTGTAACGCGAGTGTTAGATACGCTTTAGCTCTTCAGATTACTGGCAGGTAGAGTGGTCTTATCCAAATCATCAAAATAAGAGTGTGTCATAGCCTGCCGTGCAGAAATCCTCTTTAGTGGGTCATAGGTGAGCATTTTCTAAATGACAGCAAAAGAGAAAACAAAGTGTATTATTCATATAGTTAATTTTGCTTTAGATATGCAAATGGAAAGCTCAGCTCACCCCAAGGAGATCAATGCCATTCTTGTCAAGATTCTTAACCATGCTACCCAGATTGCCAGACTTCCACTTGGGGAAAGTGTTCTTATAGTCAGGTAGTGACTCAACATCTGGCCACACATCATTATTTGGGGTACCTAGAATCCTGAAAGCACACACATACAAAAGTGATGTTATATCGGAATGAATATTATGACTTAAAATCAAAACAGAACCCATGTGTATGCAAATTCAACAAAAGATTGAACTGTTCCATTGGTAGATTCCTATTTGCTCTTTAAACTAACTTTGCTCTTTCAAGTGACTACTCAGGATACGCCCCCGTGTGTGAGACTCTGGTGTGCACCTGAAGATGCGGAACAGCTGGTCAATCTCTGAGTCTCCATGGAACAGTGGCTTCTTGGTGGCGAGCTCGGCGAAGATGGTGCCGATACTCCAAACATCTACTGGAGTGGAATAACGAGAAGCTCCAAGTAACACTTCTGGGGCCCTGTACCACAGAGTCACGACCTACACACAAAAGAACACAATTACTGAACATCATAACGGAAAATCCCACTTTCACAATTTTTTTTGCTATTGTTATGGTTTCAAAATCATGGCTTGCCAGGTCTCCAATATGCTTTGATGTCATTGGCTGTGATGTAGCAATGAAGCGACCAAGTCAGAGCTAGGGGTGGGCGATATACCAGTATACATGGTTACCCAGTAGAAATTTGTCAACCGATAGAGATTTTGGCAGAGAGAGAATCGCGGTTCAGATCACATGATGTTGCACGTGACGTAACCACGCAATACACATTCATTTCTATGAGAAGCCAAACACATCTAAAGTGGGATGAAACTGTGGCACCCGACTGAGCCGGCGTGGGCAGACCAAATATCCAGACCCAGTGGACCCAGACCAACTTGAGTAGCACTGCTCGAGTCACAAACCTGCGCAACGCTGATAAAAATAGACCACGCCGACCATCAAAATACATTTTACCCCGCTGGGATGTGCATGTACAAACCAGGTATGGCAAGGCGGAAACAATATTAAACAGTCCCAACATTTTAAATAAATAGTTTTTAAATAAACAGGGGTCCACCGGCGAGTCCACCTGCGCGATCCAGATTGTCGTGCTGCGCTGTCCACTGGGCCGCGCAGATATTTGGTTAAATCAGGTGCCACGGTTTCGTCCCACTTTTGATGTGTTTGGTGTACACTTCGACAATGGAAGAAGACGGTGCAGCAGTGAGTTTGCTTACATGTGACAAAACCGACAACGAGGAGATTATAAAGAAAAAAGGTGCCTCGTCTGTGGTGTGGAATTGGTTTGGGTATAAGAAAAGTGATACGAATGAGACAAACGTGATTTGCAAAGTATGCAAGTGCACTGTTTTAACAAGTGGTGGAAACACGTCAAACCTTTTCTATCATCTGGAATCCAAGCATCTAAACGAATATGGCCAAAAAGTGGCAAACCGTAGCAAGTTAGAATTTTTATTTATGCATTTTCAGATACAAATTGCTATATTGTGATCTATATCGTTATCGAGGTAGAAAATTGCTTCCACCGTGATAGAAGATTTGGTTATATCGCCCACCCCTAGTCAGAGCTAAGACAATACAGTGGAACCTTGGATTACGAGCATAATTAGTTCCAGAAGCAGGCTCGCATTAACGGAAAGACTTTTGTCTGAAAAACTTAGCAAGGAACATCCCTAATGACACCCGTCTGAGCGCATACTAACGGGATCACTGCTGTAAAGTAAAAAACAAACAAACCTGCAGTTTACCTTTGAAAACAATCACGACAGAGCAGTTTTTCTGTGTAGAGCAGAGAATGTGTACGTGTCTGAAGCCGAGAGGGTACGGGGTTTCAGACATAAAAAAATAAGTTTTACACACAAGTGGTCACAGTGTTATAGTAAACAGTACACGCGTACATGAATGTTGATTACATCAGTGAGAGTCGCGCACTAAGACCGAGCAGCATGATTACCCACAATACCGCAGCGCAAGAGAGAGAAAACATTGGTTCAGTTGTGATCACGTGACGCTTGGCGTCAAAAACAAGTGCATGTGTGATACATGATACTCGTAAACCAAGACTTGCTCCTTCCCCCCCCCCCCACCCCCCCAAAGTCAAAATTTATAAAAAATCTTTGCTCGTCTTGCGGAACACTCGTAAACCGCGTTACTCGCAATGTGGTGGCCAGTTCATGTGTGAAAACAATTCATCATGTCTCCAGGGTCCTGGACAAAATGTGGCCATGCCACCAGTGATGAAAAAAACCTCCATAGATGTGATTGTACTGAATTACCAGGTTTTCAGGTCGTCAGCTGACTTGATGTTCGAGAAACTAATGATCTGTAGTGAAAATAGGAATTGTGCTGGAGCATCAATACCTCATGTGTGTAGACTCTGACTGGCACTCCAAAAGCACGGGCCAAGCCGAAGTCAGCCAGTTTTATCACCCCTTTGTTGTCAATTAGCAGGTTCTGTGGCTTTAGGTCACGATGCAGAACTCGACGGCAGTGACAGAACAAGATCCCCTCCAAGATCTGATACAGATAACTCTGCAGAACACAGAGAGAGCACACTGCTGCGTTAGTCATAAATACAGGAAATACATGTAACTCCGTCACAGCAACCTGAATAGCGTTTAGTTGTTTAAGTGTACAAAGTGTATTGAAATAACGCCTTCTATTCAGACATGTAAAAATCTAAACTTTGTGCAAAACAGCAGAGGCCATTTTGTCATTTTTATATCTTGTCATGAAACATATCATATTCACACTACCGCTGAAAACAAATCTGAAATTTGTAATCTGGACTGAACAAAATTTTTTTTTTTATCGAAAATATAAAACTATGAAAAGAAGTCATTATATATTCAGCGTTTACTAGGGCTGCACGATATTAGGAAAATATGCGATATTGTTAAATAATGCGATAACGATATTTCTTGCGATATAACATTTCCCTAGAGAAATGCATTTTTTAAATTATTATTATTATTGCCTATTTTTTATTTATTTATATGTAATGATGATACTAAAATAAACAGGTAATAGATATTCGTCTGATGTAATTAAATCTAATTCAGGCTAAAAAGAAACTATATGTCAAGGAAGTTGCAAATATTTAGACTTCAAAACACTATGAATGACTTAAACCCCTCAGCAGATATTCTGACTTCTGGTTTGCTGTTACTATAAACCTGCCAACACAATATGAATTACTTTCAAACATGACTTTTTATTTACATGTAACCATACACTCATCAATAGTGTCTTAAAACAAGAGCATCTTTTAAACTAAATATTCTCTTTGGCTTGCCTGTTTTTTTTTTAAATAAAAATAAATATAATTAAACAAAAATGAAATAAAAAAAAATACTGTCACTCACGCACGCGCACACACTCGCTCCGCAACCGGCACTAGCACCCGGAAGTAATGCGGGCGCGAACTCGGAAGTATAAGAGGAGTAAACAAACCACCGCATAGAGCTCAGTCACTGAGTTCGCCATGTCGGTTCAGATTGTTTACTTTCTGATTCGAGTGCGTGTTTATAGGACGCAGGTTAAATGTGTGTTTTTCCCTTGCTCGCCTTCTGTGAGAGTCCTTAAACTAATTCACGTGGTTATCCTGCCTACTCACTTGCTTCCGCGTTTGGGTTTACCGTCCACGCTACAAAGAGCTAACGGCTAATCGCCAAGCCTTCTGATCATCCGGGGCTAGTTTGCGACAGAATGAAATATATATATATATATATATATATATATATATATATATATATATATATATATATATATATATATATATATATATATATATATATATATATAGAGAGAGAGAGAGAGAGAGAGAGAGAGAGAGAGAGAGAGAGAGAGAGAGGGATATAAGCGGGTATAAACATAGTAAGGGCCCATCTGATTGGTCAAATTTGGACACACAAATGCTTGGCAAATAAAGTATTTATCGCAACTCTTTGCGATATGGTTATCGCGCATGCCATTATCGCGATAACGATATTTTTTCGATATATCGTACAGCCCTAGCATTTACCCAAACATTGTGTTAAAAACAAGCACATAGAATAACATTTTGGAGAATGGTCTGAAAATTTCTAACCCTAACCCATTCCTGGGATTTAATCTATTATCATGTTTCCCTTCTTCTTCTTCGTCTTTCGGCTGTTTTTCAGGGGTCGCCACAGCGAATCATCTGCCTCCATCTAACCCTATCCTCTGCATCCTCTTCTCTCACACCAACTAACTTCATGTCCTCTCTGACTGCATCCATAAATCTCCTCTTTGGTCTTCCTCTAGACCTCCTGCCTGGCAGTTCCAACCTCAGCATCCTTCTACCGATATATTCACCATCTCTCCTCTGAACATGTCCAAACCACCTCAATCTGGCCTCTCTGACTTTATCTCCAAAACATCTAACATGGCTTGTCCCTCTGATGAACTCATTCTTCATCCTTGTCACTCCCAAAGAGAACCTCAACATCTTCAGCTCTGCTACCTGTCTTTTCTTCAGTGCCACTGTCTCTAAGCCGTAGAGCATCGCTGGTCTCACCACTGTCCTGTACACCTTTCCTTTCATTCTTGCTGATGCTCTTTTATCGCACAACACACCTGACACTTTTCTCCACCCATTCCAACCTGCCTGTACTCGTCTCTTCACCTCCTTTCCATAATCTCTGTTGCTCTGGAGTACTTAAAGTCCTACACCTTTATCTCTGCTCCTTGTAGCTTCACCATTCCACTTGGGTTCCTCTCATTCACAGACATGTATTCCGTCTTGCTGCGGCTAACCTTCATTCCTCTGCTTTCCAGAGCGTACCCCAACCTCTCCAAATTTTCCTCCACCTGTTCCCTGCTCTCGCTACAATGCACAATGTCATCTGCTTATATCATATATATCAATGCTTCCCCACGGGTCAGAAATATACCCGAGGTGGTAGGGTATACCCACTAAAAGAACAGATTTGCTCAAATGTTTAACAAAAATGTCTGAAAAAATTATGCCATCAGTGATCGATTAACTAGCAGCGGCCAGTTCCCTCTCCCCTACCGCGAGAGCAGTGCACCGAGAGGCAATAAATACAGAAGATGCCGTGAAATAGGAAGGGAGTACTGACGTTCGCAAATTAACATTAATTTTTCCATAAAATCTGTGCCAGCAACACAGAACTGGTTGATAACTGATTTAAATAAACAAACAAAAATACTTATATGAAAGTGCTGTCGGTGTGTGTTGATGGGGGAGGCTTCAGTCATCAAATTGTGTGTCTGGGTTTTGCAATATGTTATGTTGAACTAAAGTTATTGTTCTATTTTAAAACATGTAACTCGAAAAAAAATTCTTATGAATCTGTACCGTTTCTTTGAATATGTGACCCATTTTTTTTTTTCCTTGCTCAGTCATGTTTGTATACTTGGCTAAAATTAAACAAGATTCATTTCAGCATATTAGCTAGGATATGCTTTTTTTTTTTTGCACAATCCTGTCCTCTAGATATTCATTTTAAACCATTGTACAGCAAAAGATGGACGTATACACATACATATATATGTGCTGGCAGGTAATGCTGACCCGATCCACTGGCTCCAAAGGATTTAACTTCCATGCAAGCAAAACTATATGCACTCATCTTTGGTTTTGCACAGCTTCCTTTAGAGACCATGCACCAAAATAATATTCTATGTACTCATTTAACCGGTTTACACTTTGTCGAATATAAATGTTATTTTAATTACAAATTTACAGACAGACACACACACTCATGTGTAAAGCTGTGGCATACCTTGACAAGCACGGGGTCCATGTACTGCCCTGAGGCAATGGAGTCTAAATACTTCTTCAGATCCATGGAGAGAAACTCAAACACCAAATACAGTTTGGACTCCTGCATCAACACATCCAGCAGTCTAAAGAGAGAATGAGGGTGAAGTAGGAAGAAAAAAAAAAAAAAGAAGAAAAAGACATGGACTGTAATGTTAATGAGAGACTGGTTGCTCGACGGTGTGAAAGCAGGGTTAGAGAAATGCTTTTCAGGCAGAGACACTTACACCGACACAAACGTTTATGCATTACAAAACCTTGAACAGGCAGCTTTTAATCATACAGAGACATTAGACATTATTATTTTTCTTGATAGGAAATATAAAAAGATGCGTCATTCTGACAATTTAAGTACAACATATTTGTGATTCGAACATTGGCTGGATCTTGGCCAACTGCTAAGATGCAGAGCAACACTCTGAGAAGCGTCCTCTCTATCTGCACATGATTGGTTAGTGTTGTACTGCTGGACTAACAGGGGAGAGAAGATATCAATTTGGAATATCAATTGAAAAAATAAAAAATAACACATGAAGTACACACACACCGTACGACATTGGGGTGCTGTAGCTCTTTGAGCAGTGAGATCTCACGGACAGCAGTGCTAGGCACGCCCTCTTCCTCACTCTCCAGACGAATCTTCTTCAGAGCCACCACCTGACCTGTGGACTTGTGCCGACCCTTATACACCACGCCGTATGTACCTAAGAGGGGAAACACAGGTTATTTTTCATTCCACCTTAACTTGTGAATTTAATTGTATACAGTACAGGCCAAAAGTTTGGACACACCTTCTCATCTATCGGTCAATGTGTTTTCTTTTTTTTCATGACCATTTACATGGTAGATTCTCACTGAAGGCATCAAAACTATGAATGAACACAAAAAAAGGTCTCCACAGTCACCGGACCTGAACCCGATCGAGATGGTTTGGGGTGAGCTGGACCGCAGAGTGAAGGCAAAGGGGCCAACAAGTGCTAAACACCTCTGGGAACTCCTTCAAGACTGTCGGAAACCATTTCAGGTGACGACCTCTTGAAGCTCATCGAGAGAATGCCAAGAGTGTGCAAAGCAGTAATCAGAGCAAAGGGTGGCTATTTTGAAGAAACTAGAATATAAAACGTGTTTTCAGTTATTTCACCTTTTTTTGTTAAGTACAAATTTAAGTTTGTTAAGTTTTGATGCCTTCAGTGAGAATCTACCATGTAAATGGTCATGAAAATAAAGAAAACACATTGAATGAGTGAAGGTGTGTCCAAACCTTTGGCCTGGACTGTATATACAAAAACAAGGAATGCAGCAAAGATGAACTGTAGTTGAATTTTACTTGTAATTAAGCGCTTTCTTTTCAAATTTTGTAAATTTTGTTTCAGATTTAAGATTTACATTTACATTTAGGCATTTGGCAGACGCTCTTATCCAGAGCGACTTACATTTTTTTTTTTTATCCCATTATACATCTGAGCAGTTGAGGGTTAAGGGCCTTGCTCAAGGGCCCAACAGTGGCAACTTGGTGGTTGTGGGGTTTGAACCTGGGATCTTCCGAACCGTAGTCCAATGCCTTAACCACTGAGCTACACCTGGCCCTGGTGTGATGACGATGACGGATTCAAACTTCACTGTAACCATGCAAGCTATGCCTCCCTATTACATCAGCGTGAATATAACATTAGGTAAGTTTAAAAGATGCAAAACCAGTAATAAAACCATAGACTGTACAAGGGAAAAAAATAAATATGTATAAAAATAATAATGAGAGCTGTAAGGAAAACATGCTGTTCTTTGCACAATTATTATTTCCACTGTTGTTAATTTGTCATAAATACAAATGTATTAAATGCCACCGAACACCCTTTTCCTCCAAATTCTGTGAGCAAATTAGTCTGAAACTCACTCCTGACACGCTTACAAAACACAGAGAGCGCTAATTATTATTTTTTTTTTTAATCATGCGTTAGAAGCCAAGGATACTCGCAACCATTCGTCCCGCACACTCACTGTCGAGTCTTTGGAGGAGTTTGTGGGGTAAAGCGTCACCGTTTCTTTATTATCCGATAGGTGGTACACTCTGATCTATTCAAACACTGGCTAAGTTTTTATAAAAATAATAATTATGAAATATGACAGCTATACGTGCTGCTCAGTAACAGCATATAAAATCAAATTAAACCTGGGTGATAATATTCTATTGGATGGTGACTAGTGATTCCCGTCAGTAATGATAATTTTTTTATTATTATTACTTGTGAAGTACATACTTTAGTAAATTATAATATATAATTATACAAATTATACATAGTAGGTCAGCGCTCACATTACTCTGTCTACTGACATATATGTATGTGATATATGTATGTGATTATATATATATATATATATATATATATATATATATATATATATATATATATATATATATAAATAAATCATCTAAAAAAAACTGTGTGCAATCACATCAAATATATACAAGCCTATAAACCTTTGTTTTTTTGACTGCATTGCTGCTGGATATCTGAAATTAAAAACAAAAAAAAACCCACTCACCTTCACCAATTTTCTCTATCTTCAGGTAGTCTTCCATCATTAAATGTTCTCTTTTAAGAAAAAAGAAAAACAAAACATGATTGCAATGCATGCGCAGTAAGCCAGTATACATTTTTAACAGTACCCGAGTTATTTATTCATTATAATGAAATAAAAGTCATATTTAATTGTGTTAAAGTCTTGGGACTGTACCTCATAGACTTAACACAAGACAGTTATGGACAATTAATTAAAATGATTTTACAAAAAAAAAGTCAGATATAAATCACCCCTAAAGCAACACATACATCAGTGCCAAACTTCAACGACCACCTTTAGCTTACCATGACTATTTTTGAACAGTTTTTAACTGGGTTAGATACTAAATGTAGTTATTAAACACTGTAGCTATTTGTTTATTAGGTAGTGATGTCACAGATTTTTTTAATTCAGGTTAGTAACAGCTTTTGATTAACGTTAACGCCTGAACTGATTACAGTGCTGGCTGGTGTTTTAATCTTAACTGAACATTTCAGCTAATGAGATCATATTAAGTCAGTAATGTAGATTTATGACTATGATTTAGTACATTTATGTATATAATTGATGTGTGTAAAAGTTACATACGGTACAGAATGTACACTGCTGTTTCTAGCTCGTGTGTGCTTTAAGCTAACTCTGTGAGCTCGACATGCTACTTCTGCTAACTTAACTCACCGCTATCACTTCTCACAGACCGACGGGATAAATTATTAGCAATATTACTACACATATCTAAGCTAAAATCAGTTTTAAGAAAGAGAACTTACCAAATGCAGACTTATTTTCGACCCTGCGAAGCCGTGAGGAAAGTGTGCAGTTACTAACTACTGAATTTCGCTGCTTCAAACTGGCCGCGGAGACGGAATTCAAAACGGACCAATCAAATCGCAGGGAGATTTTCAAACGCACCAATGAGAAGCAGGCAGAGCTGCAGCGGGAGACATTGTTTAAACGCGGCTTCATATCTGGAATGTGTGTGCGAGTTGCCAAAT
The DNA here is from genome assembly GCA_030522415.1 of Channallabes apus. Lineage (NCBI taxonomy): Eukaryota > Metazoa > Chordata > Actinopteri > Siluriformes > Clariidae > Channallabes > Channallabes apus. The sequence goes on along the minus strand of CM060116.1, from coordinate 1,769,339 downwards.
CCATAGTCATCCCGCACAAACCGTCCCATTTCTTAGACAGTACTGTATTTTAATCCTCAAGGGAAATTCGACTTTTTTTTAAACTTTTAAAGGATTCTCAAGCTTTTGCAGCCAGAAAACGGCCACATTCCCAAAGTCTCCTGGCCAATGTGACCCTGTACAGGATAAACGGTATAGAAGCTGGGAGGAAAAAAAATTAAATAAATAAAAAATAAAAACAAAAGTTATATATATATATAATTTTGTATTTGTTTGTTTCATTTATTAATATTCAAGTCAATCTTATTTATATAGAACTTTTAAAAGTGGTCATTTTCTCAAAGCAGCTTAAAAAATTAAGAAAATTAATAGAAGTGTGTATGAATTTAAATAATATCGAGATTGTGAGATTGCCCCTGATGGCGACATTGGCAAGGAAAAACTCCTTGAGATGGCAATAGGAAGAAACCTTGAGAGGAACCAGACTCAACGGGGAACCCATCATCATTTGGGTGATAACAGATAACAGGAATTATATAATGACATCATATGTGTTAGGCTGCTGGAAGTTTAACCAAAGTTGTCCAAGTTATCATGGAGTCCAGTTCAGCGCAGGGATGAGTCATATATATATTCATTCATTCATTCATTCATTTTCTATACCGCTTAATCCTGTGTTCAGGGTCGCGGAGGACCTGGAGCCTATCCCAGGAGACTTCAGGCACTAGGCGGGGTACACCCTGGACAGTGTGCCAATCCATCGCACACACACATACACACACTCACACGCCCAATCACACACTACGGGCAATTTAGGAACGCCAATTAGCATATCTTTGGACTGTGGGAGGAAACCGGAGTACCCGGAGGAAACCCACCAAGCACGGGGAGAACATGCAAACTCCACGCACACAGAGACGGGAATCGAGCCTGGCCGGGGAATCGAACCCAGACCCTGGAGGTGCAAGGCGACAGTGCTAACCACTACACCACCGTGCCGCCTATATATATATATATATATATAAATCACTGTTCAATGTTAGCTTAACTTGCATGTTTTTGGACTATGTAAGAAAACTGGAGTGGAGTGCCCAGGGCAAAACCACCAAGCACAGGGAGAACATTCAAACCCCATGCACATAGACCGAACTCTGACCATGGAGGAGCAATGCCACAGGGCTAAACACTATGCCGGTATAACCATTTATATAGATATAAATAGAGACACAACAGAACCGCTATATTTATGGCGCTTTTCCACTGCATAGTACGGCACAGCACGGTTCAGTACAGCTCACTTTGGTTCGGCTCAGTTCGGCTCGGTTTGCGCTTCCACTGCAGTTTACTAACGCTTTAGAGTGGGTGGGATTATTCACGTGTCGATCCTTCTCTGGCTGTTCTAAATATAGCGGTTCTGTTGTGTCTCGTGTCACAAGTTCAGTGGCGCAGTAATGACGATTTTCTCCGGCCAATCAGTGACCAGCAGAGTTTACATGTCACGTTTTGGTAACGGTTCGGCGCGCTTGGAACCTCGGCTGAGGTGGTACTAAAAAAAGGACCAGGTACCAGGTACTGTTCCCAGTGGAAAACCCCCCAAAAGTGATCTGAACTGAACCGTGTCGTGCCGTACTATGCAGTGGAAAAGCGCCATTAGAACACCAGCGAAGCATCGGACGCACCTTTTTGTATTAACCAAAAATTTTCTTTGGCTGCCATCAGCCTCTTTTGAAACAAACTCCTTCATCTCGCTGTTAAAAACATCCACATGCCGGGAATGAAGAACACCATGCCGTCGATATGCTCCATTGTTGTGTGTTTGTTTGTGGCGTGTTTACGATGATGTCACGGCAGTAGAGGCGCCACAACTATAACGACATGTGAATAATCCAGCCCACTAGCGGTACTAAACTGCAGTGGAAGCGCAAACCTAGCCAAATTGAGCCGAACCAAAAGGTTTCCCGGCGGTGGGTCGCTCGGCGGGGGTGGTAGGTGGCGCGCAACGTTGCGGGGTTCGGGTACGCGTATCTCCGCGGCCCTTGGGGCTAGAAGGCTGGGGGAGGTCTTGTTGGGTTCGTCTCGGGGCCCTGGGCATGGGCGTCCAGGTTTCCCATGGCTGGGTCTCTCCGGGCCGGCGTGAGATGCGCACAACCACCCTCACTCTCCCCAGGGCTGGTTCTACAAATATAATTGAGCTGTACTGAACCGTGCTGTGCCGTACTATGCAGTGAAAAAGCGCCATTAGGAACCCCTGTAGTCCAACTAGGGACCCCCCCCCCCCCCCCCCCGTGTTAATCAGTCAGAATACAGGCCTAACAAGTTTGGCTTTACATATTATGTTCATGTGGATGGATTATTAACTTCAGGGTTATTCTGTTTAGGTTTTGTGGCTTTCATAAATTCATAAGGGAATGGCTGCTGTAATAAAGTGCTACACTTGATGTCACGTGCTCCTGTCCTTTGATTGTCCTTTGTTCCTACTTCCTAAGCTTTTAGTTCCTCTGTATATAAAAGCTTGTTCAGTAAACAGAGCTTGGAACAAAGCCCCTTCCTGGGTCACCACCCCACCGGCCCGCCCGCCTGATTTCATGTTTACACTGTTCGGGCTGGACGCCGAGTCTGCGCATGCGCGTTGTATGATGACAGTTCCATAGCAACCGCTGAGGATAACATGGTAAGCGGCTAATCCGAGGTTTTTAACGCGTATTAAAGTGATTTGCTGTTAAATAGATTTAAAGCTGGACGAGGCATCTTACGACAAAACAGTCAAACAAACGTTAAACAAACGCAGTCGAATAATTCCGTTAATTCGATGTAATAGATTGTGGAATTCATGCGCCCAAGCTAATACACGTTAGCTTCTGATGATCTGGGCTTAAACAAACCTAATCCTGATGGTGCAGTTTAAACTTTCCTGGGTCATTAATATCAACTGCTCATGTGTTTTTACAGGCAAAATCAACCACGATTAAAGAGGCTCTGGCGAAGTGGGTAAGAAATAATCACTGCCTGATCCTATAACCTGATTATTATTATTATTATTATTATTATTATGACCAGCATTTAGTAAACCCCATAAAACCCAAAGCATTTTAGCCATTATTTATTAATATTTGTAAAATAAAGATACAGTATATAGGGCTTAGGATTGTGCGTTATAGAGTGACGTATCCTTTTTTTTCCAGCACAATCTAAGCAATATGATGAACTGAATCTTATTTCATTTTTTAACTATACAAATATGACCCAAAATAGGTCATATAGGAAAAGAAGAAGTGCAGATACACTCACTCACTCATCGTCTATACCGCTTTATCCTGTATACAGAGTCCAGGGGGGCTGGAGCCTATCTCAGGAGACTTAGGGTACGAGGCGGGGTACCCCTTAGATGGGGTGCCAAGCTGTTACAGGGCACATATACACACACACTCACACGCTTGTTCACACACTCCGGGCAAATTGGAAGCGGCAATTAGTCTAATCTGCTTGTCTTTGGACTGTGTGAGGAAACCCACCAAGTACGGGGAGAACATGCAAACTCCACACAAACAGACCCCGAGGCAGGAATCGAATCCGGACCCTGGACAATGCTGACCACTACACCACCGTGCAGCTCTTTGGTTGTTTCTGAAAACCCAAATACTCAGTTTGAAGTCTGAAGCCTTCCTGTAACACACACAACGCACACCCACCGGCAAGGCTTATATATACTGTGTACATATATATATATATACACGGAGTATATACTGTATGTGCTGTGTTGCCTGCACAGATGTGTGCCACTTGAGTTTAAGAGTAAAATAAATGTCAGTGTACTGTGCTTGATCTTTCCCCAGGAAGAGAAATCAGGAGAAAAAGCAGGTGATGCCAAAGAAGTGAAGCTCTATGGCCAAATCCCACCTATTGAAAAGATGGATGCGTCTCTCTCCACCCTCACTAACTGCGAGTGAGTTTTCTTTTCTTCATGTGTTTCTGTGTTATACCGATTAAGAGGGAGTTGCGTAACATTTGTCATGTTCGTCATTCAGGAAACTGTCCTTGTCAACCAACTGTATTGAAAAAATCGCCAACCTGAATGGATTAAGTAAGTGTGTGTGTGTGTGTGTGTGAGTCTGACTCTTAACATTTCAATGTTTCTGTAAAGCTGCTTTGTGACTGTGTTAAACATGCCAGAATTTAAGAATTTATGTAAACTTGTGAAAAACAAAAACATTTGAATCTTTTTGTGAAGGTTAAAAAAATATTATTCATTGTATGTAACTAATACATAATTTTGCTCCTTTTTTTAGAGAACCTCAAAATATTATCCTTGGGTCGTAACAACATCAAAAACCTTAACGGACTAGTGAGTGAGCGTTATACTGTACATCTGACTTGTTTGATTGTGAAGATTAACATGATTTACAACATGGTATACAAGGATATTTTTATTCTTTCATTGTCTGTTTGTAAGTACTGTACTGTATACTGTCTTATTTCTGATGAGTCTCACTAACTAGTGGTTATCTTGTGGACACACAGTTGTTTAGTCCCAATCCTGTGAGTTCTCATCACATTGTGTGTGTGTGTGTGTGTGTGTGTGTGTGTGTGTGTGTGTGTGTGTGTGTGTGTGTGTGTAAATGCTCTAGAGATGGGGAAAAATCTATTCAGTTATTAATTGCGATTCACTGACTCAATTAAAAAAAAATATTTTTACATTCATAATAGAGAAATAGATAGAACGGTCGATCATGCGGTGACCAGAATTGGCTGGGTTTTAGTCTGATCGGCTGAATAAACCTAGGCAATATGATGAACTGATGGAGGCAATATGAAGAACATACAGGTATATTACAGAGTCCAGGGGGACTGGAGCATATCTCAGGAGACTTAGGGCATGAGGCGGGCTACACCTTGGATGGGGTGCCAAGCTGTTACAGCGCACACACACATACACACGCTGGTTCATGCACCACGGGCAAATTGAAATATATATATATATATATATATATATATATATATATATATATATATGTGTTGCAGATATTTATAGAATTGAATTTCTTTTATTAAATTGACACGAAGGTATCGTGATAATATTGGATGTGGTGGTGACTGGTGCTTCCCATGACTAGTTTTTACTGTTAGATTTTTTTTTTTAACCATTTTATATTTTATATTTTCCGACCACATTTCTCCTGTGAAGCTGACCCTTCAGCACTATCCTTCCAGCTTTTGATAATGTGTTGAAGGGATATTAACCCTTAATCTCCTCGGTTGCTTTCTTTGCTTGATGCAGGCCAGTAATTTGACGATCCTGAAATGGTGACCTTTTTTTTGGTCAGGTAGTGTTTTTAAAAAAAAAAAAACAGGGCAAACCAGTCCCACACACCTTTAGGTAATATATTCTAATCAGGGCCGTGGTGGATTCAGAAGCTTGTACTGGTAACACTTAGGTACAGTAGGTGGAAATTTACCCATTAATCATTTACAGGCTACCATGAACAAACACACCTATGGGCAATTTAGCATAACCAGTCCATCTGTCACCCTAAACAACACCAGCAATCAATATATAAACAAATATGATGTGGTCCTGCCGTTATTATTGTTTGCAGCTGGGATACATTGATTATATATTGATGAATTGATTTGATTCTATTATAAAATATAATCAGATTCGTCTTTGAACAACTGACTTTAACCAGGATGAAACGAACATTTGACTGAAAATTAACAAATACAAATAGCACCATATGGTCTCATGTTAATTAACATGGCTTTTCTTCAGAGCTGAGCTTCATTTCAGTTCAGATGCACCCTTGGCTTCGCCATTTCTACAGATTTTGCAATTCATTTGTGCTCTTGTGTCATGTAGGAGGCAATAGGGGATACGTTGGAGGAACTGTGGATCTCCTACAATCTCATAGACAAGCTAAAGGGGATCCATGTAATGAAGAAGCTCCGTGTCCTATACATGTCCAACAACTTGGTCAAAGAGTGGGGTGAGCATGTCCTCCAGTTCATAAATTACAGCGTATATTGCTTTTTGTAAACAACGAAATGACTGTTAAGCTGTTATGGGGACTGTGTGTCATGTCAGGGGAGTTTGTGAAACTGGCAGAGCTTTCGACACTGGTAGACCTGGTGTTTGTGGGCAACCCTTTAGAAGAGAAGTACTCCACTGAGGGCACCTGGATAGATGAGGCCACCAAGAGAGTCCCTAATCTGAAAAAGCTTGATGGTAAGGATGATGCTATGCTTTGTAAACCCTTGCTTCATTAGCTTTAATGTGAACTTAGATCAATACAAATGTATGCTGAAGCAAAACCCGAGTGAAGTTTTAAATCCTTTAATAAATTTGGGAAAAAATTTAAACGCATTTCCTTGTTACTATACAAAGTATAAAGTTACAGACAAATGCATGCATCCATGCCAATACTCATTCATTTGATTCATATGATTTTTACACATATTCATGCATTTTACTTGAATATTTAATATTAAATGAAATGCTCAGTTTTCATGTTGCCTGTTCCAAGTTTATTATATTTGATGAATTGTAGGTGTAGTCTTTAGTAAGATGAAATGCTGACTCTTTCCATTCCTCCAACTGTCATTTCCAGGGATCCCAGTGATTAAGCAAGAAGAGGAAGAGAAAGAGGCAGAAAGTTAATATTTTTTACTATTCTACAATTTTTATTCACTACAACATGCTAGCGATGAAGAGCCTTTGTAGTATTTGCGGGTTTTATACGTGGACTTAATGTTAATTTATACAGTTCTAACAGCTGATACAAACTTTAAAAAATATTATTTAAAAAAACAAATAAATAAATAAATAATAAAGGTCTTACATATAAGCTGATGCACTTCACCAGTTTATGACAACTTTGTGGCATTATGTAGCTTTCTGTAGTTGTCTCTGTGACTGTAATATAAACATATCATATTTATGATGTTGTAAATTTTTGGGTGTACTGAACAACACACTAAAGGCACAAATGGAAAAATTTTAACATTTTGTAACAAATTGAAGAAGAAATTAAGAATCTATAATAACGGTTGCATTTTAAAATGTAAAATCCGTCTAGTCTTTTTTTTATTGTTTGTTTTAGCAGTAATTTTGAAAGGTTTTTGCAATGTGATTTTTACTTTTTTAAGGCAAATTTCTATGATGTAAAATTATGTGTGATCGATATATCAATATATTTAAAACATCTGTTGCAATAAAAAAAAAGTATGTTTTTGTCATCAAAAGTGAGTGAGAGTCAAATTGACATTTTCCCCTCGTTTTATCGGTGTGAAACACTTATTTTGCCCGCCAGGGGGCAGCAGCACATTTTACAAAACAGTAAAGTTCTTTAAAATGGAATTAAATGTAATTTCCCCCCCTCTGTTCCAGGTGAACATATTTTAGCTGCACAAGATACAAATTCACTTATACAAACAATAAAAATTGTTGATGGACATGCAACCAATACACATCATAAGTAAATGATGGCAACAGGAAACACCATACAGTATATGGCTATGACAGTCAGTACAGGTGTCCACAATCTGTTTGAAATATGAAACTATGTAGTCAAACTATAGGTAGGACTGTACTTGTTGATTTTGCTAGTGAGATTATTAATACAATTTTGTTATACCTACATTTGTGGAGATTACTGTACTCCCCTACACTGCAGAACGGCTTTACTCCTGAATCTGTTTGAAATAGCTGTCACTTTTCACATGATTACAATATTGAAAGAGTAAAAGTATAACATGCAAGATTCAGGCGTAAAAAATGTGATTATACAATTAACTATCCACAGTCAACAGGGGGAAAAAATAAATAAATATATATATATATATATATATATATATATATATATATATATTCCTGTTAACTGTTTCCCTGTTTTAATTTATTTATTTGTTTTTATATATATATATATATATATATATATATATATATATATATTCATTCATTCATTCATTCATTCCCTATACCGCTTAATCCTGTGTTCAGGGTTGCGGAGGACCTGGAGCCTATCCCAGGAGACTTCGGGCACTAGGCGGGGTACACCCTGGACAGGGTGCCAATCCATCGCAGGGCACACACACATACACACACTCACACACCCAATCACACACTATGGGCAATTTGGAAACGCCAATTAGCCTAACCTGAATATCTTTGGATTGTGGGAGGAAACCGGAGTACCCGGAGGAAACCCACCAAGCACGGGGAGAACATGCAAACTCCATGCACACAGAGACGGGAATCGAGCCTGATATATATATATATATATATATATATATATATATATATATATATATATATTATTTTATTTTATTTTTTTTTTACATGTGTGTGTGTGTATGTGTGTGTGCCCTGAGATGGATTGGCACCCTGTCCAGGGTGTACCCCGCCTAGTGCCCGAAGTCTCCTGGGATAGGCTCCAGGTCCCCCGCGACCCTGAGCACAGGATTAAGCGGTATAGAAAATGAATGAATGAATGAATGTTTTCAGTTATTTCACCTTTTTCTTCAAAATAGCCCCCCTTTGCTCTGATTACTGCTTTGCACACTCTTGGCGTTCTCTCGGTGAGCTTCAAGAGGTCGTCACCTGAAATGGTTTCCAACAGTCTTGAAGGAGTTCCCAGAGGTGTTTAGCGCTTGTTGACCCCTTTTCCTTCACTCTGCGGTCCAGCTCACCCCAAACCATCTCGATCGGGTTCAGGTCCGGTGACCTTTTTTTGTTAAGTACAAACTCCACATGTGTTCATTCATAGTTTTGATGCCTTCAATGAGAATCTACCATGTAATGTCATGAAAATAAAGAAAACATTGAGTGAGTGAAGGTGTGTCCAAACTTTTGGCCTGTATATATATATATATATATATATATATATATATATATATATATATAAAACTATAACTTCTTTACTTTATATATAAAGTAAAGTAACTAAATGGAAAGGGGGCAAATCAGTGTTTTATTGATACGATATGTGGTTTTCTATTAGATTTAACTAATTCAATAGGTTCTGGACTTCACACGAGAAAGGTGATATTTTAAAAAGTGGCATTTATGTAGATAGAGTGGTCTTTTTTTTTTTAACGGAAGCAGCTGTCACGTGATTGGAACGAAAAGTCTTCCGTCACTGGTCACGTGACGTGCCAGAACGAATCAACCGCGCGAACAGGGCTCGTGCAGGTTTAATGTCGCACATTAGCGACGCATTCTGTTATAAAATGCAGAGTGAAGAATGTAAAAAGAATATAAAAGCTAAAGAGGTTATAACCGCGCTGTGTAGGGTTCTTTCGGCGCTGGGTGTTGAGGCGGTTCCCGCCGCTGAGGTGTTCAGGAGAGCCAAATTCAACCGGACAGAGGCGGTCAGGGTCTCATTATAACTTCACCAAAACCATATTTCACACAGCACAGTGTCTAATGTAACGTCTTTACTGAGCGGGTACGTTAACGATTAAGTTGTCTAAACTAAAATATGTATATATACATCTCTTGTTTTCAACTGAAGGCGCCAGACTTGTGGTGTTTGCTGTCGAGTCTCCTGAGGAAGGGCTTTGAACCAGACTGCGCATGCGCAGAACAAACCAAACGGTCTACCTCAGGTACTGACACCATGTCTAAACTGTTTTACTGATTATATTTCAATAAATAAATGTAATTGACAGCGATGCTGAGTATCTGAGTATTCCTCCAGTATAACCTGTGTGTGTGTGTGCGTGCGTGTGTGTGTGTGCGCGCGATGATGATGAATTGAATAAGATAAATCTTTATGAATCTAGGAGGACATTCAATTCAGTTTTATTTGTATAGCGCTTTTAACAATTGACATTGTCTCAAAACAGCTTTACACAATCAAAAGAATTATTTAAGTTTGTATGGAATGTGAATGTGTATGAATCAAAATGTTCAGATATTCCCTGGTGAGCAAGCCCGAGGGCAACAGTGGCAAGAAAAAACTCCCTGAGATGGTAATAGGAAGAAACCTTGAGAGGAACCAGACTCGACAGGGAACCCATCCTCATCTGGGTGAAACAGACAGCAGGAAATGATCTGCATTTATACAGTGTGTTAGGTGGCAGACAGTTCAGCTATAATAGTTGATGTTAATATGGAGTCCAGGTAGTTATTGGAGACTCAGGTAGACTTGTAGGAAGTTCCAGTCCTGAATTATCGAACTGTCAAGTCCCCAGAGAAACAGCTGACAACACCAGTCAGGGCCAGAACCGTCTTCTAGGTATAGAGAGAATCATCACCAGACGCATCCCAAAGAGACACACGGGGCATCCATGTGACGAGATCTCCAAGCAGAAGCGGGGCACCAGGATGGGTCAGACAGGTCCGGAGGGTAGAGGGAGTCTGGATCACTGGCAGCTCAGGAACGACATGTGTAGCTCGACAGAGAGAGAGAAGGAGTGACAGGGGGAGAGAGGAAAGAGGGGGAGAAAGAGAAGAAGAGGAGAGATGGCAGTTGGGTATGGTCACTGTCACATAATGTGAATGTATGTTTACTGTAGAGTGCAAGCAGGGACTCCGGCAGGACTAACTATGACATCATAACTAAAAGGGAGAGCCAGAAGGAAACACAAACATGAGGGGAAACTGAGATGTAAAGCAAACGATCACCTCACAGTCAACAAACCTGAGTGATCAATGAGAGTGAGGAAGACAGCATCTAAACATACCAGTTCACCATAATACTCTACGTCCATGAGTCCCCCAGATCTGCTCCTTTACCTAAGGCTAATCTATTTATAAAAATGTTTGGCTAAATAAATAGGTTTTTAGCCTAGACTTAAACACTGAGACTGTGTCTGAGTCCCGAACACTATTTGGAAGTTGTTGTTGGTCTTTCAGCTGCTCCCGGCAAGGGGTCGCCACAGCGGAATATCCAGTCCGCACTACAACGACTATTCCATAATTTTGGGGCTTTGTAAGAAAAAGTTCTGCCCCCAGCTGTAGTTTTCATAATACGCGGTACTGACAAGCAGCCTGTATCCTTTGATCGAAGTAGGTGTGACGGATCGTAAGACACTTGCAGTTCACTCAGATAGTGCGGCGCGAGACCATTTAATGCTTTATATGTCAAGAGAAGTATTTTAAAATCAATGCGAAATTTCACAGGGAGCCAGTGCAGTGAAGATAAGATAGGGGAGATGTCTTATCTTCTGGTTCTAGTGAGGACTCTTGCTGTTGCATTCTGGACTAACTGAAGCATCTTTATGCACCTAGCTGAACAACTAGACAGTAAGGCATTACAATAGTCCAACCTAGAGGTGATAAAAGGATGAACTAGTTTTTCTGCATCATTTAGCGACAATATATTTCTTATTTTGGCAATATTTCTGAGGTGAAAGAATGCTATCCTGGTAATATTATCTACATGAGCTTCAAATGAAAGGCTGGAATCTATAATCACGCCGAGGTCTTTTACTGTTGCACTTGATGGAACAGAAAGGCCATCTAAAGTTACGGTGTGATCTAAAATTTTACTCCTAGCTGTATGCGGTCCTATGACTAGAACTTCTGTCTTATCCGGATTAAGCAGAAGGAAGTTAATTAGCATCCAATTTCTTATGTCCTGAACACATTGCTCAACTTTAGTAAGATGTTTTTTCTCATCAGGTTTTGCTGAGACATATAACTGTGTCGTCAGTATAACAATGAAAACTAATACCATGTTTACGGATTATGTTGCCCAGAGGAAGCATGTAAAAGGAAAAAAGAAGTGGGCCTAAAACTGAACCCTGCGGAACGCCAAACTCCACTAGAGAACATGCAGAATAATCACCATTTAAGTCTACATACTGATAACGATCGGTCAAATCGGATCTGAGCCAGGAGAGGGCTGTCCCCTTAATTCCTACTACATCTGTGAAGAAGAATACTATGATCAATGGTGTCAAAAGCTGCACTGAGGTCGAGTAATACAAGCATAGTTACACACCCCTGATCAGAGGCCAATAGGAGGTCATTTACTACTTTAACAAGTGCTGTTTCTGTGGTGTGATGAGGCCTAAATCCTGACTGATACAGTTCATGTATGCCATTTCTATGTAGATATGAGCATAGCTGCTCTGCTACTATCTAAAGGGATGTTTGATATTGGCCTGTAATTGGACAGCTGACAGGAGTCGAGATCAGGTTTCTTAATTATCGGTTTGATAACTGCTAATTTAAAAGATTTTGGAACATGACCAATGCTGAGTGAGGAATTAATTATTCTCAACAGCGGTTCTGTTATTACTGGTACTATCTGTTTAAGAAAATGTGTCGGTATAGGATCTAATATACAGGTTGATGAGTTTGCAGATGAGTGAAATAAGTTCATTCTCTTCAAGGGGAGTAAAGTATTCTAGGTTCCGATCTGACATGGCTAGGTTAACATCTGCATCAATTACATTGTTCGGATTCAAAGCCTCAATTTTATGCCTAATATTTTCAATTTTATTATTAAAAAATTTCATGAAGTCCTCACTATTGCATGATGTTGTGGAGATTTCCGCAGTCGTCTTATTTCTGGTTAATTTGGCTACGGTATTAAATACAAATCTAGGATTATTTTTATTTTCTTCTATAAGAGTGGAGAGATACGTTGATCTAGCTACACTAAGAGCTTTCCTATAGTTCAGGATGCTCTCTTTCCATGCTATTTGAAATACTAACAATTTAGTTTGACGCCATTTACATTCTAATTTCTGAGCGGTCTGTTTTAAAGTGCGCGTGTGATCATTATACCAGGGAGCGAGTTTCTTATCTCTAATAATTTTTCTTTTAAATGGAGCTACATTATCTAAGGTACAACGAAATATCAACTCTAAATATTCAGTCGCCTGATCGAGTTCTGTGGGGTCAGACGGTGATCTACTCGAAGTTGGTAACTCTGGGAGATTTCTGGAGCCACAGGCTCCAAAAAGAGTAAAAAAATATATATATAATAATACACACAATATAAATATAAAGGTAATAAATAACCTAAAAGTAAAAAAGAAAAATCCACAAGCTAGACACAGGATAGACCGGAGGAACCAGATTCTGATGTAGAATTTACATTAACGGTGCCGAGTTACAGTATATTGCACATGATCTTGCTAAATGATATTACAGACAATATTATGGTTGATATGTTTAATTGATATTGATGATGCTTGCAGGTACCCAGTTTCGCTTCGTGCAGTCTGCCCTCTGGCACAGCGGTTATGGGGGTTGGTGGGTCATCGGACCGCGGGCCTGTGACATCACAGAGGAAGTTGGGAGCCGGGATCTGCTGCTGGCCTTCAGTTGGCTTATTGCTTCAGGAAACCTGCTCGAAGCTCTGCTACGAGACAGACTTTTGGAGTTGGATGTCCTCTCGTCAGCAGCAGGGGTGAGACTCTGGGATCCGCTGAAATGCTTAGACTGGTAGTTTTAGACAGGTCAGGGGGTAAACTGGGAGTATGGTGGTGGAGGAAACAAACATTGCATGTGTTTCAGGTTTGCTTTGACCTGTCGTGACAGTTAAGTGATATGAATCTCTGTGAGGGTTTTTATTTGAGTCTCCTTATTGGGAAATTTATCAAAAGTTCATGAGCAAATAGAATTTCATATCAAATTTTTTTGTAAATGGTCCTGCAAATTATATATGAGCAAAATAGTTCTATGTCTAACTATTATAAGCAAGCCCTATTGTCGTCGTCATCATCATCATTATGGCATGTTGTGATTTACAAATGTTTTGAGATGTAATTGACAATACAGGCCACAAAACAATTGTCAGAACTTAAAACCTGTTAAGTAAGTGCACATTACATACTATCTTTTAGCGTTATCTTTTAGTGTTATGTACTGATCAGTTTTATTTATTTATTACAATCCCTTTTTATAATACACTGCCTGGTCAAGAAATAAAAATCACACACACTCAGATTTAATTCATTCACCATTAACTTTGATTTACAGTGCATGAAAATGTTTAAAAATGATTTCTCTTGCTCCCTGAACCACACTTTTGTGCCACCAGGGAAGGAAACCTCCACAGATCTGATAACCTGGTGATTCAGTACAATCAGCTGGTCATCTGACTTTATTTTATTGCAACATAACATTACTGAGTCCTGAGCGACTGAAGCATCACCAGATCAGAACACTGTCTCCACAGGCTTGTACAGTGGACACTATGTTGGGTGCATCTGACTCTGACACGCCCATCGCTCTGGAATAGGCTCATTCAGGACTCATCAGGTCACATGACAATTTTCCATCACTCCAAAGTCCATTCTTTATGCTCCCTAGCAAATGAAAAAAAAATGTAATAACCGTAACAATTAGGTTTCTCTTGGACACACAGCTGTTCATCATATTGTGTGAATATCGACATGCTCTTACTTTCACTATTAAATATAGCTCTGATTTCTACTCGACACTTTTTTATGATGCGACTTCCCCATGCGTTTATGTGATCTCCAGTCATATATTATTTCAGATCACATTTCTTCATCTAAGATAACCGTTCAGAACTATCCGTCCATGTTCTGATAATGTGTTGATGTGCTCTTAACCCAGTTTTAGTAATTTCAGATTTCCTTAGTTATTTTCTTTGCTTGATGCAGCCCAACAATTTGATTCTTCTGAATTGGACACAATTTTTCTTTTCCCAGGCAGTGTATGTTTGTGAGGTTTTGGCTGCCTGCTGTGGGTCATGAAAGCTACAGGATTTAAAGTTATCGAAATTCATACCTCTGATACAAAGCTGTTAAGGTTACTTACTGAAAAAATATATTCACGACATGGCCTTATTGTGCACACTGCTCTTTGTTCAGGCTGTGAGAGACAATGATTGCGTCCCATTCCATAAGCTGTAATCGCTGTAATATCTGATGGGATTACTGATGTTTTCCAAATGTTCTGGGGGGGAAAAATTATATTAGGTGAACGAGCAAAGCCCGGTGCTTATACTTTATCCAGAACACAAGATGTCTCCACAGGGTTAGGTTTGTCTTTGAGCCTGCTACTTCACAGCCTCAAAGATAGATGAAGGCTAAGACATCTCTGTGTTCTGATGCCGGCTGCTCTGTGTGAAGTCATGACCGAGATCTTTGGCTTTTCTTCATTCAGGAGATGACGTGTGTTCAGAATTTCAAAGGACTGTCTGTGACTTGCAGAGCGTTTCTAATAAAAGACTTTCGACAACCTAGGGACATGGTTTCAGCCCTGGCCCAGTAATGCTTTCATTTCTCTCTTTTTATTTTTTTTCATACATACATCATGTTGTGATTTTTAAAAAAGGTTATTTATCCTCTTAATCCTTAAATAAAATGTAATCTCTTTATCACAGCAGTCAGCTTCTATAAAGACTTCTTTTCTTAACAGATTTATACAGTAATGTAGAAGTAATTTAGGAATGTGTTTTGAAGAGGAATCCTTAAAAATAAATGAATAAAACCATTAAATCATTGATCAGGTAAAGTGTGAAGATTTTCTGTATTTATTTTTATATAAGTCTTTCAGTATGCTGTGAACATGCAAGCAGCTGTGGTATAAACTGCTCACTTTGGTCAGAACCACACGGAAACCAGCGAGCATTGTAACCGTGCAACAACAAAACACTGCTGTGTGTGTTTGCGTTGAGGAACAGTTTAATAGTTCTAGGTAAGCTAGAAGACATTCTCGAGACTGTCTAGTCCTGTCTGACACTGTGTTAATGTGTACACACTACCGTTCAAAAGTTTTAGAACACTTTCTAACTCTATGATGGTTCATTGTAAAGCTCCATGAAAACATTGTAAAGTTTTGCTGAAGGCGTCCAAAAGCTGCATGAATCTCCTTTGAACAGTTGATATTGAGATGTTTCTGCTACTTCTGCTCTGTAAAGACTTCATAACGCCTCTAATCTGAGCTGCTGTTAATTGGTCATTTTTCAGGCTGATAACTCTAAATGAACTTCTCGTCTGCAGCAGAGGGAGGTTTTGGTCTCGTCCTCCTGGGACGGCCTTCATGAGAGACAGTTTCATTATGGTGCTGGACGGATTTTGCAAATGCACTTGACACAATACTGTTCTTGCAGGAACTATTACAGAAAGGCCGACCTCTGTGTCTTAAAATAACAGCTAACTGGTGTTTTTCTTGTTCTTATGTAATTACTTAATTCCATATGTGTTATTTTATAGTTTTGAAATCCACAGTATTGTTGTAGAATGTAGAAAATAAATCACTAAACAAAGAAATTTGTGTGTGTGTATTTCCAGGGTCTTCCTGAAGAACCTGAGCTGGACTTAAATAAATATGAGGAAAAAGACGTCAGGAAGTTGCAGTGGCAGTACGGAAAGCTGAAGCTACAGTGGCGGAATCTTTTAACAGCTCAGCAAGAGCAGGCCAAGCTTACAGACAAGGTAAGTGACGAGACGTGCGCTACTACCTTCATCGGCTGGATGAATCGGTGACTAAACGTGTGTGTCTCGTGTTTCTCCAGGTCTGCGTCCACATGAGCTCTCAACCCAGCTCTTACCCCGGCACTGCCCATGTTCCTAATCTTTCTACATCTACTGCACTTGAAAAGGTGACTAATGACCGATTGTAACACAAGCAGTGCCACCTGTCAGAGCCTTATCAGTTTATATGAGCTGCGAGCCAGGTTTATTTATTTCTTCACATTATTACACACATTAAATACCATTTTAACACATCATGCAGATAAAGATTATTTGAATCTGGTAATGACACGTGATTTTAATTATAGGACGAGTGTTGATAAGGTTTTAGTCTTCTGCGTAACCCACATGAAGGTGTGTGAGGTGTCTGGCACTAAGCTTTAGCAGGCCTCCATGCATCCGATTATAATAAATCTTTTTAGAGATGCTTGTTCGTACTGAGATCAGAGGAATTTGGAGGCCTTGTTGACACCTTGAGCTCTTTGTCCTGTTGTTCAGGAACAGTTTGAGGAACTTGTGCAGTGTGTCAGGGCGCGTAATCCTGCTGAAAAAGGACACAGCGTTGGGTGTAAGAGGTGTAGCCTGGTCTGTAACATTGTTTACGACACTGTCAAGAGGTGGTACGTGATAAATTAACATCCACGTGAATGTAAAGACCATAGTGCATTCTTGTGCCATCACTTCCCCAGGTAGGTGAGGGACACACACACACACACACACACACACACACACACACACACACCTGGTCATCCACATGATGTATAACAAAGCACGATTCATTAGAACAGGTCACCTTCTTCTGTTGCTTTGTGGTCTAGTTCCGTGTTTTGGTGGAGGACACGGGTCAGCATGGGCACCAGACAGACTAGCCTCCCCGTGTAAATCCATGAGCCTTGCTTATTCACCTATTGTCTTACCTTGGGCCATTTTTGGTGGTCTAGCCATCACCATTTGTCTCTTATCAAAGTCGGTTGGATTCGTATGCATGCCTGTTTGTTTTTTTTTTTTTTCCAGCTTTCAACACGTCAACGTCAAGAACCGATTGTTCACCGGCTGCTTAATCCATCTTACTCCATGGCATTGTAACCTGATTATCCATTTTGTCTTTCAGTGTTTTTAATGTTATGGCTGATCATCGTGTTTAGTGCTTTCAAAGGCTGATGGTTCTTCTGAGGAAATATTCCACACTGTGTTGCTCCAGAAGCATGCCTGTCTGTTTGTGTTACAATACTTTTACATTTGTATACACTTGTGTGTTGTGTTTTAGGATCTAGAGCGCATACGGTCCCTAAATGGAATCCTTGAAGCATATCTGGAATGGAAAAATATGGAGCCGCTGTTCTGGTGCTGGATGGTACGCAGGTCTCTATGTAAAGTTTGTTTTGACAGCATGTAAAGTGTCCAGCTCTCGTAACAAAAATGCAAAACATAAGTGAATGCGGTAAATGATAAAAAACAAACATGGATAGATTTGTTATAAACTGATAACACACTGATGGTTAGAATTTATACATATTCCCTCACTTTTCAAACTTATTTCCTTAATTCTTTGATCCTGTAAATCAATGACTGTTGTTGTTTAATTTAATATAGATGTTTAATCTCAAGACCGAGACGTTCAACACAAATCAAATTTTGGAAGCATGTTTGGCTCATTATTTTATCAAAAACTCAGTTCATGGCAAAAACATTTTTCCCAAAATTTTTGACGTGATATAGCCCGATGCTTAACGAAGTTTGCGATGTCATTAATTTTCAAATCTCCTAAATCACCAGCTGAAACCTGAACCATCGTGTTTCTACCGGTTTCGAATATGCAACACATTTTTAATGCTGCATAAGGTATTTAAAAATTTTTTTTTTAAAGTAGTTTTAAGAAGAACAGTTGTTATAAAGAATAATAATGGTTTAATAGTTATTGCTATTGTTATTATGCAAAATTCATAATAACACTTTTATTAATTTATAGAATTTTTATTTCTCTTTATATTGGAGGTCACGGAATGCGCTCACAAACCTTTCCTAATATTCTAATAAATTTGTTTGACTTTGCTTATCCTGCAATAGGAAGTATTATACATTATAATTTAAAACTTAAAATAATAAAATGACAAACTTGAAACTTTACCTAACAGATTAGAAGAGTGCGCTCTCAGTGTCTGGTTTGTTATGCATATGTACCTTGTAGCTACACTTAAAAAAAAAAAAAAAAAAAAAAAAAAAAATATATATATATATATATATACAGTGGCGTGAAAAACTATTTGCCCCCTTCCTGATTTCTTATTCTTTTGCATGTTTGTCACACTTAAATGTTTCTGCTCATCAAAAACCGTTAACTATTAGTCAAAGATAACATAATTGAACACAAAATGCAGTTTTTAAATAAAGGTTTACGTTATTAAGGGAGAAAAAAAACTCCAAATCTACATGGCCCTGTGTGAAAAAGTGATTGCCCCCCTTGTTAAAAAATAACATAACTGTGGTTTATCACACCTGAGTTCAATTTCTATAGTCACCCCCAGGCCTGATTACTGCCACACCTGTTTCAATCATGAAATCACTTAAATAGGAGCTACCTGACACAGAGAAGTAGACCAAAAGCACCTCAAAAGCTAGACATCATGCCAAGATCCAAAGAAATTCAGGAACAAAAGTAATTGAGATCTATCAGTCTGGTAAAGGTTATAAAGCCATTTCTAAAGCTTTGGGACTCCAGCGAACCACAGTGAGAGCCATTATCCACAAATGGCAAAAACATGGAACGGTGGTGAACCTTCCCAGGAGTGGCCGGCCGACCAAAATTACCCCAAGAGCGCAGAGACGACTCATCCGAGAGGCCACAAAAGACCCCAGGACAACATCTAAAGAACTGCAGGCCTCACTTGCCTCAATTAAGGTCAGTGTCCACGACTCCACCATAAGAAAGAGACTGGGCAAAAACGGCCTGCATGGCAGATTTCCAAGGCGCAAACCACTAAGCAAAAAGAACATTAAGGCTCGTCTCAATTTTGCTAAAAAACATCTCAATGATTGCCAAGACTTTTGGGAAAATACCTTGTGGACCGACGAGACAAAAGTTGAACTTTTTGAAAGGTGCGTGTCCCGTTACATCTGGCGTAAAAGTAACACAGCATTTCAGAAAAAGAACATCATACCAACAGTAAAATATGGTGGTGGTAGTGTGATGGTCTGGGGTTGTTCTGCTGCTTCAGGACCTGGAAGGCTTGCTGTGATAGATGGAACCATGAATTCTACTGTCTACCAAAAAATCCTGAAGGAGAATGTCCGGCCATCTGTTCGTCAACTCAAGCTGAAGCGATCTTGGGTGCTGCAGCAGGACAATGACCCAAAACACACCAGCAAATCCACCTCTGAATGGCTGAAGAAAAACAAAATGAAGACTTTGGAGTGGCCTAGTCAAAGTCCTGACCTGAATCCTATTGAGATGTTGTGGCATGACCTTAAAAATGCGGTTCATGCTAGAAAACCCTCAAATAAAGCTGAATTACAACAATTCTGCAAAGATGAGTGGGCCAAAATTCCTCCAGAGCGCTGTAAAAGACTCGTTGCAAGTTATCGCAAACGTTTGATTGCAGTTATTGCTGCTAAGGGTGGCCCAACCAGTTATTAGGTTCAGGGGGCAATTACTTTTTCACACAGGGCCATGTAGGTTTGGATTTTTTTTCTCCCTAAATAATAAAACCCCTCATTTAAAAACTGCATTTTGTGTTTACTTGTGTTATCTTTGACTAATAGTTAAATGTGTTTGATGATCAGAAACATTTTGTGTGACAAACATGCAAAAGAATAAGAAATCAGGAGGGGGGCAAATAGTTTTTCACACCACTGTATATATAAAAAATATTCTGAGCAGCGTTGGTGTTCACTTTACCTGATTCACTCATAGCAGTGCCGCACTGTGTTTTCGTGTCTTCGAGAACAAATGGCACTAAGGAGTAAAATTATTCTTTTTAATAAGATTACTTTATATGAGACGTGTTCTTCCCGAATACAGGTGTTTTTTTTTTTTTTTTTTTTTTACATTAAAAAAAGTTCTTAAAGTTTACAGACTTTGCATATCCATTTAGATTAGTCTCAATCATTTCAGCACACTGTTAATGTTTTAGCTCTGAGCCATATTGGGATATGAGGCTTTTGATACAGACTCGATCATCGTACGTTCCAAAAACGCCCCACTGCCTCGTCCTTGTTAATTAAGGTGCTCTGAGGGCCGTATGAGGCGCCCACTTGTACTAACATCTCTCATCTACACTGCACTGGGGTTATTAAGAAGCCTCCTGCTAAGAAGAGTGCTTTCAGAGCTGTTGCCAGGAGTCCCTTATATTTTTGGCTTTGAGCTCGCAGATTAAAATAAAAAGAAGTGCGATGGGTACTGGCGTATTATGCAGAGCGAGCAGATTTGTGTGCAAAGTAGAGGGTGATGATGTTCTCTGTGCAAGTTGCAGATGCCAGTTTATAGTTTATCTTCAATTTGAGCGTTTGGGAGATGTGCATTAAAAAGGTTCATTATAAAATGCAAAGTTTATGGCTCATCTTCAGATATATGCTCGTGCTGAGACTTGGGCTGAAGGACCCTGTGATAGATGTCGTTTTAATTTAGTCTCTTATATAAAAATAAATAAATAAAAAGTCAGTTGAATTAAATCCAATATTTTATAGTGAAAAAAAGTGTTCCCAGTGCTTCAAATATAAAATGGAAGGAATGCTCACGTTGTGTGTGTGTGTGTGTATGGGGGGGGGAAGGAAGATAAAAACCTGACTACAAAATCGTTTTAAGTTTATAGTTGTTTATCAAGAACTATCTTGTTGATCTCAAGACTATTTACTGTTCAATTACACCGACCAGCCAGAACATTATATCCAATTCAGTTTTATTTATATAGCGCTTATATCATCGGTCGTTGTCGCAAAGCAGCTTTACAGAATAAAAAAAAAAAAAATGATGGAAATTATTTCAAAAAGTTTGAGGAAATATGCGTCAATTATAATTCTCAGATTGTTCCAGTTGATCAAACTGAGGGCGGTGACGAGGAAAAACTCCCTGACATGGTAATGGGAAGAAACCTTGAGAGCAACCAGACTCATCCTCATTTAAATGATATCAGATAGCAGAGATTGATCAGCAAGTCATACTGCGTGTTAGGAGGCTGGAAGTTCTGTATAACAGGAAGGTTATAAATTTATAAGCAAATCACCTGCCTAGTATTGAGTAGAGTCGCCCCTTTTGCCACCGAACAACGTTGCGATGCGCTGTGTGTTGTGACTCCTTTCTGTCGGAACTATTATGATCCTTTTCAGCCGTTTGAGCTTCAGTTTCTCTTCTATCAGATCGAACTACACGGTCCAGCCTTCACTCCCAATGTGCATCAGTGACCCCTGGCCGCTCATGACCCCATCACTGGTTCACCGGGTTTCCTTCATTGGATCACTTTTCTTTGGTCCTGACCCCTGCAAACCGGGAACATCCCACAAGAGCTGCAGTTTTGGACTTGCACTGACCCAGTCGTCTAGACGTCACAAGTCATTCAAATCCTTACGCTTGCAGATTTTTTTTTTTCTGCTTTCAACACACCAACATTTTCACCTGATGTATCCCACCCACTTCCATATGCTATTTTAATGAGATATTGCAGCTACTGTGACAAGAGGACAAATTTCCGAGAGGAAAAAAAAAAGTGCTTAAAGGATGGAAAACCAACCGGTCAGCTGGAAACAAGGTCATGGGCAGCCAAGGCTCACTGATGCTCGTGGGCAGTGAAGGCTGGCTCGTGTAGTCCCATCTAATAGAAGAGCTACTGTAGCACAAACTGCTGAAAAGGTTAATGCTGTGTGGAGTGAGGACACACAGCACATCAGTGATTTTTATTTTTCTTGGCAAAAGGTGGGACCTGTTCAGTATTGGTCGTAAAGTTATGGCTGGTGACCGGGTATCTGATGCCGTGCTCCCCTACTCGTAAGCATGCTCTATTACCGCACACGCAGCACTTTAAGGTGGGGTTGGTGCTCACTATACAAATTGCCCCTCTTTATCCTCATGTCCATGCAGGGTCAGTGCGAGTCTTTGATTAGAGACTAAAGTGGAAATAACTTCCTGGTCACAAACTAAGAAACAGAAAACATGACGAACGAAAAATAAACGTGACATTTTAATGTCAGCAAGTAAAAGTAGAGTTTAGTTGGTCTCCTGGCTTACGGTGTATCTCTCCAGTCTGCCAAGCTTAGCAATGCCATGGAAATTTGTGTGTGTAAAAGCACATTTGAATTGAGAGAACTAGGCGATCAGCTGTGTCTGAAATACTCCATGCCATGATCAAGGTCTCAGAGACCCCATGCTTCCTTCTTGTTATATCTTTGGTCATAATGCCCGATCACACAGATGAAACCAGGTACTCGTGTATAACACTGAAACCAAATCTTTTGGGCTTTGTATTTATCCCTGTACAGGACAGTGTGATTGACGGCTACCTCTCAGACGGGTATCAGGAAGTGTCTGTAGATGTGCTACAAAGGGTTCAGGCTGACACTCCGAGCTGTTCCCATGGTGACAAGGCTAGGAGAGCTGTGAGACGTCTAGACAAGATGCTCCTAAGGCTACAGACCAAGCACAAGGACAGACTGGTAATGACCACACCCCTAAGGCACTGACATGTCACATAATCACACAAGCCATACAAGTAGGCCTGAGCATTTAAAGAAATATTTTTGTAAAGTGCAATCTATTTAAAATTTGCCAAGTGAGCCTTTAAAAAAAAAAAAAAAAAGAAAGAAAGAAAAACCGTGAGGTCAGTGTATCCCACAGGTCTGAAATATATTTGCAGTCGTATCCAGCGGGGCGGACCGGGGCGTGACCTGCCGGCACAGAGGTGTTCTACTACATATAACAAACACGTATGACCTTTTACACAGTGTTTAGATTTATTTGATATTCCTATTAATTTCACGTCCAGCTGCCCAAAACTTGGTATCGGTGCTAAAAAGTCTCACCTCGGTGGAAACGTGAATTTTCAGATAGGATCATATAACACCATTATTTTTATAATACTTAACGCTTCTTATCTCCCTATCCATGCCTTTTTTTTTTTTTTTTTAAATAAGCATACACATTTATATTCATATTATCAGATATAAAGAAACACATTTGCTAAAACCTATCTATGCTTTGTTTTTTTTTTTTTTTGTTTTTTTTTTTAATCAAATCTCTCAATGATCTTAATTGTCATTCAGATGAAACTTGACCAATTTAGATTTCACATGAACCTGAAAAAGTGTATTATTCTACAATGCAACAGGTATTTGACATGGTTTTGGACACTACAGATTATTATTTTTTGCTTTTTAAGCTTTGGCGAAAAAAAGACTATTTAAGCAACAATTTGTACAGGTCATATGCTTCTAGAGGCTTATACCAATTTTAGTATCAATATTTAGGAAAAAAAATACGAATAATTTGCATTTCAAATGATTATTGTTTGAAGTGAGACAGTAAAATGCTGAAAATTTTGAGACACGTAAAATCATCTCTCCAAAACAGCTGATGTTAGCAACTTGAATTTTTTACAGAAGCAAGATTGGTCACCTCCATGTTGCATAAACTTCAGAAGTTGCTTCTTCGGCACATACATGTTCTGTATTATATGTGTAACATATTTAAAAAAAAAAAATCAGGACTGTACACTCTTTGGTATACAGATGTTGCACTATTTGTCAGAGCATTTATCCCATATAGACTATATGATGAACTTATTTAATTTTAACCAACTATAAAAAATGTGTAACATGTATGCCAAGAAATAACACGGATCCATAAGATTTAAATTTATTTATTTTTTTTAAAGAAGAGCTCATTGAACATGTGAAACAGTTTCCCTACACGCGACCCTCGGTGCGCCTTTCTTATTCTTTTTTACGGCAGCTGACATCAGCAACATTTTACTGCGTCAAATGTTATCAAACTATATAAACATTTTATATTCATTTAAAAATTATTTTGATGTCAGTGTGGCGATACATGAATTGCCACATGAAGGAATTGTGATGTTACTAAACAGATATTTTACTCCTCCATCACTAAACATTATATTAATAATTTGCCGTCTTGAAACTGCAACAAATTTAGTGGTTTGACTACAAACAAATCATTCACTCCACCTCCACACTTTTCTTTACAGGACTTAAAAATACTACACTGGGTGCTTTTATAATTCTGAAGTGGTATTTTTCCTTTCGTCTTTAAATGTGAAGCTAATGAGTGCTAGCCGTCAGATATTAAAGGAAGACTAAGAGAAACTTCACTTTGTCAGTATTGCAGCTTAGTCGTAACAACACAGGATTTTTTCCCTCTAGGTTTCTTTAGAGTTGACATTATCATCCATCAAACACCATGTTTTTTTTTTTTTATTCCCCTGATAGTAGCATTATTCAGTGTCTAGAGAGCTTGAAGCCTGGTCTACAGCACGTTCGCGATATGTGAACGTGTGAACGTTTGAGCTTGTTATTCTGCCAGTTGTTTAATTTAAGCCTTTTATACAACCTGCTTCATAGACTTGTTAATTATAAATTGCCTGCAATTATAAAGGCTTGTTAAAAGTCTCTTATTTTCATGAGCAGACTACGATATGACCTCAAAGTCTAAACTAGAAGATTGTGACACTTTTTAATTCAGTATGTTTTATAACTTGTGTCTCAGATGTTGCCAGATGCTTTCTGCTGTTATCTGTTTATGCTGTTGAATAAAAAATTTTTCAAAGAGTAACACATTTACATTTACAACAGACATACTGGTTCTTTGGTTGTTGTTTTTTAAGGTTTGGTTGTATTGTATCTCGAGGCTTGTACACTGTGGTTGGGAAAACAAATCATGAATTGAGATCATTTAAAAGCTTACATGTTGCACTGTAAAAGCAACAGTAAAAAAAAAATCGCAACTCACAGGGATGGGACTTAACTTAATCTTCCAGTGCGAGAATTAAATCATTACTTGAAAATGGTCTATAATGGAAAAAACTAAAATGAAACATGAATGAATGAATCATCCTAATTAATATGTACAGAGTCTGAGGAACGGCAGAAATGTACAATTTTTCTAGCCTTCTTATGTCCAAAGCGTCATGTAATTCTGTTGTCTCGTCATATCTCTGCAGGACAGATGCACAGACACGACACGACTCAGCCACAGGCAGAAAGAAGAGGTGGAGAGGCGAGTGGCTGCACGTTTGCAGGACTTGTCACAAATCAGCACCTTGACCTCCATAGACAGAGGCTTCACACCATACCTCCAAGAACCACAAGCTTCCAGATCAACAAGCAAGAGTTCAGGCCCAGTGCAGACTTCAGGAATGCTCCAGGCTTCATCAGTGTTGCAGGAGCTGCGGCACAGAAAGGCCGTACTGGAGCAGGAGATGGAGCTGCTGAGGCAGAGCCTGCGGGATGAAATACAGTCAAAAGCTAATAGACTGGACGGTCTGGTGTTTATCCTGCCTCTCAAGAGATGACACAAATAATTTCAGGCTTCCTGTAGAATCAAAGACTTTCTAAACACCGCTTTAGGGGGATAAGTTGATGTAATAAGAAACTACAAACCTGTAGAGAATTGTGAACTCTCTGAATACCATTTAAGTGTTTCTGTTCAATGTTTTTAATCAGGAATGAATGATCTTGTGTTGTTCGTGCAGTTCTGTTTGCTGTGAAAGTAAATGACAAATGTTACTAATGATAAAATTATTTATTCACTTCAACAAGATTGTTCTCAAAGTCTTCCATTTTTGGCTGAATGTCCGGACTGGGAAGGGGAGAAGTGGGAGGAGAAAAAAAATGACTGACATAATACAGTTGAGCGGATCTAATATAATAATAATAATAATAATAATAGTATAAACATAACATGCATTTCCATGCAAACATGAATTAATTCCAAAAATGCAATAAATAACAGCAATCACAGTAGAACAATATTAGATAAAACAGTTGCCAGAGTTATGACCTTAAAGCATGCACTGTCCTGTGGACTGTGCTGAAAAAAAATCACGAATGGAGATCAGTTAAACACTTAATGTTGCATGGTAAAAAAAACTAAACTGCCAGTAGAAATCAGAGTTATGTTTAATAGGGTTAAACCATAGTAAGAGGTAACGGTATTTCCTCACACACGCACAATATGATTAAAGCTCACAGGGACTAAACAGCTGTGTGTCCATAAGAAAACCTTTTATTTAGTGAGACCCATCAGACAAAAACAGGCTTCAGAGCACAATGGTTGGAACATTGGAAAAATGGCAAGGGTCATTCCTTATAACAGAGTGATGGGCGTGTCAGGGTAAGAAGGGAAGGACATGAAGCGATGCTCCATCATGTATAGTGTCCACTGGACAAGTCCTCTGGAGACAGTGTTATGATCTGGGGTTGATCAGGTGATCAGGTCTAGACTCAGCTTATTGAGTCTAGACCTGAGCAACTTATGGGGAAATAAAATGAAATCAGCTGACCACCTGAATGTACTCATGTCTCAAATTGTAAAAAAAAAAAAAAAAAAATGTGATTCTGGGAGCACAAGGAATAATTTTCACACATGAATTTGGAAACTACATTGTGCACTGCAAAGCTAAAGACAGTCCGTGAAATCTTGAAGTGTGTGTAATACAGTATATAGTTTTTGGCCAGGTCGTAGAACTGAGTGCAGCCTTACATCATGTGGGATAAGCACAAGTGGGCATGAAGGCATATTAGAATGTGGATGGAGAAGTAAAGCTGTAGAGAGGCTGTAGAGAGTGGGTGTGAAAGTTGTGTGTGTGTGTGTTAAAGTTAACATGTTTTTTTTTTAAACAATTTTCTTACTGGAAATTGGCAGAAATTCCAAATTTGGGATTTGATTAAAACGAATATATTTTTTTTGCTATAGAAATAAAAGTATGGAAATGTTTTATATAGTTTACTTTTTAACCTTTCTTCAGCATGCAAAGGTCATCTTGGGTACGGGCCACATACTGTATTTCTCAAACACATATCACAAACACAGTCACTTTCTTTCCTTTTCACAGAAAAGCAGAAGAGAATATTTACTATAATGAAGTTGTAATAAAGCTGGAGGCCACATCACTGCAGAACACAATGTGCACATGACATCACACTGCTGCACAATGCGTTTACACTCTGGCATGTTTTTGGGGAGGTTAAAGCAGATCAAGGCAAATGCAGAGAGAACAATGAAAAAGTCAGTGCAGAGAGTTAATCGAGTGCACAATTGAACCAGAGACCATGCAGCTGAGACGTACGAACACTACACACTCGAAAAAACAGCCTGAGTGGCTCAATTGCTTGAGTGGTAAAGTGGCACGCCTAAACCATAACGTGCCATGTCTATTTGTGACCGCTCTCGTTCTTTCCCTTCCTCTCTCTTTTTCTGAGCTGCTCCAGCCACATTAAAGGAGAAGATTTTACTAAATACATTTTTTTTATTTCAATAGTTCTAGCCCTGTGAAGTGAATGAGATCTTACAGTTAATTAGGACAAACTTATTCTGTTGGAGCGGCGCGGTGGTGTAGTGGTTAGCACTGTCGCCTTGCACCTCCAGGGTCTGGGTTCGATTCCCCGGCCAGGCTCGATTCCCGTCTCTGTGTGCATGGAGTTTGCATGTTCTCCCCGTGCTTGGTGGGTTTCCTCCGGGTACTCCGGTTTCCTCCCACAGTCCAAAGATATGCAGGTTAGGCTAATTGGCGTTCCCAAATTGCCCGTAGTGTGTGATTGGGTGTGTGAGTGTGTGTATGTGTGTGTGCCCTGCGATGGATTGGCACCCTGTCCCAGGGTGTACCCCGCCTAGTGCCCGAAGTCTCCTGGGATAGGCTCCAGGTCCCCCGCGACCCTGAACACAGGATTAAGCGGTATAGAAAATGAATGAATTATTCTGTTGGTCTTGTTTCCTTAAAAGTGTCCCTACACAAAAGGGTGATGGGAGTGGAAGGGGGGGGGGGGAGATACAGATGTTAAAAACTACCCCAGGAATATAGAATAGGAGATAGAGTTACCTTTCATTTTGGACTTGGTTCTGATCCAACAGACATTCTTTGAGAAGGTTTCAGAAGAACTTACTGTAGACGTTATTTCTTGCAAATACCCCATGTGACTGTTGTGTAGTTCTGAAATGTTAGAGGTGTTAAACTACACCACCCAGCAGCAGTTATCGGGTGTTCACAGAACGTTTACATCTATGTGTGTGTGTGTGTGTGTGTGTGTGTGTGAGTGTGCATGCCCTGTGACGGATCCACCTATTGCCCTGATTCCCCTGGGATAGACTCGACACCCCATCCATAGTGTTGCCCCGCCCAGTGCCCTACATTTCCCTGCGATAGGCTCCAGGCCCCATGTGACCCCGTGGTTCAGGATAAGTGGTATCGTGAGTGGAAAAGAAAGAGAGTAAGAAATTATAACTAAATAGTTGTCACCAATATTTCCAGTCCTGGATCAGAGGATTTATGACAGCCGCAGTCTCCTGAGGGCGGGAAGTCAACCCTGGCCCAAAGGACAGCAAACTCTCACTTGTGCATAAACAATAAATACGTTCTGGCAGCTGTAGACACCAGCACCTGCGGATGTACAACGTTTATAGCCTCATTTGTCCAGGCTGAAGCTACATGCTGGGTGGCATTAACAAGACTTCTTTGGCAGTTACAGGCAGAGACTCCGGCGTCCTTCTGGAGGACTTCATTAAAAGCTGTGGCATTTAGTCAAAGCGCGTTGCTCAGAGTAAACCGAGTTGACTGGTGTCTGTGTGTACGTTTACCTTCATAACACTTTTGTGTGTATGTTCTGCGTCATGCCGGTAAAGTCGCTGTCTGGTTCAACATGTAGAATTAAGAGACCATAACTATAAGGTGAATCTCGTCACTTTTGAGACTTAAAGAGCAAGAAATGACCTATTATTAGTCCGTATTGACAGTCTGTACAGTTCATCTACTTGTTATTGAATGAGGGCTGGCAGGATGAAGGAAGGTGTGGCTAGTGTTCCCCTTCATCAAGTGTTACAAAGTAAATAGTCTGTATTATTTTTCTGTTATCGTCTTCGTTTTACTTTAAACCCTTATAAAGGTTATATATAAATGTGATTGTTTTCAAAATGCTTCAACACTGAAGGCGTTTCTCCAAAATACACAATAATCTCCTCTGAACAGTTGATATTGAGATGTTTATCTGCTACTTCTGCTCTGTAGAGCTTCATAACGGCTCTAATCGGAGGTGCTGGTTGTTTATTGGTGATTTCGGAGGCCGGTGACTCTAAATGAACAGCAGAGGTATGTTATGTATGTTTTGGTCTTGCTTTCCTGGGAAGGTCTTCATCCAGCCCCTGATGTGCGCTTGGACACCACAAGCCCCTGGATAATTATGGTTGAACAGATGGGGGGATGTACAGTACATTAGGGTACCAGGATGCCAAGGTAAACCACAAGACAAGTGGAAGAAACATGATGTCGACCTCAGTTCCAAGCCACCAGCAACTGTTTCCTGAGGTTCCACATAAAACAGGAAATCAGACGGTGCTACATCAACAATAGTAGCACTGACTGAACACACAACACAAACACTTTCAGACACACAGGGGACACAAACTGTATGATTGATACTGTATATATTATCAGAGACCCGATACGTGATGAAATGAAAATACTTTTTCATTAGATAACAAAAAATTCATGCCATAGAGGATTCATTAAATATTTCAGAAGCTGCGAGCGACTATGTTTAACAGTTATTACGCCAAGAATTCCAAATTCCTGCTATTACTCTGTGGCCATAATTGCGATTCTAATAACCTGCACTCTTCCGAGAAGGCTTTTCACTAGATTTAATAACATTGCTATAAGGATTTGTGTTCTATCAGCCACCAAGCACAGTGCAGGAATGGACGATATACAGTATAGGTGGGACGACTTTTGTCCAGATACTTTTGTCCATAGGGTATATATATATACTAATGTGGTAATATGCCATTATAGTTATAAAATGAACCCTACATTTCCAATATGATGAAGTTCCCTTTAAGGTGCCCCCGCAGTAGAGCAAAAACACTGAAGTGCCCTGTAAGTAGAGCAAGCAGGATAAAGTACTCTTTTGGCTGCTTCCACTGTAGAGCAAATATGATGGTGCCCTTTGAGGTGCTTCACTCGTACAGCAAACATGCTAAAGTGCCCTCTAAGGTGCCACTATGGAGGAGGAAACATGGCGAAGTGCCCTACGGTGAACACAAAGTACCCACATTATAAGGTGCCTCTATAATGGAGCAGACAAGGTGAAGTGCCCTGTAAGGTTCCCCTTCAGTAGACCTAATGTGAAGGTGCCCTCTTAGGTGGCCCTATAATAAAGCAAAAACGATAAGATGCCTTCACAGTAGAGCGAACATGATCAGGTCTCCCAGTAAGGTCACCAAACACACTAGTTCCCCTATAGTGGAGCAAACAAAGAGCAAATACAATGAATATCATTTATAATCAATAGAATTATGTATAACCAAGTGCTACGTGTGCTGTATGGATGTTTTTTCATCCTGTATTTATAATTATCAAAAATCTCAAATAAAGTAAAACGTTCCACCGAATTCTTGGCGTTTTCTTCTATTACAGATGTGTCCTCTATAATTATTCAGTTCAATTCAGTTTTATTTGTGTAGCATTATAATAGTGGACATAGCAGCATTACAGAAATAAATATTTTGAATATAAATGTATACCTTTACAGCTAATTAACAATCTGCCCCAGAAAAAGTCCAGATCAAAGAAGTAATTGGAAGACCAACATTACCATGATATTCGTGTACATGATGAGTGTAAACCTCTGTCCGCTGCTGTATGTGGCATCTAGAATGAAGGGCCGTCATTGGTGACGTTTCAGTGGAAAGTGTGATAAATGTGCGAGTGCAGATAAATCAACAGATAAAATGTCTTTTAAATAAAGAAGATGTTACGCGGTGCCCTATGAGCTGCTATTGTAGGTTCAGTATGGGTTCGAGTGAAAAAAAATGCATTTAAAATGCCTTTCAGGGAATCACAATAAAGTACGCATTGCTCTGCTGTCTTTACATCAGTCCGGTTTAAGCTGCAACATTGATCTTAATACAGTTTGGGAAGTAGGTCACATGACGTGACTTTTTCTCAATTAAAAACAAGTTTATAGATAGAATGTTATTCATTTTTGTTGTTGTTATTTAGGATTAATGACTAATGTATATAGTACAGGTTCTGTATGTGTCAGCATTGTTTATTACTGACGTGGGCCATTAAATGTATCAGGTGCCCTTTATATTCTTTCACCCCGAACCTGCCACTGAGGGAACTTGTGGAAACTATGCTGTGGTTGTGCAAGTAAAGGTGAGGACCAGAGACAGTGGGAGAGGAGGCGGGGTAAGAGTGTGACGGAAAAGAGAAAGGCAGATAAGATTGCTGAGCACTGAGTCACCAGGTAGAAGGAGGTTGTTCTTGCATGTGGTGAGAGAGATGGTGTAGGTGGTTGATGTGACAGAGGAAGGTGCAGAGGACAAATTGAGATGGAGATGAACAAACCATTATAGCGATCCCTACCAGAAGTAACCAAAAGATAAAGATAAACTTAATAAGACAATAATACATTACAGATTTGTACAAGGCATTTCTGGGTTATTGTTCATTTCTCTCTTTAGTTCTTTAGGTCTGACTAAATAAAGCACTCTGACCCCTAGCTTGACCTCTAGGGACACATACAGGACTCATATCTACATTTAGAGGTACAGTATTGGAATAGCTTATGGTGTATTAGGTCATAGATCTGAATGACAAATGACACTTGACTACTAAATAAATGAGTTAATTAATTGTAAGTCATTGACTGTCCCTATTTTAAATAATTGTCATTTTTAAAAAATGCAGGCTGAAAAAATTTAAAACAATCAACCATGTCAAACTAATGAAAAGGAACTACGGGAAAAAACTGCAAAAAATTTTGTCTAAAATTTCTTAATATAAAATTAAATCAAACAAGTTTATCCTCATTCATTCATCTTCTATACCGCTTTATCCTGTGTTCAGGGTCACGGGGGACCTGGAGCCTATCCCAGGAGACTTCGGGCACTAGGCAGGGTACACCCTGGGACAGGGTGCCAATCCATCGCAGGGCACACACACATACACACACTCACACACTATGGGCAATTTGGGAACGCCAATTAGCCTAACCTGCATATCTTTGGACTGTGGGAGGAAACCGGAGTACCCGGAGGAAACCCACCAAGCACGGGGAGAACATGCAAACTCCATGCACACAGAGACGGGAATCGAACCCAGACCCTGGAGGTGCAAGGCGACAGTGCTAACCACTACACCACCGCGCTGCCTATTCAAACAAGTTTATTTAAACAAAATTATTTATCTTGTAAATTAATAGACACATTTAAAAAAATAATAATTTCTTGAACCATTGGCGGATAATTTACTTATTTCAAGAAATAAAAGCTTAAAACTAGCAAAATTATCTGCCAATAAAACAAACAAAAATTGCGTTTGTTTCCTATAAATAGGGTTAATAATTGTATATTTTTGTACTCTTATAATAAGAAATTAAATCTGACTATATTCAAGATATGTTCATGTTTTGCCTTGTACAGTATATTGTATAATGTAGCATAAAAGCCCCACAGTAATGCATCCACTTTTGGTTTCCCTTCTCCCAAAATGCTCTTCTTGAATTGACTCTTCAGGAAAGCTCACAGTACTGAACAGGAGAAAGTGAATTACAGTGAGATTGGCTGCCAATCTAATGCATGAAAAACAGTCTTAATAGATTGTTGTTCCTCCTGCTGGGAATTGTGTTAATTAGCTCCTAATATTTGCAGTACTTGATTGCCACCGTGATCTTGTAACTCTTGGCTGCATATAAAACATCTCGGCCTTGTTTCTCCTGTGTTCAAACGACTCTGGCTAGACTAATTTTGTGGCTGTTCATTGTTCTTAATGTTTAACGTAATGTGCCAAGCAGTCTTGCATTATGTCAAGATGAATTATGGAGCAAGATAAACAATGCAAATAGGATACGGTGCACGTAATCATTGTACTGCAAAGCAAAATAAGATCCCTAATCATGCTTCATAGTAAATAAGGGATCAGAGCTTATTGCTGTCAAATTAATTACTCTTACCTTTAGTTTCTGCAAAGATCAGGTTGGGTAAGGAGCAAGTCTCGCCATTTTAAGTGAAAAGTCAGTTTGTCTAAATATGTCAGAAACCATGCTAGCTGTGCATTCCTTACACAATACTGGAGAGCAAAAAGGTGCTTTAAAAAGAAAAATAAAGTGCTTGTAAAGGTTTATTTAATATATACAGTTCTAAAAAAAAGAGAGCACTGCAAATTAATTAGTTTCTTATGCTTTTTTTCGTACAAGTGCATATATTGATAATTTTTTTGAACTGCTGACAACATTTCTCTTAAACTCAAAATATAGCTATTGTTATTTAGAGTGTATTTTTTTAATGACATCACAACATGTCAAAATAGCCCAAGATCATGCAGTATTTGCAGAGGTTTAATAACTGCAAATAATGTGTAAAGAAATTGTGTTCGTGCTTTGTGTTAAATAACATTAAGAAATCAGTATTTAGTGGAATAACCCGATTTGCAATTACTGCTTCCATGCATTTTGTCTCTCCACCAGTTTTCCACATTGCTGTTGGGTAACGTTATATCACTCTTTTTGCAAAAAATGCAAACAGCTCAGCTTTGCTTGATGGTTTGTGAGCTTCGATCTTCATCTTGATAAAAACGTCTGGAGTAAATTGAAGTGGTCTCTGTTTTTTTTTTTTATGTAATAATCAGATGAAACATAGAGTTGACGGGTAATGTTAATGCTGATGGTTAACAATGACACATTTCCTGATCACTTCCTTTGTTCTTTCTTTTATTCGCGTTCTCTCCTCTCTGTCTACAGACATGGGGCTCTGCTGAGAATAAATAACATGGCAAACATGCTTACATGTAATTGAATTTAGACTGGATTCATGAACTGAAAAGCCCTTATAGACCCTCCAGCAGCGACTGAATCTTCTGGGTTCAGTAGGCCACTGTCACCCTCCACCTTAACCACAAAATATGAATACAGGAAATGTACAGTCATATACTGGCCTCAGAAAAAAACAAGCCAGTGCAACGTTATTTTTTCATTTTGTCCTTTGTGTGCCGTGTGAATAGACATGTGTAGGAAAGCAACATAACATGTTTTACTTTTCTTACTGTAAGAAATGACTAGACAAAATAAATTGTTATGAATTAATTATGAATTAGCTGTTCTAATACAATTTAAGTAAGTGTTTCGTGTATTTGCTTTTCTTTCAGACTTTTATTCACTATACTGTATATGTATTAAAAACGAAAACATTTTTATTCTATTTTTATTTAATATTCCGTCTATCTGGCTTTAAAAAACATTTAAACATTTTTTAAAATAAATAAAACTGTAGTCAATTGCAACTTTTTTTTGCAGATCAAGCAGAGAAAAAATGATGCCATCACTCAATTCTGAGGAAAATAATATGGACTTATGAAAAACACAAACACAAACATGAAACAAAAACACAACATTACACCACTAGTACTTTGTTGCGTCATTGTCTGATACTTTTGTCAAGATTTAACTCTCGACCAGTGTTGGTGCTAGAGTACTTGGGTTACTTTTTAGATGTAACGAGTAATGTAACGCGTTAGGTCCGCCATTTAAGTATTTAGTTAATAAAAAAAATGTAATCCGTTATTCAGACAATTTATGTACTCCATGAGCCAGACAGCAGTCATTCCGTTAGTGTGCGTGTGTAAAAGTCGTCCTACAAGCCCCGCCCCTGATAACCCGCCCCTTCTGTTATTCCTGCTGTTATACCCCTATCTCACCGACGTCCCGCGAAGTTCTGCAAGGTCCGTGAGCTTCCATACTTACGGCCACCACGTGAAACCACATAGGGTCTTAGTAGGTGAGAGAGGGGTCTTAGTAGGTGAAATAGGGGTATTAGTAGGTGAAATAGGGGTCTTAGTAGGTGAGATAGGGGTCTTAGTAGGTGAGATAGGGGTATTAGTAGGTGAGATAGGGGTCTTAGTAGGTGAGAGAGGGGTATTAGTAGGTGAGATAGGGGTATTAGTAGGTGAGATAGGGGTCTTAGTAGGTGAGAGAGGGGTATTAGTAGGTGAGATGGGGTATTAGTAGGTGAGATGGGGTATTAGTAGGTGAGATAGGGGTCTTAGTAGGTGAAATAGGGGTATTAGTAGGTGAGATGGGGTATTAGTAGGTGAAATAGGGGTCTTAGTAGGTGAAATAGGGGTATTAGTAGGTGAAATAGGGGTCTTAGTAGGTGAGATAGGGGTCTTAGTAGGTGAGAGAGGGGTATTAGTAGGTGAGATAGGGGTATTAGTAGGTGAGATAGGGGTCTTAGGAGGTGAGATAGGGGTCTTAGTAGGTGAGATAGGGGTCTTAGTAGGTGAGATGGGGTATTAGTAGGTGAGATGGGGTATTAGTAGGTGAGATAGGGGTCTTAGTAGGTGAGAGAGGGGTATTAGTAGGTGAGATAGGGGTATTAGTAGGTGAGATAGGGGTCTTAGTAGGTGAGATGGGGGTATTAGTAGGTGAGAGAGGGGTATTAGTAGGTGAGATAGGGGTATTAGTAGGTGAGATAGGGGTACTAGTAGGTGAGATGGGGTATTAGTAGGTGAGATGGGGTATTAGTAGGTGAGATGGGGTATTAGTAAGTGAAATAGGGGTATTAGTAGGTGAGATGGGGGTATTAGTAGGTGAGAGAGGGGTATTAGTAGGTGAGAGAGGGGTATTAGTAGGTGAGATAGGGGTATTAGTAGGTGAGATGGGGTATTAGTAGGTGAGATAGGGGTCTTAGTAGGTGAAATAGGGGTATTAGTAGGTGAAATAGGGGTCTTAGTAGGTGAGATAGGGGTCTTAGTAGGTGAAATAGGGGTATTAGTAGGTGAAATAGGGGTCTTAGTAGGTGAGATAGGGGTCTTAGTAGGTGAGAGAGGGGTATTAGTAGGTGAGATAGGGGTATTAGTAGGTGAGATAGGGGTCTTAGTAGGTGAGAGAGGGGTATTAGTAGGTGAGATAGGGGTATTAGTAGGTGAGATAGGGGTCTTAGTAGGTGAGATAGGGGTCTTAGTAGGTGAGAGAGGGGTATTAGTAGGTGAGATGGGGTATTAGTAGGTGAGATGGGGTATTAGTAGGTGAGATAGGGGTCTTAGTAGGTGAGAGAGGGGTATTAGTAGGTGAGATAGGGGTATTAGTAGGTGAGAGAGGGGTATTAGTAGGTGAGATAGGGGTATTAGTAGGTGAAATAGGGGTCTTAGTAGGTGAGATAGGGGTCTTAGTAGGTGAAATAGGGGTATTAGTAGGTGAAATAGGGGTCTTAGTAGGTGAGATAGGGGTCTTAGTAGGTGAGAGAGGGGTATTAGTAGGTGAGATAGGGGTATTAGTAGGTGAGATAGGGGTCTTAGTAGGTGAGATAGGGGTATTAGTAGGTGAGATAGGGGTCTTAGTAGGTGAGATAGGGGTCTTAGTAGGTGAGATGGGGTATTAGTAGGTGAGATGGGGTATTAGTAGGTGAGATAGGGGTCTTAGTAGGTGAGAGAGGGGTATTAGTAGGTGAGATAGGGGTATTAGTAGGTGAGATAGGGGTCTTAGTAGGTGAGAGAGGGGTATTAGTAGGTGAGATAGGGGTATTAGTAGGTGAGAGAGGGGTATTAGTAGGTGAGAGAGGGGTATTAGTAGGTGAAATAGGGGTATTAGTAGGTGAGATGGGGGTATTAGTAGGTGAGAGAGGGGTATTAGTAGGTGAGATAGGGGTATTAGTAGGTGAGATAGGGGTACTAGTAGGTGAGATGGGGTATTAGTAGGTGAGATGGGGTATTAGTAGGTGAGATGGGGTATTAGTAGGTGAAATAGGGGTATTAGTAGGTGAGATGGGGGTATTAGTAGGTGAGAGAGGGGTATTAGTAGGTGAGATAGGGGTATTAGTAGGTGAGATGGGGTATTAGTAGGTGAGATGGGGTATTAGTAGGTGAGATAGGGGTCTTAGTAGGTGAGAGAGGGGTATTAGTAGGTGAGATAGGGGTATTAGTAGGTGAGATAGGGGTATTAGTAGGTGAGAGAGGGGTATTAGTAGGTGAGATGGGGGTATTAGTAGGTGAGATAGGGGTATTAGTAGGTGAGATAGGGGTATTAGTAGGTGAGATAGGGGTCTTAGTAGGTGAGATGGGGGTATTAGTAGGTGAGAGAGGGGTATTAGTAGGTGAGATAGGGGTATTAGTAGGTGAGAGAGGGGTATTAGTAGGTGAGATAGGGGTCTTAGTAGGTGAGAGAGGGGTCTTAGTAGGTGAGATAGGGGTATTAGTAGGTGAGAGAGGGGTATTAGTAGGTGAGATAGGGGTATTAGTAGGTGAGATGGGGGTATTAGTAGGTGAGATGGGGGTATTAGTAGGTGAGATGGGGGTATTAGTAGGTGAGATGGGGGTATTAGTAGGTGAGATTGACATTATATGTCTTTCTTGACTAAAATTTTCCACAGGTTTTGCCTCATAGTAAAATGCATTATGATCCTGAAAAATAATGTCGTCATCACCAAACATCCTTTCAACTGATGGAATGAGAATGTCCAGAGTGTCCAAAAAAGTATCTCAGTATAAACTTGCGCAGTTATTGAAGATGTAATGACCGTTATCTCCCCCCGTACCTTTACTGTACCTGACATTTGACCCCATATCATCAATGATTGTGGAAATTTGCATGTTTTCTTCATACATTGCATTGGAACGCCACCAAACAGGAGTTCCAGCATCATCACTCGGCCCATTGCAGATTCATGATTTGTCTGTTTTGTTTTGTTTTCCTGTTTAGGTGTTGATGGTTTTCGTTTGGCTTTTCTGTATGTAAATCCTATTTCCTTTAGGCGATGTCTTACAGTTCGGTTACAGACACTGACTCCAGTTTCCACCCATTTGTTCCTCATTTGGTTTGTTGTTTTCAAGGCGTATTGCGTAAGTTTTCTATCTTGATGCTTTGGTGTCTTCCTCGGTCTACCAGTACGCTTTTACAACCTTCCCATTTGATTTGTACTTGGTCCAGATTTTAGACACAGCAGTTTTTAAAGTTTTTTAATCCTCTCCTTTGTTTCAACCGACATCTCTCGTGTTGGCGTCTCGTGTTTTTCCTCTGCCTGATCTGCAAAAAAAAGTTTCAATTGACTACAAGTTTAATTTTTTTTTTTTTTAAAGAATTTCTTAAAGCCAGAAGGTTGAAATGTTAAATGAAAATAGTTTTGCCGCATTTCTGTGATTTTTTTTTTTCCTACACAATTGTACAACTAAATGAACATTTTTCAATAGTGGTGATTCCAGTGGTGACTTTTTTGCCAGGGGCTTTAATTGGCATTTCCAAATTCCACAGAGTGTACTGTATGAGTGAGTGAGTGTGTGTGTGTGTGTGTGTGTGTGTGTGTGTGTGGGTGTGTGTG
This sequence comes from Channallabes apus, assembly GCA_030522415.1. Lineage (NCBI taxonomy): Eukaryota > Metazoa > Chordata > Actinopteri > Siluriformes > Clariidae > Channallabes > Channallabes apus. The sequence goes on along the minus strand of CM060116.1, from coordinate 1,730,434 downwards.
TGCTCATGTGTGCTGCGATGGAGTGAAACCCTGTCCAGGGTGTACCCCTCCTCGTGCCCCCCTGGGACACACTTCAGACCTCCAGGAAATATTTACATGATGAATGCTACAGACAGTGAGTGCGTATGAAAGTGTTTTATAATGTTTTAGTTCATTCAGATTTACTGGAGCACTCAATATTGTTTTATTCTACAAGTTGTTTAGGATGTGGATGACACAGGAAGATTACTGCTTTGTATTTAAACAAAGAGGTGAGTTTTACGGAAGAGAAGAAAACCCTCTAAGGGTTACTCTGAATTTTACTGCATAACTTAATGTATTATTTGTTTTTATAATATTTCTATTACTTGTATAATTGGTTTTAATGTGACCTCATATATAGAGTCTCTGGTTTTATGTGAGTTTATTGTTATGTCAATGATTTAGCTTATCGCTGTTCCAGTGCCACAATCTCCATCCTGTCAGGAGACACAGAACTAATTAGGAAGTATGAGTTCACAAATAGGAAGCCACAGTGCTTATTGACACAATCGCTTTAAAAAAAGGAAGAAAAGCACTGCTGTTTATGAATCGTCTCTCGTTTTTCGTTCATCTTTGTCCCGGACTGCAGAGACAATCAGCCTGTCTAAATCTAATTGGCCGTGTAGCCACCAGTGCTTTTCAAGATTGTACAGATAGAGTTCAGCCTAGTGCGCATGTTGCTTAGAGACATCCGCATTGTGCTCAAGCCTCAAGGTCTCTCTGTGTCTCCACCGTACCCCAATCCTAATCGTTTCACTGCCTTGATCTATACTTGTTTTAACCTCTCTCTATCTGAAGTTATATTTTTATGTCAAGGGGCAAAGGAGGGACAAATGAGTGAGGACAATTCTCCACAATCTAGCAGAGCGTGATTCAGTCACTCCATTTCTTTCTCATACTTATTTTGGAGCAAAAGGAATAGGAATTGCTGAACAGGAATGAAAGTCATTGTGAGCTTTAGGGGGGGAAATGTTAAAAAAAAAACAACAACATGAAGCTAACATGTGCTTAGTAGCACCCGGGGCAGGGGTGTGTGGGGTGTGTAGCATGTAATGTGAATTGCGTTCAGAGCAAGTGTATCAATTTTGTGTAATTACTTTTTCCTATGTAGAAGTGAGGCATGTAAAGAGCCGTGGTCAATTAGAGCTATTAAAGCATACATTTATAATAATATAGTTAATTAATCAATCAAACATTATGTTTTATGTTATTTCAAACATACATTTCAGCACAAAATATTGTGGTTACATCAAACAGAAGCGATGCTGGACTTAATGCTGTTTAATTTGATATTCCTCAAGAAAAATCGAATTATATCCAAGGTCAGGATTGTGCATAACTGAGGCAAACCTTTGTTTTTAGCAAACACAAAACCCCCACCCCACCCCCAACACACACACACCCTTACTAAAACAACTCCTGTGTAACTGTGGAATTCTGATGAAGAGAGAGAGAGAGAGAGAGAGAGAGAGATGAGCACAGTGGAATAAAAACACTCCATCAGGCAGTTTGGAACCCGGACCTTTTTTTTGTTGTTGTTGTAAATTGTCACAGGTAAAAGGCATCAGTGCATTTTAACAGGTCAAACAGTGTAAACATGTTTATGCAAGCAGTTTAAAAACATTCATGTCTGAATAATTCTTACACTATTTTAAATAAATTAAGGCATGTATTCTGGTAAAGTGCACACAAAAAGTAATTCATTTCTTTTCAGTAACTACTGATCAGGGTCTCTGTAAATTCAGAGCTTATCCTTGTTGGTGGACAACCTGTAGAACCCAGAGGGAACCAAAATTCCAAAACCAGCTTAGTATTGAACTGGTGATCCTGAAGTTGTTCATGCTTGTTACACTTGTTACTGGTGTGATATTTGTAGGTATATAGAAGCTTGTATTGAATGGATATACATGGAACACTCCTGGAACATTGTTTATCCAAACTCTGTCTGTGGGCTACTTTAAAAATGACCTAGTTAAAATAAATGAATAAAAACACTCATACACACTTATGCATCCCGAGTGAGTGGAATGTGAGCGGATTTAAAAAGTCCTGCCTGTATTTATTTAATTCATCTTTTATACCGCTTACAGAGTCGTGGGGTCCCTGGAACCAAACCAAGGAGACTTAAAGCATGAGGTGGTGCCAATCCATGACGAGGCAAACACACTGTGGAGAAAACAGGAGAACCTGGAGGAAACCTCGTTTTCTAAGACCTCTGGGGACCCCTTTATTATTAACTAGCTGAAGAAGCGTTTGTAGAAATAGTTAAAAGGTTCAATCTGAAAATAATTTGCTGATCTTTAATGTAATCAGTGATATTATTATTATTATTATTATTTGAGGTTGAAGCCCCACGTCCACGTCTGTGTGTCTTTCTGTACAGCAGAACTCTCTGTCTAACTTATTAATAGACAGAAATGACATTCTGTAAGGTTGAGTATCTGACGCCTTGTTTACACTAAGTTGTCCTTCTTTGGTGCTCAGACAAATACACTCCCTGTTCGGTAATCGGAGAGAGAATCACAGATGAGAAATGGAAAAAGTAGATCAGATAAAGATGAAGTTTTGTCTTAAAACGACTCCAGCGTGTTAAAATTCACTTATACCACTTCAGCGCTGTTATTTCAGACAAAGTGAAAGTATGAACTAATCCCAGTCAAAATATTCACTTTATCTTTTCTAATTAATATCTATTGGTGCAGGTGTTTGTTTACATTGAGACAGTAGCGCATTAGTAGATTATTATACAGTAGATTATTAAATCCAGCACATAACTGTTCATAACATCACTTTTACTCCACATTTAGATTCACTGATGGTGCAGATTAAACTTCAGGTAGAGATCAAAGGACTGCAGGAGATCAATTATATTCTGTCCAGACAGGTTTGTGTGATGCTGCGACAAAAATCTGGCTGGACAGACACACAGATATTTTTTCTGGTCCTTCAGTGTATGAAACGTAAAGATATCACTAAATGATGAACATCATATCAGTGTACAGACAGAACCTTTCTTTTATTTATACAGATGTTCCAGTTTACAGCTGAAATGAGGTCAGTGTCACTGGGTTTTAGATCACCTCCCCTTTGTGTTCATTGATGATGGAGATAAGGAGGCGGGGGGGGGGGGGGGGGGGTCGGAGGGTGACATTTGACACAAGACAATTGTCAGTAAATTAGGCTCCCTGCCGAGGGTGTGAGAGGGGAGGGAGGGAGGGAGGGAGAGGGGGGGGGGATCAGAGGATCAGAGACGCGGCGGACCGCCGATGCGCGCGCTCATGCGCCTTCATTCCGAAGCTGATGATGTTGATGATGTTACTTTGTTTCTACATGTTGTGTGTCTCGAATCTGCCGCGTTCTCAAGTCGGATCAAAGGCATCTTGTCCGGGATTAAACCCTGAATCCAGCCTTCAGTGCGCATCAGCTGTGTGGAGACATCAGGAGACCAGCAGCAGCCTGTGGTAGGAGCTGTCTCTCTCTCTCTCTCTCTCTCTCTCTGTCTCTCTCTCTCTCTCTCTCTCTCTCTGTCTCTCTCTCTCTCTCCTGAACTGGGTTTAACCCGTATGTCGTTAAATTCTGCTCATATCTTCTGAAAAAAAAAAATTAAATCGTGCAAATTCTACCTTATATAAAAAGTGTCCGTTCTGTACACAGCTGGAGAACGCGTCTCCATGACAACGGTGAGTTTTTTTTTCTTTTTTCTTTTTTTCTCTTTAAAAGACATACAATCACAACTCTATGTGGAAACTTTTGCTATATTAATAATATGTCCTGGATCATTTGCATGGCTAGTTTTCTGAAAACAACACAAAACACAAAAGCTTAGGATAGTTGCGTAGTACCTGTACAAAAATGCATTTATAACAATTAGTTTAATAAAACTCTACAGATAAGGCATGCTCCTAAAGATCATCCACAGCTGGACGATGTGAAAAATCTTCCACATGAAGCAAAAGTGGATTGTTCTCCTTTGCTTCGTCCTGTCGATTTCATTCCTTACCAACTCCAGTATCCAACTCAGTCCTAGACTCTGTGCTGTCTGTGCAAAATGTTTGTCTTCCTTGTTGGTTTCCTCCCACCTAAAAAAACACTAAACAATCTAAAGAGAAAGGTGAAAAATAGGCAAATGGCATGACTATTATAGCTGCTATAACATAAGTGATAAAATGAACTTGTTACAAAACATTACATGTAGCTATAAATTATTATCTGATGTCATTCATAGTTATTAATTCAAATTCAAACTGCTGCAAGTTGTGAATGTGCATGTTGTATGAATGTGTGCATGGTGATCTGGATCATTCCATTCAATACGTATTCTCGAGATTGACACCGGAACCACCCGTGACCCTGACCAGAAAAAACTGTTTACTGAGAATGGGCTCATACTGTATGTCCTGAAGTGTTTAATTCAAGTGACTTTTTGAAATAAATGTCAATAGTTTCCAGTATCTCATTTTTATTTTATGTTAGAATTATTTCAGTTATTTAAATAGATTTAATTATAAATGGCCTATAATTTTGACTTCCCATCGACATAATTATAGAATCAATAGGGCTGTTTGTTTATCGCATGAAAAAAAGGGAATCATAAAATATATTGTAACTGATACTTTTACATTTTAGATTCATTATGTATAATAATGTATAATAATAAATATTCATTATGTTTTACCCTTTCACATACAGGAGCAATTTAGTTAAGACAATATCGTTCTATTCAATACATGTATAAATGCTTATCACATAAACAAGAACTTGAGTATTATAGAATTATCATCAGAGGTGGAAAGTAATGAATTACATTTACTCGCATTACTGTAATTGAGTAGATTTTTTGTGTACTTCTACTTTTTAAAATGTTTTTTTTATCTGTAATTTTACTTTTACTTAAGTATGTTTTGTTTAAAGTTTTGTGCTTTACTAAATTTTAAATCATATTCGCTACTGAGTAAAAAATAAATGAATGAAAATGAAAAATAATACAAATAATACAACGGGGAAGGAGAAAAATTGCACCCCGGACACCACTGCACTGATTGATTGATGGAGAACAAACGTGTTAAATTCACAAGAACGATGGAGACAAAACAGATGTCAGTGATGCGGACACAGCTGGAAGTGAAACGCCATCAGATTCTTATGAAGCCAAACCCCTGATCATATTTAAGCCACCACTTTGATTTCAAGCACAACAAAGGGAACAGATTTATTATGCGAGTGTGTTCCACCCCCCCCCCCCCCCCCCCCCACCGCTCCCGCTGTTATTATTAATTAATGAGCTACTTTTTACTTTTACTTGAGTAGATTTTTATACGGGTAAGTTTACTTGTACTTCAGTAAAAGTTCACTAAAGTAACAGTACTTTTACTTAAGTACAACATTTTCATTCCACCTCTGATTATCATAGGCCACGTGCCAAAATACAACATTTGCATTTGAGCTACAGGGAATCATGACTGGTTGGTTAAATCCAAAAGCTCTACAAATTATGCTGTAGCTTATAACATGATGGAGGACAAAAGAACAGTAGGATGTTTTCTTGCTGCAGCCGTCGTGTTTTATAATTGTGTAGGTCAAAAATAAAAAGAACACTAAGTCCAACTTTCTAGCTTTTGCAAGCGTAAAATTGCAAATATATTATACAAATAAATCCGAGACATGGTCTGCCTTTCTGTTTGGGTCTTTTGACTAAATTGGTAAATTTCATGGCAGTTAGCCAAGAAGTAAATTCAGTGCTTTGGTGTAAGTCATGTAAGAAACTATGTTGCACTGCTTTAAAGAAAAAATATTAACAGCGTTTCCACACAAACTCTTCTGATAATTGTCTCTGTGTCCAGGACTCAACAGGGCAAACTTGGCTGCGCTCTCTTGGGAGTGAGGAATGGATTTCTGACTCTCCCTTTTTCAATCACAGCAACACTAACCAATCATGGTGTGTCTGCGAGCTCATTAATGTGAAGGAGGGTTGATAGAACCTCCCTATACGGTTATTAGGTAACACGGGTTCAAAAAGATAGGGATAAAGTATGTTCATGGCTTCATCGTCTCTGATTGGTATCTGTGAGAGCTGTCTCACACACTCTGAGATTTTTCTCCGTCCTCTTGATTACACACACTGTGGTGGCTGATTCATGTGTGAAAATGATTCCCAGAACCGTTCGTTCACTCTGAGTCCTGGAAAATGCTCCGTGCCATCAGGGAAGAAGAGAATCTCCACAGATGTGATAACCTGGTGATTCAGTATCTGCAGGTCGTCAGCTGACTTCATTTTATTGCCCCATAAAGTTGCTGAGTCTCGACCTGAGTAACTGATCAACCCCAGATCATAACACTGTCTCCAGAGGACGTGTACAGTGGACACTATACATGATGGAGCATCACTTCATGTCCTTCACTTCTTACCCTGACACGCCCATCACTCTGGAATAGAGTCAGTCTGGACTCATCAGGTCACATGACCTTTTTTCCTCTGCACTCTATTTACAGCATGATCTAAGCTAAAGGCGGTAAATCAGCTTAAATAATAGAGTGTGTGTTTTTGTTTTTGGCCAGGCAGTGTACCTGGTGATTTGTGATATAGATATACCAGTGATATTATTTTTTTCTTTTATAGTTGTCATGCAGTGCAATGCCTGTCACTTTCTACCCAACAACCAGTGAGAGCTACTGTACGGCTAACGCGTGCTACCTTGAACATGTGAAACAAGCCAACCACATCCTTTCAATCTGCTGCTCGCTGCATCACAGGACAGCATAATGCACAGTGAGGAAAGCTCTTCTTCCGTCTTCCATATATATGGGCTCACAGAGGGCCATCAGTGTTCCTCCAGTTGACAGCGAGGGACAGTAATGTCTTCGCTCCTAACCCGAGAGCACAGGCAGTTTTGCAATCTTGGTTCTTGGTCACTTATGACTGTGTGCTCAAAATCATGCGCAACATAAGAAAGGAAACACAGCGTGATGGTTTAAAGGATTAACCAAATATCTTTGGCATTTTAGTATCATTTTTGAACCGTCTAGATCAGGTTTAATATGCTTGTTAATGCAAATCCACCAAATGTTACAGACAAGTTCTTAAATCTTGCGTGCAATGAGACCTTGGACCTCAAATTTTACTTCTACATTTTATCCACTTATCTGTATCTCTCACTCCTTTTAAATGTCTCATATAATCTATAAGTAAAGTCATTAAGAACACAGTGAAGCTTATTAGTATAAGGTCATTATAGACTTGAAGGTGCGGCATCTGATTTATGCCTTTAATCTTTCTTGCTGCTTAGGCTAATCACAGAAGATTGTATTATTCTTTAAACAAAACAAAGACACACACAACTTAAAACCAATAATAGTGTATATGGTTTTCTTATCTTTGACTCGGAGAGCCTTTATTGTGAACCACTGAAAAATAAATCTATCTGTGAAATCAGATTAAATAGTATTAGCATACTGTTAAAACAAGCTTTGTCGTGTAATTTGTATGTTTAAAAAAAAAAACTGACCATTTGGTTGAGAAGCGTGACATTTTTTGACCCCAAGCTCCATCGACGTAATAACCAATACGCAGGGATTTATAGTGTTTTAAGTGCTGCTGCTGAAATAGATTAACGAGACTGTTCCAGATGTCTGTTCCAGATGTTCACACATACATTTTATCAGCACCAGCAGTGCGTTCTCCAGCCCTGTCTCATTTCTCTTTATTATACACAAAGGGCATGTATTGAAAACCTAATGATGTACTATTTTTTTCCTAAGCAGTGTATTTGATGGGAAACATGACTTTTTTTTTTCTACTCCAACAATTCATGACTTTTCCAAAGGTTAGGGACCATACAATGTTCCCCTCAGTCTGTCAGAATAATAATAATAATAATAATAGTAATAATAATGATAAACTTTTTCTTTAGTCTGTCTTTTTTATGTTGATTTATGTTGTTGATTTACTTGCTTCACTATCCTCTGCATATTTTCCTAACTGTCTGTTTCTGTTCCTCTTTTTTAAATATTTGGAGTCATTCATGCATTATTATTTGAGAAGAATTTAGAAAAAAAAATCCTAATATGATGTGTTTAAAGTGGGATAAATGGGCAAGCGTAAGCATGTGAGCGAGATCAGTGTGTTCTGTTGTATTGTTTTGATTTCACAGATGGACCATTTAATTCACACGGTGCAACAAAATGATTCATACTGTGGTCAGGATGTCATGCGGTGAATCAGAATTGTTGCTGTTTTGGCCTTTGCAGAATAGTGAAGGAAGCAGTAAGATAGTTTTTCCGCTGCTCTTCATAAATGAAATGATTAATAAATGATTTATTAGAGCTAAGCTAAGGCTAACACCACATCGGCTCTCTTTACCCAGCATTTTCCTCGCCAATGTGCGGTCGTTGATGAACAAAATGGACGAGATTCAACTCCGCATCAACCACAATAAAAGACTTTGGAACTGCAACGTTATGATTTTCACTGAAACATGGCTGAACAGCGATATTTCGGACAATGCTATTGCTCTAGCTGAGCACCACACATTCCGGGCAGACAGAACGGTGGATGGCTCCGGTAAGACCAGAGGCGGAGGATTGTGCATTTATGTTAATAATGCTTGGTGTACGAACTCTGTTATTATTGGGAGACACTGCTCAGCTAACTTAGAGTTTCTCATGGTTAAGTGTAGACCGTTTTATCTGCCACGGGAATTCACCTCCACCATTATAACTGCCGCTTACATTCCTCCCGATGCTGATGCCAAACTTGCTATGAACGAACTTCATGCGGCCATCAGCAAACAACAAACTGTTCACCCGGAGGCTGCTTTTATCGTTGCGGGGGACTTCAACCACTCCAATTTAAAGACAGTACTCCCTAAATTTCACCAGAACATTTTCTGTCACACCAGAGGAAACAAGACTTTAGATCATGTATACACAAACATGGCTGAAGCCTATAATGTGGACCCCCTCCCCCACTTGGGACAATCAGACCACCTTTCTTTGTTCCTTACCCCTAAGTACTCACCCCTCATCAACCGTGTGCAGCCATCAGTGAAGACCATCAAAGTGTGGCCAGCGGGGGTAGACTTCACACTCCAGGACAGGTTTCTACACACAGACTGGAGTATGTTTGCTACTCAGGCAACCTGTGGCTCTCACACGAACATAGACAGCTACACTTCCTCTGTTCTGGATTATATCAACACCACCATAGACAATGTCACAACCCAGAAGCAGATCACCACATACCCAAATCAGAAGCCATGGATGAACAAGGAGGTGCGTCTCCTACTGAAGGCACGCAACACTGCCTTCAGATCAGGTGATGCACAAGCCTACAGCACTTCCAGGGCTAATCTGAAAAGGGGCATCAAAAAGGCCAAATACTGCTACAAACTAAAGCTAGAGGAGCACTTTTTACACTCTGACCCTCGGCGCATGTGGCAGGGCATCCAGGCCATCAGCAACTATAAACCTAGTAACTCAACCCCCCAAGCCACTGATGTCTTCTTTCTGAATGAGCTTAATGACTTTTATGCTCGCTTTGAGAAAGACAATAAAGATAATATCACCAAGATCGCCTCCTCACCCGACCACCCACCCATCACACTAACCTCATCTGACGTCTACACCGTACTGAGCCAGATCAACGTGCACAAGGCTGCTGGACCAGACGGTATACCTGGGCGCGTACTGAGGGCATGTGCGGAGCAGCTCGCTGGGGTATTCACAGACATTTTTAACATGTCCCTTGCCCAAGCAGCTGTACCAGCGTGCTTTAAATCTACCTCAATTGTGCCAGTGCCGAAACACTCCAGCCCGACGTGCCTGAATGACTACCGCCCCGTAGCACTCACACCTATTATTATAAAGTGCTTTGAACGGTTGGTCCTGACACATCTGAAAGACTCTTTCCAACCCTCACTAGATCCACACCAGTTTGCTTACCGTGCCAACAGGAGCACAGATGATGCAGTCTCCATAGCGCTGCACTCTGTACTCACACACTTGGACAATACAAACACCTATGCACGACTACTGTTTGTTGACTTTAGCTCAGCTTTTAATACTGTTCTACCCTCTAAGTTAATCACCAAACTTAGAGAGCTGGATATTAACATCCCACTTTGTAATTGGATTACGGACTTTTTGACCAACAGACCCCAGCATGTCAGGTCAGGCCACATCTGCTCCACTACCGTCACACTCAACACTGGTGTACCACAGGGTTGTGTGCTAAGCCCCTTCCTTTACTCCCTCTTCACCCACGACTGCAGACCGGTGTATGGATCCAACAACATCATCAAGTTTGCAGACGATACTACGGTGATCGGCCTCATCAGCAACAACGATGAGTCTGCCTACAGGGAGGAGATCAAGCACCTGGCCACTTGGTGCACGGACAATAATCTGCTCCTTAACACCAAGAAGACCAAGGAGCTCATCGTAGATTTCAGAAAAGGAGGAAGAGCTTCACATGAACCCGTTCACATCAACGGAATGGTTGTTGAACCTGTCCCATCCTTCAAGTTCCTGGGGACCCACATTTCAGAGAACCTATCCTGGTCCACCAACACCTCTAGCCTGGTCAAGAAGGCTCACCAGCGCCTATTCTTCTTAAGAACACTTAAGAAGAACCAGCTGTCATCATCTACTCTGGTGAACTTCTATCGCTGCACAATAGAAAGCATCCTAACCAACTGTGTCACAGTTTGGTATGGATGCTGCTCTGTTGCTGAGCGCAAGGCACTGCAGCGGGTGGTGAAAACTGCCCAGCGTATTATAGGGACTCCACTTCCAGCCATCGAGGACATTCAAAGGAAGCACTGTGTGCGTCGAGCACGCAGTATTCTTAAGGATTACTCCCACCCCGCCCACAAACTGTTTTCTCTTATGCCTTCTGGTCGGCGCTTCAGGTGTCCCAGGTCAAGAACTAGCAGACTGAGGAATAGCTTCTTTCCCAGAGCTATCTCCTTATTGAACTCTGCCCCCCACTGACACCTGCTCACCCCTCACACACCCCTATACACTTCCCATTACTCTATTTACACTTTACACTATTTAATACGGACTGCACTACAATGTACACACCTATTTTGAAAACACAAATATCCATGCACAACATATTTGTAAACTTCTGGTTGAATATATATTCACACATGTCTATTGATAAATTCCTGTACATTATGTTCATATGTACATTATGTTCATTTCATATATGTAAATTCCTGTCTATAGAAAATAGCAACTTGTACATTATGCCCATATCTATTTGAAAATTCCCAACTACAGTTAACAGTAACTTGTATATATTGTTCATACACTGTAAATTTATAATTATAGTCACTTGCAATCTGTATACTATGATCATATAATATCCTGTACATTATGTTAATATCTATTTGCAAATTCCTGCCTACAGTTAATAGCAACCTGTACATACGGTTCATCCATTGTAAATTTATAACTATAATCTGTATATTATACTCACATAACATCTTTCTTTAATAGTTACCCATAGCTTCTCCCTGCACATATCCCTTTTTTTCTAAACGCATACCTTTATCCTGCACTTTCTGCTAATTGCACTTCTGGTTAGACCTAAACTGCATTTCGTTGCCTTGTACTTGTACATGTGTAATGACAATAAAGTTGAATCTAATCTAAAAAAAAAAAATTTATACATATATCCTGGGTGGATGAAATCTTTCACAAACGCAAATGGCATTTTTTCCAAACTGTTTGATATTTAAGTCTGGGTAATGTAATTTTAGGCTGAAAAGACATTTCAGAAAGTCTTTTTAAAACGCACATAACATTTCTTTGACCAGTTTGAGGGATGTAATCGATTTTATGCCACCAGTACTGGAACACATTTATTATTTCCTGTCATACTAATGAAACTGGTGCCACGCTAAAACAAAAGTGGTGCAGTAGTTATCACTGTGGCCTCGCGGCTCCAGGGTCGAGGGTTCGATTCCTGCCTCATGTCTGCGTGTGCAGATTAGGCTACATGATGTTTCCAAATTGCATGGTGTGTGTGTCCACATGCTTGTACCCTGTGATATACAGTATTGGCACCCTGTCCAGGGTGTCCCCTGCCTCCGCTGCCTCCCGTGACTCTGTACAGCATAAGTGCATGAATGAGTGAATGAGAGACTAAGAAAAATAAATGAGTTCCGTTTTTTAATAATGTAAATTATTTCTACAGTTCAATAAATGTAAGCGTGTAATGTGTGTCCTTTTGAATAAATAATATTCTAAGTAATATTAGATTTATATTTTACAGTGCTATCTTACTTGTGTATTTACTAAATAATGTAAAATGTAGATTTGCAAGTCACAGTAAGATCCCGAGCTGGTTAAAGCGAGCCTGAGCGTGAATACGCATGCAGATAATTTAATCTATTTACACACTGTCTCAGGACCAAGAAAACCCCCCTTGTTGCTTAGTTACAAGTAATTCAATCATTCACATAAATGTGGGTTCAAGTGATATCAACCATCTTAAACAGTAATGATTATCAGTGTTTCTGAGAGATCAAATAATATAATAATAAATAACAATAATAATCATAATAATAATAAATAATTATGAAAATTATTCATTAAAAATGAAGACATCTATCAATCTATTAGTCACGCTATCTATCTATCTATCTATCTATCTATCTATCTATCTATCTATCTATCTGTCTGTCTGTCTATCTGTCTGTCTGTCTGTCTGTCTGTCTGGTATGTTGATCTCCATGAGTATCAACAATTTTCTCTTTGACAATTTTCTCATGACATCATTGAAGATTTCAGTGGAAGTTATAAGAATGCTGATTAGAAGAATGTGTTGCCCCACACTGTAACGTGTCTCAGATTGCATGCTGGTGTGACACATTAACTGCTTCCCCTTTATCAGGAAACACAACCCGTGACAGGTGTCTGAGTCAAACAACATCATTATTCAGTCTGGAGGAAAAAGTTTCAATGGAAAATAACGAGAGGAAAATCCTGGAGAGGAGTTGAAATTTAATAAGAGGAATTGTTTTACGTAACCAAAAGCTAATGTTAGTTTTTCCATTGGAAGCTTTAGCACCAATCCCAGGCAATATTTGCTGTGCAACAGAAATCTTGTCTAATTCTGGGGTTTGGCCCATTAAGAGTCTGAATAAACGACTACATACGAGTTCATTTATTTATCATTAATAAATAAGAAAACCATTGATTTTGTTTCTTGTTTCCAGATCTGAAATGGTTCATTTTCCAATTTCTGACTCTGATGGTATTTGGTGCTAAGAAGTGTCTCACCTAGAGGTCGTGTCTGTAACCTGGTTAAATTCAACTGATCTTCAATTATCTTAATTGTCATTCAGATTAAACTTGGTTGATTTTGATTTTACATGAAAAAATATAAACCTGAAAAAGTTTATTATTCTAAAATGCTAAATTATTAAGATATTATAACATCAATTTGACATGGTTACGGACACTACAGACTTTTTTATTCTTTTGAAGAAATCCTTAATTTTGCATAGAATACTTTAATTTAACAACAATCTTTTTACAGGTCTTATGATTCTAGAAGCCTACACCAATTGTAGTATCAATACTCATAAAGAAATATGAATAATTTGCATTTTAAATGATTATTATTTGAAGCGAGACAGTATAATGCTGACAAAATCCAAAAAAAAATCCAAATCATCTCTCCAAACTGGCTGAATTTGGTCACAAGATTAGTCACTTCCATGTTGTATAAACTTCAGAAGTAGCTCCTTTGGCCAACACGTATTTTCTGTATTATATGTATAACATAATTTAAAAAAAATTAAATAAAATCAGCATCAATACTGTGTTTTGGTCGAGACGGAAAAAACAAAACAAAAAGAGTTATGAGAGCTTTTTATCTGGAAATCAGAAAACGAGTCACAACAAATCAGAAAACCAGTTTGTCAAAAAACTAGTGAACAAATGATACACAGATTGTTTTTTCGCTATATATTAATATAATGAATTAGCTAGAGAGCAGTCCTTCAGTGCACTTCTGAAGAAGTTAACGCGCCCTTTGTGTGTATTGATTGGCCTGAAGAGCTCATTCTGTACCTCCACATTCTACTGTATCTCTTGTGATTTGCCTTTTTAATTAAGCTCTTGATTTAAAACAGCAACTCGACAGCCTTTTCCACTGTACCGTACAGTACTCTGGTGTGTGTGTGTGTGTGTGTGTGTGTGTGTGTGTGTAAAATGGAGCAAATGATTGGCTAGAAACTATCTGTAAATGTCTGCATCATGAATGCACAAGCCTTATAAACGTATCTATGGGCACTTTGTTCTATTTCTGTTATCGCTACAGGAACCATAAGGCAGATTTCCTTGAAAGAGAGACGGAGTAATTCCTGGTGCGATATGGTGAGTTGTTGCTGCAGTGTTTTTTTTTATTCTATTTAACCCCCTTGAACAGGATGTTTAACTAAATTTGCTTCACATACAGAGTGTTACTGCATGCTGTAATGATGCACTTGTTGCAAAGGTCGTAATTTCTTTCCAGTGGTTCCTGCAGTGCCAATACTATAGAAATTGTATATCTAAAAAAAAAAAAATCAACATTCTTATAGCTACTTGATGCCTCCAAAATCAGCATGATTTTTTTTCTCCAGTTTTCTACATGATATCAAAAATACACTTGTTTATTAATCTGGTCTACCAGTGTTCAGTGTTTCCTTTGCGTAGGAAAATGCTGTAATCATCATGAAACAAATTTATCTCATTTCCTTTTGGTCTTGCCCAGCAAATATACCCACTGCAGTGCTCTTGTACTTACCCACACCGCTCAGAAGTCTCCCACTGCTCAGGGCTCATCATCCCTGATTATTAACTTCTTAATATAAATGGTTGCTATGGAAGCCAGTAGCACTGAAATATTAGGTAGAGATATTTCTGAAGGCATACTGTATCATGCCGCACCTAAATTCCTCCACTGCCCTTACACAACCTTAACCTACTTATGAGGAGTTTTAATGATTCACCGAATATGTAAGGAATAAATCAGTGGGTCAGTGATGGTTATTAGGGAGTTTTTTTCCCTTTGACTTGCTCGTTAGGGATCTAACTGTAAATCTACATCCTGTTTTAACTAGAGCCGCTTTGTGACCAAACAAATTATTAAAAGCACTGTATAGATCAACTTTAATTAAATTGACCTGGTGCAGTGGGGCCATTGCTGCCTCGCAGATGCAGGATCCCAGGTTCGGTCGTGAGCTTGGGTTCTCGTACTGTAGCGTCTGCAGTAGGATGATTGGCTCTTGGTGTGAGTGGGTTTACTGTGTGTGTGTACAGGGGGACTAGTGATGGTACGGTGCCCATCTTGTACCCTGTGTATTTGGAATATACCCATCATCAACCATAATCCTGTCTTATCCCAGACCATTGTAAATGAATAGTAAATAATTTTTAACAAAGTTTAAAATTTTTTGATTATTTTTTTTTTATTGTGTAAAGCTGCTTTGCGACAATGACAATTGTTAAAAGCGCTATACAAAAATTTTTAAATTGAATTGAGTTGAAATAAACAGTAATAATGTAGTTAACTTGTGTAAAAACTCTATACTGTACGACTTCCTCTTCTTATGTATGATTGAGCTTAGCTAAAATTAAAAAGTACAAGTTAAAATAATGTAGATGAGTTGAAAATGGTATTTTGCTGACCCAGATGAAGCCATATTGCGTCAGTGGCGGCTGCTCTAAGACTACAAGGGAAGCTCCGCCTCCTCTACTATGTCAGAAAATAAATGCTCATATATGCACTGCCGTATTTATATTGGTTTTAATAAAAGTGCGCTAGAACGCGTTCAACTTCATGACAAGCTCGTTCAGAATCAGGTATTTATTGTAAATTGTTTGAGGCGATTTTCTTGTCCTACATTTCCGTGCAGCACAGCGCGTTAAACCCTCCTGAAGCCCAGCTTCACTGGAGCTCTATGGGCAGCACAGAGGAGCTTTTTTCACTGCAGAAAAGCTGGACGGTAATTGGATAAATGCACCAAAATCGTCACTTCCAGGGAAGCTCAGCTTCTCTGGGAGTGAATGGAGCAGTGGGCGGGACAGGACGCTGGGCTGCTGCATGATGATTGGAGGAGCTGTTTAAAGGGCGGAACCCCTTTTTTGATTGACATCATGTCTTAAGTATACATCAACGCTACAGAGATTCGAGTTCAGTTCCATGGTGACATGCAGGTGACGTGGTACGACGAACTGCGGCACTCTGTATTGTTTGCTGGTGATATAAACCATTTTTGTTTTTACAAATCGTTATTTAAATTAAAAAAAACATTTTATAGCGTTCTTGACTTTGCTCCTTGTTTTAGCATTGTAAAGTTAGTTTGTTCATATACTCGTGGAAGGGGAAACTAGCCAGAATTTACGTACAAATAACATAATGAATTTTATGATGAAGGCCTAATATGAGCTTCCCCTGTTTCAAAAGCCAGCAGCCGCCACTGATATATATATATATATATATATATACTGTATACACAGACCTAAATACTATTTCTCTGTACCATTTATCTACCTGACTGACTTCCTTTTCTCTTATTGACAGAATCCATGAACCAGTAAATCCCGAAGACTGCCCGAGGTTTCATATCAAGCCCACATAACGCTGGGTACCCACCAAAGGTCACAGCTTTGATTAACACCAGAGTAGCTGAACCAGAGGGAATTTAAAATTCTATGCATCCTGTACAATTATAATTTTTTCAAACAGGATCCGGGGCCACCCAGCTCTGCCACTGCGATAATGCGGTCCAGTTGACATAGATAAGTGGGTCTGCATGCACCAGGCTTGATTTTGCTTCAGCCGAAAGTATTTTACCAGACAATCGTAGGGGCTCTAACTGATATGAAATACATCGTTAAAGCTGGGAAATTACTGAGCACACACAGCAGACTGTATGATACGCTGAGATTTTTCTAAGCGCTGTACAAAGATAATTGCATCAGTATTTGTGAAAATAAAATAACTTTATATATTATGTATTTTTTTTAATAGGAGTTCAAATCCTATTTGTTCTTTTGTGGTGGAAGAAATAGATTCCTCACTATGGTTTTGCCTCCCCCTGACAAGCAGCACGTGTGTCTAACTACCCTCATCATCGTCACCAGCATGGCTGTCATGGACGCTTACCTGGTGGAGCAGAACCAGGGCCCGCGTAAGATCGGGGTTTGCATCATCGTACTGGTAGGGGACATTTGCTTCCTCATAGTTCTGCGCTACGTTGCTGTCTGGGTAGGTGCCGAGGTGAAGACTGCAAAGCGTGGCTATGCCATGATCCTGTGGTTCCTTTACATCTTTGTTTTGGAGATAAAACTCTACTTTGTTTTCCAAAACTACAAGGCCGAACACCAGACTGCTGAGACTGTCGCTCGGAAAGCTTTGACTTTGCTTCTTTCCGTTTGCATCCCAGGACTGTATTTCGCCCTTGTGGCGCTCGACAGCATGGAGTACATGAGAACTTTTCGAAAAAAAGAAGACATGCGAGGTCGATTGTTCTGGGTGGCACTGGACCTGCTGGACGTACTGGACATCCAGTCCAACTTGTGGGAACCACAGCGAACAGGACTGCCAATCTGGGCTGAGGGCCTAATGTTCTTCTATTGTTACATTCTTCTGCTGATTCTGCCATGTGTCTCTCTCAGCGAGATCAGTATGCAGGTTGAGCACATGTCCCCAAAGAAGGTGATGCTCTACCCCGTCCTCAGCCTCGTCGCCATCAATATCGTTACCATTCTCATCCGTGGGGTCAACATGGTGCTTTTCCAAGACAGCCGTGTCTCCACTATCTTTATCGGCAAGAACGCAGTGGCCATCGCCACCAAGGCCTGCACATTTTTGGAATATCATCGGCAGGATAAGGCGTTCCCGCCACAAGACCCTGCAACCATTGCTATGGAGTTACAGCAGAACTCGGGGCAACACATTCAAAAGCTGCCAAATCCCACCACTTGCTTTCCAGCAGAGCCATCGCCCGCTCATGAGATCACGGATACATGACCAAAACTGAACGACAGAGACTAAATTCCCAGGGTCAGTTCCCAATATAAACATTTTTAAGTCATCTATATCAAGCTACAATCATGCACATGCATCTGTCCTGTAAAGAAAAGTACGCAATCTATTTGTTAGAATGACACACGGTAAACCAAAATGGGGCACCAGAATTTAATACAAAGAACGAATGTACGCGCTTTATTCATGCTTTCATGCAGTTTATTCATAGTTTTAGCTCAGTTCTTATGTCATACTGTAGGTTTGAGTAAATGGCATTTAATTTCAGCTCAGTTTCAGATGTTCCAACCCTCATGCTTCGTCAACATTCCTGTACGTATGGCTTCCTCTATTCCCGCTGGTACACCCAACCAACACCAGGTTATCCAATACCATTACACACACTTCATGTTTAACTTATTCTAGGTTAGACTGATTGTGAGTTAGAGCATAGAGGAATATTAAAAAGGTTTTATTTAGGCTGGTGAAGGAATTCCTCAATATTTTTTAACTAGACTAGTTTGATGCCGAACTTCCTTTTTAAAAAGTTTTTTTTATATTATCGTAATTCTCTGAACTGAAAGCCTTAAGGGGAATTAATGATTAGTGGCCACTCAGTACCAAAGTGAAATGTGTAGGCTGACGTTTCAGGAACTTCTGATTAGTTTTTATGATACTGTGTGTGTAGAATTGATCTTTTGTGAAACGGAACCAGCATTAATACTGTTGCTATAAACGTGGACAGGTTTATTGTGTTGATAAAAATTGTTTCGTTTAAAAAAGCAGATATTGTGGAATTAGGGTTAAAATGCTCCAGATTTGATGCGTTTTGGTTTCACCCTTTCGAATGCTTTATGACCTCTGTAGACGTTATGTACAGTATCGAGGGGAATTCACAGAAAAATCACAGACATTTTTAAATAGTTAATGTGATGTTTGTTACATGCAGATGGAGTATTGTTACCACCAGTAATTACATTATTTTTAGCAAACTGTTTGTCTTCTATGGCCTTATATAATAATGTTTCCAACCATAGTAGTCCATTGAGACTTTGTTTGAACAGATGTGACAATCTGATTACTTCTTAAATGCGATTTATAGGATAAACCAAGAAAGTTGATAAACTGTAATGAAGGAAAAACTTCACTGGTCACATGGCACGTAGAAACATCGATTTAGTTGGATTCAAAAACATGTGACTTGTATACATTTGGAATTTTAGCCATTTAAATTATTTAGTATAAACCTAGTCCATTAACATATCTGTGTGACAGGTGATGATGACAACGATTATTATTATTATTATTATTATTATCATTATTGCAATTGTCTCTATACACCATCATCATTGTTATTAAATGAAGATGAATTTAAGAACATATAAACTTATTTTTAGACTTTTTATGACGTGGTTTGCCCATATTCTAGTAACACCTCCTACACTGCATCTACATTCCACCTTTTTACCTTTTCAAAATGTAAGTCAGTGGATCCAAAAGGAGAAGAAGAAAAAAAGACCTTTTCTCCGCTGGTATAGAATGTAAAGAAATGTCCTTGTTACTCTTTTATGTATTTTCTATAACATACTTTTTACTTTAATTTTCAAGCTCAAGTTATTTAATGAAATGTTCTAATAGAGTAATATTTTTACTCACTGCAAAAAATTACATCATAACAAATAAACTATTCTTGAACCTAACCAAACCATAATTTCTTAAAATATGTTTACAAGAAACCAAATATAAGATTATTAGACTTATTTCTAGTCAGTTGTTACTAAAATTGCAAGTGAAAAATTTATTTGAAAAAATGTTTTAAAGATTTGTTTAGGATTTTGAAAGAAGCAAAATTCTTTTAAAATTTGGTTTGTTGTAAACAAAGAAAATTATACAGTAGGTAGGTTTGGCTAGGTTCGAGAATATTTTACTTGCTAAGATGTAAACATTTTTTGCAGTGATTTGAAGCAATTAAATGTATGATGTGGGCTGATGACCAAAACATATAAAGCAATTTCAAAATCTTTGTTTGTTTTATCTCAATCTTTTTGGGTACAAGCTTTTGTTAATTCTTTAAAATATTAATGCTTAAAAATGACTGTGGATTAGAATTTTTTTTTGTTGTTGTTGTAAATGTTCTTGTATGTTCTTTGCAAATGTATTTCTTGACAGTAATGTTGAGTTAGATTTTCTCCAGGGGTGTAGGTTTAGAATACATGTTTATTGAAGGAATATTTTGGTCAAAACAGATATTGCAAATCATGCTTTATGTGTTACATTTGTTTTGTGGTTAAAATATCTTACAATTCTACAAAAGTAAAATCAAACAAGTTAGCAACTGTGTTTGCAATTTCATTATTAACTTCGAACAAACAACAACAACAACAAACAAACACTCATATATAGGAGCATTTCATTACACTAGATACTGTCCGGCTTCTTTACACTGATGAACAGATATTTTACATGATCGAGCAGACTTTCTGGTTTGATTTAGAGTAATAATGTATTTTATCCATTGGACACAAGCTGTTTACTTCGAGTTAACCACTAGCAGTTTCTGCATGTATGAGTTTAGCCATTTCTGCCTCTCCATGGCTGTGAGAAGCTTACTCTTCTCTCTGAATGCTGCATCATCTGCCACCACGATGCTCCTCTTTGCCTGGTTGCCCGCCCGCTGCTGCCAGTCTCCTGGCCACGCCTTCATCAGTTTCTCCTCCATCTGTGATTGGCTGAGGGGGATCCACTCGTCCACAGGCTCCGTTTTTGTCTCTGCTCCTGCGAAGTCTGGGCTGGACAACATTTGGACGCTCCAGTCACGGAGTGAGATGGAAGGGTAAAGGATCTTCCATTGCTCCTGTATAGAATCCTGACCATATGAAGGGGATATTCTGTGGTTTAAAAAAATTAAAAAAAAGAGTTAATTCTTTCATGTATCTTGTTTTCGGGATATACTATAGTCTAAACGTCTAAGACTTTACCTTTGGAAGGGTTGAGGGAAGGCAGAGATGTTCAGGTTCATAAGCATCAGGACAAGCAGTAACAGTGCAGGACGAGCAGCTGGACTTAGAGAAAACATCTGTAGGACGTGTAAACAGTAAATCTGATATTAGTGCTGCCTACAATTCTTCCTTTCATAAACGTCATTAATTAGGCGATTTTATGTTTTATTAGTTGGTTTATCAGATGTTCCAGGATATACTGTAGAAGACCCCTAATGTGTTCCTGCTGGAGATCATCGCTAACCAGCTGGACAACTGGACAAACTCCTGTTTAGAATGAAACTGAATTCTGGATGAAGTTATTTCTCCTGAATCGGTGGTAAATATTTCTGTGTATGATGCTTAGATTTTAATTTCTCTCACAAACACAATCGCATTAATAAATAAACAGATGGATGATTGACTTGGTACATTATAAACAAACAATTAGTTGAAACTACCCTTGATGTTAGCTATAGATATGAACCTATTGCTGCGTGATTGAGAACCAATTATTCAACACAGCTGCATCGAATAATTCTTCTTCCATTGCAGAGTAACATGGCTGTTGCATTTGGAAAGCGTTTCATACGAGTGAAATAGTTTCTCACCTTCTGTTGCCAGTGAGTCTCTGCTGCGACGTCTTCAGGTGGTCGTTTAGAAGCAGAAGAACAAGAGTCCAAAAAAAAAAAAAAAAGTGAACAATTCTCAAAAATAATGCATTGGTAGGTTTTGCGTTATCCTCTCGAAATGTCGTTTTTGAGAAAACACCTTAGAATTGTTGTGATTTTTTACATTAACTCAGCGAGGCATGGGTTTTCAGAGCCAGCGTAACCTCAGGTAGAGAAGGCGGAAAAAGCTGTAACATGCTTTCGCTAACGGTGCTGGAATAGATGTTCCTCAGCGTACATGTACAGGCTTTATATCTACACCAAGTGTATAGAGATCATAAAAAAATAAAAAAAAACATTGAAATGACGTCTGTCACACGCCCCTAAATGTCCTGTTTGGCCGCAGACTTGAAATAGGGAGGAACATCAGAGGAAAGATGGAACTTGTTTTGACATCATTGTGCTTAATGATGTCTCAGGGGAAAAAAAAGTATGAAAAAAAAAAGAGTGGAAAGAAGCAAATGTGGTCATCAGGTGGTCGTCCGTCTAAATGAACCAGTCTTGGTAACACATGGTGTTACGTGGATCCCTTTGCCCTTTGACCTCTTAACATACTGTAAGGCAAAATCTAAGTTTCAGCATCTATTTTATTTCGACTTATGTCTATAGTCTCTTCAGGCAGCCTACGCACATGATTGAAGGCCATGAAAGATGTTAGTCTCGTTAAATTTGATAGGACCCATTAGGACGCCTGTGAAACACACCGAATCTCCACAACACATTCAACTGACCGACATGTGAGGATCGTAGCGGCTCCAACTTACACGTGCAGAAAGCGAATGGGTGAATTTCTTATTCTTTTTTTATTATTATCATTTCATTATAAAAGAAACATAAAAAAAATTCGGAACAGCTTATTGTTGTAACTTAAATTTGTACAAATTAAAATTTTTTAATGTAATATAAAAACTTCTCTCTTGTGCAGAACCCGATGCCGCTGTTCGTGATGCCGTGCTGATTAAATGTCGGAGCTACAGTCGGAGCGGAAGACCAACCGAAGACACGATCATTGTTCTCTTCTAAAAAGCAGCACTTTTTTTTTTTTGCTTTAAGTATAACACACTCATTCAGGTAGGGTCCAGAGAGTCCTCGTTAGTGTGGGTTAACTTCATTCAGCCCTCATTTAAAATAATGGGCAGCCATGAAGTGCGTAAGCATCAGACAAGCGGAACCTGACAGTCATTATGGAGTGAGGCAGCGCTGACACGCTCTGGTCTCGAGATAAAGCAGGGGACAGAACAAGGCAAGAGAAGGGGCCAGGAGACAGATGTGGACGTGTCACACATGGGCCATGAGGGTTTGTTCTCATGCGTAGAACTATCAGGATGTTGAATGTCATAACTGTGACGCTCATACATAGCCATTAGTCATACATACTGTACGTCTATACTTGCACGTGTTGGTGTCGCGGTGTGTCTGATGCTTTTCTCATTCATTTCACATTGCCGTCATTTCTCAGTACAGTTATTCGAAGACCCAAATAAATTACTTCTGAAAATTATGCAACATGGAAGTGAACAAACTCACTTCCTTAAAAAAAAGTTGCTATCTTTTGGCGAGATGATTTTATACATGTTCCCCAAAAATGGCCATTTTTCAGCTTTATACTGTGTTGCATCAAATTATAATTTACAATACAAATTATTCATATTTTTTTAATGAGTATTGATACTAAAATTTGTGTAAGAATCTAGAAGCATATGACCTGTAAAAGTTGCTGCTTAAATGAAAGAATACAGGTTTTTGGTAAAAGGCATGACAAGTCTGTAGTGTCCGTAACCATATCAAATTCATGTTGTAATATCTTAAGGATTTAGCATTTTAGAATAAGACACTTTTTTAGGTTTATGAAATCTAAATCAGCCCAGTTACATCTGAATGACAGTTAAGATTAATGAGAGATTTGAATTCAAAAAAGTTACAGACACTAAAACAAAAAAGGGCATGAAAAATTATAAAAAGAAATTGATTAAAATCTTGTTAAAATTATAAAAAGTTTAACAAGATTATAAAAATTTTGTTTTGGCAGAGTGGAAATGCAAGGTTTTTTTTTAAAATTAGGAAACTTGTACAGAAAAAAATAAATAAATAAATAAATAATAAAAAAAAAAAATATATATATATATATATATATATATATATATATATATATATATATATATATATATATATATATATATATATAATCTGCACAGTCATGTCTACTCAGTTTTTTTTTTTATTTAAAAAGTCTAAAAGATGCATTTAAAACTGACAGGAGCTGTATAAGAATTATTTAACATCTGTGCTGCCCAGTATTTCACAAAACCCTAACAGGATATCTTCGTACTCTTCTTTCTGGTAAAGCTGGTTGGTTAGACATTTAATTAAGACATATTAATTTCAGAATAAAAAAATAACTCTTAACACATAATGTATCTGGCAATACAAAAAATTCATTTTTTTAGTTTTGTTTAATATGTTTTTATTTGTTGTCCTTCATTACTGCATAAGGGAAATACAAATGTGTGCATTTTAAGCTAATGTAATATAAGGAACACATATTAGCTCTTTTTCTTGTTTTGCATTATAAAATAACGGATCATATGACGACACGTCATTACTTACTTACATTCCCACCGTTCACACTGTGCAGTTGAAGCAACGAGGTTATGGAGTAAAAGCATGTTACCTCCAATGTTGCAACGAGAGTTGATTTCCTTTAAATTTAACTTCTGTTATGCTCAGGCTAAGTAAAGACACCTGCAACATAGTGGTTTATATTCTTCACTGGGTTTTAAAAATGACTGTTATATTAGGTCACTCTACACAATTATTAAAAAAAAAATTTAATTCATATTTTTGTGATTGAATTTTGAATTAACTGTAATATTTGAAATATGTTTATTTTATTCATATCCATGTTCTTATTAACAGACTTGTCGTCCTCCCCTTCCCTGAAAAGGTTTTCTCAGCTTAACAAATGAGTTAATATATCAATCTTTTCTGAATAGAACTGAGTGCGACACAGCAGCAGGTAAAACACTGAAATGTTCCATCAGTCTGGAAACTAAACACAAGTCAACATGTTGAGAAAGAACACGGGATGTATTTAAAATGTTTTAATTGTGATACATCAGATATTGAAAATGCACTTAGTCTCCCCTGAATAATATATACTGTACATACATATATATATATATATATATATATATTCATGTGCTCACTGTTTATGGCAGTATTACTCAGACAACATCTGAGTTCAGGAGTAGTAAATAATGACAATTAAAGGAATAGTTCAAATATTTTAAGTCTGTTTTACATCAAAATTGAGGTGTACAGTATATACAGTAAGTACGTTGCAATAGGTCTTGGTCGTTATAAATCGTCATGCTCTGTACACAGATCGTGAAAGTTTGTCATCCAAATTTAATAACCCTCGTTCCGTGCAAAAATGCATTCCAAAGTTCAGCTCAGACTCATATGAAGTCTTTTTACTTTATTTAAATGTATTTTTATTTATTACAAATCTAACTCTTTTCTTTCACCATACAGCTATTTCCTGTGGATGAAAATATTTCAATTTGTTCTAAAAACACTAAACAGACTTGGAAAAAACCCGAACTATGCCTTTATGTAAAGTTGTCGTGCAAATAAGAGAATATGCATAATAAAGAGGAAAAAAACATCACCACTGGTTTGTCGGCTATAATCTAAATATGAGCTTGAGTTTATGTGATATTGCAGTGAAAAAAATATTTTTAACTGTTTAATATTAGAATCTGAATTCACTTCTGAAAAAGGTATGTTTGTATCGTCTTAAAACATCACCTTCCCGGTGTCAGGTGAGGGTCCCTGTCAGTATCTTTTAAAGTAAAAGGAGTCACGATAACTAATAAAAGTCAGTTTATTTGATACTAGAGAATTCCTGCTCCATTAATCAGACCAGTGCTTAACTTTTTTTCCCTCTTTGTGTTCTGCTCCAGGGTTTTTGCTGTAAAACCAGACCTTTAAGTACAAATATAGAATACAGACGACAACCTGTCTTTGTTCTCGTTAATAATATGAGTTATTTTAAAGCACAGAATGACCGATCCTGCTCATTCTTACGGTCTTGGCGATGGTCAAAGTGCAATTTAAGAGTACACTGGGTGCCAGTATAGAAGAACCACAAAGCACCAGGTCATTACTGGGACTCCATTAAGCTGGTGATATTGATACTACGTCAGGTTGTTTTAATCTCAATAACAGGAACTCGTAGATTAGAAAGCACTAATCTGTCAGACGCATTGGCTTAAAGTGATTCCTTCAGATCAAACTCTCCTCCTGGACTGGTGTTGGTTCAGGGGTAGACGGTCCTTGTTTGTCAGGTTCCTGCACTGGCCAGTGTCCATGCTGATACACAAAGTAATATTCTTTGCGTGGCTCACTGTGATGCAGGCTGGATTTGACAGCGAGCGGTAACTCCTCAGGAGTCAGGGGTCGGTAGTCGCCGTCCACTAGCACGCTCAGACAGTAGGAGTCAGGATTCAGCACTTCGAACTTCTCAGCACACTGTGCACTCAGTTCACAAGCAGTGGTGTTCTGATCCACACCCAGCGTCTTGGTGTTCGAACACGCCTCAAGGAAAGACACGGTGATGAAATCCTGCAATTAAAGAAAAGCGATGATGGCTTAGAAAACCTCCACAGCAAGATGTAGAGTTAGATCAGTCGCAATTTAGAAGTCACATTTATTCATCTATAAGGTTTAAATAATCTTAGAGATTTATAAGGTCTTGGCAAAAAAAAGTGTCTGTACACTCTACCTGTATGGATGAATGTGAAGCCTGGGCCTTGTTAAGAGTGCGGCGACGCTCCCACCGATGAATAGAGTCTTGGATTTCCAAACTCAGCTGCTTGGAAGCTGCCTGCTTATCATAGTTTTTGATATGCTCCAGAGCTCCATATGTGGTGGTGAGATAGTACGAGCCTAGAAATACAAAAGATAAATTACTTGAGGAATATGACAGTGGAGTAGCAGTAAACCTTAGACTGTGACAAGCAAGAAATTCCTACAGACAAAACATTATTTGACCATTCTCTTGGTTCAGGTTCAAGTAAGTGTTCATGGAGTGACTTTAAGAGTGGTGAGGAGGGTGAGAAATGCAGAAAGTGCCTGAAGACCACAGTTTTAGACTTGTAAAACCATTAAAGGTCAAGTCTGTAACAATAAACTATTTGAACGGGTTTCACAAAAGAAGCCCTATTTCAACATGCAGCGTCTGAGCTTGCATCATAAGACCTAAAGTCATGTGTAGCACTAGTTATACAACAGTTTGTACAAGTGTACAAATGTACGAGAGGCTTTCCATGAGTGGTGATACAGAGCATAACAGCACCAAGATGTTTAACTCTATGTATCACCCTGTGGTCGCAGCATGGGTCTGTATGGTCCGCAGTACCGAGGAGAGAGCAGCAGCCTGCCAAAACTCACATTCACAACCAGTCACAGAAGCACTGTCAGCAAGAACACACATCTGATAACGTTATGTCGTCTTAAACAGCACACCGTCTCTGTACTAATCACTTCTAAGTCGTTCTGAATCGCCTCTGAACCGTCCGTGTCGTTCTGTTCACGGCTAACGCTTAGCTACAATGCTAACTAGCGTCTAACACAAGGCTGAATCCCAAATCCCTCTCTAACCCCTGATCAAGGGCACTACTTTTGTGGAACAAGGGATCGTACACCCTACATAGAGCACTAGCTTTCCGTTTAATGATATTTAGGATTCGACTCGGAAGTTAACGGAGCTGATATTCTGAAGTGGAATAAGTGGAAATATAAAGTAAATCTGGCAAGTTTCTCAGAACTGTCCACCACCTCCATGGTTTATTCTCCGCACCTTTTGGCTGCAGAGTACCGCTAAGAGTTTAAGACTTTAACCTCTGTTAATTGCTCCGCCAGTCGCAGTTCGTAACAGTAGTAACAGTGCAGGAGTAGGAAATTCGTATGTATACATCATACATACGTAAGTCCAACTTCTCAGTAGCATGAATCAGGGACAGATAAAGGGGGAGAGACTCAATATGGTTAATACATAAAATAGATTTAGCAGTAATGCTGGTTTGAGGTATTTAAGGCTTTCCACTAATTTATCTTTTGGAAATAGTATTGTAATGTGATTGAAGTTATTTTAGCTAAAGAGATAACATTACAAATACTTACAAACTCAATTAAATCATCAGTTATGCAAGAGTCATTTACGGACCGGATATAATAGCTTATTAGCGTTCCCTACACTGTATTTTTAGCTAGCTAACCAGCAGTAGCATTAGCAGTGGATTTGCAAAGTCAATATTTAACAAATGTGAGTCCTCATTATTGATGGGAAAAGAGTTTGTAGAAATAGTTAAAAGGTTAAAGCTAAAAATTATCTGATCATCTTCAATGTATTCAGTGACATCCGTATTTCAGGTTGAAGCCTGAACAAAGATGAAACCCTTATTTTTTTTTTTTCCCCATAATAATTTTTCTGACCCATGTTTTATCTCATAGTGCCGCTTCACATTAGTGCATTTTATTAGCAATCCTGGTTTTCCACTTCCTGCAGGAAGGAAGTCCATTCATCTTTGAAGGTTCAGTTTTCATAGTCTACTTTCCTTTTTTTTTGGAGTAAGCCATGCTGTGTCGCGCTTTCGTTTCAGTTTCTTGCGGATTGTGGCGGTTTGTAGGTGCATTACCATCGCTTCTGTCTCTTCCGCATACTCTGTGTAAACATGGTAAACTATCGTGTTGATTAGCTCTGTTGAGCTACTACTCAAGATTTTTATTTTATTTATCGTGCAGATTTAACTTAAATATAATAAATACCAAACTACTGCCAATTATTAAATTCTATTAAATTCTGTCCAACCAGTTTTGCATGATGCTCTGACAAAATCTGGCTGGACTGATAGACAGACATACATTTTTATAAGACCGGTTTCGGGTTCCCCAATGTATGAAACACAAAGATAACATTGAAAGAGCAATTTCTAAGCAATGAACACACAAAACCTTTCTTTTATTTTTTATAGATTCCCAGTTCTGGCCTCCCACTTCCTCCCTGAGTTGAGAACAGCATTAAGCTAGCTGGGCAGCCCTTAGCGGTTTGTAGCAGATAATTTATTCATTCAAATTAGCAAGTAATTTACAAATATTACCCCAAACCATATGCTACTGTACTATACTAATTATGAAGTATGTTTATGTACTGACCTTCACCAAGCTGCAGCGCAGGATCCATCAGCTCCATCATATACTCCACATCCAGCAGCAGTGCAGAGATATTGCAACGAGCCAGGACGTACATTAGTACCGGCAGGAAATCATCTGCACCATAAGGTTTTCCTATAGAGCCCAAGATAGAATTCCACATATCTTTTATATGTATATACTGTATAAGGTAAGATAAGACATCTCAAAGTATAAATGTGTGTTGTGACATTTAACGTGTGACTACGGCCAGAATGCCTTCGGATGAGTCACAGCGAATGATAAGCAGAATCTAATCTACTATTAAACACATGACCAGCGTTTTGCAAGGGCCTTACTTCCTGATTTGATGTGAGTAATGAGAACATCTGTGGTATTGAGTCAAAGCTTGGTGTAAGAAGGAAAGGGTGGAGCTGAGTATTAACAACTAAACAACTGAGAAAATCCTCCTGTTTTCTCCACAACCAGACAAAAAAAGGAACTCTTGTTAGAGATCACACGTGTAAGCAGCATGGGACTTATTCTCCTTCCAAAGCCAAAATAGCTTCTGTTTTAGTAATGGAGAAAATACGCACACAGGCTGCCGCCTGCTGTGCTGAAAAAATTCTTAGAAATTAATCAAATTAAAAATAGATTAGAAGGGGACTACCATTAGCGCTGTAGGTCCACGACCATGATACATGCGTGACTTCCATCATGGTTGGATTAATATTATCAAACAACCAGACACTCTGAGATCACTAACATATTAGTTGACACATTACACTTTACATTATTCAATCAGTCAATCATGTCCCAGCAGTGCAGAAGATAAGGTCAAGAATATACATCAGACTGTGCCATGGCTGTTGGCGCCAGATGGGTCAGTTTGAGTGTTTTAGAAATTGCTGATCTCCTGGGATTTCAACACAAAACAGGCTCTACAGTTTACACAATGGTGCAAAAAAAAGACAAAAACATGCAGTGAGTGGAAATGCCTTGTTGATGAGAAATGCTAGATGAGAATGACCGGACTAGTTCAAGCTTACAGGAAGGATACAGTAATCACAAGTGTAACAGGATGCACAACGTCAAATTCTCAGTAGGTTGAGTTTCAACAGCAAGCGACCACATGTCACCCAAGAACAGGAATCTAAGGCTATAGTTTTTTTGAAGTACTCAAACTAACAACCAGGCCAATTATTGATGTGACTAAGCTCATCACCCCATCGGCTTGATTTAGATGTTTAATATAAACGGGGTAAAACCACCCCGTTGTAAAACTACTTCGCTTTGAGTAGGCATTTTAGTCATGCCAAGGAATTCATGGAGAAGAACACTGACCTGGGCTGCCTGCAGACATGGACTCGTATATGATCTTGCATGTCTTGAGGAGTAGATCGATTTTCTTCTGAGGTGAGTATTCCTGGTGCAAGTTTCCCAACTTCCCCTGGATCTTCTCCATGACAGGTGAGTCAGGAACACAGGTAGTCACACCCAAATCTGTTGTGGTGGTGCCCAGCACTGTCAGCTGATTTTCCTTGAGCTTCTTCAGATTGCCTGCCCGGAAATGGATGTCCCTCAGGCCGTTATATATCGCCTCTCTTAAGGGCTTTAGCACACTCTTATAAAGTGACGCTTCGATGATTATTTCTGCAGAGGAAATATGTGGAAATTTCCTTAAACAGTCATAATATATGTAAAAAAAAATATATGTATGTATGTATATATGTAAAACAGCTTTTTTTTTTTGCTTGCATAGTTAAGTCATAAGTTATGTTAAATAACATACTAAAAGAAAACACCCAGAGCTTAGCAGATTTCTTAAAATGCAGACTGTCATGGAAGTATGTAGGCAAATTACCCAGCTTCTCCTCGGAATAAATAGCTGCCTCCTGGAGATTCTGCAGTTCTGTGCTTTGGATCAGATAGCTTTTGAGCTGCGTCATCATTTGTCTGATCTCTTGGAGCATCTCTGTACTGGTGGAATGCCTCCTCATAGTGTCCAGCGTAAAGGCCCGGTAGTCCTGTACCAAGTTACCGAAATACGTGCTTCCATCTCTAGCGAGTTCCACGATCCGTTTCTGAAGCTTGCGGTCAGCACTCATGAAGCTTGTGAAGACTGTAGAGAAGTTAACCATGGAGAGGCGCTGCTTGGCACGGTCTAGAATGATGGTGGATGTCCTCTTCGTCAAAGCACCCACCGGGGTAGGATCTGCCTCTTCCTCTGTGCTGCTCGTGGAGTAGGAGTCATGGTCCGGCTGGGGAGCACCTCCTTCTGGGGAAAATAATGACACATCTGGAACTTTGGCGTGCTCTGGAAGGTTCTGGAGCTTTGGAGTCGGCTGTGGATTAACGTGACTTAGCTCTTGATTAACACTTTCTGAGTTATTTGTGGCATATTGGGAAATCAGGCTTTGAGAGGTACGTTTTCTCCTAGGAGGTGGCACTGGAGCACCTGGCTTCCTTGTTTCAAGTACAGGAATCATATTCGCAGTGGAAACTCCATTTGAAGCTTTTGATTTCTCACCCAGATCTTCCTCTTGTGGCGCCTTAGATTGTCCACAATGTTCACTCACCCACTGGTCCATGTTACTGTCATCCAGGCAAATGAGAGACACAGACGTACCAGGATCCTCATTGGTCTCTGCTGCTTCAGGTGCACAGTCAGTTTCCTTTATCGGTTCCAGTTGGCCGTCTTCTCCTGACGGTTGGCCCTCTGATATCCGGCGTCTGAGTGGGACTGGAGGAATCTTGTGTGAAGGGGCGTTGCTGCCCTGTTTCGCTGTTTCACTTAGAGATAGTTGTGCTGCATCTTGTTTGTTCCACATTTCTGCCTCAGCACTGGGTAATAGAGTTCCCTCTGCCTTTTTATACCCGCAATGACTTCCTTCCTCTTTTTGCACCGAAGGCAGAGAAGAACTTAGCAAGAGAAGTGAAGACTCCTCTGACGTCAACTTCTCTTTGGCTGCCTTGGTTGACACTTGCGTCAGCGAGTCTTCAGAAATGGTGAGTGGACGTGGAGGTAGTGGCGGGGGCCTCTTGAACTTCGGCTGAGCCTGAACAGGCATGTTGAGGCTTTGGGACCTCAGGATCGGCGTGGGAGAATTAGGAGGCAGACCGTTATAGTATTCTTCAATGGAAATGGGGTTGATGTACCAAAGATGGTCATTTCCAGAGGAGAGCTTTATCTCTTCTGCCGGTTTACTCAAATCATCACGAATGTGGCTGTTCAGCTCCGAGCCCCAGAATTCTGTCAACAAAGTTCAGTACGTGTTAGAGTAACTCTATAGACGTGGAAACGTGTAAATATTGTGGAATAAAATGACATGTGGCTCTTATGCTTCGTATTACCTACTCCTAGTGTGGAGATCACCTCCATGTCTTCATATTTAATTGCCTGGATAATGGCCTGAGGTAATTTCAGGGTACAGGGCAGGATGTCCCTGGATAACAGTAAAAAGAAAAGGACACTGTATTCTCCTGAAAGCAGGTTCAGTTTCTGAGAGCCATATTTCATTTATGTTGTACTGGAGGCCTAGATTAGCTTACCGGCTAACACAGTAGAAAGCAATGAGTTTAAATATGTTGTCGAAGACCAGGGCAGATCCTTCAAGATACAACACTGTAAGAGAAAACGGAAATAACGCTGTTTATGGTAATGAGTTGAGTACATACTGTAGATTTTATCTCGAGCATACCACAGTGATGCTGTTGAACAACAGTACTTTATCAGAATATCGGTTTTATCCACTGGTAAGAAACATCCACAACAAAAACACCCAGTGTGAAACTGAAGATCATTTCCTGAATGTATATAGTAACCAACAACGTTTGTACCTCGCTGTACCTCACTGTG
Organism: Channallabes apus; assembly: GCA_030522415.1. Lineage (NCBI taxonomy): Eukaryota > Metazoa > Chordata > Actinopteri > Siluriformes > Clariidae > Channallabes > Channallabes apus. The sequence goes on along the minus strand of CM060116.1, from coordinate 1,697,686 downwards.
ATACTGACTTTCATGCATGCGTTTAAGCGTGTTTAGAAAATGCAATAGTTAATCAGAAGACCCAAAATAAGGCAGAGATTCTATTTTAACAAGATTGCATGATAAACGAAAGACACGAGGTGGAGTTCAGGAAGTCGGACACTGTTAACATCAGGACAGGAAACCTGTGGTCATCCCCCCTCCTCCACAGACTACCTTGTCTGCCATTTCTGAACGAAGGTGTGACATGTTCAGTCAAAATTAAACAGGTTTTTTCTTTAGTTGTGCTTCATATTTGTCATGATCAAACTGCAGCGACGGTATATGGTGAAGAATACCGCAGGGGTAAAAGTTACAGGTATAACGTTGGTGTAAAGTTGGTATAGTTATATAACGCAGTTTACACTTGAGTTGAGTTTATGCAGAGCAGACCTGCGAAGTCTGAAAGGTTGTCTGTTTGATGTCAGTGTTCATGTGTCACTGTTACTGAACAGGGTTATCCTCGTAAACTAAACAACAACAAAAACAATATCATTCGCTATTATAGGTAAAAAAAAAGACAGCCGGTCAATTTGATGTCATTACAGATACTTCCCTGGTGTTTTCCTGATTGCTCGATCCTATGACCTGAAGATTTACAAACCATTTTAAGAGCATTCATAGAAATCAAAGAAAACTCACTGGCTCTTTCTTCTTTCACATGAAAGCCCTGGATCTGGTCTACAAGACGAACTGACACCACCATCGACGACTGCCCGCGGTCCCTCCTCACTAAGAACATCTGTGAAGTCGTAATTTAGTCCAGCAGTTACCATTTATGATGCATTTACGTTATAATATTAGGAAATATCTCTACATACTGTAAACTCTCACCCCAGGCATCTCTTTGTTCAGTATATGAGTAGCTCTCTCCTTGGACATCCCCAGCTGCAGCCACACCGGACATGTCTTGATCAGCTTTTCCAAGATGCTGATCCTGGGATGGACCGATTTCTGTGTTTGGACAGGCGGGGACGGTACTGCAGGAGCTTTTGAAGTGAGTGGCGGCGGCGGTCTCTGAAGAGGTGGCGATAAGGGTTTGGAGGTTGGCCGTGGAGGAGCCTTTTGCATGGCTGTAGTGGAAGCTTTAGGGACGGCGGATGGCTGATGTGCTGGGAGAGGTGGGCATGGGGGCTTAGGAGCCTTTGTTTTGTGATGAGGGGCGGAAGGTTTGGAGTTGGGAGGTGGGTATGAACTTGGGGATTTCCGAGAAATAGCGGAAGGAGGCGAGATGGGCAGAGGAGGTGGGGTGGGCTTTTGGGGAGTCGGGGTAATCGAGACGTCTACCAGTTGCACCATGGTTGTAGACCTCGGTGAGGAGGGACGGTCTGAAAGCAAAGAGGATGATGGGGTTGTAGGTTTGGGGATGACAGCAGGTGACGTCGCAGTAGCCGGAGACAGCATGGCGCATACTTAAGAGTAAGGGGAGAAAACTGAAATTTGAAACAAGGGATCTTGGGATTGGTGATTTAGAGAAACAACCTGAAATGAAAAAGAGAGAGAGAGAGAGAGAGAGAGAAAAGATGAAACCATCAGATGAAAACCCTTCACCTCTGCTATGAGTTTAAACTGCTCTGGAATTCATGGAGTGGAGCAGAGAGAAGCAGAAATTAAAGATCTTTGGTAAACCAATATCATTTGTACAATAATAATAATAATAATAATAATGTTGGCCTTTCTGCTGCTCCTGTTAAGGGGCCACCAAAGTAGCCCTTCCTGACACAACCCTCCCATTGTATCCAGGCTTGGGACCGACACTGCATCCATTGGTTGGGAATCGATCCCTCGCCTTCCACATGGCAGACGAGAAACCTACCACTAAGGCACCAATGCCCCATAATTATAATAATATTACCAATAGTCAATCGCATTTTGTATATTTTGCTGGAAAATTAAGTCATGTAAGTTATGACGTAGGACATGACATAGGACATGACCAGAGAATCGGACAGGCTGAGATAATTTTCCATGCTTTAATGATGCCTGAAGTTGTTTCTTGCGTACTTCTAGTCGGTTCTCTGAAGTTTTCTTCTTCTTCTTTTTTGCTCTTGGTAAACTTTTTCCTTCCCTACTACATAAATATGCCTCTCGAGGGAATGATGTCAGTAGTGTTGAAACACTGGTTTATTTCCTGCTGCCGTTTTAACATAACAGAGTCGATTCTTGCTCTTATAATATAATGCATAGAGAAATGTTAATTAAAAAATAACACCACCAAACAAACAAAAAATATTAACCTTAGGATAGACGAGGATTAGATGTAGAACAGCGGTGAGAACGCCGCGAGGCATTTATGTCTATGCTTTTTTTTTTTTTTTCATATGTATGTAACCGTGTGTTTAGAAACTCACCCGCTAGATGTTTGAGAGCTCTTGGTTGCAACAGCTGTTTTCTTCATCGTTGTGTCTTTTACACCACAGCCCCCTTCTTTCCTTCCCGTCTGAGACCTTCGTTCTTCTCGTTTCCCCTTCACCTCTCATATGGGCGCCCTGAACCCGTCCATCGCCGCACTTTGCAGCTACTCTTCTCCAGAGTTTTCTTTGAACTGAGCAATAATTTCTCCTTACCTAGCAGAAAAGAGATTTCACAGAGAGAACGTTTCTCTATTGTCCTTCTTTTGGTCTTGACTTCCTGTCACGGTGTTCTCAGGAAGGGGTTGTCCAGAGTGGTCAGCCAACCCCCTAACACAGGCATATGCACACTCAGAGAGAGATGCACATACAGTATAAACACTTGAACTTTACAACTTGCCAGTAAACATGGTCTCCTAAGCGTCAGGAGAGCAGTCCTGGATGGTGCGAGTATGTAGAAGTATGAAAAACCATTCGTAAGCAGCGAACGTCTTCCTTTTGTGTATTTAAAGTTAAGCTGCTCCAGATGTGCCAGAGACTCTAAAGTGCTCCACAAAGAATGCAGCACATGTGGGAAGTCTCAGTGGAAGGTCTGAAGCCCAGCCCATTGCTTTTTTCAGATCATGACTGAACATGTTCAAATGTAAGGGGTTTTGCACGGAAGGAGAGGGAGTGACACTGTTTGGGAATTTTACTAGATGAATAAGCTTCATGCATTATACAAGACCAGGATGTACACCTTTATGTAATGACGTGTGATAAGTCAGTAGTTTGTTTCATTAAGTCAGTAGTTTGTACAGTAGTGTTGCCTGGTTAATATAGTTGTGGTTAATGTAGTTACTTTATACGGGTCTTTACACTCTAAGGAGAGCCATGCCAACAGATGTTTCCTGTTAGCAAACCGTGACTTCACACTCAACTGAGTGTGATGAGGGAGTGAAAAAAAAAAAGGCAAACTGCAAGAAAAAAAAAAAAAAAGACTTAAATCACTGAAGGCTGGAAGAAAGTGTCAATAAATGTAAAAGACAAAAACTAATCATGTTTAAGTTTCACCAAATGATTTCAACACATAAAAAACCCTGTTTAAGCTTTTTTTCCCCCCACCAAAAGTGTGTGAGAAGTCTTCCTGTGGGTCATAAATAGCATATACAAGTTGTTGATGACCATCATGGAATTTCAGAGGAAGCTTGACTCAGTTATCTCCTCCGAATGAACCACACACTCTTTCCAATTCCTCCTACAACGCTAATGCCAGGTCAGTGCAAAGTCCGCCCCTTAAATCCCAGCAGTCCTTTCATCCAATCAGCTTCTAGATCCCGTAACCGGGCAGCTTCCAGTTTAGACTTTGTTTTTTTTTTATATATAAAATTGAAAACAAGTTAGACAAAAAAAAAATTGAGATTGCCTTGAATTTTATTAGTTAACAAGGGGCGACTGTTTCAATAATAGTTAAGAAAGTGACAGAGTTTTGCAGAACAAGTGTAACGGAATAACATTCAAGTTCAAAACTATATACAAAGTACAATTATAAGGATAACAATTAGGTATGAATAAGAGGAGAAAGAATTGGCATTTCCTTTTTAAATCCTTTTTTTGAAATAAACCAGGCTAATATGTCCAAGGTGATATGGAAATTTGACTTAATAATAAGTTGGGAAAAACGAAAAATCTGAAGGAAGTAATAGCTTTACAATGTCCTAGTTCCAGACAGGTGTAACATTGCCCCCTGCTGGTCTAAATCAATAAGTTCAATAACAAGGACAAACTATTTGAATCTAAAGGCACAATTGTTGCTTTATTAAAATGACTGTGCAATAATACATGGTAACATAACTATAGATTTTTCTCATGTTTTTCTCATTCATGTATTTCATTAAAGTGTGTGCACCCACTTTTTTTTTTTTTTTTTGTCTTTTTTAACAAGAACATGGTGTGCCGGGTGGGACATAAAAAAAAAGTGAATGAAGTCGTGTGTTAAAGTTCACTGCTATTTTATAATTAAATACAGATACAATCAAGAACAAACAGATGGATAAAACAAGTAAACAATTACATAATGACCCCAAGTACGACTGGGTTCGTCTAAATTCAGATTACCACCTACATGAAGCAAATACACACAGAAGTGTGCAAACACCAAAACTCAGGTCTCCGGTCCAAAAAATAATAAACGCTTACGCAGTAAAGGAGAGCGTGTTTCGTTTAAACGGCGCCCCCGCTGAGATTATTACAGAAAGTCAGGACAGCGATGACCAGAGCATATTGCATTACACGCTGTGTGTCCAGCATCATCTCTCACACATCTAGTGATAAAGACCTGATTGAGGCAGTGTGTGTGTGTGTGTGTGTGTGTGTGTGTGTGTGTGTGTGTGTGTGTGTTTTTATTTACAAAATAGTATCTAAACAATGATAAAGGCACAGGTGGCACTGAAGAACACTTCTAAAGCTTTGCCTTTCAAATGAATAGGTGCTTATATGTGTTCACTATAGGGAGAGAGCGAGAGAGAGAGAGATGAATAAAGAGAAGCTGCTTTTTCACATCCGTTGAAATCACTTCTCTACAGGAGCTTGTTAGCTCTCTGGTTGGCTTCATCAATGCGAGCTTTATTCATGTCCGCCTGGGAAAAAAAAAACAAAAAAGAAAGGACAACGTTAGCCGGACTGAAAAATAGACACGTATACATAGAGTGACTCACAAGCCTGGATCCATAGGCATCTTTTCATTTCTGCAATTTTTCCCCACCTTATTTCACACACAAGATGGTGCAGATTAAAATTTTTTTTAAAGTCCTCTGAATTCAAAAGCCTATTGGAAGTAGACCAGAAACTATCTTTGGACAAAAGAAGGAAATCATCTCCGCATGTAACAGCATCTGCTCTGATGCACTAAAACATTTCATGTTCTTGTGTTAATTAGTGAGAGATCATCAACTTCAACATCAGCTGTAAACTTTTATTTAAAACACATTTGCCTTTGGATCCAGACCATATACATATATAATATTAAAAAGCAGAAGGAATAGTTTCAAAGGCAAAACATGACATTATCCCATTTGAACCTTGGACAGGGACTCTGACTGTCCACACGGTTATGTGAAAGAGATCAGATCGGATTTAGCTCCGTTCAGACCGGCAGCCCAAATCCGTCACACTGTCGGCGTATCCGCATCGGTTGCTACGGTAACAACGGCTCGCAGCATGACATTTCATCATATATCGTCCTGTTTCTATCTATTCAATGCTATCAGATATTTCACTTCCTCCTCTGTCCAGGGACTACCGTTCTCCATTTCTATACTGCGGTTAAATCGGATGCTCTTCCTGAAAACATGGTTAATCTAACTGCGCCGAATAAAAAAAATAATAAATAAAAGGCACGGATTTTACATACGTAGGAGTAATAGAGCCAAAGGTGGAAAAATTAACTTCCGCAACGCAACCTAATTCTCTACAAAACTATATATAACGGTAGTGTCTATACATCTCCATTTCTTCCATCATCTCCCCGCTCGTTTTTCCACCATGGATCCGTGCGAGTTACATAATGGACAGTTTGAAATCAGAACTGAGCAAGTAGAGCATCTAGACTGAGAAACATCTTTAGGAATCTGATTTCAAACCACCTCTGGATGCGCTTCAGATCGCATTTGCAAAAATCTAATTTTATTTATTTATTTACTCTGTTCAACCAGTGCTACTTGAAAGCAATCCGATTCCAAACTGGCTGGAATCTAGACCTGGATTCTGGCTGGGCGTCTGATCACAGCCGAGGACATGTGTCCTCTACGTGCACAGTCATTGTACCCTGTTGTGCCATTCTGTCCTGGGGAACAACCTGATCTGTTGTTGCTTTTGATCAGTCAGTCATTTCAAGCACTGGTACCCAAATACAGCAAACAATGATACATTTATTTCAAGTTTGTACTGCACCATGTGTTGAGAATGCGATACTGGTGCACTCTGGTGCTCGGCAGTACACTGGTTTAATTGGGTGAACGCCAGCACGCACCTTCTGTGACAAACACGTCCCTTAAAACCTGAAAATTATTTTAATTTGCACTGGACCACATGGCGCACTATATAACTGGGGTGTTACTCTAATCTAATGCTCAGTTATGTTCTTTATGTTCTTACTAACTGACACACACAAGGACTAAATAATAACTGCTTAAATGAAAAAAAAAAAAAAAAAAAGTTGATAAACTTGCCTTATCATTGATGCGGTCAATGGTCTTGTTCTGTTTGTCAATCTCATTACCCATGTCCAGGGCCAAGTTCTTTAAATTTCCAATGATGCCGCCGACCTGATCCAAGTTCTCCTCCATCTCATCTTCACGTGCATCATTTGTTACTCTGGTCAAAAAAATAAATAAATAAATAAAAAATAATAATAATAAAAACGGAAAACAAACAAGAAAAACAAACGAAAAAATGTATTAACACTTATTTTCCAGTAATACAAGCGTTTCCAAGTCAAAGCAGGACTTTCTTTTTTTTTTACACCTTTCAAATGTTTTACAGCAAAGAGTCTCACTGCCGTACTGTGCTTGACGTCTTTTGTAAATGTCAATCACTTTTGTCCCCTTTTATTCACCAAAAATTTCACCATTCCATCCAACAGTCCTGGTTTGACTTGAACACCCTTTATAACTCAGTTCAGTATGTTAAATATTGCTGCAGGATTCCCTGAGATTAAAATAAATTGGTTAAGCTTAAACCTAATACACTAGCTACTAGTGTACAGAGTGTATGTGCTATGCTTGGTGACATTTATTTATTTTAATTTATTTGTTTTTTTACTGTGTACCTCTTTATATAGGGCCCGGAAGCTGTCGCTGTTGTCTGGCCGTTGCGGTGGCTGCTTGGTTGGTTGGAGACCACACCTCTGTCACCTCCCTCTGCGCTGGCATTATCACTTCCAGAGGCCCAGGTGCGCTTGTACCGGCTGTCATTCTCGATAGAGCTCACTCTGAAAGACAAACAGGAATAACACAACAACATCAGATACGAGAGAAATTTATTTTATACAGAACCACTAAGTTTATTAGTAAGACTATAATAAAATAACTGCTGCGTGGTTCCAAAATACAGCTTTCTACATGAGCTGAGCTCTGACCTGTCACATGGACAGACACACAGGCCACAGCACTTCGACAGGTCGGTCAGGTTCTTCTCAGCCGCTCTCATGTCCTGATTGATCTGGTCCATGCCCTGATCCACACGCCGCAGTTGTTCTGAATGACACAAGAGAAGGAAGCATAAAGCACAGGTGCGGAACGATGCTTGTACACGTGTTCTTTTTGGGGTCATGGGTCAATCCCAAAACCTCGCCCTTTATCCGTGTATAGTGTATATTACTGCTTCTAATGCAAAGATTACTCTTATCAAGCATATTAAAAACTCAACAAGGGTTCATTTGTTAGTGGTACAGAGCAGAAACCTCAGCGCAGGAGGCATTGATCGGTGAGAAAAATGTCTGTGAAAAAACCCAGAACAATGAAAATAACAGAAGCTCCTAGCAATTCTACTGTTCAAGACCATAAGCCACTAGCGGTCTTTGACTGTAAGAGATTCCGATGATGCTCACAGCCATACTGAAAGCACACATCCGAAATGGAAAAGAAACCTGCTCTTCTGTGCTGCAACTGCACATGAACACGATCCGAGTAACTGACACACTTCATTACCAACTAGCTAAACATCATCTTTAGATCTTTAAAATTATGAAGAATCGAGCAAGAAAGAGTCGAGTAGCCACACACTTTACTGTAACTGTGTAAACATGACGACACCATGATTGCTGCTTGATGATTCTAAGGCAGACGCTGAAAAGTGTCAAGAAGTGTGATCTAGTTCTAGAGCTGAGAAACATTTTTTTAATTATTTTATTCTTATTTCATGATCTTTATTTGAATATTTTCTTTTTTAATACTCTTTTTTCTTATTATACTTGTATTTCACACTCTTTATTTGAATACTCTATTTTAGGTCACGGGCGGACATACAAGCATTTCACTGTACATCATACTGTGTACTGTGTGTATGTGACAAATAAAATTTGAATTTGATTTGAATTTCATACCAACACTGGCGTTTTAATTAGATTTTGAGGCCCTGCAATTCGATTCTCTCCTTCTCTATTTTAAAATTTAAATCTTAAACACTGAAATGCTGTGTAACTTGTGTTGTTGATTCTTTAATGGATTGTCTTGTACAAAGTGACAATCCGTGCCTATGACAATCTATTGATGCTCGACACTCCATTCCTGTAGGTGGCGGTAATGCACCAACTGCTCATAAACTTAAAAGAAGAACCAGGTATATTTTTGCACAGAAGATGGAAGCGGTTTGTATTTTCTGCTAAAATTGTGATTTATTTATTCACAGATTTTAGACCATTTATTATTAGTAAGATTGCTGTGATAATTTTTAAAAAGCGTGGCTTGATTGTGAATCTTAAAAACGACTAACAAATGATGAACTAAATCACACAGCTCTGTTTATAGAGCAGTAGTAGAGCTGCCTAGACACGTGTGCACTCTTTATGGCCAGTAGAAACAGGATGTGTGTGTGATTGCTTGACATATGGAGGAGGTTTGCTCAGTTTGGTATTAAGGTGGCTATTCGTATTTACATTTTGTCTGAAGAAAACAGAACTCGTGCAAGGTTTTGAGTCAAATCCCCATGAATGGTTTCAGAGGAAAAGTGTGACTATGCCAGATAGTGATGCTTATGTGATGCCTTTGCTTCGTGACAGATGAGCTCTCTCACCTCCCTGCTGATCCAACATGACCATGGTTTTCCCTCCCGTCTCTCTGGTCTGAAAACGTGAACAAAACAATGTGTGACCCGACTTTGTTTTAGATCTACATTTTTCTTTTTATTTGACTGGACTTTAGTAGGACAATCGGGGAACAAACTCTCTCACCTCCTCTGCCAGATGCAGCATCCGTCTGGTGCTCTCAAGAGACTGGAAGAAGAAAGAAAGGAAACAAAAACAAAACAAAGTCAGCGTTACATACACATAGCGCCCCCTTTTCCCATCCTGAGGGGATTACAGAGGGGAAATACATCGGATTAAAGAGATCGACTGTTAAGCTGTTAGTAAGACTGTTTGTTGCTAAACAGTGACCTAAGACTGGGTGGGACCGCCGCCTTACTCTTCTGAATTCTGAAATGCACCTGCGTGAGGTGAGTCAGCACCTAAAGCTAATGTTCCTACGTACTGTACAGTGAGATCCCCAAATTTGGGTTCTGTCCCTGTCAGGATGCAAGAAATGCGAATCACACACACCGAAAGATAATTTTAACATTGCTGTATGTGCAGCTGGACATCAAGTGTCTCATCACCTCATTATTAGAAAGCAATAACAAGTAAAAAATATATATATAATAACAGGCCCAGTGGTTAATTCCCAGAAGTTATTAAGTAACTAATAAGTGAAAGTATGCCTGTACTTCAGCTCCAAAAAGGTCGAACAAATCAAAAGCGCAGACATGGAATAACTGATAAATGTGAAGAAGAAGAAGAAGAAGTGGAAATGGAGTAGATGAGAGACTCAAGTAGGATTCAGTAGAACGGAATGAGACTAAAGATTTAACTAAGACTCAAAAGAAGCAACATGATACGGAGGGGAAAACAGTGAAAAAGTGTAAAGTACACTCCTTAAGCAATGTGTGTGTGAAAACAATGTGCTTTAGTGACACAATGAGGACTAACACACCCTGTGAGTGGTCGTAAGTAAAGGTGAGATACTATTAGTTTACCCAAATTTTCCTTCAGGGCCAAAGACCATCTTGTGGTGTTGTTAGTACCCGAGTCGGGTTATTGCACAGCAGAAAAAGATCAGCTCAATCCCTCAATAGGCACAGACAGAGAAACGCAGGAAAGGAAGGAGAAAAGCAGAAGAACAACAGATTATAGGAATTACATTAGTTTTAGAAGTGGAGCATTTATAAGGAATGCTCTGTACATAATGTGAAAACATATTGCAGAAAGATTAACTCAAGAGTGAAAAAGGATATAATAATAATAATAATAAAAACCCAGAAAGGCTATTATTAAATGGTTATAACACGCCTACCTCATCAGTCACTTGATTCGCCCTCATGGTCATCTCTTCCACCGACATGTCGGCCATCTTGCTGCCCTCGAAGCTGGCTGGTTTCTTCACACCAAGCTCTATACTCTGAGGTCTGAGGGTCAGAGAGAGAGAGAAATAAGTCAGTACATGGAAGAAGGGGGGAAAAAACAAACCAAGAAAAAAAACAACGACGAATAAAATTATGACCCAACAACCATAACCAATCAGAAGTAGGAATGTTTCATTCGGTCTTTCAGAACCTGTAAATTTCAAAAGATATGAAGTGAAATCTGTGTCTGTTCATCATGTCTTACTTACACTGCAAGTAGAAAAAAAAAAAAAAAAAAAAAGTGAACTGAAAAAAAAAAAAAAAATTAATTGGACTGTTATTGATTTTTGTGAATCAAAAGGCATTGCTTGCAAATTATGTTGAATGTAATGGGCGGATTTTACGCTGACGGATAGATAAGAGACTAGCTTCACGAAGATGATACCATAACCTACTGATATACGACTACAGCAGGTTTAAGAATCGCAGACAACGGAGAACGCATGTCCCTCTGTTTAAATAAATTGATCCATAATGTAATACGTCACAAATTTTAATTTGTTAATGACGTTCATTCTTCGTCATCAGCAAGTTTTGATAATCTGTAAATTATCAACTCCATGAGGCTAACCACTCATCCGTCACCATGGACCGCACCCATTACATTAAACATAACTTGCAAAGGCTGAAGTTTAGTTTTTTTTATTCGCAAACAACCGATCAAATTTATGATCAAAATTCATTACATTTCAGGTAATAATAATCTCAAATCTGTTTTACATGATCACATTAAAAAGACACAGAATTCACCTGATACACACATTTGATTTGAGTTTGTGCTACAATTTGTGCACAAAACACCCATAAACAAACCACAATTTAAAGTCCAGGAGTCTGCGGTTAACAGAAATGAGAAATGTAGTGCAACAAACTAAAGAGGAACCAGAACGATATCAGTCTCTCACACACACGTACACCCGTGCACGCTCGCACACAAACACACACAGAGAGAGAGACGGATACAACCAAATGCTTTCTTTAAAACTTTTTGCATTTGGCCAATGTTCTTTACTGATCACACGTCATATGTGGAGTGTGTTCATGTTATTATAGTTAACAGTAATTACAGGAATGGAAGTCAATACCGGGAATTTTATTACACTCGTCTCAGCATTACTTAAATTCAACCTGAAGGCAACTTGCTGTTGTTTTCTCATTTGCACGTTCCGAACTAGCCTTCGAACCTTCTGATCCATCCTGATTTAAATAAAAAGCTACACTATTACTGAGCAGCACATCTCTCTGTCATCCAGCATGATTATTATTTCCAAACAAGTGTAGCAGATGATTCACTCCTACCACACGGGATGCCAGAGTGTGCAGTTCAGAGAGCGCTACCTGTACAATTATAAAGAAAATGTGACGTTTTACTGCATCAAACTGTATGTGACTGTTGCTAAAAATGCAGTTCTGTTGCGTCATTGGGAAACTCACGCAGAATCGTTTCTATCAGAGACTGATCGCTCTGATCAAGTTAAAAAACCAGCCAATTCCGGTTACTGGCTGATCTGTTATGAATTGTGATTCATGTAGCGCCACACTGACTGAAATCTTTTATTATTATTATTCATAACTGAATAAATTCTCTCCCCCATGATCTAATGACCAATAAAAAAATATATATAATATATAAAAAAGTATAATAATCCTGCACACAGGTCTCTCAGGAGTTCTCTCACCATGAAGACATCCAAGACAAGCTGATGTTCAAAGTACGAGCTAAACAACAAAGATAGTTTTCATTTCTTTAGAAAGTCCAGCACAAAAGGAAATCCTATACGAGGATGGAACTTGGGCGTCTGAGGATGGAACTTGGGCGTCTGAGCATGCAAGACCCATGTATGTCTTGTGTTCAGGAGTGTTTTCGGGTTGCAGGTATTGTCGACAAGTCAGTCTAGGGCACCAAGAGTATAGGCACGGGGAAACACATCCTTTTGGAGATCTACTGATGTCTGTAGACAATGGTCAATGAAAAAGCATGAAAGTGAGATTAACTGTGCTCCACTGTATCAGCTGCCAGGAAGTCTGATGTGGGCATTGCCAAATTTGTTGGACATCTCTACAGGTTACAGAAACCGTTCGCCTTTACAAAAACGCAAAGGCAGATACAGACTACCGTGACTGGGGTTGAGATGCCCGTCCAAGGCAAACAGTAGAAAACACTAGAAAAGCTTTGCATTTTCAGCAACCTAGTGCCTCCTTTCCCTCACCTCTTTTCTTTTTCCCCCTCTTCATGTAATTTCCATAATAACCCAGTTCTGAAGTCTCATCGCTCCAGCTCGATTGTGAAAATTATTCCTGAAGCTGCCGCGATCAGTCCAAGGACCTGAAACAAAAGTTGTTACTCGACTTTGGTGAATCTGGGAAGCTTCATAATGTCAGCCACATGCTGTGGAGTAACAGAGTGGAAAACATTCTCAGTGAATCACATCACGCCAAGAAACTCAGCAACCTGCTCCAGGGTTTAGAGTTGTGAGGAGGGAGAAGCATACAGCGCCACTGAGGTCACAGCGAGGATGAAATTTTATGGAAATCTTTAGTATCAAATAAATCTTCAGTATCAAATAAATGGAAATAAATCCCAGAGGCTTATGAAGAAAAAGACAAGGGTCTTTAAGGAACTGTTTTGCGCTGCTGTCACATCAGTCACCTTTCTCCTGAATAAGGAGGTAAGACGAGTAGGACTTGGTTTTGAACAGCGAGTTTGACTTTTTCTAGTTGCACATGTTCTTTTCTGATATCGATAAAGTTCCTGAGAGGGTTGATGGCTGAAGGTTCCGACAACTCATCTACAGGTCGTTCCCTACTTATGAACACATTCTGTTCCAGGAGCACGTTCGTAAGTCCGATTTGTTCTTAAGTTGTTCTTATACGCCTTTGACACGAATATACAATGTGACGCGTACCAATCCACTTGACTAAATCCCTGACCCCTTTTTCAGCACTGCCATCATGTGGCCAAAAACCATAATCTCGCCTAAGGAAATCTCACAGTGAAATGTCAAATGTAATAGTGATGTCTCTGCGTCTTTAAATTGCAAGGGCAATCCCGAACGCCATTTTGTCTCAGAGCGGTTTTCACTGTAGAAGCTTTAGAGGAACAGGCATTTTCTATCATCGTGGTCCTGGACTGATTCATTGAAACTGATGAGGCTGTGACTCATTTCTCCCGTGTGCGCACACACACATACAATATACCAAATTTAGACATTTATACATTCACACTAAAAATATTGTAAATAATGGTATCTGGTGCGCTGCAGTATTTATTTTTTATACAGTAGTATTGAACAATAGTACTTCCGAAATGTATATTGTCTTATTTGACTCGTGATTTTCCACACAAAAGAATCACGATACATAACTGAATAGATTTTTCTCCACCATCTCTAGTCACTACTGTATCTCTGCTGGAGAGACCAATCACAGCCCGAGTCCTCCTCAGCCAATCACAGAGCAATCAACTGAATCTGACTTGATATTTTTTGCAAATAAAATATTTTTTGCAAATAAAATAACCAGTTCCTTTTGTTGTTCCCTTGAACCATCCAAAAGTATGGAGCGTGTGAGCTTCAAAAGAACACAATGCAACAGCTCCGTGTTTAATGCAGGCTCACCTCTGGGTGAAGGTTGTTTTTATGTTTTGCATATGCTTTCGTCAAGGCTTCCTGGATCCAAAGCAGCTCCAAAGTGTTAATATTTAAGGCTCTCTCTCTCTCTCACACACACACACACACACACACACACACACACACACACAGAGTATGCATCGAATTTTCACTGGCAGAATCGATCTAAAATCCTTATTTTCCTCTATTTGGATCATATCTAGGCTTTTGAGGTTTTCAGAATAGCTGTTTTTTTTACTTATTTTATTTAAATTTTATTCATACGACTAGGCGTGTGCGAGCTCAGTGGGAACCTTGTGGTTAGTAGAATGTTAAAGCAGATCACATGGTCAGCTTCTCTGTGCTGAGCAGAATTATTATTTCCTGACTCGGTTTTCCTTTTCCTGTTTCCTGAGTCGCACCAGGCCACATTACTAACCTGTGTCAAGTGTCAACCTGGTTCAAGGAAGTATCACATTTATTTCTTGAATTGTTCTTTCCATGCTCCTGTACCATGAGCTAATCATATACTCACATATCTCAGTAGGCCTGCAGTGTCTGACCTTTCCAGGTAACCTAAAAGGGTTTTATTATCTTAAGCTTCCCAATACAGCTACAGTAAAGAGGATGAAAAACAAAAGAAAACTCAACTGAAATGATCAACAATTGGACTGATTAAAGGATGTATACATACACTGGATTAAAGATAAATAAACTGTACAGATCCATATAAATCAGTTATACAATTAAACCATTATTGAACTTCGTCAGGTGTGTTTAGTTCAGGGGGTTCATTATCATGTTTTAACCACAAATTTGTTTAGCTCAGAAGAAAGATTGTGGATAGAAAAAGCAGGACACTGAGGGCCAAAAAGCAAATATTTCTAATAAAATGCAATTAAACATCAGCACTGAAGACAACGTTTATTTTTATTTAAACATTTTGCCCACGTAAAATCATCTGTCATCTGTTTGAACTCTTATATCTAAACAACTGTAGCAAATCATTCGCTCCTGCCACAGGGGGCGCTGTCCTCCCTGCCAATGCGTAAATAGCTTAGAGTGACACCTGCAGGATTATAGAGGAACTGCGGCCCCTTTTACAACTGCAAATGAAAATATATCAAATTAAAAATAATTTTTATAAAAAATTGTAAACCAAAAAATTGGCACACAAAAGAACTGCAATACATAACTGAATTGTGACCCCATCTCTGTGAGTTTTGATTGAAAAGAAAAATAAATAAATAAACGGTATGTTATAGAGAACACACTGCACAGTGACCTAGTTTGCCGTGCAATAAAGGAAACACGAGACAACATGACTTGCTTTAAAAGGCTTTCAGAACTAGTTGAAGTTTTCTTTAATATGTTTTGAAATGTAGGTAGATTAAAAACTGTGGTTTGGGGTGGAAGAGGTTTGCAGATTTTAATGAATAAATAACTAATAGACCCAACATCATTTTTTGAAGTCAAAATGCATGTTCACTTGCTTTGTTATTGCATACACACACGTAGACACTTTCCCCCTTTTAGACCTTACCGAATTGAGAAACATTTCTGGTTCTTCTACATAAACTGGTTTCCCAGGATTTCTCTTCCACTGACTTTCACCTCAATCACTGTACACTGAACATAATAGTGCGACTTGTTATTTTAAAAAATAAATAAACAAAAGGCATTACTATCAAATGAAGCTCCTCAAAGTAAATTAAGAATACTTTGTAATACAGGAATAATGCCTTTACTACAGTACTTTTTATAAAAGACTAATGATGCACACCGCTAATAATAGATCATCCTCTTGTGTGAAATTCGCTAATCGCTCTAATGCCCAAGCATCCTTGCACAAAATCTTTTGAAATAATTGCACTTCTGGATCCTGCATTAGACACCTTCGTATCAATAATATTACCATCATTAATGCTACTTATTTTTAATTACCTTCCAAGATTAAAGTGAATTTAAAAAAAATATTATTAATAAAAAGTGCTGACTTAGTGTTTCTCTCTATTGTCTCAAACGTCCAGGGTTCGAGGTTCGAACCTGTAACCAGACTCACCTGTCAAGTTCTCAGGGACAGACAGACTCCAACAACAAAGAAAAATGGATGGAAGGATTGATTGGCGGGAGTGGGGAACTACTTATGAATTATTATTATTCATTGGCATTATGTATAGGAAGTGAAAAGTGGCCATTGCCATGCAGAAGGGTTCGATTCCCACCCAGTGCCCAAATCCCAGCCTCCGAATGCAGTGCCGTTCCCAAGGCCAGATAAAATGGGAGGGTTGCATCAGGAAGAGCATCCGGTGTAAAATCTATGGCAGAGTCGTGTGTGAATCGGACTGTCCACTGTAGCGATGCCTTGATGGGAGGAGCCGAAAAACTAACAACATTTAGTCTTATTATTAATAGTATTAAATCTTAAATGTTCTGGGTTACTGATGAGTAAATAGTATCAGGCTTTTATTTATGATCATTTTACCCTCTTTCTTGTTGTGATTTTTAATGTTAATTTACCTTTAATTAGTGACCTGACTGCTGTAACATTACACTTTGAGTTTAGGATTAATGAAGTACTCTATCCATCAGAAGGTCAGCAGTTCAAGCATCTAAAAGATGGAGTCTAATCCTCTTAAGGATTATTATTCATATATATATATATATATATATATATATATATATATATATATATATAAACATATCTATATATATAAACATATATATATATATAAACATGTCATGTGCATGCGTGTTTAATGTACTGTAAGGTGTTCCTGATGTGTGTAAACATATATATAGTGAATGACAAACTGATTCTCAGCTCGTTTTCAGTGTGTTGCCATACGAGTGTAAATAATGTGCCATGTTAGTTCAGTAGTTAATTAAACAGAGTGCGAATAAATTAAGAGTCTCTATGTTAATTTAGCTTCACACTGTGTGCATGTTGTTGTATAAACTGTGACCCGCCTGCTGTAATAATTACACAATTTAATTTGAGTTTATAATCAACTTAATCTATTTATCAGAAGGTCAGAGGTTCAAGCACAAAGCTAGAGTCTATCAGCTGTACTGTACATCATAACTGAGGTTTTCATTTCCTCTTTATGTATAATGTGTGTGTATATAGTGTCTATGTAAATTAAATGTAATTGTGTCGTACACGACGCGCGCGCGCGCGTGTGTGTGTGTGTGTAAACTGATTCTCAGCTGGTTTCCAGCATGTTGTAGTGAGAGTGTAAATCATGTGTGATGTTAATTCAGTTGATAATTAAACACAGTGAATAAAGTGAGAACCTCTGGCTGTTAGAGAGACTTACAGTGTGAAAACACACACACACACACACACACACACACCCAGCACCAGCTCAGATTCGACGTGTTAGTGCGGAAAGACCCCGAGTCTCTCTCTCTCTCTCTCTCTCTCTCTCTCTCTCCACCCCGTCACCTCTCCTCTCCTCCACACGGTTTTGTATTTTATACGTGTTTATATACTTACTGCTTGCTCATAGTGTCTCACCGTCTCTTCACTTTTTCTATAAAACAAGTTTGTTTTCACACAGGCAAAGTAAACCACTCGGCTCGTGCACTCCCCGTCAGAGTTAGCTTGTAATGCTAACGCACTCGGCGAACTTTAGTTCCTCTTCACTTTCAGCGCGCAGCCCAACATTATCGACTTTATTGTTATTGTCGCGATTATCATTATTATTATTATACCTCGATATAATGAACGTTGTGGTGCCAGACAGAGGAGTTAACTAATTACTTACTGTTGTAGCGTCACACAGGAATCCGCTTTAAAGCCGAAACTAAGCGTGAGAGATAAATATCCTGATCGAGTAAATTCCTTCAGACTGCTGACATCTGTGCGCATGTCCGGTCACATGACAGCACTGACCTCTACTGCGCTTGCGTGACTCAAGCAACTCAACTACCGAAGTGCATTACATGACATTAGATGCAACTTTACTGTTAATGTACAAAGTAAACAGCCAAATAAATGCAGTTAACACATAAACAGAAGTGCACAATTAGCATATTTACAATAAATAAATTGTTATGCATATATGGTATAGTCCTGTATATATATACTCAGCAAAAAAAGAAACGTCCTCTGACTTTCAACTGTTTTTACTTTCAGTAAACTTAATGTGTAAATATTTGTATGAACACTAAAAGAGTCGACACCATAAGACATAAAGTAAAAATGTTTCCCAATGTGTCCCTGAATGAAGGGAGGCTCAAAATCAGTCAGTACCAGTCAGTATCTGGTGGCCACCAGCTGCTTGAAGTACTGCAGTGCATCTCCTCCTCATGGACTGGACCAGATTTGTCAGTTCTTGCTGTGAGATGGAGGGATTGTGTGTTCCTGGTGTGACTCGGGCAGTTGTCGTGGCCATCCTGTACCTGTCACGCAGGTGTGATATTTGGATGTACCCATCCTGTGCAGGTGTTGTTACACGTGGTCTTCCACTGCGAGGATGATCAGCTGTCCTTCCTGTCTCCCTGTAGCGCCGTCTTAGGCGTCTCACGGTGCGGACATGGCGATTTATTGCCCTATAGCCACATCAGCAGTCCTCATGTCCCCCTGCAGCATGCCTAATGCACGTTCACGCAGATGAGCAGCGACCCTGGACGTCTTTCTTTGGGTGTTTTTCACAGTCGGTAGACGAGTCTCTTTAGTGTCCTGCGTTTTTACAACTGTGACCTTAAATGCCTACTTTCTGTAAGCTGTTAAGGTCTTAACAACCATTCCACAGGTGCATGTTAATTAATTGACTATGGTTAATTGAACATGCATGGAAAACATTGTTTAAACCCTTTACAATGAAGATCTGTAAAGTTATTTGGATTTGTACAACATTACTGTTGAAATACACAGTCCTGAAAATATTGAGATGTTTCTGCTACTTCTGCTCTGTAAAGACTTCATAACGCCTCTAATCTGAGCTGCTGTTAATTGGTAATTTTTCAGGCTGATAACTCTAAATGAACTTCTGGTCTGCAGCAGAGGTAGGTTTTGGTCTCGTCCTCCTGGGACGGCCTTCATGAGAGACGGTTTCATTATGGTGCTTGACGGAATTTGCAAATGCACTTGACGATACTGTTCTTGCAAGAACTATTACAGAAAGGCCGACCTCTGTGTCTTACAATAACAACTAACTGGTGTTTTTCTTGTTACGTAATTACCTAATTCCATATGTGTTATTTTATAGTTTTGAAATCCACAGTATTGTTGTAGAATGTAGAAAATAAATCACTAAACAAAAACAAAGAAATTTGCAAGTGATCTAAAACTTTTGAAATCTTAAGAAAACTGATGAAAAGAAACAACAAAGCATTAAAGAGCCATTAGGTCTTCTTGATCTTTCCACTCATATAGTCCTGATTCAGACCCTGTGTATTACATTAACATCACTTCCTGGTTGTAAAAGTTAATTTACAGTGCATACAATCATTAACCTTGTAATCAGCCCACCAATTAGACTTGTATAATATTATTTGGACAATTTGATGATGTGTCCACTGACAGTTTTGCACTCAATATTAATAACTTCATATTAAAACTATAAAGAGCTTCCTAGTTTCACTATTACACTTTTCACACAGTGATAGAAGGGAATTATTCAATATTGCACAATGTGCTGACGCCCAGATGAGAATGGGTTTCCTTTTGAGTCTGGTTCCGCTTGAGACATTTCTTCCAAATGTCGTCTCAAAGAGGTTTTTCTGGTTGTCATTGCTTCTGTCTCACTATTAAAGGATAGAATTACAGACTTAAAATTTATATCTGGAAATACATTTTATATATTTCTTTAAAGTTGATTTGTGACAATGTCCATTGTTATACTGTATAAATATTGCTATATAAATAAAATCCAATAATAACCATAACAAAATAATACTAGTCGATAGAAATGTCGCTACAAACTTTATAATGTCGCTAATTATGTAAATAAACTTCTTTTATGTATTTGCACTGTTGTAGGCAGGTGTATTTTTTATTAGAATTATTATCAGTTATAAGGGTCTGTGTGTGTGTGTGTGTGTGTGTGTGTGTGTGTGTGTGTGTGTGTGTGTGTGTGTGTTTGTGTGTGTGTGTGTGTGTGTGTGTGTGTTTGTGTGTGTGTGTGTGTGTGTGTGTGTGTTTGTGTGTGTGTGTGTGTGTGTGTACATACACCCTCCATATACTGTATATTAACTTTCCTCTGGTAAGAGCTCCATTCTTACTCTGTTTTTCATCACAATTAATTTAGATAAACTAAAAATAAAATAAAATAAATAAATGTGTTAGCCCCTGGGTCTCCCCCTGGCCTGGCCTGGCATTCTGCCTTGTCTGGTGTCATGCAGCATCCCTGTTTGTAAGGTAGGAAGAAACCTGAGAACCCAGAGGAAAACCAGGTGTACATGGAAAGGAACTTCAGAGGAGCCTACGCCGGCAGTTACTCGAGTTCATGATCGACCTGGGGACAAAACCAATGACAGAAAATTAATTTAGTTAATATCTTCCTCTCACGCAGTGAAGAAACTTACTGTGACAACTTACTTTGTGACACAGTCAAAATTTTGTACTGAGATAAAAAAATAGAAAACAACTCATCTTTACTTTGCTCTTCACACTGTGTTTATAACATTACAAATTATATGAATGACCATAATGGCAAAACAAAAAATAAATAAATTACAACTAAATTATTAAAATATAATATTACTCATATGTGTACATGCCTTAATCCATAGACAAGAGGTCCACCTACAGGCAACAAAAAGCCAATACAAGTTGCTCTTTTGGATGAAAAAGAAACTACGAATGTAATAATAATAATAATAATAATAATAATAACAATAATAATAAAATATTTATATATGTGTCATATTTAGTCATGTGTCAGTAATGTATTATAAAACAACCCAGACACACAGGTCAAGTGTTTGAGTTAATATTTACATTAAATTTGAAGGGAAAAAAATTAAATTTGTCTTTGGACTGTTTGGAGGAAACCGGAGGACCCAGAGGAAACCCAGCAGGCACAGGGGAGACATGCGAATGCTACACGCGCAGACCCGAGGCGGGAATCGAACCTGGACCCCGTGGGTGCAAAGTGACAAATATAATGTGGAATAAAGGCAGAACTTTATTATATACACCATAATCAGCTTTTTAAAAAAAAGTTCTTACATTATGTGTTATTTACACACAGCTCCAGCAAGTCCAGATTAAATACAAACAAACAAAAAACATAAATATGTCTCGGCTTCCTAAAGTCATGTTTACGTTTAAATAACGTCTTCTATAATAAACAGGGAACTTTTCTATTTAACGACTTCATACAGCGTGGCCGTGGGATTGTTTTCTCTGTGTGACGTAGGTAAAGGACGTGACGTCACGCGCCTCAACCCGGAAGTGGCGTCTGTAAACTTTTCCTGGATCCAGTAGGAGTTGCGTTTTATTTATGTTTAAGAAAAAAGAGAACTTCAGGCTCTAGGCATGTGTTTTAGAAAATATTTCTGTTCATTTTAACGGAGAAGTCTACATTTAGAGGTAATTGTTTATCTCTAGCTGGTCTTGTACACATGAGGAGTTATTTGTTTATTAAGTCGCTAGATTTCACAATAGATTCTAATTAATGTTTATTTTTACTCCACTGGCTACAGAGTCACACAGTTAATGAGAATAACAGTAAAACTATTTAATATTAGCTTAATATTGTTAGACTGAGGTGTGTGTGTGTGTGTGTGTGTGTGTGTGTAAGGTCCAGGCTCTGAATGTAAACAAACCAGCTGGTGGATGTAGAGTAGGAACTGTCCTCCTGTCCTCCTCCTGTCCTCGTGCTCCTCCTCGTGCTCCTTTAGTCCTCCTCCTGTCCTCGTGCTCCTCCTGTCCTCCTCCTGTCCTCGTGCTCCTCCTGTCCTCCTCCTGTCCTCGTGCTCCTCCTGTCCTCCTCCTGTCCTCGTGCTCCTCCTGGGCTGCTGATCCCTGTACAGAAATAATAAGAGATTCCTTAAACAAACTGACTTCTTGTCTTATCTATTGAGATGATGATTATTATCGTCTCGCTGCTTCTGAACTCCCTGTGTAATGTGTTCATTGTTTAATCCTGAGATTAAGACATGGATGTTGTACATTAGAGCAGCATGGAGGAGAGGAAACTGAAACGAAAAAGTCCAAGACCTTCGACCAACCAGGCTGGTCCGCCAGTCACGGCGCGCAAGAACATCAGCTCCAGCGGCAGGACTTTAGGGTTCACTGGCACCGGCACTGGCACCCACTCAAACCAGAAGACAAAATTTCGCAGGTGAGCCGTAGCAAAGTTTTTTATGTTTGTTTAAATGCACTGATGTAACATGCGTTCATCTTTAGTAACTGCATTATTATGGCCAACTCAGTGGTGATAGATCTGGAGTTATACTAGGCATGATGGGGAAAACACACTGGATAGGATGCCCGTCCATCATGGGGCACTGCATACACACACACACACACACACACACACACACACACACACACACATACACACACACATACATATTCTCTCTCATTCATTCTCTAAAGCATTTATGATGTACAGGGTTGCAGGAAGCCTTGAGCCCATCCCAGGCAGGACTCAGGACACACAGGCACACACACTCACACACACACTCTCACATTCACTCAAACACTACAAGCAGAAGGAATTTAGCTTAATCTGCATGTCTTTGGACTGTGGGATGAATCTAGTGTAACCAGAACATACAACCTCCACACACACACACACACAGACATGAGTCTGTGATCGTGGAGGTGCACATTCCTAACCACTTTGCCACCGTTCCTATTTACACACTCATTTGCAGCTCCTTACTTTTCAATGCTAAAATGTCATTGTTATATAATTTCAACTTCGTAGTAAATGTTTGGGGAAGGCCTACAGGCGGGTGAGATGGTCAGGGGTCTACAAACGCTTAGCCATATATTATACAATGATTATCCATAACAGTAGGTTCCCCTTGTGTTACACTCGGGATGTGACTCAATAAGATCTTTGTGGGGTTTGTTGTCGTGTTGGTGGCATTGGACTCTTTGCATGCTACAGTAAATAAACTCTGTACGCAGCAGGCTGTGATGTGTTCTGATA
The DNA here is from genome assembly GCA_030522415.1 of Channallabes apus. NCBI lineage: Eukaryota > Metazoa > Chordata > Actinopteri > Siluriformes > Clariidae > Channallabes > Channallabes apus. The sequence goes on along the minus strand of CM060116.1, from coordinate 1,674,400 downwards.
CCTTTGGCCCCCTTGGACATAGATGAGTCTGGGGTGCCCATGATCCTGTCACCAGATTACTGGCATATAATGTAGAATCAACGTTTTCCAATTCACCTGACGAGAGCATGTGCAGCTCTCAGCGTCCCTGCTGCAATGTGCAAAGTCCTAAAACACGCACCAGGTCGTGACTCCATGGGAAATGAGCAGGAAAATGCCCTAAGCGTGCAGTAATTCCTAATCATGGACTGACGGCTGTCCTTTTTTGATGATACGCAGAAATGTGAGAGATAAGCCAAAGCTACAGAGTCAACTAAGTAACCAGGACTCCACTATTCAGCACTCGTTCCTCACAGACGTCTCTGACGTGCAGGAGATGGAGAAAGGCTTGCTTAGTCTCCTCAATGACTTTCACTCTGGAAAACTTCAGGCGTTTGGTAAGCTGGGGTTTTAAACTAGAATCGTATTATGATGTTTTGGCAGCGGAATTTAACCCGAAAGAGAGGAAAAGCAGTGTGAACTTTCTTTTTATGTACAAGGCAACGAGTGTTCCATTGATCAAATGGAGCACGTTCGAGAGATGCAGGAGAAACTCGCTCGACTTCACTTCGACCTCAACGCAGAGGTGGACGACGTCCCTGTGGACCAGCGCAAGCTCGCCTGCGATACCAATATGGACAAACTTCTACTGAATGTAAGTACTAATGATTTATGCCTGTGCAAATCTCCGCATTTATATTAGTTGTGAAATATACAGAACTCGGTAAGTCTTTAGGCAAGGTTTTTAGGATTTTTCTTTATTTATACCCAAGTGTGTGTAATATTCATTTAATACACATTTTAGAGTATTACTTCACATGCATTTTAATCACATTGTGTATATTTTTCATTACCTTGTTTTGTTCTATGCCTATATTCCTATGTGAATGTCTTTTTAATAAAAAAAAAGTATTAATAATGACTGATGCATTTCACTGTTTAATGTTTCATGATGTTTATTTAAAAAAATTGTTTTCTCAGCTGGAAGAATTGAGCTCTTCGATGTATCCTTTCAAAGTTTTAATTGGTTTATATATATATATATATATATATACACTGTCAGACTAAAACATGTTTTAGTCTGAGCTGTGATCTACGAATGCACCGTTCCCTCACTTCATCAGAATTTAATTTTCATCCTCGTATGGCTGCTTTCAGGGGACCAGTCAGGTGTTTAGGCTTCAGCTCGTCAATAAGCGTCTCACTGTAACGAGCACTGTAGATTACTAGAAAAGAAATTCTGATGGTGTTCCAATATTTCTGGCCCTTGAGCGTCCCAGAAAACTGTAAGCATGGATGATTTTTCCAGCTGATGGTCAACTTCTGAGCTTTTTCTCAGGAGGGAAACCGCATGTTTCTGTTCCATACTCTGCCGTTTACACTCGGGCGTTTAATATAACCGGAGTGTGGATAATTTTTGACTCAACCTTGTATTTGATGTCATTTCCAGCTTTGTAAACAGAGCAAACAGTTAGCTGACGAGCTACTTTCCCATCATGCATGCAGTATTACAAGCTTTTAACTGCTCATACAGATTATTAATATAAATTATAAATCATGTACACAATGTCTTCGCTGCTCTTACAGAGTTTCGAACGTTCCTTAACGGTGATTTTCCAGACAGAAGCTCAACCTCGCTGATAACCAAGAAGCCACCAGGCCGTCCTCCAACGTATGAAATGTTGCGGGTCAGATGCGTCTCAGCCAGTATTGATCCGTTTGTGAACGTCTTCAACCTGCTTACTTTCACAGTTTGGTCTTAAATGTCACATAACTCTCATCGTCTGTATTACATTTTCTGCTCCTGTCTTCAGATTCTGTATCTTTACTACATCACAATATTTGGATCTTGCCTTGGATCTTGAATGATGCCTTACAGGTGTGCAATATGAGAACATTTGGAATATGCATATGACTATTCACTTTATTTAATAACCATGTTTCTTTTCTTGTTTTCATACATAAATATTTTAAACATTTTAACTGAACACTGTGTTTTGGCATTGTTAACACAGAGGTATTGGGAGGAGATTGGGACGCCTGTTGCTTTTAGTTAAGCCAAGGAGTATTTGCCTTAATGCAGAGGAATGGTTCGTGTGACTCCGAATGCTTGGGAAAATATCATTTTTTTTTAATAACAGTCTGTGCTACAATTGTTTTTTTCTTAATTTACCTCTGAATTAGATTTCAATTCTTGTATAATTTGGTGATTTCTAGTGGTTTGTGTGTTAGTTGTCTCTATGCCATTAATAAAGTTTAATTACTTATGACCTTTGATCTAAATAATATAATTTCTAGTAAACATTCATCTTCTGTATTGACAATTTCCAATAACAGACAACAAAGTGTTGGCACCCCGGCCCTGAATAAATGAACGGAGCCTGTATTTATGAACGTGTTGCACCATATTCATAAATACAGTATCTGTTTATTTATTTATTAGACTAGAGTTAGATTAGAGTGCTGTGAAAAAGTATTTGCCCCTTTCTGGAGTTCCAAAGCCTTAGAAATGACTTTCCAGACTGATCTGTGTCAATTACTTTGTTTCTCATCTATTTCTTTAAATCGCAGCATGATGTGAGATTTTTTTTTTTTTTGTCTGGCTTTACTTGGTCAGACAGGTTCTATTCAAGTGATTTCCTGATTCAACAGGTCTGACAGTACAGTCAGATGGACCGCAATGTCTAAGGAATGTTTCCAGCACCTTGTTGAATCCGTACCACAAAGAATTAATGCAGTTCTGAAGTCAAAAGTGGTCCAACCCAGTACTAGCAAGGCGTACCTAATGAAGTGGCCATTGAATGTACAAGTACCGTGCTATTGTCTTGGTTAAACCATTGTTGTTAGCATGTCTACCATCTAATTTAACTCAACTCTGTCCTCAACCTAATCTGACGTTTACAACTACTGTATCTGACCCTTAACATTTTAGTCATCGCATGAAACTTACCTCGATATCGAACAGTTTTTCAATAATTTCTCAGAACTTGGTTTTGTCTAAATGAAGAATAAGATGAAAGAATCTGCAAAACTGGTCCAATCAAGCAGGGCCTTGGAGTTGCGACCTTGGAAGAACAATCTTGCCTGATGCACTTTTCAAATGTAATTCTTCTTTGACCAGTGGACACAAAAGAAGCCATTTTACAATGCGCACAATTTTGGAAGCAAAAATAGCTTTTGCTTAGCCTGATGGACAAAAAGAAATATAGCTGTTAGTATATTACTATAATGAATTTTATAAACCATTTCCATCCATCCATCCATCCATCTAGGAACGTTTGTAGTCCAGCTAGGCACCGTGGATTTATCACCACTGGATTTATTCCTATTTTATGACTGGTAGGACCGCCAGTCAACCTTCACACACTTATTTTTATTTTTATGACAAAACTCAATCATGTATAGATAAAAGGAAAGAAAACCTGTTAAAAAACAATTTTCATAGCTTCAGCTTTTAACATGAAAGCCCACTGAAGTCATGTTTGAATTTTAAATGAGGTCCCTAGTTTTCCCTCTTTCAATTACATGTTCATTATAAATTCAAAATAGGGCACATTGGCAATCACAATAAATTTTCCTAGAAAGAACTCTGTCCTAACAGTTGTTTTTTTCTATCAGCACGAAGCCCTGTGGTGTTTTATTGATGAGGCAGAAAAAGATGCCACGTTTTATGCATTTCTAAGAAGGAAATACTTTATAATGTAGGAACCACGTTGTGTACCGAAGACATTCGGCCAATATTGTCAGAGCAAACATCATGGTGCGTTTGATATCTGTTGCAATTATATTCATTCCTCACTAGTGGAGGAGTACAGTGTGTATACAACCGATCCCGACAGGTGCCATGTTGATGGATTATAAGTGTGTCTGGTACATATGGTCTACGACACCCTGTTTCTTTAGTGCGTGGCAATTCTATAAAGATACAGTACGTAAGCACGTTTGACGACTGATGGATGAAGATCAACAACTTTGTTCTGTCCACCTTGTTTGGATTACTCTCAAAGGTGCTACAGGGTAATGAGAGTACAAGTGACAGATTTTTAATCATTCCTCCAGCATTGGTTTGTCAGGAAAGTGGTAAAGATGTGATCATCAACAAGCAACCTCTTCTATCTGTTTACCTCTTAAAGAACGTGGACAGTTCATTTTCAGAAACCTTTGCAGTGTTTTAAACAACTGCATGCTTGTTACTTAAGAAGTTATCAGAACTACAATCACAATCAACTGTCCCTTAAAACATAAGCACAAAAAATAAGTGTGTTAAATACAGTTAATAGCCTACTGATGGGACTGAGCTTATACTTTACTGTAACTTTATTAAAAAAAAGTTTTCTTGAAACACCTGATGGTGTAACTTGAACCAATCATCATCAGTAATGAAGCCATGGTACCAGAATATTTTAGGTCTTACACAAACATAGAAGAGCCTTGTTTGTGTCAAAGTAGCGCATTACACCATGCATCACTCCTTTTTATCCACAGCCACATTAATGTTTGTTCCTACAGCTTTGATGATGCTCTCCATGGGTCCCCGTCTGTAATCCCTCTGAGACTTTGTACCCAATGTATTAACCATGATTTGTACACGTTGAGGGGTCGCCGCAGCCGACCATCCCTTCCGCACAACAACTTGGCACAGGTTTTACACTGGACGGTCTTCCTGACCAAATCCTCCTATCATAGCAGGTGAGAAACCTACCCCTGAACCGCCAATGCCCATGTACTGGCCAGGGGGTTAAACAGGCTGATTAGATTTCCCCCTGTTGTGACCTCATGTAAGACCATTGTTAAACAACAATGAAGAAAAAGATGTTGCTCAGCTCTGCTGTTCTCTGGAGGGACGAGCCTTGTGTCTAGAGCAGGGCATGTGGAGGAGTTAAATAAATGCATGAAAGGTCTCAGGTATGAAAAAGTGCATTATCTGAGAGACATTCCAGCTGGAGCATCAACACACTTTCAAGGACGTCTGAGACCAGAGTTAACATGTTAAAGAAATAGTAAAATATGGGTCCTTTAAAATACATTTTTTTTATCACTTTATCCCATGAAACTTCAGACAAATACTAGAATCTCAAACATCAAAGGAGCATGCACAGACATACAGCGAGCTCTGAACAGACTAACACGATGTTGTTGTTGATTTTGCTCAAGATATGGATTCGATTGTGTTAGAAAAGTTAACAAACTGTCGGATGTAGTATTTTTAAGTAGGAACTGCTTTGTTCCAGAAAACACTTTTTTTTCTGATGTTTGCATATATTTCTGGCATGGCGTACTGTGTTACAGTGAAAACTAAATGATGAAGGAGGTCAACTGAAGGGGTAAATCTAATAAATCGAGTGTAGCGCCCCCACATGGATGGCCACAGCAGGAACAGACACATTGTATTAAATTCAAATTCAAATTTTATTTGTCACATACACAGTCATACACAGTACGATATGCAGTGAAATGCTTAGACAACTGCTCGTGACCTTAAAATAAAAGACTATGAAGAGGAAATAAATATGAAAAATAAAATAGAGGGTAAATTAAACTAGGAAAGAATAAAATAAAAAATAAAAATTAAAGTTAAAATAAAATAACTGTACAACAATACACAATATAGAAAATATATGAAGAATATATGAACAGTAAGAGCAGCTGTACGAGTAAAGAATGGTAATGTCCAGGGTTGTGCCATCCACATGTTTAAAGTGTCTTGTAAATAGTAAAGACAGATAATTGTGGAGACATTTAAACTATTATTATTATTATTATTATAATACAAGCTCTCATTAAGGTTCCCTTGAGATGTCTAGGGGGTGCCCTATAAACACCCACTGTTTTGTGTACATTCCTGAAACTACCACTGCTACTACTAATAATAATTCTATAAAAATTATAATGTACTCAATGCTTTCTTAAACGACCAAAACACAGTAGTGGCGCTAATTAATTATTATTATTATTATTATTATTATTATTAATATATATATATATTTTTTTTTTAAGTTTTACATACTATACAATACAGAAAATGTGTGTCCCGAAGAAGTTACTTCTGAAGTTTATGCAATGTGACCAATCTTGCTTAACTAAAAAATTATAAGTTGCTAACTTCAGCCGTTTAGAAGAGATGATTTTATATGTGCCACTGTAAATATATATATTTAAATAAATATATAAATAAATAAATAAATAAATAAAATACTGTATTGCTTCAAACAATAATAATTTAAAATGCAAATTAGTCATATTTCTTTATGCGTATTGATAATAAAATTGGTGTAAGCTTCTAGAAGAAAAAAGGACCTTCAAAAATATTGCTTAAATTGGGTTCTGGTAAAAAAAAAATGTAACAAAACAATAGTGTCTGTAATCATGTACAATTCCTGTTGTGATTCTGTATCTATAGCGATTTTACATTTTAGAATAAAACACTTTTTCAGTCTAGAATAAAACATGTCTTTTCATGTGAAATCTAAATCAAGCAAGTTTGATCTGAGTGACAGTTAAGACTGTTAAAAGATTTCAATTCAAAAACGTTACAGACACTAAAACATAAAAGGGCAAGAAATTGTATTTACTGTAGCAAATGTGTTTCTTTTTATCTGATAAAAATATAAATGTGTATAAATATTTACAAAAAATGAAGCATGGACCGGAAGATAAGAAGCATTTGTTATGAAAGTTGACTTTTCCAGCTATAAGTGAGAGACTTTTCAGCACCATGTTATATCAGTATACAGACATTTATTTATACAGAAATAAAGAACTGAACACGTGACTCTTTCTGGTGAATCGACTCGATGGCTGTGACTCAGTGAGATGTTTTTTTTTTTTTTTTAACTTTCCAGTCTGACTCCTTCTTCTCTGTTACTCTGTCTCTTAGGAGACGGTGTGAGGACAGAGACTCGGGGGGGTCAGTGCACGGACACACACACACACACACACACACACACACACCGCGAACACACAGTTAAACGCGTGTAAATTGCACAATAGTCCAACTGCAGGGTCTCACTCACAGCACGCGGACGTACAGAAGTTACCGGATGTTTGTACAGGTGTAACTCCGGGTGAGAATGAGCGCGAGCGCGTCCCCGTCCCGCCGCGGGCTCCGTGGCTCAGCGCGCGCACACACGCCGTCCGGCTCCGGAGCCGCGGGAGCGCGCTTTAGTGCCTGGACTCCTCTAACCAACCAACTGTGCAACCAACAGGTGAGTGAGTTAGTGCACCATGTTTGACCTGTTAATAATAATAATAATAATAGTAATCACGTGACTGGGAGTTCAGCGCAGGTATGTAACGGTAAAGTGCGCAGCTGTTTCAGGAGAGACTGACACTCATTCTGCACTGGTTCGACCTCTGGACAGATGTGCAGCGCAAACATGTGCTCCAGTTATTGTTAAGAAGATGCTCCAAGTCTCAGCTCAAGTATATCATTCCAGACTTCTATACCATATGACCAAAAGTATGTGGACACCTTACTCACTCATCCCTGTCTATACCGCTTTATCCTGTATACAGGGGTGCAGGGGGCCTCAAGGCTATAACAGAAGTCTTGGGGCCCAATCCATCACCCGGCACACACACACACACACACACACAGACCCTGAGGTGCAAGGCGACAGAGCTAACCACTACTGTATAGGTGAAAAAGTGAATTTTCAGATAGGGCCATATAACACCAGTTTTCATAATACTTAACGCTTCTTATCTCCTGATCCATGCTTCGTTTTTTGTAAACATGTATACACATTTATATTTCTATCAGATTAAAAGAAAATACAATTTCAAGCATTTTTATTTTTCCATTACTTTTTTGAATTCCAATTTTTTAATGATCTTTATTAGTCATTCAGATGAAACTTGGCCAATTTAGATTTCATATAAACATAAACCTGAAAAAGGTGTACTATTTAAAAATGCAAAATTGTTAAGATATTGCAGCATGAATTTGACATGGTTATGGACAGATTTTCTTGGGGGAAATAGTTATTCATTCATTTTGCAAAAAATGCTTTATTTCAAGCAACATTTCTTATACATTTAGCAAATGTTTTTTCTTATTATCTGATAAAAATATACAATAAATATGTATGCATAGTTCCAAAAAACGAATCACGGATCGGGGGATTCGAAGCATTAAGTATTATGAAAAATGGTGTTATATGATCTTAGACAGCATAACGGAAAAAAAAATTAGAGGAGCAACTCCATATTAACATCCTGAAATGGGAAATTAAACAAGCAAACTGGTCAGGTGTCCACATACTTTTCTCTTTATAGTCTCTGCAATTGTTTTTAATGTTGGTGCTACATACAGAGTAAACTCACATACAGTACTTACTTTCTACCTCAGATCCATCACGGACTACTTTATTAAATCTGCTCCTGTTGTAACACTGGACTTCACCACGGTGCTGCCGCGGGCGCTCTCTCTGTACATCCTGTCCTTCCTGAACCCTATGGACTTGTCTGCTGCAGCTCAGGTCTGCTGGCACTGGAGGTTCCTATCAGAGCAGGTGACTATCGCTTTCTAAAACACTTTTATAAATCATAATAAATCAGATGTCACAACAGATTCATAGTCACATAGTATCAACAAGCGCTCACCTTATATATGAACTAGATTAAGCCGGTAAGGAATATGAAATGGTCACATAGAAGACCAGAGTGTTACCTCTTGTGTTATTCCTCAGGATTGCCTTTGGGCTCCGAAGTGTATCCGACAGGGTTGGTTTCTCACCTACACAACATCCGACAACGAATATGGTGCCTGGAAGAAACACTATGTTGCTTGCGCTTGCAACCTGGATTTCTTGTCTCCACGGAAAGCAGCAGACATCTATGGTACCTTGAATGAACAGCTGCCTGAATCGGAAGAGGAAGAAGAGAAACGAACAGAATCGTTAATCAGACGAACCATCTGCGAGAAGATTGTAGAGCATAAAAGTGAGCTGAAGGCATTTCTTATAGTAATAGCTTTTATAGTGACATGATGATACACAGAATACATGTTTTTTGGCCCAGACTGCTCTATTGATGTGTGACTGATACTGTAAATGATTGTATGTACAATATCACGTTAAAGATTAGATGGTGGTTGTTGTTTTTTTGCGAATGTCAACAGAAGCTGATCTGAAGAACAGGAGGGCGTGGTTAACCAACTCAAAAGGAACATATGCAAGCAGTATGAGACAGAAATCCAGGCTCCTGCCTCACAGTCGTACTATCAGTCTCGTCCAGCTAGGGGTAAGATAACACAATCATATACCATTAAACAACAATAACCCACCTATACACCTCCATGCAGGTGAAGGTACAGTATTATGATGATGTGCTTATTTATATTAAGGATAAGTGTCGATTAGAGAACTTGACGCAGCAGAGACTTCAACTTCAGACATCACTTGCTACCAACTCGATGAATTCCTTAGCAATGAGGTCAGTAACAGCATCAGCTCACTCATGTGTCACATTTGTTTAAGGTTATTACTATTTAATACATTAAAAAACATTTTTACTGTTGTAACAACAGAGCTCATATTTACTAAGCGTCTCAGTGTAGGAAATCGCTCAAAAAGGGGCCAAAAATTCTCAGAGTGATGCAATTTTGGTCCTTCTTTTAGGTGTAGCAGTTAAGGCTACTTTTCAACATTCTTAAAGTAGGAAATCATTCCTACCTCTACCAAAATGTAGGTTAGCTCTGGGGGCATTGTTGCTTTTCTGGTGGCACTAATGCCGTCTACTCACTCTTCATGTTTAGAGAAAAGCGTATGGGAGAATTCTCCATTAATTATTTCTTTACATTTTACTACCTCTACCTCTACTACACCCACTGAAAAGTGCAGCCTACTTTACGGCTCTTCTTCTTCTTTGCTGTTCCCTTTCAGGGGTCGCCACAGCGAATCATCTGCCTCCATCTAACCCTATCCTGTTCATCCTCTTCTCTCACACCACCTAACTTCATGTCCTCTCTCACTGCATCCATAAATCTCCTCTTTGGTCTTCCTCTAGACCTCCTGCCTGGCAGTTCCAACCTCAGCATCCTTCTACCGATATATTCACCATCTCTTGTCTGAACATGTCCAAACCACCTCAATCTGGCCTCTCTGACTTTATCTGCAAAACACTGTTGGACCGTTGACCCTAAGTACTTAAAGTCCTGCACCTTCTTTACCTCTGCTCCCTGTATCCTCACCGTTCCTCTTAGGTTCCTCTCATTCACACACATGTATTCCGTCTTGCTGCGGCTAACCTTCATTCCTCTGCTTTCCTGAGCGTACCTCCAACTCTCCAAATTTTCTTCCACCTGTTCCCTGCTCTCGCTACAAAGCACAATGTCATCTGCAAACATCATAGTCCATGGAGACTCCTGTCTAACCTCATCTGTCATCCTGTCCATCACCTGAGCAAACAAAAAGGGGCTTAGAGCCGATCCTTGATACAGACCCACCTCCACCTTGAACTCTTCTGTCACACCTACAGCACACAAGTCCTCATATGCTCTTTTTTTGGCCTTTGCCACTTCTACCTTCACCTTACTGTGCATCTCCCTGTACTCCTGTCTCTCTTCAGTCCTCTCCGAGTCCCACTTCTTCTTAGCTAGCCCTCTTTCCCTGTATACACTCCTGAACTTCCTCATTCCACCACCAAGTCTCCTTGTCCACTTTGTCCTTACCTGATGATACACCAAGTCCCCTCTTACCTGTCTCCCTGATCACCTTGGCTGTAGTTGTCCAGTCCACTGAAAGCACCTCCTGACCACCCATAGCCTGTCTCAACTCCTCCCTAAAGACTACACAACATTCTTCCTTTCTCAGCTTCCACCATTTTGTCCTCTGCTCTGCCTTTGTCCTCTTCACCTTCCTCAACACCAGGGTTATTTTACACACCACCATCTTGTGATGACTACACTCTCCCCTACCAACACTTTGCAGTCAGTGATCTCTTTCAGATTACAACATCGACCCAAGATGTAGTCCACCTGAGTGCTTCTGCCTCCGCTCTTATGTCACCCTATGTTCCTGCCTCTTCTGGAAGAAAGTATTTACTGCTGCCATTTCCATCCTCTTTGCAAAGTCCACCACCATCTGTCCTTCTACATTCCTGTCCTGAAGACCAAACCTGCCCATCACATTTTCATCCCCTCTGTTCCCTTCCCCAACATGTCCATTGAAGTCTGCACCAATCACCACTCTCTCACCTCTGGGGATGCTCTGCATCACTTCATCTAACTCACTCCAGAATTTCTCCTTCTCTTCTAACACACATCCTACCTGTGGAGCATAACCACTAACAACATTGAACATCACCCCTTCAATATCCAGCGTCAGACTCATCACCCTATCTGATACTGTCTTCACTTCTAGGACATTCCTTACAAACTCCTCTTTCAGGATAACTCCTACTCCATTTCTTTTCCTATCCACACCATGGTAAAACAATTTGAACCCTGATCCTAAGCTTCTAGCCTTGCTACATTTCCATCTGGTCTCCTGGACACACAGTATATCCACCTTCCTTCTCTGCATCATATCAACCAACTCTCTTGCCTTCCCTGTCATGGTCCCAACATTCAAAGTCCCTACTATCACTCCTAATCTCTTGCCGTTCCTCTTCTCTCTCTGCTTACTTTGCGACTCTCAGTGTCCTAAAAAGTGATGTCACATGCTTTCTTTCGAGCAGTCCTACTCCTTGCTGAAAAATGGGTAGGGAGCTTCATAAAGAGATTTTATGTCCTATTCTGAGCTAGGACGATTTTCAGTCTTAAATGAACTTTGAGCGCGATTCCTAGGAGTGATTCTGAGACGCTTCGTTAATACGGGCCCAGATCTCTGCAACTAAGTCTTTGGTTAGTGAAATTAAATGATCACAATGCAGGTGTTTTCTTGCAGTTCACACTTACAGTCAGGCGTCAGCTCCTCTAATCAGCCTCCATTCCACCTACTGCTTCTGTCATCCAGACTTCCTGCATATGAGGTAAGATCTTTTTTTTTTTTTAGAAAAATGCACATGTGCAATCCTAAATTAATGATACCTTTGGACAGTTAATTAAAAATGTCCATGCTCAGTACTCCTGGGGTATATCAAAAATATTAATATGGACGTCTACCACTCCACGCACTCTGTTTACTTCTGTTTCAGATGTTGCTCTGTGGAACTCTGGTCAACGTGGTGCCGTTGTTATACGACTACAGCGGGATGACGTTAGAGGCTCTTCTCTGTCTGGCTGAGAGAACTATAAAGGGCAGGGCCGTACAGAGTGTTGGAATCATAGCTGAAGGAAACTCTGAAGAGATTCATCTTATCGAAGGTGCTGTGTCTCTAGTCATAATGATGTCTGTGGTGGTGTTCAAATTCAAAAGAATTATTTAAGTTTGTATGGAATGTGAATGTGTATGAATCAAAATGTTCAGATAGTCCCTGGTGAGCAAGCCCGAGGGCGACAGTGGCAAGGAAAAACTCCCTGAGATGGTAATAGGAAGAAACCTTGAGAGGAACCAGACTCGACAGGGAACCCATCCTCATCTGGGTGAAACAGATAGCAGGAAATGATCTGCATTTATACAGTGTGTTAGGTGGCAGGCAGGTCAGCTATAATAGTTGATGTTAAAATGGAGTCCAGGTAGATATTGGAGGCTCAGGTAGACTCGTTGGAAATTCCAATTCTGAACTTTCGAGCAACTGCAGCCAAGTCAAGTCCTCAGAGAAACAGCTGTCAACATCGGGAGGCCAGAACCGTCTTCATGGTAGAGTAAAACCATCCACAGACACCAGACGCATCCCAAAGAGACACACGGGGCATCCATGCGACGAGATCTCCAACCAGGAGCCGGGCAACAGGACGAGTCAGATAAATCCAGAGGGAAGAGGGAGTCTGGATCACTAGCAGCTCAGGAACGCCATGTGTAGCTCGACAAAGAGAGGGGGAGAGAGAGGGGGGGGAGAGCAATTCTTTCTTCTTTCAGTAGAGAAATTCACTCACATGAATACATTACTACATAGCAATCACATGGCTCTCACATAAACTGTACTTTTGAATTAGACTGAATTTGTTAATTGCAGTAAATATAAAATTCAACCTTAATAGAATGGAGTTTATTAAAGGTCTTGCAGTTGCTTCTTTTTAAGGAGCTAAAGAGCTGTTTTGGAAGGACATTAGCTAGCATACAGCGAATAACTAGTTATAATGAACTATTAAACAATTAAAAGTATTAAAGCTGGTGACAATGCAATACCTATAATAAATGCTGGAGATGGGGAGGAAAAATCTATTTAGTTACGCATCGTGATTCTTTTGTGTGGCGATTCATTGATCGTGTATGTATCGTGTATGTTTTTGTTGCAGTTCCTCTATGATCCTGCAGGTGGTGCATGCTAAACTATTCACACACTGGCACAGCAGCTGTGAGAGGAGCGAATTATTTAAGTTTATCTGGAACAATGGAATTATAGCTTCTGCATATTATTGTTGTATATATGATATTTTTTTATATATAGTGTGTAGTTAACTGACAGTTAACCAAGAATAAACCTGATTTCTGTTCACTGCTCACAGGTCTGAGCATCACAGAGAAGAACATCCTAAACCCTGATGTGAGGGCATTTTGGGAAAAGCTCTCTGGCTGGGTGGTTCCCGCATCAGAGGCGGGCGCTCTCAACATTTTTGTGCCTCTGGCTGCTTCTGGTGAGTGTTCAGTCCAAACCCCATGTACGTGTTAGTGTTTACCATAAAACTGTAGAAAGACCGTTAGTCTGTTTTCAGTTGCAGGGATGGAGCTAATAAACAGACTGTCCACTCTGACTGGTTTGAGCGTCAGGGTTCCCACGGGAATGTGCACCGGCTCGTACCAGCACAGTGAGTATCGACCTGAAACGCGCTGAGAACACTGTGAAGCTCCTTCAATGCAACATATGCTTTCTGTTTTATTTTTCACCACCGCACCAGAAGAGGCTGGGTTCCGTTTTGTATCTGGTTCCGGTATGAAGGTCCTTCATCACGTCATCTCAGGGTTTTTTTTTCCTTTTCCACTGTACAGTATTTTTCTTTGTGATCTAAAGATGTCATTTCATAATAAAATGTGTAAAATGTTAAAAGGGCTGCAGAAATAAAAATCTCCAGGGTCGAGGGTTCGATTCCTGCCTGCTGGTCTGTGTGCATGGAGTTTGTCAGTGACTGTGTGTATGTTTGGGTGTGTGTGTGTGCCAGGGTGGTGTACCTCACCTTGTGCGCTGAGCAACCCTGTATGGGACGTTCAGTAAACACTGTAGAGATTGAGTGAGTGAGTGAATGGAATCATAATTCAGCCTTATGAATAAGTTATAACATGTTATATTTCAAGGATTAAATATAAATGGGTTTAAAATGTTGTTGTGTGTTCGTGTCAGTTCTGAGTGAATGGTTAGGGAACGGTGTCGTCCCTCCGCTGCTGTACCTGAGTGAAGAACCCTTGGTATCATGGTGCAGGCAGGCGGAATGGATAGAGCTGACACTCCAGGTTCTGAGGAAACAACTGGAACCACAGCTGCACATCCTGAGTACCGAGACAAGAGGCCGCACCCTTGGTACGTCTGGATGAATGTGACGTGTAAGAGGAGTGAAGCGAAGAGATGTCTTGAGCATCACTGCACCGTCTCGTTTTCATATTTCTCCAGCTAAAATGTAAAACCACATTTTTTAACTTGCTGTAAACTTTATTACGGCGTTTCAATGCTTTTGTCCCCCAGGTCTGTTCCTTTGGGATCATATAAACTTGCCCGTTGTAAGGCTTAACTCAGACGTTATGCAGGTGGTAATTGAGGGTCTTGTGGCACTTTTGAAAGAAACAACAGTAAGTAAAGTGTCTTTATATATTTAAGCTTTTGTATATTTGAAATTCTTGGCGTCCTTATCATCCTTTTAAAGTCATCCTGCACCACTTATCTGTTGTGCTGGTTTTAATATATTGGAGGAAAATCCAGTGGAGTTCTTGGGGAAATTCCTACTAAGGAAGAATGTGGACGGCGCTGCGAGAAAATCTGAGGTTTTAACAGAGAGCAGAACGTACAGTACGAAGCACGAGGTCCCAAAGGTACTGCATGTGTGCTGGGATTTACACACACACACACACACACACACACACACACACACACTAGCGTTTACACAAAATGCTTGAGTCAGAAGGGGTTACAGCTGTTCCTAATAAAGTGGCCAGTTAGTGTACGAGAGAGAGAGAGACAGAGAGAGAGAGAGAGAGAGAGAGAGAGAGAGAGAGAGAGAGAGGCTGAAGTGCAGGGTTAAATAAGTGTTTGTGTATTCTCTATTTGATTTAGACTTTGCCGGGTGAAGCAGACGGGCGTGGTGCCGTGTTTATGGAGCTGCTGAACAGTGAGAAAGCTTACGTGCGTCTGCTGCAGGCCTTACACACCGTGTACTACGTTCCTCTACGAGCTGCTCTCGACTCCAACCGAGCTATAATCAGCTCCGCCAATCTCGTGATGCTCTTTAATCCCATCCTGGACATCCTCCAAGCTAATAAGTAAAAAAAAAAAAATTAAACACTCTTGTAATTTGCACGTCTGCATCCTCTGTTACTTAAGTAGTTTATAGACCGGTTCAGTTCATTTTGAGAAATGTCAGGTTTTTTATGATTAATGCCAGTAAGGACAAACATCCTACAACTAAATGAATGAATTTTAGATTTAGATTGGAAATATTGTCTCTCTGTTAATCTCTTCTGCCTCTTGTGTTATAACCCTTGTTTTTGTGTGATGTGTGGATGCCAGTGTTTTCCTGCAGGACCTCACAGAGAGGTCGAGGCAGTGGAGTCCTGTGCAGTGTGTGGGAGACGTGTTTATCAGATTCTGTGGCAAACTACGGGCATACACCAACTTTCTCAACAACTACTCCACTGCCATCAGGACCATAGATAAGGTGGGAACCTGCGCTGTAACCCTGATTAAATAATACTAAAAAAAACTTTATTCAGTAAAGCAAAAATTGCAGTGAATGTCCTGAGCGTTCTGTCTGTTCTGTAAGTGCTGCGCAGATAATCACATGAACATTGAAATACAGTATGCAATCTTAAATTATTAGTTTGAAGCAACAACCAACTTTAGTTGTGTTGTATTTGGCTTTATAGTGTAAAGAGGTGCTTCCTGTATTTCGAGCTTTTCTAAAGAGACACAGCCGGACCGCTGCTACTAGGATGTTAAGGTACAATAACGATGAAATCAGTCGAATTAATAAATAAAAAGCTTCATAACTACAGCTTTATCTAGTGTTCGATTTCTGCCCCCAGTCTCCAGGAGCTGCTCCTAAGTCCCTCTGGACGGGTGGATGAATACGTGACTTTGCTGCAGTCTTTGATGCTAAACACACCACCTGAACACCCTGATCACACACACGTATCATCTGCTTTAAACACACTATGGAATTATGGGAACTTTATCGAGAAGGTAACCCATTTATATAATGTATATCTGTATATATATATATATATATATATATATATATATATATATATATATATATATATATAGTCAGCCAAAAAAAATCTATACATACCTTTAGGAAAAGAAAAACAGTATGATGTATATTATATTAATATAACCTTATCATATATATATATATACACATACAGTATATAAATTTAGTATTCAAATATTTATACAAGTTTTTCTTGTCCTGAAGTGACTCGTCTATATGTATATTTTGACAGCTTTCTTTGAAACCTTTTTTAAATATACTGTATGTAAAATACTGTACATACTGTATGAGGGGCGTTCAAGTCAAACTGGGACTTGTGATGAAATTTCTAGTTAATGAACATTTACAAGCACAGTACGGTGATGAGACTCTTAGCCACAGTAAAACATTTAAACAGTGCAAACATTTTAAAGAAGGCTGTACGCGTAGGCTGTAGTCGTTTCTGTGAACATTCAGCGAGTGGAACGCCTGATCCTTGAAAATCAAAGTCACCAACTTGCACATTACAGGAATTGGGCTGGGAGTTATCGCCACACCTCCATACGGTCCTGACCTCGCTCCAAACCTTTGCCACATATTTGGAAACGCCATTAAAGGAGTTCCTGGGAGGCCGGCGTTTTAGTGTGTGAAGCAGACAGTCCGAACATGGCTCTGGCGTACTGAGAAAACTTTCTACCGTGATGGTGTCCAAGCACTAGTGACCCACTGTGATAAGTGCATTAGTGTAGCAGGAGATTATATAGAGACATAAAGGGAGTTTTTACTCTCAGAACCGTGTTATTCTGCACTGTCATCAAAAGTCCTGTTTTGACTTGAACGCCACTCGTATTGAAGGGAAAACTCAGCCTGAAGGAATTGCATTGTAATTGTTATAAAGTACCAAGTTATATTTGGGTCTTTTTTATATGAGTTAATGGATTTCTATATTTATTCATAGGTTCAATGCAGCAGAGCTTTAGTCCTTTAGTCTGAGCTCCTCCTCAGCTGCACCTTCTGCTGAAACAAATCAGCTATGAAAGCTTTAAAGATGGCATTAACACCATCGTACTGTAGATGATCAGATTAATACAGCACATATATTTTAATTTAACCATATGTAGTGTTTCAGGGTGAATTTACCTTTAACTACATAAATCAAAGTCTTCTGTAAAAAAAAGTCTTAATAATAATAATAATAATAATAATAATAATAATTTTTTTACTGTGTCAGTTGAAAAAAAGTTTGAATCAGGAGGAGAAAATGCTGGAAGTGCAGAAGATCATTCAGAGCTGCCCAGTGAGTCGCACTGTTACAATTATTCATGAAGAGGATCGGGTTCTCCTGGTCTAATAAAGATCATTTGCATTTCTGATTGTTCTGTAACTGAAACAACAAGTGTACACAAAGAGTGCCTGGACACAATTACACTGAGATAAATCTATTGTGTTAGAATCTACAAGAGGGAGGCCGATATCTGATCACCAAGCAGGATGTGGCTTTACTGAGTTCCATCAATGAAGACATTTCTCCGTCACTCAGGTACAACTGACAGCTTCCTTACACAGATCAGGTAACAGACAACAGTCTCGAGGCACAGCAGGGGCGGCTTCAAGTGTGTTCATGTGTTCTTGTTTCAACATAGCAATCTGATATATATATAAAATAAATCATTTAAATCTAGTTAATCACAGTCGTAGTCTTTAAAAAATCGTTTCCCTTGAAGGTAGCTTGAACACACAGCTTTGGTTTTTATCCAAACTTCCATCTAGAACCTTTTTATAATGAAACTTGCTGTTCGGCACACCTGGTGATGTCGTCACAGTCTCAGTCGTCTTATTATCCGTGTTAAACGTACCGTTATCACACACAGCTGGGTAACTCTTCCACGATTATGGTACTGTAAGCCATTAGGGTCCAACTTGGTCTTGTGATTAATTTGTGTTAAAAATAGTAATGCGTTAAAAATGTCTAGACTAATCATGCATTAATATGAACAGCCCTAATACTGTATATATCAGTAATGAAGCAGATGAAGTTTCCTGAGTGCATCTAAAAGTCTCTCTTCCTGTCAGGATGTATGAGTGTGTTAAGGAGCTGGGACTGTTTCTGTTTAATGATGTTGTGGTGCTGACTGAGAAACGAGAGACTCATGCACCCTTCAGTCTGGCAGTGAACACATCTCACACATTCCTGGCGTCTGTAAGCCTGCACAGCCTCGCCGTCTCTGACGTACCGGACACAAAGTGTAAGACTGCGTCCTAACTGTTTTTAAAGTTTCTCTCTTTTTTTACTTTCCTGTCTCCATCCCCCTCTTGTCAAGTCCTCATTTCCCTGATCTGTATCTATCGGCCGCTAGAGTGTTGCTTAGCAACTGACCTGTTAGCCACTGCGCAACACCACCACATATACTGTACATTCATCTAACCCTCCATCAGCCTCCTAAGGAGAGACACGACACACTCGTCACAGCCCACGCCACTGTAGCCATCGGTCACTTGGTGTAAAATAGATGGGGCATGTTTTGACGTGCTCACAAATCCCAGAACATCCAACAGTACTTGAAATATGAATTGCGAAGTAATTGTGAAGTAGGGGAACAATTGTGCACTGCTTTTTCTGGGTGAAATGCTGAAAATGTCTCATTTCTAGCCTGCACAGTTAGGAAGATATGATCCTATAATATGCCTGTGATTCCTGCGAGTGTGTTTGAGTCAAGTGGGCGTGGTTCGGGCTACTTTAAAATAGGGTTGTTCCGATTCCGATACTGGTAATGGAAATGCTGCCGATACCACAAAAAAATCTGGCATCGGAATCGGCGAGTATTTGAGTCCACGTACCGATCCGATACCATTTTCCTAAACATAACCTATTTATGGCCGCTAGTTTTGCTAGCTTAGCTTACTTACAGAGTGTCACGGTGTGCGCCTGTGATGGGCGTGCGTCCAAATTGATATCGCTCCTCGCTCACTAGTTAGGCGGCCTCCCCCCCTTTAGGTATGTGAAGGAGCAGGGCCGCAGAATCAGGCAACGGCCCATGAGCTATCGCCGCTAATGATCCCGGCGCTATAAAACACAGCGGGGAGTGTAGCTCGGGGTCTGACTGTTGGGAAGCTGGACTTTGCGACGCGGTGGATTTTATGAGAGACAGTGGCACAAGAGCGGGACGATGTGATGCGCCCCAGAGACTTTAAAAAGGGGGGCGCCTTTGATCTCCGCGAGAGGAGCGCGTGAACGAGCTGCGCGAGCTCCCGCGGCACCTTCACTTCCGCGTAGAGCCCGCCTTCGCATCCCTGCCACCGAAGTGGAAAAGGCCGCAGAGAGCCTTTAACCCTTTCCTTCCCCATTTTTCTAAATAAATGACCCTTTTTCCTGTAAGACCTCGCCTCGTGTCCGTGTTTCATGGTGTCGCCGGTGCACTTAGGGTCGAACCTGTTACACAGGGCTAGTAGTATTTTACTTACAAAAAGAAATTATATATACATTTAACAGACGCTCTTATCCAGAGCGACTTACATTTTTATCTCATTACACATCTGAGCAGTTGAGGGTTAAGGGACTTGCTCAAGGGCCCAACAGTGGCAACTTGGTGGTTGTGGGGTTGAACCTGGGACCTTCCGAACCGTAGTCCAATGCCTTAACCACTGAGCTACCCCTGGCCCTATATACATACACACACACACACTGTACAGATACACACCTAGGTATCGGATCAGTACTCGACATCGGCCGATACCCTGAGCCCAAGTATCAGAATCGGTATCGGGAGGGGAAAAATGGTATCGGAACATCTCTACTTTAAAGCCAACAGCAGTAGAAGAGTTCTTGGGTAGAGGACACGTACAGTATGTACTGTATTTCAGCCAAAGTGAAAATATGAACTAATCCCAGTAAAAACATTCAGTTTAGCTTTTCTAATGAATATTTATTGGTGCAGGTGTTTGTTTACATTGAGCCAGTAGATGTCACTTATGGTGCAGGTTAAACTTCAGGCAGATATCTAAGTACTGCAAAAAATTCATTAAATTCTGCCTATTGGTAGATTTAAGACACGCCCATAGTTTGACTCATTTTGATTTCATGGTGCAGGTTTAACTAAATATCTATGTACTGTTTCTTTCATTTCTGTCCAGCCAGTTTTGCGTGATGCTGTGACAAACTGGCTCGACAGAAATTGTTCTGTTAGTGGAACCTGCGCTGGTGTGTGTTGTCTCTGGTTGTCTATCATGCAAGAATGAAATGTTATAGCTCACGTGTGTGTTCCTTTGTCTCTAGCTGGCAACTGTTTCAAACCCCACCCAGGATTCCAGGTTGCAAAAAAAATAATAAATTGCGCTGTCACGCCCACTGATTGCTTCGAGCCATTAACTAAGAAGAAAATGCATCAATTTTGGTCAGGTGTGCCACATCCCTGACAGTCAAGGCAGCATGTTTTGTGTCACCTGGTATTCAGAGTTTCTGTAGCTCACGCGGCTCAGCACTAACCACTAGACTTTACTAAGAGGTTACTGGTTCAAATCCCAGCTGGGACTCTAGAATGCAGAGTTGCTCTTTCTTTTGATATGTTAGTGGTAAGCGGCAGAGTTTCTGGTACGGCTCATCCAGACTCAAAGAGAAGCTGATGTTCAGGGTTGCTGGTTTAAATCCCAGCCAAGTCTCCAGGATTCAAAAAAGCCTTCAGTTGTGTTGCTCCTACTAATTGCTTTGAGTCATAAATTAAGCTCAAAGTGCCTTGACGGCCTAGAGGTTAGTGTAATGTTCCCGGTTTGAGTCACTGATTCTTACCGTAGTCTTTGTTCAGGGTTACGTACAGTATACAGTATATAATGGTGAAGAGCTCTAGGGAACAACACACTCTGCTGCATTCCTGTAGCTCATGAGGATGAGCAACTGCCTTTAGGTGGTGAGGTTGTTGGTTCAAACCATAACTCAAGAATACCAAATCTACTAGTTTTGTTTAATATGCAATAAACATGATTATGAGTATTGATAATTGGTAATATGTCTGGGTGTCTGGAACGTAATTTCTGCTTTTACACTATTTCCTATGGGAAAATAAAATTCCGCCTTAAGAACTCACCTCCAGAACAGATGCAATCCTTATGCAGAGGAACCGCTGTACAGTATATGACTTAATTAGGTTATATAGCTTCCAGGGATCTACTTTTTGAGTGTATAATCTGCCTAATTATGGATCCAGCACCAATCCAGTTATTAAGTGTGTCAATGCAATATGACCTATGGAACCTTGGCTCCCGAAGCGATCCGACGCACCGTTTTCCCGCAAATCCCAAAAAAGTGATTTCGAAAATCGAAAAAGGGTTTTTTATTCTTTTTATTCTTCTTCTTCCGCCTAAAATTTTGCCGGGTTTTGAGAAGACCCATGAATGAGGTGTCAAATCGTGCGGCTTATCCGGGGATGGGGTGGTATGGCTTGTCTATGGGGTTGGGCGGTTAATTGCCCCAGCAATGGGCAATTAGCCGTCCATAGACTTAACCTTGAGATCAGCTTTGAATGAGTTTGTCAACAACATGTTATGCTGATTAGCATGTTGGTTGCATGATGTTTTGGCACCGACCCGGCACGCGCATAGACACACTTAAAATTTCTTCAGGAATTTTCCCTCTCTAGTTCTTTTAGTTATTCTGTCTACTATTTGTAGATCTACTGTATATACGAAAAAGCCTGATGATACTTATATATCTTGTTCATCTTTGCAGGTGATATCACATGCAGGTGAACGTTGGTTATCTGGACAGATTTTCTGACTGCTTTAATAACTATTAGAAACCCCAGAATTATAACTTTTTTCTCCTGTAAATCCTTCCTCTGCAGATGTGCAGAATTCGTTCCTCCTGGAGAGTCCAAACCGCCAGTGGATCTGCGCCACAGACAGAGAGGAGGATAAGATCAGGTGGACGTGGGCTTTAAGCAGTGCTATAAATGCTGCTAAACACAATTGAAGCAGCTGTAACGTCCATCTACTGTTCAGTAGGACATCATCTTGAACAGGAACGTCTTTATCATGGAAACATCCCCAACAAATGCAGTAATCCGTAGTGCCAACAGTGACTTTACCAGTTAAACCCATTCGATTGTGTTCAAGACAACGTGATCCTTGTTGCCTTTGTGTTGTTTAAATGTTCTTACACACCAAAAGAAATGGATCCCTGATATATGATTTGTTTAACACGCAGAGGATGTACACTGATAACCAATAACCAATACGATTTATTTACAAGACAAAATTCTATACAGTACATAGTAGCCATAAATGATATAAAATCACACTTTTATCTATTAAATTTAATCAGTGAACAGAACATTTCTTCATAGAACTGCAAAATTAAATCATTTTTCCGTATTACAGTCTTAACATGTATACGTAGAAAAAAAGATGAAAGAAAAACATATTTTTTACAGGGAATCACTGTAGTGGTGGTGTTTGGTCGTGATGTCAGTTTGTTAATGTTATTGTAAACACTATAAAGGAAGGACTACTGTACTGTACGAAGTGCAGGAATGCTGAAGATCCTGGTTACAGACCTGGGATGAAAATATTCAGTTACTCCTCCGTGAGCTGTAGTGCATTGCATAAGTATTCACACCCCTGAGTCTTCCTAATGTTGTAGCGCTTCAACTGGAACTGAAAATATAGATTTTTACTGAAAACAATATAGTATACAAATAAGAATGCTTAATAAGTTGGATAAGTATTTATCAAGCCCTGATGAACCTCCTGCAAGCAGTTCTCACTCTGCCCCGTAAAGTGTAAAGGTAAAGTGTCTCACCTACAGTAGGTGAAAAAGTGAATTCTCAGATCATATAACACCAATTTTTCATAACACTTAACACTTCTCATCTCCCGATCCATGCTTCGTTTTTTGTAAATATTCATACATGTTTATGTTTTAGTATCCAGTTTAGTATAACATTTAGTATAACATTTTTTTATGCAAATCTTTCAAAGATCTTAACTGTCATTCAGATGAAAAACATGAAAAAACATAAATCTGAAAAAGTGTATTATTCTAAAATGCAAATTTGTTACGATGTTCCAACATGAACGTGACATGGTTACGGACACTACAGATTCTTTAGCTTTGTAAACTTTTACCTAAAACCAATTTAACCAACACTTTTTTTTTACAGGTCAGATGCTTCTAGAAGCTTACACCAATTTTAGTATCAATACTCATACAAAGAAATATGAATAATTAGCATTTTGAATGATTATTGTTTAAAGCAAGACAGTATAACGCTGAAAAATGGCCATTTTTTGTGACACATATAAAATCATCTCTACAAACCAGCTAAAGGTAGAACTTCCATGTTGCATAAACTTCAGAAGGAGCTTCTTTGGCCACTCACATTGTCTGTATTATATATATTACATAAAAAAAAATAATCAACACCAATACTGTTTTGGATGACTTAAAGTTAAATAATGGAGTTTAAGTAAAGTGTCACGTACAGTAACTGCAGTATAAATGCACTTGTTTCTGGAAGACCCCAGAGTTTATAAGAGACCAACAGCATCATGAAGTCCAAGGAGCTGTCAAGGCGACGTTCTGGAGAGGTTTCTGGATGTAACTGAAATCTCAAATATTCTGACTATTAAATTCATTATTTAAATAATGTGAATAAACGCCGTGTGGTTTACGCTCATTTATAGTATCATATAGTTTAGGAGTTTCAGCTTTTATGAGAATGTCTTATACAACGTTATTACATTTTTACTCCACACTGAAACTACTGTAACCTGCAGGTGGAAAATCTGTTGAGAGGATTTGCACAATTCATAGTTTTTTTAGCTTTTGACATGTGGTGGTGTGTAAAAGTCTCGGAGCCCTCGAGCACTCACTGCTTCATGTTTAATAAAATTAAATGATGTCGATTAAAGTAAAGAATCTGGAACAAATGTTTTACTGCGACACGCTGCAAAGGGCCTAAAGATACGATTTTAAAAAATCGGTTGTTTACGCAACAGCCCCAGCAGCGACCTCATTTCCCCTCTCGTCTGTTCCGACCCCTCAGCATTCAGCATCAGCAGTAAACTAATCACCACCTGATCATCTGTCATCATCTGCACCTGGTTCTCACTCGGTCAGGACTTAATGCAGATGTTTGTTTATTTTTTTTTATAGTTGAATGATTCATAGCTCACTGTATGACTTACTGCACTACTGTAATAATGAAATCTGCAGCATTTATACTTCCATATTTTTTCAAATAAACATTTGAATCATATTTAGAAGTATTTTGCCGCCTTCTCGTTTGTCATGTTTAATGTTTATTTCTGTTTAACCTCCAGTAATTTGATCTGTTTGACCTCCAGTAAACTAAGCAGCACTGGACTTTGCCCCAGCCGTCTGTCTCGGCTCCTTTTCATCTGAAAGATAAGCAGAGATTAGGCCGGTCTGCACACACTCTGCTGTTTGTCCAACCACTCTAACTTCTCTGGAAATATGAGATGTTGTGCGTGAGGAGTTTAGTGCCCAGGCTTTGTGAGATCTAGGTGTGTCTGTAATTAGTCTATCTGGTGTAGTAGACTCTGTAATACACGACCTTTGACCTCCAGAGTGAATAAGAGTTGTCAAATCTGAGCAGGTAAACTCCATGACTTGGGTAATGGTGACTGCCTGCGTAGACGTTCTCGTGACTGTCCGCACGGAAGAGTGGCACCAGTTCGCTAACCCGAGGGACGCCGCTTTGTCCGGTTTTCTTCTCAGACGTTCGAGTCGCCTCTTCGGCCTCGCCTGCATTGAGAGAATCACACGCGCTAGACCTGAGATTATTCCTTGCAAAAGTTATTATAAATAATATTCACAGTCATACAGTGTAGAGACGAATTTAGCACTCTATCATTTTACACAAAAGGGCGTTCAAGTCAAACCAGGACTCGTGAATGAAGGCGTAAAAGCTATTGACATTTACTCACTCTCACTCCCTCAACTTCTATACCACTTTATTCTGTATTCCCAGGAGGCTTAGGGCACGAGGCGGGGTACGCCCTGGACAGGGTGCCAATCCATCGCAGTGCCGATTGACATTTAAAGAAGCTTTAAAGCACAGTACGGTGATGAGACTCTCAGCTGCAGAAAAACATTTTAACGGTGCAAACGTTTTTAAAGAAGCCAGTACGTCCGTGAATGACGATCACACACACACACTCATTCACCAACACCACTACAGCGCATTACAGTCCTGACCTCGCCCCAAGACATGTCCACATGTTTGGGACATTAAAGGAGTTCCTGGGAGGCCGGCGTTTCAGGCGTGAACCAGTCCGACCGTGGCTCCGCCGTACTGAGAAACACTGGGATGAGTGCATTAGTGTATCAGGGGGTTACATAGAGACATAAAGACTGTGTTCTGTTATTCTGTACAATCAAAAGTCCTGCTTTGACTTGAACACCGTTTGTATTTCCTTAGTGATGCATGATTTTATGATTTTATCCATATTGTCTTTAGATGTATCAGTTTGTAGATGTGAGGAAGCTGTTCTGTCTAGCGTGTTTCATTAGGGAATTACGTAATATGATGTTTGTCAGAAGTGAAGGTCATTCAATAATCCCTACATTCATTTATTAGCTGTGAATGAGATCATGGCGAATACTTTCTAGTTCTGGTTGATCGGCTTCTAATACAATCCTGCCTAGAATTTCACTTCTCACAGCCCATGTGACCTTCATCCGTAAAACCAGTCTCTAAAAACTCTTTTGTTCTACTCGTGTAAAGCAGTTGGACGTCTCTTTCCTACCTGCCTGTTGGGTTTCAGGTCCAGACTCGGCTCTCGCACCGTTTACTGAACTCGGCCACTCAAAGTACAAGCCAAAGGCGATGTCGTAGGAATCCGTGGCGAACTCCCAGAAGAACGTCGAGCCATCGTCCCGAGTTGGGATGTGAACGGTTAGCACCTCGCCTCTCCCGACTGTGAGCACGGACTCCGCGTCCCGCTGCGTCTTCTGCTTAAATTCGTTCACCTGAGACGTCGTCCACATGGACGGTGCCATGATGGGCGAGTCTGCGTTAGACGTGAAGGGGGGGGGGGGTTTAAATCGGGTTAATCCAATCCAAACGTAATGATTTTCTTATCAGCAGTGTTGGAATTTTCAAGTAATAAAATACACGTAGAGTTCATTTCATATAACACATGAGGAATCAGGAAGAACTGGACAAAATAAAAGGTACGCTTTTACACACACCTCCTGAATTGCTTTCTATGAACAGATGATATTGTTTGGGTTTTCCTTCAGACTTTATCCTCCACAGTGACTCTGACGGGCGGATGGGATCGGTTACTGAGGTCACGTCATTTGAATCTGGTGATGGTGCGTCAGCTGTGTCCTGCTACTTATGCAAATTCACACACACACACACACACACACACACACACACACACACACACACACACACACACACACACACAATGCTATATGTAAACTATAATGCTATACTACACAATACGCTTATCCTCAGTAACCAATAGGAAACAGTTTGGTATATGAAGGAAGTTTTCTGGTGATCCCTATCAAGATTAAAACAAAAGCACATTTTATGGAGGATAAACCGGTTCATAGGTCACACTGTAGCTCTGTGAGCCAATATTACATTTATTGCGTGCACTAATTTCCTTACCAGAACAGATGAACAGTACAAGTTACAGTATAAACCGTAAACTCTAAAGTAAGTAGAAATTCACACTCTGCTGTATTTTGCAGTATTTGACCAACGATTATACAACACAATACTGCAGCCTTTAAAAAAACAACAACAACAATAACATAATTGCGTGCTCCTGGAGTGCATGTGGAAGAGGAAGCGTACTCAGGGTGGTCAGTGTTCAGTGTGTAGGAACAGCTCGTCGGTAAACAGTGGATACTGGACCTGTTTGACTTGGTGTGTCTGGTGGACTCGCTGTGCGCTCTCGGGATTTTGCTGCTCTGGAGGCTGATGTTCTGAGCTTTTAGTGCTCTGTGTCTGTGCATTCTGCTGAACTGGTAGCGGTGCATTCAGAGCAACCGTGGCTTGTTGCCTATACACACACACACACACACACACACACACATACATATGTAATGTTTAATTTGATGACGGGGACATTCGATTGTCTTATCAGCAACCTGAGAACAAATGACCTTCATGAGCAATCAGCATGATTTCATATAAATATTTAATAGTAGAAAAACTGCCTCATTATCCAACTAAATAAAACACATCCTGTAAAATTACTCTTTTTAAAAAGATTCTACGTGTATGAACACATGTAGCTGACGGTAAGTGGCTAAACCTATCGTCTTCTCCAAAACCACTGACTCACTTCTGCTGGATGCTTTGTGAACGTTCAGCCTCCTGCCTCCTCCTCTCCTCTTCCAAGCACCGTTCTTCTTCTTCTTGCTTTTGGTGCTCTTCTCCTTCCGCCCGGAGACGCTCCTCTTCCTCTCTTCTGAACATATACAGAACAGAAACACGTGTACAAACAAATTTGTAAGAAAATAGATAGATAACAATAATAATACATTTATTTTTATAATAATTTTGCTTCCTCTGGTTCAGAGAACTGACCGGAAGCTACATGTGAGCTACAGTATTTATCTCACTCCCAGCTGCAAACTCTGTTTTAATAACGTTTCCCGTTTAAACATACAGTCAGGTTGACCTTTCTGTCCTAAAGTGTTATCAGTGAGTTTAGGCTTTGGAGTCTCCATGGACACTGATGTTTGCAGATGACATTGTGCTTTGTAGCGAGAGCAGGGAACAGGTGGAGGAAAATCTAGAGAGATAGAGGAACGCTCTGGAAAGCAGAGGAATGAAGGTTAAAGAGGTAAAGAAGGTGCAGAACTTTAAGTACTTAGGATCAACGGTCCAGAGTAACAGAGAGTGTGTAAAGGAGGTGAAGATGCAGGAACAGGCAGGTTGGAACAGGTGGAGGAAAGTGTCAGGTGTGTTATATAAGAGTATCAGCGAGAGTGAAAGGAAAGGTGTACAGGACAGTGGTGAGACCAGCGATGCTCTACGGCTTAGAGACAGTGGCACTGAGGAAAAGACAGGAGGCAGAGCTGGAGGTAGCAGAGCTGAAGATGTTGAGGTTCTCTTTGGGAGTGACAAGGATGGATAGGATCAAGAATGAGAAAGACAAAGAAGAGCTCATCAGAAGGTCATAGGTACAAACCCCAGCGCCACCTACAGTACAGTAGATGCCACTGTTGGGTCCTGGAACCCAGGTTGAAGGCAGTTCTTGATTGTGTTCTTGACTTGGTTAAAAGTGGTGATTATTTTTTCTTTCCTTTTTTCTTTTTAAACGA
This sequence comes from Channallabes apus, assembly GCA_030522415.1. Lineage (NCBI taxonomy): Eukaryota > Metazoa > Chordata > Actinopteri > Siluriformes > Clariidae > Channallabes > Channallabes apus. Next base: position 1,645,634 of record CM060116.1, on the reverse strand, counting down.
AGGTAAGATATATTTGCTGAGCTCACTGGTGGTTTAACAATCTATTGTTTACATTTATTATGCGTATTAGTTTCTCTTTAATACAGTCTTTAAAATGCAGAGAGCTTGTATCAAACAAAAAAAATCTAAAATCACACGTACAATCTCCTCTCGTGTTCCTCCTTCTCAATCTTATGAGACGTGACGTAGGGAGAAAAGCGACTACAACAGGAGTTCAGAAGCTTCACAAACTCCCTCATGGCATCCTCTTTAGCTGTGCTGCCCAGCTCTGCCCATTTCTTCCTGCCAAAACAGTGTTCGTTATGTAAAAAGCAGAATCTCGAACTGCTCAAAATGCAGAGAAACCCGTATCTGTACAAACGCTGCTTTGCATAAACATACATGTAGGAATTTGCTTATAAGCTCAAAGTAACTAATGTGTCACATGTAACGTGTCCACTGTGCTGATTGTAAATGTACCTTCTGTCATTTCCAAGAACATCGAAGAACCCGATCTCAGGACAAACCTTTGGATTATACGGGCCGAGGAAGATTTGTTTCTGAAGCGCAACAAACAGCAGGTTTTCTTCATATGTCGGGTTGAAAGCCTTGCCGTTCATCTCTGCGAAAAAACAAAACAAAAAAAAACATTTTATAAATACAGTTGTTTGGTCCAAGAATCTAAAACATCTCAAACTAAATGCCAGCAACCGTGTCACAAATACAGTAACACACACACACACACACTCATTCATTCTCTATAGCGCTTAGAGATTAAGTTCAATAATCTTGAACTTATCCTGTACAGGGTCGAGGTACTGTAGACCTGGAGCCCGTCCCAGGAGACTCGGGGCACGAGCGAGGGCAAACACTGGACACGGTGCCCATCCATCACAGGGCACCAGCATGCACACACTACAGGCAACTTTGGAAATGCCAACTGGCCAAATCCACATGTCTTTTGACTGTAGAAGGAAACCAAAGAACCCGGAGGAAACCCACCTAGCACGGGGAGAACATGCAAACTCCACACACACAAACCCCGATGTAGGAATCATACAAACACTTCCTACAGTGGAGGGCATTGCTGTGTGTTGTTGCCTCCATCCCATCCTGGGTTAACGGTTGTGCAGAGTTTCATCCTGTATGTTCTCCATGTAGGCTTACTCCATGCATGCCGTCTCATTTCGGCTTCCTCGCCCTTTAAATAAACACGTTAGACAGGCTATGCTAACTTGCCCTTAGACGTGAGTGAATGGGTGTGTGCATGGCATTTAAAAACAGGTTGTACTCGTGCACCTCGCACCGTTGTTCCCTGGACTGGATCTGGATTCCGGGCCACCCTGACCAGGATTAAACTGGTTACTGAAGATAAAAGGATAAAACCTGAATGAACACAAACAATGTGACTGGGTTTGCTGTTTATTTAACTGAGCTCTAAACCTAAACTAATTTATATATTCCTATTGTCTAGAGAGCACACAGTAAATAGCCATGTCTTTTGTCAAACATTAAAAGGTACTATGTACATTTAAAATTTTATTGTTTGCATATAGAATATGTTATGGACCATATATTAATTATTATTATTATTATTTTACATTCAAATCTTCAAAATGCAACAACGGAGTAGACATTGGCCAAACAATCATGTTAAATGCTGGAGTTGTTGTATGTTAGTACGGTGGAGGTAGTGGTGGTGTGCATGGCTGCTTCTGAATTGAGTTCAATAATCTTTTCTGGTGATGAAGCTCATGTTGGTTGCACGTAAACATGGAAAAAGGAGACCAAGAAATTAGCAGAGACACAAGCCTGGAAAAAAAGAAGACGGCGATAGTTTGGTGATGTTAGTGGGGCTCTGATTTGATGCAGCTACTGCAAGCATGACAGATGAAACCAGACATTAAGTGGTGTTTATTTTATCCATCTGTTCCAATACTTATGCCCACAGCCGATGCCCACATTTTTATATGTATATTTTTGTTTCGTTTCATCAGATCAGAAGACATTTCTCCCAAAAAAGTAGATTATTTGTCCTTTAAGCCTGCTACAGAACCGTAGTTGAGGTTTTTTACTGCAGTTTCGGAGAAGTGATTTCTTCCTTGCTGAGCCTCCTTTCAGGTTACATACTGTAGATATCGATCTCTTTTTACTGTGGATGTTGATATTTTTGTACTGTATCTGTTTCCTTCAGTGTTTTCGCAGGGTTCTTAACTGTTGTTCTGGGATATTGATTTGTACTTATTTTGACAACCTACAGTGGTGTGAAAAACTATTTGCCCCCCCTCCTGATTTCTTATTCTTTTGCATGTTTGTCACACAAAATGTTTCTGATCATCAAACACATTTAACTATTAGTCAAAGATAACACAAGTAAACACAAAATGCAGTTTTTAAATGAGGGGTTTTATTATTTAGGGAGAAAAAAAATCCAAACCTACATGGCCCTGTGTGAAAAAGTAATTGCCCCCTGAACCTAATAACTGGTTGGGCCACCCTTAGCAGCAATAACTGCAATCAAGCGTTTGCGATAAATTGCAACGAGTCTTTTACAGCGCTCTGGAGGAATTTTGGCCCACTCATCTTTGCAGAATTGTTGTAATTCAGCTTTATTTGAGGGTTTTCTAGCATGAACCGCCTTTTTAAGGTAATTCCACAACATCTCAATAGGATTCAGGTCAGGACTTTGACTAGGCCACTCCAAAGTCTTCATTTTGTTTTTCTTCAGCCATTCAGAGGTGGATTTGCTGGTGTGTTTTGGGTCATTGTCCTGCTGCAGCACCCAAGATCGCTTCAGCTTGAGTTGACAAACAGATGGCCGGACATTCTCCTTCAGGATTTTTTGGTAGACAGTAGAATTCATGGTTCCATCTATCACAGCAAGCCTTCCAGGTCCTGAAGCAGCAAAACAACCCCAGACCATCACACTACCACCACCATATTTTACTGTTGGTATGATGTTCTTTTTCTGAAATGCTGTATTACTTTTACGCCAGATGTAACGGGACACGCACCTTCCAAAAAGTTCAACTTTTGTCTCGTCGGTCCACAAGGTATTTTCCCAAAAGTCTTGGCAATCATTGAGATGTTTTTTTAGCAAAATTGAGACGAGCCTTAATGTTCTTTTTGCTTAAAAGTGGTTTGCGCCTTGGAAATCTGCCATGCAGGCCGTTATTGCCCAGTCTCTTTCTTATGGTGGAGTCGTGAACACTGACCTTAATTGAGGCAAGTGAGGCCTGCAGTACTTTAGATGTTGTCCTGGGGTCTTTTGTGGCCTCTCGGATGAGTTGTCTCTGCGCTGTTGGGGTAATTTCAGTCGGCCGGCCACTCCTGGGAAGGTTCACCACTGTTCCATGTTTTTGCCATTTGTGGATAATGGCTCTCACTGTGGTTCGCTGGAGTCCCAAAGCTTTAGAAATGGCTTTATAACCTTTACCAGACTGTTAGATCGCAATTACTTTTGTTCTCATTTGTTCCTGAATTTCTTTGGATCTTGGCATGATGTCTAGCTTTTGAGGTGCTTTTGGTCTACTTCTCTGTGTCAGGTAGATCCTATTTAAGTGATTTCTTGATTGAAACAGGTGTGGCAGTAATCAGGCTTGGGGGTGACTACAGAAATTGAACTCAGGTGTGATAAACCACAGTTAAGTTATTTTTTAACAAGGGGGGCAATCACTTTTTCACAAAGGGCCATGTAGATTTGGAGTTTTTTTTCTCCCTTAATAACGTAAACCTTCATTTAAAAACTGCATTTTGTGTTCAATTATGTTATCTTTGACTAATAGTTAACGGTTTTTGATGAGCAGAAACATTTAAGTGTGACGAACATGCAAAAGAATAAGAAATCAGGAAGGGGGCAAATAGTTTTTCACACCACTGTATGTCTAACCCTAGGAAAATACAATCTGTCTCCTTCCTGAGCGGTATCATTGCTCTGTGGTCTAATGATGCTTAAACCTGTGTAGAATTGTTTGTACAGGTGATATATCGAAATCGCTCCAAACCAGACGTGTGGACGTCGGCAAATATTGTTTTATATCTGACGCTTGGCTGATTTGATTTGATTTTCCCATTATGTCAAACAAAGAGACACAGAGTTTGAAGGTACATAGGCCTTCAAAGACATCCGCAGGTACAGTACAGTACAGTACACCAGCAAGTGACTCAAATGAGATCAAGTAGAATATCAGAAGCCTTAACGTCCTTTTCTGGAATTATTCAATGCAAGGTCAACTAATTGTATGTAGAATTTTTAACCACTGCAAATGTGATACAAGTGAAATAATCCTGCTGTAAACAATTGTTGGAAAATTTACGTGTGAAGTCGACTAGCTGAGTCAGCAAAACTATAATTTATTAAGATAAAATCTGTACAGTGGTTTAAAAAATTAGTTTTAACAAATTCAACCTACACTACTTTATATGGACAAAAGTATTTACCCAAACCTGTTAATTATTGTATTCATGCATTTCAGTCTGTCTTATCCCCAGTGACGGACAATCTTAGTGCTTCAGTAAACCAAGACATCCCGGACAATGCCATGCTTCCAACAGTTTGTTGAAGGCCCTTTTCTATTCCAACATGTCTCTGCCCCAGTGCACAAAGCAAGGGACTATAAAGACATGGTTTGATGAGTGCGGTGTAGAAGAACTCGACCGGCCTGAACACAGGGCCCTGACCTCAACACCATCGAGCACCTTTGGGATGAACTGAACTGGGATGAATCAGTGCCTGACCTCATAAACGCTCTACAGAATGAATGGCCACGAAGTCACACAGAAACCCTCCAACATCTTGTGGACGGTCTTCCAAGGGGAGTGGAGGTTGTTAGAGCTGCAGAATGGGGACAGACTCCATATTGAAGTGTGTGTATTTGGATACAATGTCACTGCAGGTTTGGCCAAATACTTTAGTCCATATAGTGCGTGTGTGTGTAAGCATCTGACTCCAGCTGTAAATGTTAAGCTCATTCTCTCACTCATCATTTATACCACATTAACCTGTATGCGGGGTTGTGGGGGGCTCGGAGCCTATGGCAGGAGACTTAGGGCACGAGGTGAGGTACACCCTGTACAGGGTGCCGATCCATCACAGGTCACGCACACACTCATTACGGGTCATTTGTGAACGGAAAATAGCCAAAACTGTATGTCTTTGGACTGTGGGAGGGAACCGGAGAACCTGAGGGGAAACCCACTAAGCACGGGGAGAACATGGGCCAGGGGTAGCTCAGTGGTTAAGGCATTGGACTACGGTTCGGAAGATCCCAGGTTCAAACCCCACAACCACCAAGTTGCCACTGTTGGGCCCTTGAGCAAGGCCCTTAACCCTCAACTGCTCAGATGTATAATGAGATAAAAAAAGTAAGTCGCTCTGGATAAGATGCCAAATGCCTAAATGTACTGTAAATGTAAAAACATTTACAGGCGGGACTCGAACCCGGGCCCTGGAGGTGCAATTAGTTAGCACTAACCACTACGCCACCTGATGTTAATCTGAAACCTCTGAAACAGGAAATAAAAACTGACATCCTTATCCATCGTTTCATAGTCATCATTTGATCTAAAATCAACAAACACCAAACAAACACCTTGTTGTAAACACTGAGGCTCTTATCCAGAGCGACTTACTGTACAAAAGCACTTTGGAGAGATGATCCTTATACTGGGTGACTAACTGTACTGTAAGTGCCACCAGTCACACACTGTTAGGATTTTTATTTATTTATTATTATTATTTTGGTGGATGTATTTGTATGTGCGCGCGCGCGCGTGTTTTGTTTAACCAAATATCTAAGAAGTTTCCACGAAACTGAACTGAACTGCACATGGCGGGAAAAGCCGATCAGCTGATCATGTTTATAAAAGATTTGCATCAGAGGGATTTATTATTCACACACACACACACACACACACACACACACACACACACACACACACACACACAGAGAAAATGTTTATTTATTATTCACACACACACACACACACACACACACACACACACACACACACAGAAAATGTTTCTCTCTAATACAGTAACTGTAGAATCTATACTTTAACCTACCTTTAAAAAACTTAAGCGCGAGTCCGAATATTCCCTCTAAAGTGAAGCCCCAGTGATTATCGACGCTCCAGTCTCTCCGATCCTCATCTCTCTCTCTTCTCTCTTCTCCCTCATCTCTCTCTCTTCCCTGCTCTCCCTCTTCTCCACTTTCCTCTCCACTTCTCCGCTCCGGGTCCGAACTTTCCCCGAGTCCGACTCCAGCCATGACGCGGCACCGGCGCACCGTCAGTGTGTTACGCGCATCACACTGACAAACACACACACACTACAGTACACGCACACACACACACACACACACAGTGAGTGTCTGTCCCCGATCGGAGTAATATTTAACACCAGACTTCCTGGAGGGATTGATCGCGTCCCAGTCCGCCTCTGGAGCGCAGAGCCAATCACACCCTGCTGGAGACCTTCATCACTCCAGCCGGGGGGGCAGGGGGGGTGGGGCAGGGGGGGGGCAGGGTTGTAACGTCACCTTGTGTGCCGATGATGTCATTGTCTTCGTTGCTCGATTTGACGGCTTTGTGGACAGTAAACTAGTGACCGTGTTATTATTATGGCGGCAGATCAGAGTCTCATAAATAACTCACACAAAACACACACGTGCGTGAAACCCAAACTCACGTGCACAATATATATTAAATATGTACAGTACAGGCCAAAAGTTTGGACACACCTTCTCATCTATCGGTCAATGTGTTTTCTTTATTTTCATGAGCATTTACATGGTAGATTCTCACTGAAGGCATCAGAACTATGAATGAACACAAAAAAGGTCTCCACAGTCACCGGACCTGAACCCGATCGAGATGGTTTGGGGTGAACTGGACCGCAGAGTGAAGGCAAAGGGGCCAACAAGTGCTAAACAACTCTGGGAACTCCTTCAAGACTGTCGGAAACCATTTCAGGTGACGACCTCTTGAAGCTCATCGAGAGAATGCCAAGAGTGTGCAAAGCAGTAATCAGAGCAAAGGGGGCTATTTTGAAGAAACTAGAATATAAAACGTGTTTTCAGTTATTTCACCTTTTTTTGTTAAGTACAAACTTAAGTTTGTTAAGTTTTGATGCCTTCAGTGAGAATCTACCATGTAAATGGTCATGAAAATAAAGAAAACACATTGAGTGAGTGAAGGTGTGTCCAAACTTTTGACCTGGACTGTATATAAAATATACATTTCACAAATGAAAAACACAATTCACAAGCACGTTGGAGCCAGCAAGGTCTCAAACACACACACACACACAAATCCTGGGATATTCACACACGTAAGTCGATTTTCACATGCACAGTCCATGATGCACTCGTAAATTTTAACCTTTCAAAATGTTTTACACAGTTGTACTGTATATATGAATTGTGTTTTGCATTTGTGAAATGTATATTATGAATACGCACGTGTGCATCATGTGTTTTGTGTCAATTATTTATGGAGCCTGAATGCACTAATCTCACTGCTGCTACACACTGTACTACACTGTACACTGTACTAGACTTCTACAAAGTGCCACAGTTAATGAGGTTCTTTCCAGGCTCCTGATTGGCCTCCTGTTGATTAAAGAGGCTCCTGACAGCACTTACTGTAACAGGGTGACCAGGCTACTTGTGGACAGGGCCTGAACCTAGTGCACTATAGTGGTTACCTGGTTTAGTGTCCAACCAGATAATACATTAATAAATAAATAAATAAATAAATAAATAAATAAAGTAATTAATTAATTATTTGTTTATCATCTCTGCATTGGAATTGAGCATAAATATTACAAATGAACCTTAAACGCACTATAATCTACCATAAATATACAATATTCTACAGTACAAGAGGCTGATTGTGGACTACTGACGCCCTCTAGTGGAAAAATGAAAATCCATCCGCTTTGTCCCACGTGGAGTAAGAACGAGATGTACAAACAGTTTGTGCTTTTGGACACACACACACACACACACAGACAAAACAACCACATTATGAGTAACCTGTACACGTTACACACTATATATGGCTGATGTCAGATTGGGTCCAATATCTGTTGTGTGCATTAGTGTGTGTGTGTGTGTGTGTGACAGTCTGTGAGACGTGTGGGTTTGTCAGTATGTGTGTGACAAATAAATGTGTTTGTGTGTGTGGTGTGTGAGGCCGTGTGTTAACATTTGTGATGTGTGGATGTGTGTGTGTGTGTGACATGAGACATGACCCAACAGAGTAGACACACAAAGCAGTCCAGTTAAGTGAGGTATATTTCCTCTAGCCGTAGGATGAACATGTACTGGAGCATTGTGTCTTAATAGAAACAGATGTACAGTGTGGGAGACACGTGTATTGTGTTGGTGGGAACAGGATGTCGAAGAAGTGTCATGTAAATGTATATTAGTGTGCATCTTAGAAGAGACAAGAGCTTTTTCCTCTATAAAGTCCAAATTGCCCGTAGTGTGTGAATGGATGGGTGAATGTGTGTGTGTGTGCCCTGCGATGGATTGGCACCCTGTCCAGGGTGTACCCCGCCTAGTGCCCGAAAGCCTCCTGGGATAGGCTCCAGGCCCCCCGCGACCCTGAACACAGGATAAAGCGGTATAGAAGATGAATGAATGAATGAATGAAGTCTATTGGCTTCAACATCCCTGGTCTCCGGAATGGTCTTTGCATCTTACGACATACGACATAACTTAGAGGAAGTTAGTTTTTGTCCTAATTAAATGGCATTAAAAGGTGCTACATTCAATTTGAAATAATATGACATTTACAAATATATATATATATATATATATATATATATATATATATATATATATATATATACAGTGGTGTGAAAAACTATTTGCCCCCCTCCTGATTTCTTATTCTTTTGCATGTTAGTCACAGAAAATGTTTCTGATCATCAAACACATTTAACTATTAGTCAAAGATAACACAAGTAAACACAAAATGCAGTTTTTAAATGAGGGGTTTTATTATTTAGGGAGAAAAAAATCCAAACCTACATAGCCCTGTGTGAAAAAGTAATTGCCCCCTGAACCTAATAACTGGTTGGGCCACCCTTAGCAGCAATAACTGCAATCAAACGTTTGCGATAACTTGCAACGAGTCTTTTACAGCGCTCTGGAGGAATTTTGGCTCACTCATCTTTGCAGAATTGTTGTAATTCAGCTTTATTTGAGGGTTTTCTAGCATGAACCGCCTTTTTAAGGTCATGCCACAACATCTCAATAGGATTCAGGTCAGGACTTTGACTAGGCCACTCCAAAGTCTTCATTTTGTTTTTCTTCAGCCATTCAGAGGTGGATTTGCTGGTGTGTTTTGGGTCATTGTCCTGCTGCAGCACCCAAGATCGCTTCAGCTTGAGTTGACGAACAGATGGCCGGACATTCTCCTTCAGGATTTTTTGGTAGACAGTAGAATTCATGGTTCCATCTATCACAGCAAGCCTTCCAGGTCCTGAAGCAGCAAAACAACCCCAGACCATCACACTACCACCACCATATTTTACTGTTGGTATGATGTTCTTTTTCTGAAATGCTGTGTTACTTTCACGCCAGATGTAACGGGACACGCACCTTCCAAAAAGTTCAACTTTTGTCTCGTCGGTCCACAAGGTATTTTCCTAAAAGTCTTGGCAATCATTGAGATGTTTTTTAGCAAAATTGAGACGAGCCTTGATGTTCTTTTTGCTTAAAAGTGGTTTGCGCCTTGGAAATCTGCCATGCAGGCCGTTTTTGCCCAGTCTCTTTCTTATGGTGGAGTCGTGAACACTGACCTTAATTGAGGCAAGTGAGGCCTGCAGTTCTTTAGATGTTGTCCTGGGGTCTTTTGTGGCCTCTCGGATGAGTCGTCTCTGCGCTCTTGGGGTAATTTTGGTCGGCCGGCCACTCCTGGGAAGGTTCACCACTGTTCCATGTTTTTGCCATTTGTGGATAATGGCTCTCACTGTGGTTCGCTGGAGTCCCAAAGCTTTAGAAATAGCTTTATAACCTTTACCAGACTGATAGATCTCAATTACTTTTGTTCTCATTTGTTCCTGAATTTCTTTGGATCTTGGCATGATGTCTAGCTTTTGAGGTGCTTTTGGTCTACTTCTCTGTGTCAGGTAGCTCCTATTTAAGTGATTTCTTGATTGAAACAGGTGTGGCAGTAATCAGGCTTGGGGGTGACTACAGAAATTGAACTCAGGTGTGATAAACCACAGTTAAGTTATTTTTTAACAAGGGGGGCAATCACTTTTTCACACAGGGCCATGTAGATTTGGAGTTTTTTTTCTCCCTTAATAACGTAAACCTTCATTTAAAAACTGCATTTTGTGTTCAATTATGTTATCTTTGACTAATAGTTAACGGTTTTTGATGAGCAGAAATATTTAAGTGTGACAAACATGCAAAAGAATAAGAAATCAGGAGGGGGGCAAATAGTTTTTCACACCACTGTATATATAAACTGTATATATACCTAAAACAGCAGGTTGGAGGGAATGTGGCGAGGAAATTCTGAGAAAGAACCCTGAAAGGAACCAGACAAAGGTGACCATCATCAGTGCGGCCATAATTAAAGCCTTTTTATAATTGTGTGCTGTGAGATAAATAGTGAAATAGTGTAACAGGAAACGTAACTTGTTTAACATGAAGTCCACTCTGTTAAATTTGCCTCCCTGATGAAGATTTGAATAGAAACCTGTTCAGAGCTGATTTCAGTCCTAAAACTAACTGAGCAGTTTTTGAGAGGATGAACACTGTTCTTTCCATGTGTGTTAAACTGGATAGAAACAAAGCCCAGGACAGGATAAAGGTGATCCTTTAGATTAAACATAATGCTAAATAACACTACAGTTTTTATACATTGCAGTTTTAAAGTAGCAGTAAGGAGCGGGTGTTTCTGTAAAAGCTTGACACATGGAAGCACGAAATTCTGAATAAACAAACAGGAGAAACATCTAGTCCAGTTACAAGCTGCAGTCGGATTTATCACTACAGTCTCTGATAAACTTCTCTAAACCAGTAGCACCAACAATAAGTCATAATAAGCTTAATAACTGGAATTGGAAAACAAATAATTGAGGTCAGTAATAAACATATACTGTCTACCTATTAAAGGACATTATGCATTAATACTATAAGTGTTGGGTGACGTGCAAAAGTAACTAATTACATCACAAAATTACTGTCTTTAAAAAGTAATCAGTTACATTACAGCGATACTTTCTGATTGCAGAAAATTAAAACTCCTTTGTGATTCCTCACGCATGTTGTTTTAGTCAAGACCTTTATAATTATTCTACCAAATAATTATTCGAACTAAATAACTGAGTGCTTAAATGGCAGATCAAACACGTTAGATTACTCGTTACATCAAAAAAGTCGTCCATGTATTCTAAAGTAATACTTTAACAGACTGTTGACTGTTACACTGTTCTTTATAGAGGCTCTTTCTGCAAAATAAAATCCAGGGGCGGGACTTAAGAGGAGACATCCAAGCTCAGATCACCCTGCTTAACCTCTCATTGGTGTAACACCACAAAGACCTGGCTTAAGTTAGACCTTCTGTTTATTTCCAGCCATTTGTTAAAGTGGATAAACATATAGACATATATTTGGTGTGAGATTATAGACTATGTGTATGATCGGCTGGACTTGGTGCTACAGACAAATCATATCCTACATAATCTTTGTGGACCTTCAGATGGGAGCCAGAGGTAACAGTTTTATATTCCTTATTTGCGAGCCGAGCTGCTATATTTACTGAATTATAAACTTTTGGGTTATATTCCCATAGTGATGATTAAAAACTTTTCCAATTCAATTAAAATAAATTTAATTAACCAATTTCACATATGCAGCTACTACAACAGAGATCTATCTATCTATCTATCTATCTATCTATCGATCTATCTATCTATCTATCTATCTATCTATCTAATATGAATGTTAACTTTTTATGATTATATTGATTGTACTGCTTCCGCATGTTTGGCAGTTAACTGCAAGTGGTTGTGCATGTGTTCCTATTAAAGTGGCCAGTGAGTTTAAATGACGGGTTTTTTTCCTACTTAATTTGTCACCTGTGTATGTTATTCTACATTTAATACTTCATTTCTATTTAGAACTCTTCCGTTAGAGCTGTTTAGACAATATAATAGAATATAGTAACCATAAACATGAACACTTATACTACACTAATATACTCTCAGAATTATTATAAGGCAAAAATATGTCTCACATATTAATGATTTATATATATTTTTTCAGTTGTAGAAACACTGTAATGTTATATGCATCAGATTTGAGTTTTATTTATAAGTTATATTACTGTAAGTCTTTTTCTTTTAAAACAAAACAGAGTGTATAGTTACATGTTTATAACATGACGGCTCACCTTCAGATGGTCCGGGAACAGATTGAGGCACAAAGGCACTGATGGCTGAATAAACAAACAACACAAAGACCAGGAGAAACCTGATCAGGAACATATTGCTCCTGGATAACGTGACAAAATCTAATAAACGTATCTACTGTACATCAACAGCCAACAAAAAGACACAATAAATGTTTTGAACCTGAAAAGAGCAAATATCCTTACAAAAAGACAAGAAGTGTCTGCGCATTTAATAACAATATGTTTGTTCTTTTTTTTTGTTGAGTCTATTATGAAGTTCACGCTGCACCTAATGGCTTTTGAATTCTTCCTGTTATTCCAGTGATTAAGGCCTCGACTCAGGACTGGAGCTGAGGAGGTCCACGCTCATGGAAGTATGAACAGCTGCTTGGTGATTACTCTGAACGGATCGACGCGGACGCTCATCCCGGCTAAGCAAGAGTTTTTTCACGGACCTTACATCGCAGCCGAAGTAACCATCTCCGTTCTGTCTACATCCGGAAATCTGCTGGTTTGCATCGCAGTCGGCCGAAACAAGAAGCTCAGAACGGTCACCAACTACTTCCTGGTCTCTTTGGCAGCAGCCGATTTCTTTGTAGGCACGCTGGCCATCCCCTGCGCTATCATGGCAGATCTGGGTCTCCCCCATAATAATCTATACCTGTGCACTGTTATTGTCTACATGCTCATGACGCTGACCCAGATCTCGGTCTTCAGCCTGCTAGCCATAGCCATCGAGCGCTATTTGGCGATCCTGTTGCCGTTTCACTACCAGAGGCTCCTGAAGCCGAGCAACGCTAGGCTAGTTATAGTGCTAACCTGGTTTCTTGCTTTCCTTCTGAGCTCGGTGCCGCTGCTGGGCCTTCGGAACAGATCCAGCCATATAGACTACTGCTTCTTCTCCTGTGTGGTGGACATCGCCTTACTGGTGTACTTCAACTTCTTCGGTTGTGTTTTGATTCCCCTGCTGGTGATGTTTTTTGTTTACGCTCACATCTTCATTACCGTCAGAAGGCAGGTGAGGCGCATCGCGGCACTGCATAGCGCGTTGGAAGTGCAAGCTAGGCAAACTTCAGCGATGCGACGTGAAGCGAAGAAGGCCACGTCTATTTTCCTGATAATCTTCCTGTTCGTGCTGTGCTGGATGCCGATCCACATCACCAACTGCTTGCAGCAGTTTAGCCCGCGGTGTGCCGTGCCGCTGCCCGTTATTTTGACAGCAATCATCCTTTCTCATGCCAATTCGGCCATTAACCCTCTGCTGTACGCCTACAGGATGAAATCCTTCCGTCAGGCGTTTAAAGGCATGTTCCTTTGTTGTCGCGTTGCTCCTCCAATAAGTGATACTACTGACAGCAACGGGACGTCGAAAAAAACATAAATGTGAAATAATGTACACAACATTATTAATGCCGTATTTACTTTCATTATTAAAATGACATTATTTTCAAAATGCTAATGTTTTATATCATCCTAGTCACATTAAAGCCTCACATGGCATCTGATCGAGATTAATGATGAACTCGAGTGATCTACGTAGCTAAGGGTCAGGATTTCAATGCAGCTCTGTTTCCAGTTTCATCAGGACATAATGGTCTCGTTTTCGATCTCAGCCACGCCCACTTCTGGCTGAAACCACACACAGGCACTGTACAGCCGCAGACGACGGCACTGGCGGTGCATTACAGAAATACACTACATGATATGAAGCAGCTCTGAGGCGAGTTCAATTTTATATAAAAACTTCAAGCTGCTTTAAACTTGTAAAGTTCTGTAACGGTGTAAATAAAAATCTTTGATTGTACAATAGAGAATAATTATCACCGAGAGGTTTAATGAGAAAGAACTCATCTACACTGATGTGAGTGCTTTAAACGTCTACTCCAATAAATAATAACCTTCTATCTTTACGTATGTTCACGCTAGTGTGCAACGAAGTGACGGGCGAGTATTTACTTTATGTAGATAGAAAATGAGTGGAGGAGAAACATGAAACTGTGGTTTTATCTAATCAGCGTATTGTGACAACACAGATGTCATGGAGGCAAAAATTTTTTACTTGGAAGGATTTAGCAGCGGGTTTGCACCTTCTGTAGGTTTACTGTATATACAGTATGTAGTACGGTCAACTTGCTTTATTAATTTAATAAAGACTAATTTTAAGCCTAAAATGTTTATCAAACTTAATGCATTTTTTATTTACATTTTTAAAAAATTATTATTTATCTCTCATTGTTCAGAACGATGAACAATCCACTCACACCCAGTGTACGTATCTCTCCAGTGATGGAAACTTCATAGCACTTCTTGTAAGTCGCTCTGGATAATAAGAGCATCTGCTAAATGCCGAAATGTAAATGTAAAAGTAAATGCATATGGGCCGGGCTGGTGGGGGGTGGGGTGGGGTTTGTTGCTCAGCTTTTCTTAGACACCAGCAGGGGGCGCGCCAAGGAAAAAAGTTTGGGAATCACTGTTTTAAAAATACTGTTCATTTGAGGCTTCTACCGCATCAGTCCCTACAGTATGTTTTTTATTTAAAGCTGCTATTCTATAAAGATCTAATGTCTGATTAAGGATCCGGTCAGGGCAATAAGGTGGACCGGAAAATACAGAATGTTACTCGTGCCTACAGCTGAGTATAAAAACCATTTCCTTAATAATTTGACACAGATTTTTTGTTTAATAGTGAGTTATGCTGCTACTGCAATAAATTAAATAATACACTACTGCATGTACATAGTCAATTAAAAAAAATGGTTATAAATCTGGAAAATAATGATTTTTTAAACCTCTGCTGTAAATAATTGTACTCGTCTATGTTGAGAGAATATTGGATTAGTGTGATGATAAATTTGGATGAGGTTCGATGAGATAAATCTGATTTATTGACTTTAATAAGCGTTGTGTTTGAAAATGAAAACCAAAAACAATTAAAGTGTGTGTCCAAAACATGACCAAACATTTAGTTTTTGTCTAAATGTATAATTTGTTGTGGCGGGGGGGGGGGGGGACTTTATTACTGTAATTATGTCTTTTAGTCTTTAAAAAAGTCATAAAGTAATTATGACTTTATTACAGAGACTTTATTACTGGCAAGATTAAAAGTGTGTGAGTGTATAAGTACAAATCGTCTGTACAGATGAAACTAAATGTATTATGTGAATTTACAATGTTTATTATGTAAATAAACATCAAATTAATCCACATCTGCAAAAAAAGATGAGATGATCTCCACAAACGTTTCAGAAAGCTACATGTGATACGGAATCAACTCTCTGAATTCTTCATTAAACTCTTGTGATGCAAGACAAATGTTCTAGGTGTTTTTTCCTCTTGGATTTTAAAGAGGACTGTAGTTGCAAAGTTCATTATGAATTTTTTTTTTTTTAATCTTCGCTTACTAAAAATACCTTTCCAGGTGTGTCCAGGTGTGTGTGTGTGTGTGTGTGTGTGTGTGTGTGTGTGTGATCAGTAGGAGGTGGCGAGCATGAACATTTTGGAGTTTGCGGTCGCTAGTGGATGTCGTGAAGCAACACTCGATTCCGGTGTGGACGCGACACAAATTCATATGATTTAAATTCATATTCTAACCAATTTTGGTCATCAGTAATTGTACAAGAGTTTTTGAATTTAGATATAAGCAGTAAGAGGCACTGAATGTTCAGCAGTAAGCGCCACACATTTAGGGCTTCTGTGTCTTAAACCTTGACATCCCACGGTGTGTAAGTTCCCGGCTCTGAAGGAGGACACTGGAACAAAAAAACAAAAAAAAAAGAGGCGTCAGATATTCACACTATATAGTTTATGATGATTATGTACTTTATGCTTAAATACAAAAAACTGAAATTATAAATTGAAGCAGTTCATGCAACCCCATGTCTCAAGTCACAAAATATTTCTTACTCAAAATATTCTTAAATTCTAGACATTTTTCTGCACATTATTTTAACACTTGAACTTTTTTTTTTAGGGGGAAATGCAACATACTGTAGTACACATCTGGCAACAGCTGTTGTGGTACTGATTTCAGAAACTATATACAGTACATGCATGAAATGTTTAAAAATAAATGGACCAATATATCATTAATAATGAATAATATCAGGCTGTATACTGTACAGCACACCTGCTTCACTTTTTGTCAGTGCATTCACGTAAAGTAGTTCGAAGGTGATGTCTTTCATATGAATATTTTCTGTCAACGAACGTTTTTCTAAATAAAAATCATTATTTGAGGTCAAACTGAACCAAACATCACTGAAAGTGGCACTAGATTATTATTTAAATAAATTACGTTCAGTGCAGGTGGAAATCCTGGTCAGTTCCGAACGTGTAACTACTGTATAGTTATAATTTAACAGTTTTAAGATAAACACGACTTCTGACTTTTTGATACTGTAATAAACCAAACCTGTCCATTACAAGAGAAACTTCAGCGACATACGAGTTTGGTGAATCTGTCCTCACAGGCGTTGCGTATTCTCTCAGGTGTAGCAGGGCTGTCCAGTCTAAAGGGTCCTGTAAGGCCAGACTCTGCCCTGGCGGCTGCGATAGCATCTTTTATAGCATAGAAGACCGACGCTGCCAGGAAGAGCGGGGGCTCGCCAACCGCCTAAATACAGGAAAAGGGAAAAAACTAAGTTTTATACTACACTGATATTTTCACAGTTATGGATTACTTTATTGAAAATTTGACTATCACAAGTCAGTAATATATAATCTTACAGATATATTAAATCGTCTTAGTGCCCTATACATTTCAAATAACCTAAAAGTAAAGTACACAGATAGTTTATGAATAATAGGCACATTGTTTAAATCTGTACAATATTTTGCATATTTCTTTTAGGGCTGTCAGAGCTTTTAAATTATTACGAGATACAAGCTGACATTATTTGAACAGTTTGACAGCGAAATGAGATAAATCCATTTTTGGAAAAAATGAAGTACTGCATTGTACACTAATATAAAATATTTTGTGCATGTTTTCTTTAAGACACAGGGATGTTAAAAAGAACAAATGGCAAAATATTATACACATTTTTTTTGTGTGTGATTTTTTTTCAAAAAGCTATAAATCCTCTTGCCACAGATTTGGCACGATGCTTACATCAGCCCGCAGTTGTGTTTATGGTTGTTTATTGATGACGTTTAATATCACTAATGCATTGGTGCAAGCTTTGATTGGGATTTTCTCAAACAGAAAGCATTGGCAGCAAATTGGTTGATTTTTATTGAACATCAGTTCATGAAACAGTTCACAGCAGCGTCAGCCTTTAACTCTCCCAGTTTCGATTGTACTTTGGTACATGATGACACCTCCCAGCGCCCGGGACAGTCATCATACAGTAATTTGCCAAAATGAATAAAATTCAGAAAATGCAGTTTAGCCTGTTCCGCTGTCAAACTGTTCATTTGTAGTTATTTACGTTACAACCTGTTCAACTCAACGTGGTGACATTTAAAACCACAAAAACACTTAAATAACGTATTATAACGTATAAAACATATTATAACAATAATTAAAGGCTCTGCCTCAAGTAGTGCTTCATACAGCAGACCTTTGGGAAAGACCAAACTTTGTATATGTTTAGCAGACACAGGAATAAACAATAAGAGGCAATAAGTATTACCTTGGAGGAGAAGATAGCCTTCTCGTTTGGGGAATCTCGAAGTAGCGAGACTTTAAGTTCAGTTGGAATATCTCCAAAAGCAGGGATCTTATACATCCCAGGTCCACGGGTGTAGAGGAAACCTTCTGGAGAGTAGCGCAACTCTTCAAGTGTGAAAAGACCCACGCCCTGCATGAACGCACCCTCCACCTGCACATCAAATTACAGGTGAGCTCCTATACACGGAGCGTTGTCAAGTCAGTGGGTCAAGCTGAGAGTGAAAACCAGCGTACCTGACCGATGTCCAGTGCTGGGTTCAGACTTTTGCCCACGTCCATAACAACTGAAGTGTGCAGGTTCTAAAGAAGTGAAGATGTCCTGGATCATTTTGTCAACAGACATGAACACATCACCAACACATAACACCTCAGATCACCAGTAGATGACCAGCGCCGAAGGAGGAAACCACGGCCAGAAATGTTCTAGCAGAATCTTTATCCGATGTCACCAGAGCTCACACAAGTTAAGCAACATGTACAGTAAATCACCAACATGGTGCATTAAATACATTACGCAGAAGTTTATTATAAACTAATTAATTGCAGATGTGAAGGTGCTTTTTACCTTGTGTGTGCCAGTCAAACCGTCGATCTCCACCACTGAGGCCGCCACGCCGTAAGAGAAATAGTTAAATGGGCGACCAGAATTTGTTTCATAGTTGTAGCCAATATTTGGAGTCCTGCAAAATCAGGAGGTTTACACAAATAAAAAAACAAAAATAAAAATACTTTGAAGTGCTTGGGCCCTAAAAATTGAACATAGACAAGGCTGATCCTGTGGACACGCCCATCTTTGGTAAACGCTAATGAATATTAATGAGTACGCTAACGCAATGGTCACATGGCAAAGTGTCAAAACAAACAAGATGTAATCTTGCAAAGGCTCTGTGTCCGCCGTGATAGTCAAAAAAACTAAATATATATATATATAGTGAGGTCTCAGGACACGTGATCGTGATCATGTGTGTGTGTCTGTTGTCTATCCTAATTAGCATACTGAAAAGTACAGGCTGCACAAAATTATTTTTTTTCATCATTTTTATAAATTTTCCTTTTATTTATTGCGTACTTGTGTATAGTCTGAATCAATCTTTAAACACGAAAAGTTTTAAAATATACAGTACCTATAAAACCCATTGGCTGATAAGTTCACCCTGTCAAAGTACGCTGCCGTCACCTACAAAAAAAAAGGCAATATATTTACTATGAGATATTTAAATATTTTGAATAAGAAAACAAATCCGTTTATAAAACAGTTTAGATGTAATAATTTTTTTCCTTTAGTGTCAATATACAGCACACATATATATATATATATATATATATATATATATATATATACTGTAATTATAATTTTACTGACCCAGTCTTCCCAGGTTCCCTTCGGGTTTTTGGCTTTGTATGGCTCGAGTCTCTGCAGCAGCGTCTGACATGCATTCTGTACCACATTGCAGGATTAAGTGTTATTTTATGCATTCAATGTTCAATGTTTTATGCTCTCAATTCAAAGTCAATCTGCCTAAACATAACATCAACATAACATCAGGCTTCATCCAGCTGTTTCTAATTTATCAATATCATTGATAAATGAAAATTGATGGTTGACGGTGAAGTGATTGTTTGCTTTACATTCCAGTTCCCCCTCATGTCTACGTTTCATTCTGACTCTCCCTGTTAGTTATGATGTCATAGTTAGTCCCTGCTGGAGTCCCTGCTTGCACTCTACAGTAAATATACCTGAGCCTCCAATAACAAACTGGACTCCATATGAACTTCTCCACATCTCCTGTTATACTGAACTTCCAGCCTCCCAACACACAGTATGAGTGCAGATCAATCCCTGCTGTCCGTTATCACCCAGATGAGGATGGGTTCACTGTTGAGTCTGGTTCCTCTCAAGGTTTCTTCCTACTACCATCTCAGGGAGTTTTTCCCTTCAGCACCGTCACACTCGATTTGTTCATCATGCACAGTCTTATCATTTTAATTCATACACATTCACATTGCATACAAACTTAAATAATTCTTTTGAATGTAATTGAATTGAATAACCAATATTTCTTATCTGCCATTACATTGATCCTGAAGTCTGTTTCAACTAATTGCTGTGTATCAAACCTTTAATTACTGTAGAGTAAAGTGACCCTTACATAGACGGCCATGCCATTGAGGTCTGATGAAGCCGATGCAGCAGTAGGGCTTGTGTTTGCGACCGTGTTAGTGCTGGTCTCACTGATGTGAATCTTCGAGTTGGGGATTCCCAGGGTTCGGCTGGCGACCTACAGAACACAGCAAGGTCACTGGAAAAGCACTGAAACCGGCAGGTGTTTATAGTTACATGCTTCACTATAATCGGATCTCGCGAGACAGCTGTTATTGCCAGTTGTTGTTGTTTTGTTTGGATATTAAGTAAAACATATTTTAATTGTAACGTGTATGGGATACAATCTGTAGCACTTTATTTATTTATTTTTATAAGAAGAATACCTTATTGTCATTATACAGTGTACAACAAAATGAGGAGTGTAACTTCTAAATTTAATGCTGGTAGTTTGTTCAGTGTATTTATATTATACGATAATTAAACATTGTGTACCTGAACATCACACCCATATGTGGGCGTTCCAAAACTATTGAACATGTTGAACAAGGGGAAGCCAGAGAGAGAGAGACAGAGAGATACTTTGATACTTAAGTAAATTTAATGCCAAGGACTTTTACACGTTTACTCATGCGGAAATTTAAATAAATGTCTTACACTGTACTTGAGTAATATTTAACCTAGGCTACCTCTACTTTAACTCAAGTATATGACTTATGTACTTTGTCCTCCAATCCACAACATGCTGAACATTTACTTTTTTCTTGCATGTTTTACTTTTAAATCTTTATATTTACTTTCTATTGAAATTTTTTGAAATTGAAAATGAAAGATTCCATCTTTTCAATGTGGTCTTCGACTTTCGGACCACACCCACTGTGTGTCTGCAAATATGATCAGAAGAAGAGAAATAAAAGGAAAAATCTCCTAAAATGCCTGTAGAAGATTGTGTGTCTCTTTATTTTTACCTGAACCATTTTGGTGTGCAGGCCTTGTCCCATCTCTGTTCCTCCATGGGTAAGAAGGACTGAACCATCTGTATAGATATGAACCAGTGCTCCTGCCTGGAAATAAATATATATTATCAAAACTCTCACTATAAATATATATATATATATATTACCTTGCATAAGTAATTACCCTGGAACTGATATTGCCTTAATTTGTTATAAATTAAGTTATGATTAGGGTAAACTTACTAAAAAACAAAAAAACTCAATGTCCACTCTGTCACATACAGTAATTAGTGAAATAATGTCAAACTGTGTGCAATTAAATTTCACATAATATGGATATACTGTAAATTCACTTGCTTCAGGAAGCCCCACAGTTTCTAATACTGAAACAAACATCATAGAAACCAAGGAGGAGACACTGCAAGGACGCTACCACTTCCAAAAATGTGCAATTGAGGTCATCTTGAATTTTGAATTGTATTATTTAAAACATGTAAATTAACTGTGATGAACTGTGATAATGCCTAAAGAAGGTTATCTGCCAGACTAACCTTCAGTTCTGAAAAACGAGACCAACCAGGAAGTGGTAAAATGTGCAGTTCCTCGAGTCAATCATCACACAGACCCATGTTAAAATGCCCAACTTTACAACAAAAATAAACATGTTTACAGCCTTGTACAAAACCTGTTGTGGACTTAAAAGCTAGATGTCCCATTCATGACATTGTACAGGGGTGAATGGTTGTGTAACTCATCAGATAAAATTATATGAAGTTATAAAATGTATATAAAATTGAGGTGTGGCTGATTTGAGTGACAGCTGCATTGTAGGTGTGAAACTGTTAGCTGTCTGATGTGCATCACTTCAGCTAAGCAGCTATTGGAATAGTTGTAGTGGAGTAAAGATAAATGAGCTTCATAAGCCATTTATGGGGTCACTGCAAGATGGTGACAAACGGAGCTCGAAACATCTTTGGCGGATCAGAAAATCTTTTGCTGACGTCACGGAGGGTTTATCTGCTTCTTCTTATACTACAATCTATGGTTATCTGCCAAAGACCAACCAAGCGACCAAAACTACTATAATTTTGAAGGAGAATGTGAAAGTCATCTCATCAAACAAAAGCCATACTGTAATACTCTGAAGGGATTTCTAAAACAGTGGTAACTTGGTTTATATGAAAACCTGCACACACACACCGGCCCTTTCTGGAGAACATTTGACACCTGTGCTTTACCAAATCGCCTCTGGAGACACGCGTGCACACAAACAACTGATTGTGTGCCTGTGGACAAAGTTTTATGTTCTACAGAAAGGCCTGAGATCATTCCGGGATCAGAGTGAAGCATGGTGGTTATAGCATCATGTTGTGGGGATGAAAAAATACTACTGTAGGAAACTGAACAGAACAAGATTAATGGAAGGCTGTTACAGTAGATTCTGTATGAATGTACTGTGTGAGGCCAGGAAGTAGATTAACCTTCTAACATGACCAAGGCCTTATGCACACGCCCACAGCTCTACATGGCAATGCATACAATTTACTTGCAGGTCGTACAGTAGCATTAAAAATGCAAGGGATTGCACACCGTGAAAAAAAAAGAGAACCTGATTGAGGAAGACTGCAGTGAAGCTGATGCCGAACTTGGTAGGAATGATGGACAGCCCTCTTTTGGTCCAGCGATTCTGCCTGCATCACAAAAATGACAATAACAACACTTACAACGTTTCTTCAAAACCATTTCTCTTTTCTGAATTATTTCATCCATTAAAGTTTAAGAATTCCAACAGACACATTTTTTTTTGTTCCTCGGTTAGAAAAAAGACTCGCAGCCACTCACTTATTGTACTGTTCCACCTTGGCCTTCCATTGGTGGAAGTCTGAAATGGTCATGCACTCATCCCAGCAGCGCTGTATGGTAAACTGGTCCAGACACTGGTTAAAGGGGGTGTAGTCTCCCTCTTCGTACAGATTCATCTTCCTCACCTGCAAGTTCAAAGAGATTCAATCAGAATTTTTTTTTGCCAGTGATGAAACAAAAATGAGTTTCAGGGCTTCGAGTCAGGTGACAGCAATACAGTATCTCCAGACTCTAGTCTACAACACTAACAATGCAGAATTCTAAGAGTATAACTGTCAATAGGAGATAATAAATATCATTTTTAATCTTTAAGCAGACATTAACTGATACTTTTGAAAGTCTGATATTTCAATCCAAACCTGTTCAGCAGGGACTCCACAAGAAAGAGCGACATCACTTATCCAGCTCTCTGCTACCATCATTCCCTGAGGCCCACCAAAGCCCCGAAATGCAGTATTAGAAGGCAGATTAGTTTTACACATGTAACCAGTGCCACGAATGTGAGGTATGTTGTAGCAGTTGTCCATATGAAACAGTGCTCTTTCCATAATCTGAAGGAAAACAAACAAACAAAATCATGCTGGAACCTGAACATAAAGTTAAACTGCAAAAGCCTGGATTGACTAATTAAATGTCTGGATATGATACTAAGCATTAACGTCATGATTCTGACACTGACAGACTGGGAGAGATCCAGGGAATTTCCCGCGTTGCTGTAGTAGGTCACATCCAGAGCCATGACTTTTCCATTCTTCTTGAATCCAACCTTCACAAACCATAAAAGAAAAACAGTCATGAAAGCAATTATGACTGATATTGTCTAATCTATGATGATTACCATTTTCAGCAAATACAGCCATAAATACGTTATATTTATGTAATAATCTCACCTTGTATCTTCCAAAGAATGGGTGTCGACCTCCAGTAACCAGCATGTCCTCATCACGGCCTAACATGCAACGGACTGGTCTCCTGACTCTGCAGAAAGTGCATTGGAACTGTTCACGTATGTAATTCTGAGCACTAATGATTACAGAATAATTATTTACAATATTTTTTTTATTACTTGTGAGCAGCGACAGCCACAGCTGTTGAGAGCATGGTGCTGCGGCACTCTTTCCCTCCAAATCCTCCTCCCATTCTCTTTACTCGGCACACAATGTGACTGGCTGGTACTCCTAACACTTTGGCCACAAGAGTCTAAAGCCAAATAAATTGTCAAAAATATTGTGAAAAATGTCTAAAACCATATAACAGCAGCTGCCCATATCACACATCATTTAGCCGAAAATATACTACAAATTAAGATATTTAGATTAAGATATTAAAATTAAGATATTTTAAAGTTAAGTGGTAATGAGTGTGTTCTTCTTCTTACAAGAGATGTTCAAGTCAACACACTAATGTGTATTATTAACCGTAACCGCGTCTAAGGAAACCTCACACAAATCTAACAGTGTTGTCTCTGCGCCTTTAAAATGTGAAGGAAAACCCAGTCGCCATTCTGTCTCAGAGCTGTTTTCCACTGTATTGGACTGTGAACTCTGTTTTGTTGAGGATTTTCCAAAATTAGGATTATTCAACATCTGGACAGCTTTGGGGGACGTTACTTTTTAAAGTAACTAATTACATTACAAAATTACTGTCTTTAAAACGTAATCAGTTACATTACAGCGTTACTTTTTGATAAAAGTAACTAGTTCGAGTACTTTTTCATTGCAGAAAATGAAAACTCCTTTGTGATTCCTCGTGCATGTTGTTTTAGTCAAGACCTTTATAATTATTCTACCATCATCACTCAGTCAAGTTTGGCTCATAATCTGTTCACTACTAATACCCCTATCTCACCTACTAATACCCCTATCTCACCTACTAATACCCCTATCTCACCTACTAATACCCCTATCTCACCCACTGATACCCCTATCTCACCTACTAATACCCCTATCTCACCTACTAATACCCCTATCTCACCTACTAATACCCCTATCTCACCTACGCGGTTTCCATCTTTCCATAGTCAAACCGCATAGGTGAGCTACATGTATAACAGCAGGGATAACCGAGGGGGCGGGGCTTGTAGACACAGGGCTTTCACACACTAACGGATCAGGAATGCCTGCTGTCGGCTCACGGATTACACTTTTGAAAATATAACTAAATAACTGAGTACTTAAATGGCGGACCTAACACGTATAATTACTCATTACATCAAAAAAGTAATCCAAGTACTTAGGGTTCTTAGTACTCTAACACATTACACCCACTAACACTGAACAGGACAGACATTTTCTATCATCATCCTCCCGGACTGATTCACTGAGACCGGTGAGGCCGACTTATTTCTCCCGCACACACACACACCAAACAACCCCCCCCCCCACCCCCGCCCCCAACAAACACACATACATACAATATACCAGATCTTTTGCTATTTTATACATTCACTTACACACTGAAAATATTCTATATAATTGTAAATATTGGTATCTGGTGCACTGCAGTGTCTATTTTTGTACAATACAGGTACATGTGATCTACTTCCAGAAGCAGAACCGCGGTCCATTCGTATCTGTGGAAATTTGTAACTTGAATGTTGGGGACTACCTGTACGTTATAAATCCTGCAGTAAACAATTTATACATTTATGAAGATTAGTTTCTGAGTACTTGTGTTTTGCTGGCCGACTGCGTGGACACAAACAGCTCCATTTCTCCGTCCTCTCCCTTAGGGACAGCGAGCGTGCAGTTTGTCTCCAAGTAAAAATGTTCCTGTCCACCCATGTGAATTTCACCTGAAAACACCAAATCAGAGAATTTGCCAGGATTCAGAGAAATTAAGGTTTCTTAGAAATATAAATATATACAAAAATATCTTTAGATGCACTTTATTAGTGTATAACCTGTATCAGTCTTCTTTATGTTATTATGTAGTATGATGTACCTTGTAGGACGACATCAGACTCCTGAAAGCCCTGCGTAAGATCTCCTCGCTCTATTGTTCTCACTGGCTGGAAGAATGACTGATTGGCAATGGCATCCTGTACACAAGTGGAATAAAGCAAAAGCTGAGAAATTACTACTTGCAATCACTTTAAAAGATGTTCCCTTAAAAATACAGACATTACACTTTGTATAGTTAAATATATAATATTGTTTATAATTAGTGCATACTCTTTCACTGATTTAAAGATAAATTAAACCAACCAACCAAACACACACACACACACACACACACATACACAGACACATACACACACACACACACACACACACACACACACACACACACACACACACACACACACACATAGGTGAGTTGATGTGTGCACTTGGATTATCTTTGGAAATGTAACAGAATTAATCCGCTGTAGCTCAGGTCAATTTATTCAACAGCTAAGACGGGGTGAACAACTGAACTGCAGAGACGGGGTGAACACCTTTGACAGGTATTTGACAAAATGTGGGTATTTATCCCACAAAAGGTCAACATTAAATTTAACTTCTTTGCAGTTCTGTAAAGAAGAGCAGCAAATATTGCAAAGTCTAGATGTGCAAAACTTCATGTGCAATTGAGAAGGTGATCCATTCGCGGAGTGTTCGACCATCCAGATCATGGCAGGTCTCGAGAACAACAGCTGTTGAGGCTGCGCCAAGGTAATATCTATAAATGGCACGAGGTTAGCTGTAGTGAAAGCCTCGATAAGCCTCATCCCCTGCGTGTTTATCCATTGTCAGTGGAGGAAACCAGGGCAATGGTGTAACTACTAGAACAGAAGTTCTGGTCACAAGCTGCGTAAGATTGGCCAAAAATGCGGGAAACCGTGAGAACAGTAGTTTTGTCTTGTGCGATCTGCGCAACAATAAAAAGTCCTTGTTGTCTTCCGGTTGGTAAATTAATACCCCTAACAACACCTAACAGGCCGTGGTCACACATCGCTGTGGACTTTGTCACGGATCTGCCGGTGTCTAAAGGGTACACGACAGTCCTTGTGGTGGTTGATTGATTCTCCAAGGACTGTCGATTTATCCAGTTTAGTTTTCTCCCGAAACCCTATTCAAAACAGTGTTTCGGTGTTATGGCATTCTGGAGGATATCATTTCTGATCGTGGTCCTCAATTGGTCGCCAGGGTCTGGAAAGCTTTCTTTCAGAAGTTGTGGACCATTGTTAGCTTAATGTCGGGCTATCACCCTGAGTCTAATGGGCAGGCTGAGCGGACTGAACTTGGGAGATACCTCCGAGCATAGAGTAGCAGTCGACAACATGAATGGGCAGACTGCTTAATCTGGGTGGAATATGCGCAAAACTCGCTATGCCACTCCGCAACCGGCCTAACGCCGTTTCAGTGTGTGCTTGGGCATCAGCCCCCACTCTGTCCCTGGGACACCTCCCACCGATATACCCATGGTACATACAGTAGATCAGTGGTTTAAGAGAGCGAGAAAGTATGAGAGGATGCACGCACAAAGATCTCCCGCGCAGATCGTCGTTTTAAAAAATATGCCAATAGTCGATGTAGGGAAAGTCCTCCGGTTCAGGTAGACCTTCACATCAGGCCTTCGCTCCCTGGGGCTGTGAGTTCATCATGAAATTCCACCGAGCATGGCCGGATCCCCCGCCGGCAATCCCATCAGTCCTACTCCCTCCGGCAACGCGAAGATGTCGCCCACGCCTCCCTCGGGAAGCCGGGAAAAATATCTGTCTCTCCGGAATACTGAGCCGACGCTTTGTCTCCTCCTAGTGTGTCTACGTGTGTACATGTTTCACGTTATCACGGAATTAAGTTCACCTGTGTCTGCCCCGTGTGTTCCCCTATTTATGCCAGTCGAACCCGGAGCCCCCTGTCTGTCCACCGTCGTGTTTTCCATGTTGTAAGTGCGTGATAAACCAGTCACTCTGTTTACTATTTCCCCAGGACTGAGGCGTGTCTGCAGTGTCGGGACGTTTTCTGTTCTTCAGACCGAGGTCAAGGTCAATGCTGAACAGCTTTTTCTGCTCAGACTCTGTCTTTTGTTTGTTTATTTGCCTTTTAATTTCCAACCCTCACGACCACCTACAGACTCATTTGTTTTGTTCGTTTGGATTTAGTTTGTTTGTTCAACGCTGTTTCAGAGATAATAAAGACTCACATGCTAAACCTGATGGCGGCGCGGTGGTGTAGTGGTTAGCACTGTCGCCTTGCATCTCCAGGGTCTGGGTTCGATTCCCGTCTCTGTGTGCATGGAGTTTGCATGTTCTCCCCGTGCTTGGTGGGTTTCCTCCGGGTTCTCCGGTTTCCTCCCACAGTCCAAAGATATGCAGGTTAGGCTAATTGGCGTTCCTAAATTGCCCGTAGTGTGTGAGTGTGTGTATGTGTGTGCCCTGCGATGGATTGGCACGCTGTCCAGGGTGTACCCCGCCTAGTGCCCGAAGTCTCCTGGGATAGGCTCCGCCCCCGCGACCCTGAACACAGGATTAAGTGGTATAGAAGATGAATGAATGAATGAATGCTAAACCTGCATTTGCGTCCGCCTCCTCCTTACCCTGCAGTCATGACAGTGAGAAGCTTCACCTGATTGAGTTCAAGTTATTTTTTATAAAGGTGATCTTTTTATTATTTTATTTTATTTTATTACACATGTCAATGTAATATCTTTCACTTGGATGTTAAAAGTTGCACTGCGTAAATAAAGTACAGGCAATAACTGAGTCCGTCTTCATTTCAGGCTGCAGAGCAACAACATGTGATAAGGAGGTGAATCTTTTTTATACACAAAAAAAGTTCAGATAGAAGACCAAAGCCGATCAGTATTTATTGTTCCACAAATTTAAATATTTGCCAATGGACGTCTCCTCACCTACGCAGTTTGCTGATGTGATCTGAATAAACAAATTGAGTGAAACAAGGCTGACTAAGTAACTCGTGATGTTTCCCAAGTCTGAATGTAGACATGTAAATATTAATTTGTGTATACTATATAAACATAAGAAGCTTTTCAGCTCCTTCAGTGTCAGAATGCATCAGTCGGCAGCCAAATCCAGTGACTCTTTATCTTTAGTGCATATCTATAACCTGCGTTCAACGTTTCTGTGGAAAACCCAAATGACTGCATTATATAACTGTGACTGTAACTTTTGATGTGGTGTAAAGACTACTGAGCACATGTCTGACACTGAATGAACAAAACTGCATGAAGTGAAGTAACGTCCAGAGGTTAATGATTATCGGAGACGTCACCGTCTGAAGGTTAAAGAACAAAACGATCAAAGCTCTTCTCAATCCCAGATTAAAGGTACATAATAAGTAAGCATGTTGTCCATCTTATATACTCCCAGACTCACACTATTATTGTACTGTAACAGGAAGATTAGATACTGTAATGTACTGTATAATGCAATACAAAACAAAGTGAAACATGCTTAATTATAATTATCTGAGCCTTCCAGTAGGATAACCGGTAATGTCAGCTATACAGTAAGGAAATCTGTAATGTGTGTGTGTGTGTGTGTGTGTGTGTGTGGGTGGTGTGTGTGAGTGTGTGTGTGTGTGTGTTATGTCCTGTTTAGAAGTAACTACAGCTTTGAAGTATAACTATTTGTTAGTTATCTATTAAGATTGAAAGTTTGCTTATTGAGAAACATGAAAACCATCAATAACCTTTTGGTTTGTTTACATCATGGAGATACTCACAGTGACAAAGCACTCACACTGCACTCTTTACTGATATTACTGATTATTCTGATTATTAGTCACATGCAAATGTAATAATAAACAGAGAAAGCGTTACATAAACTAGATCAACAAAGGGCTTTGAAAGGTTTCACACCTGTATGGTGACAATAACAGGTTGACATTCTTCATATGAGATCTTCACAGCTTTGGCCGCCCTCTGGGCGTGGACTTGTGTGTCTGCTACAACGGCTCCCACTATATGACCCACACATGTGACCTGGAGAAAGAGGAACGTTATTTATAATGATGTATATATATAGTCTTTGTGACCGGCATAATAATAAGCATTATAAATATCTGTTTAATCTTTTAAAAAATCTGAACTAATATAGAAGCTCAAATTACTGTATAAGCTCAAGTCTTTATGCATGAAAAACGCATAACAACAAGTCTAGTTATCAAGCCTTAAAGGGACAGTTCAGGTTTTTCAAGTCTATCTTAAATCAGAATTGAGGTGCATTCCAATAGATCTTGGCTGTTTGAAGTTTTCCTGCTGTAAGTTTGACACCTTGCGAGTGCAGGTACAGAACACACCTTGTCCCAAAGAAAAATCCTGAAAAGTCCTGAATTCAGCTGAGACCCTTCTGCATGTCTCACTGAGCTACATCGAGTTGGGATTATATTTAAATTATGCTATACTTAGCATAATTTAACTTATTTCTTGCAACGGAAAAGCATTTTCGTATGGAACAAGAGTTGTGGAATTTGGCCCCAGTTACTGTATGTACATCGTGCTTACTGTACGCTCTGGGTGTCAAACTTCACAGTCTGGAGAACTTATAATGACCAAGTACTATTGTAATGCACCTCAATTCTGATTTAAGATAGACTTGGAAAACCTGAACTGTCCCTTTAAGGCTTGATAACTAGACTTGTTGTTATGCGTTTTTCATGCATAAGGACTTGAGCTTTTAATTTGAGCCTCTATATTAGTTTTGTTTTTTAAAGGATTACACAGATATTTACATTTAGGCATTTGGCAGACGCTCTTATCCAGAGCGGCTTACATTTTTATCTCATTACACATCTGAGCAGTTGAGGGTTAAGGGCCTTGCTCAAGAGCCCAACACTGGCAACTTGGTGGTTGTGGGGTTTGAACCTGGGATCTTCCGAACCGTAGTCCAATGCCTTAACCACTGAGCTACACCTGGCTATATTTATAATGCTTATTATTATGCTTATTATTATGGCGGTCACAAAGTCTACACATCATGTACTTACATGCATCTATATTTTAGATTTTACGTCAATTTTAATTTAGAAATTTCCCCACTGTGTGACTAAATAAAGGTATACTATGCCTTTAACACTGCTATATGACAGTCAATATTCACAAATGAACAAATTCCCAAAACCTTTGCATTTATTAGGGACATGAATTAGACATTATAAATAAATCACGTAGGTAACCTTGTCATCGGCATAGACAGTCTCGTCATACGCAACCGGGCCGGTCTTATTGCTGCCAGGAATGTCCTTGGCAGAGACAAATGTAACCACTCCTGGAACTGCCATGGCATCATCAATATCAATAGATCTGCCAGAAGACAAGACAAATACACATATACACGTCATTCTACGCGATTGAGAAAGGAGGAAAGTGAATACAACAAATAAAATGTGTATGGCCAGAGCTCTCTAGCTAATAAATGTTTGCTAGAGATGAGATTGCTAGTCAAATGCAACAGTAAAAGACCTCGGCGTGATTATAGATTCCCGCCTTTCATTTGAAGCTCATGTAGATAATATCACCAGGATAGCATTCTTTCACCTCAGAAATATTGCCAAAATAAGAAATATATTGTCGCTAAACGATGCAGAAAAACTAGTTCATGCTTTTATCACCTCTAGGTTGCACTATTGTAATGCCTTACTGTCTGGTTGTTCAGTTAGGTGCATAAACAAGCTTCAGCTAGTCCAGAATGCAGCAGCGAGAGTCCTCACTAGAACCAGAAGATATGAGCACATCACCCCTATCCTATCTTCACTGCATTGGCTCCCTGTGAAATTTCACATTGATTTTAAAATACTACTCTTGACATATAAAGCATTAAATGGTCTCGCGCCGCAGTATCTGAGTGAACTGCAAGTGTCTTACGATCCGCCACGCCTACTTCGGTCAAAGGATGCAGGCTGCTTATCTGTACCGCGTATTATGAAAACTACAGCTGGAGGCGGAGCTTTTTCTTACAAAGCCCCAAAATTATGGAATAGTCTTCCAAATAGTGTTCGGGACTCAGACACAGTCTCAGTGTTTAAGTCTAGGCTCAAAACCTATTTATTTAGCCAAGCATTTTATAAATAGATTAGCCATAAGGTAAAGGAGCAGATCTGGGGGACTCATGGACGTAGAGTATTATGATGAACTGGTATGTTTAGATGCTGTCTTCCTCACTCTCATTTGATCACTCAGGTTTGTTGACGGTGAGGTGATTGTTTGCTTTACATCTCTGTTCCCCCTCATGTTTGTGTTTCCTTCTGGCTCTCCATTTTAGTTATGATGTCATAGTTAGTCCTGCCGGAGTCCCTGCTTGCACTCTACAGTAAATATACATTCACATTATACATTATGTGACTGTGCCCATACCTAACTGCCATCTCTCCTCCTCTTCTCTTCCTCCCCCTCTTTCTCTTTCCTCTCTCCCCCTGTCTCCCCCTTTCACTCTTTCTCTCTCTCTCTCTGTCGAGCTACACATGTGGTTCCTGAGCTGCCAGTGATCCAGACTCCCTCTGCCCTCCGGACCTGTCTGATCCATCCTGGTGCCCCGTTTCTGGTTGGAGGTCTCGTCGCATAGATGCCCCGTGTGTCTCTTTAGGATGTGCCTGGTGTCTGGGGATGATTCTCTCTACTTAGAAGACGGTTCTGGCCTCGACTGGTGTTAGCAGCTGTTTCTCTGAGGACTTGACAATTCGATAGCTCAGGACTGGAACTTTCTACAAGTCTATCTGAGTCTCGAATAACTACTGGACTCCATTTTACATCAACTATTATAACATCAATTAACATCAACTATTATAGCTGAACCTAACACTTAACACAGTATAAATGCAGATCATTTCCTGCTATCTGTTTCACCCAGATGAGGATGGGTTCCCTGTCGAGTCTGGTTCCTCTCAAGGTTTCTTCCTATTACCATCTCAGGGAGTTTTTCCTTGCCACTGTCGCCCTCGGGCTTGCTCACCAGGGACTATCTGAACATTTTGATTCATACACATTCAAATTCCATACAAACTTAAATAATTCTTTTGATTGTGTAAAGCTGTTTTGAGACAATGTCAATTGTTAAAAGCGCTATACAAATAAAACTGAATTAGGGTTCCGTCCCACTGCAGGAAATTTAGATTATTCCTTCCTGCCTCGATGCGTTTCCATGCAAACAGGCCTGTCAACATTCCTACACATGAGGCTTTAGAAAGTAGGAGTGATGCAACACAAGTAAGAAAAGAGGAAAAACAGAATTTCGTAGTTTCATGAGATAGGCTCTGATTTTTTTGCCACCCTGCTCAGGATCATGTGGGTTCTTCATACGAACAAACAATAAGTGAATATTCAAGGCATATTGAATGTAGCATGCCGATGTTTCTTATTAAGTATTATGCAAACTGATGCTTTTGCACTGAAGCCACTTTACTCTACACAATGACGAGCTCACATACTGTACACACACACACACACATACATTAACTCACATTGGCAAACAAAGTGTTTCACCGGCATGCTGGAATGCAGCTCATGTTAAAACATGCCATAGAGATTCATAAAGACCATAAGATTCTGCTTATTCCACGACACCTAGTCACAGCACGCCTTCTGTATACGCCTCTCAAAGTAAAGCACTTCTTACTGTTTGACTTTAAAGGATACAGCTATAGAAGAATTTATAATCACATTATACTATAAAAAGATTCGCTTCTGTCAGTGTTTCTTCCTCATGTGTTTTTATTCAGGGATCTAGTCTACAGGGGCAAGGGGAAAAAATATGGGAACATTTTGGAATTTCATGTTTTTTTCCATTAATTTGTCAGAAAATTTGATCTGATGTTCATCTAAGTCAAGAATATTAAAAAATATAATGTTGCTAAAATAATAATTAAAACATTCTGATTGTTCATGCCTTTATTGAGAACAACGATGAAAATGACCTTAAATGACCTCAAAAAATTTGAGTTTTTTTTGGAGTCAGGTGTTAGCATCCAGTACCTGGGGTCTTGTAAAGAGAATGAGTTCGGAGGTGTGGACTACAGCTACTCTGACTGATTAAAACCACCTAAACTTTTTGAGTTTGTGCCACACAAGAGGAATATAATATGCTAACGTGAGCCACGCATCGCCAACAAGAGCTTTCAGAGGATCTACAGTCAAGAATTGTGGATTTACATCAAGCTCAAAAGGGTTACAAAGTGATTTCAAAAACTTCACCAGTCTACAGGCAAATGGAGACACTTTGGGACAGTGGCTACTCTACCAAAAGGTGGACGCCCAGTCAAAATTACCTTAAGAGCACAACGAAGACTCACCACTGAGGTAAAGAAACAAAGATTTGAGGGCATCATTGGATCTGGCCAACATCAGTGTTCATGAAGTTACAGTACGTAAAACCTTGAATGAGTAGGGTGTCCATGGCAGGACACCACAAATGAAGCCACTGCTTCACATTGTTGCACGGCTGAAGTTTGTGAAAGCGCACATGGACTCTCCACAGCGGTATTGGTAAACATGTTTTGTGCACTGATGAAACTAAGATTGAACTATTTGGAAAGAAGACGCAGCACTAAAAATGGCACTGCATATCATCCTGATAACATCATCCCAACTGTAAAGTACAGTGGAGGAAACATCATGATTTGGGCCTGCTTTGATGAATCAGGGCGTGGCCAGATTTCAGTCATAGAGGGGACGATGAATTCCCAAGTGTATCAAAAAATTCTTCAGTATAATGTACATAATGTACATCAGCTGAAACTCTGTAGAAGTCGAGTGACGCAACAGGACAACAGGACAATGACCCAAATCACCAGAGCAAGTCCACAACAGAACAGCTTCAAAAAAACTAAATCCGCCTTTTGGAGCGGCCGAGTCAGAGCCCAGACCTCAACCCAATAGAGACTCTGTGGAATGACTTGAAAGGAGACACACACATGAGACGCGCAACGTATATGACAGAGTTATAGCAGTTCTGCTGGGAAGAATGGGCTAAAATTCCTCCTGAACGTTGTGTACTGTAGGTCGGAACCACAGCTACAGGAAGTGCTTGGTTGAGGTTATTCTTGCCAAGGGGGCGGGGTCAACCAATTATTAATTCCAAGGGTTCACTTACTTTTTCCACTACCATTTTGAATGTTGGATGAGTGTGTTCAATAAAGACATGAAAGATCTGAATATGTTTGTGTTATTATTTTAGACACATTGGATTGAATACTCTTGCCTTAGATGAAGATCAAATAAAATTACTAAATTACAAATTAATGCAGAAAACATGAAATTCCAAAAAGTTCACATCCTTTTTCAAGTACAGTATATGTTTTTTTAAATATATAGGTTTATGATTGTTAAAATAACTACACAAATATAATTTAACTTAATTGAAACTGAAACTCTAAAGTTATAACTGGAATATTAAAGTTACAACATGAATCTTATCACAAAGTTCAAGTGAGTACATCCTCTGGGTCCAAGGACTAACTCGGAACATATTTAATTGCCATAATTTGAGCAGATCCACTTTTTTTCACAAACTCTTTCCAGCCAAGGCTGCGGAGAAGATGTGACAACACTTATCCATAAACAGTATTTTAGGATAATCAGGTTTGTTTTGTTTTTCTTTTAAGGAAATGTAAGAATTTCAACAACCTTCAACAACCAATCAAATATGGGGTCAGGAGTCGCTCAGTGGTTAAGGCATTGAACTACAGTTCAGAAGGTCCCAGCCAGGTTCAAATCCCACGACCACCAAGTTGCCCCTGTTGGGCCCTTGAGCAAGGACCTTAACCCTCAACTTTAGTGAATAAAGCAGTACGCCCCAGACGCTAATGTGTTAATTAAGGTTAGAAAGGCACCAGAACACCCAGAGCATCTCAAGATTCAAGGTTGTTGATCCGGCTCTTAAATTCCAAATTCATGGGAAGCACCGGACAAACAAGTCTGATCTACAGAAGCCCCGTTTTGAAACGTACAAAACTTAAAGGATCTGCGCTAGTGTACCAGTGTCAGACACCACAGCAAACCATCAGAGGTCCTGCCTCGAGGGGTCAGAAGTTTGGTGGTAAAAAGGGGAACAGCAAACTTCAATGTAAACTTTTTAAGTAAACACTTTCCTGTATGTTTTAAATATTTCTCAAACAATATGAGATGTACATGAATTCCATAGAAAGAGCTTTAAAATAACTCAATTGCATAAAGTCTGTCAGACAAAAAGGACAAATTCACCATACTGTACGTACAGTATGCAATCACACTGCATGAAAACCTCTCACCTGACTGCTCTTATCTTGTATTACAGTGCATGTGGTTTCACTGTCCTGCTCTCTCTCTCTCTCTCTCTCTCTCTCTCTCAAAACTAAGTGACATTCTGACCTTTTCATTCTGCAAAGTAAATCTAAGTGTAATCATTAATCTAGCAGATGTGTAAGGCATATGACATGATGTTAATAAACAATAGCAATGTCTTATGATGGTCTCAGATCTTAAATCATTCACAGATCTGCTTCCTCGAATCATTTAATCGAATCATTTGTCTAAGTAAAGACGACGTTAGCAAAGTCACATGGTAAGTTGAGTACAGTATTTTGGAAATGCGATAATTAAGCTTATGACTGACACCTCACACCCCATCAAAATACTGTATTGACAAGTGTCATTTGCAGCGCTCTTTAGAAGTGAAATAATTTCTTAAACATAAATATTAACTCCCTCACAATAAGTTTCCTAACTACCGATAGGGCAGATACATTATATGTAGCATTATGTCTGTATGTATCCTCAACAACTAAAGAACATACTGTACTGTTTGTTGAATTCTGCCAGAGGTTTGCTGAGGACTATTAAAGTATCACTGAAACCTGCTGGGACATTTGACCATAAGATGTCCTGTATATGTGATTTCATGCTGTTTTTGATCATAAATCCAGAACTACGTTTGGTTTTGTTTTGTTTTTCATCACTATGTTAAACATTCATTCCTTCCCAGAAAAAGACCAGGTCCAAGAAATCCATGTTCATGGTGAGTGTATGTACTGTATGTACTGTATAAGTCTAACTAGGATCGGATACATGCTGGATCTGTAACGTCCACATTACCTCAACCTTTCACTGCAGAAACAAATCCAAAGTCTGTTGACCTTCTCTCAACTGCTGATAATAAGAAAATCAATTGTAACTTTGCATCGACTCATCTGAATCAAAGCCATCTTATCTGATTCACCAGATAAGAGGAGAAATCTCACTGTATCAATGGCTCATAAAATATTGTTTTTATTTTCAAAAAAACTTGCTCCAATATGCCTCGTTAGACAATATTCAGGAAGTTTACTCATATAAAAAAACAGACATATATAGCTATACTGTATGTTGGTTGTACCTGCTAAAGTGTGGTTAGGCAGCTGTTTGGTATTAAGGTTTGGGGACAATAATAATAAAAAAAACAATAATAGAAGTGTCACTAAAAACTACAACATAAGTGACTTGGCCTTTAGTATCTTTAGCTGTGTTGTTACTGACCTGCATCAAGGAAAACAACTACGGAGATTTGAAACTTACTGTTATATCTGTTAGCTATCTGTACTGAAGTAGTGAAAGTAAGAGCATTTCCACTCATATAATGTGATGAAAACTCACAGAATTGAGACTAAACAGCTGCGTGTTCATAAAAAATGTTTTAGTTTTCTAGGGATCATAAAGTCTGGACTTTGGAGCAATGGAAAAAGGTCATGTGACCTGATGAGTCCAGTCTGACCCTATTCCAGAGTGATGGGCGTGTCAGGGTAAGAAGGGAAGCGCATGAAGCGATGCTCCATCATGCATAGTGTCCACTGTACACGTCCTCTGGAGACAGTGTTATGATCTGGGGTTGATCAGGTGATCAGGTCGAGACTCAGCAACGTTATGGGGCAATAAAATGAAGTCAGCTGACGACCTGAATGTACTGAATCACCGGAGTATCACATATATGGAGGGTTTCTTCTTCTCTGATGGCACAAGTGCAAAAATTCAGGAATCAAATAAAGAAAGCATGGTTCGAGGAGCATGAGGAGACATTTTCACACATGCACACACAAGTGTAATGTGAAAGTGTTCAAAATCCTGAAGTGTGTGAATTATTTTTATGCAGTGTATGAAGGCTGTGCTTTATACAGTACCTGGACGATCTATCGATCTTATCTTTGTGTCTACACTCAGCCTGGGTTTTAGGTGGCAGTCACACACATGTCCTGTAATATGGAACTAAACCGGATCGTCAATGGATTTTGAATGTCAAACCACCAACCCACACAAAAGTCAGCTCAGGACGGTATGTTTCTCTAGGCTTCAAGAACAAATCGTTAAAGAAATGGAAAGCCACACTTTTATCAAATAGATACATGATTTCTTTGTATTGTAAGTGTCCCTTAAATGAAGATTATGTAAAGTATGTAGGTAAAAAGTGGCAAAGGTTCCTCTGTGGCCATATGACTGAGGCCAGCTCATTAACTGCCCTTTAGAATTCTATTAAACACTGATTCGATAGTTAGAAATAGAAATAATTTGCATGCCATTTACAGTAGCTAAGAAGTTAATCTCTACAACAGCTGATTATTAAGTGCAAATGATCAGTTGGTTGTTACTCACTTAATATAAGCATGAGCTTTAGTGCTGGTGACGAGGGCCAAATAGAGCTCGTTCTCATAGTGAGGAATATCGTCACAGTACACGGCCTCTCCTGTGGCCTGCTTCAGAGCAGACAGGTGCATTACAGGCCGACCTACCACATCATCGGGGCTCTGACCAGGAGGGACCGTCTTTATTAAAGCAGAAGAAGAAAATAATACTTTATACAGAAAAATACAAAACTGTAATTCAATTTCCATTTACAATTGATTTTTTTTTGCACCTGGTACAGTTGAACACTGGATGGTGAGTCCTGGTGACAGTTTTCGATAGCACTGGCAAAATCTGGTCTGACATCCTGTACAAAGAGGTACTGTAGAAACACAGTTAACCATCAGGTGTGTAATTAAAATAAAAACAAACAACAACCTGCATTTCGAATGGTGTTTACCAAGAAACTGTTTACTGGATTTTTTTATATGTAAAAACTTAACATTCTGGGTTTTCAGAAAAATAATCAGTGAAACCCAAAAGCTTTTCCATTTAGGACCCAAAGTGTTTTTTTCCACTAGAGTATCCTGACTATTTTTTTAAAATATTATTTGAATATAGAAATAAATCCGTTTTTTATCACTACGTGATGTTATAATTTTCACCATTTAATGTTGTTACGTCTAATGTTGATAAATCTGTAGAATTACAGTCAGTTCGAACCGAGTAATCTGATTGGACGAGAGGGGTTCCACGAGGGCTGATAATGGATGATAACAGCACTGGGACGTTTAACTATATGTATCACTTTGTGTTCCAGGTGTTCTACAATCATTAATTACACTAATTGTCTGTCACTAACTGTTGGTTTACATCTTCGCTAGTCGTTGTTAGTTAGTTTTGCCAGGCATATGTAAATCAAGAATCAAGTTACGGAATATTTCTATTTTTATTTCTATTTTTAGCCTAGTTAAATTTTATTTTCTATTGTATTTCTTTTATTCATATTTATTTCTTATTATAAGCTATAATTCTCTTTTAAGATCACTGGCGGTCGTATAAGCATTTCACTGTATATCGTACTGTGTATGTGTACAGTATGTGACAAATAAATAATAAATGGTGTTGATAATAAATGGTGTTTGTGGAACTGTTGTATAAAAGCAATATCACACTCAAGGTCGTGCTGTTGTGCTGAATATCAGCACGGCTGTGATATTTTCAGTGCACAGGCTGCACCCTCATGCCTACGATTGATATTCAGTGCAACAGAATGACCTTAAATAAATTACCCAAATATAAATTAGCACCTGGTGCACTGGTACATCAGTTAATGTGGTCCTGGGTAATTGTTTAATTGCAAAAAATGCTGTGATTTGTTCCAGGTTATATGTACTTAGTTGGAAATGTATGCAACACTTGTTAATAATTATTGTTCTGTTTTGTTTTTTATTATTATTATTATTTTGAGGTGATGAATAAATATTGACAAACATAATGAGATCATACTGCATGTGCTGTTGTTTGCTGTTAGCCTCGACAAATATGTTTACATACAAAATGGTGCATTTAATAGTTAAATAACACAATCGCAATATGTACTGTATCAAAAAAACAATTGCAATGTGATTTTTATTTATTTTTTATCAAAAACAGCCAGTGACGCTTCAACATGTTCATTTTGATTTAACAAAACTGATTTACGAGTCAGCTGCATTATTACATCAGATATTATTCGACTGTAGTTTTAACTTACTGTGTTCTTACCTCCTGAGCCAGTTTGTGCTGGACGGTGAGGTAGAATTTGAAGAACAGGCTGATCGTCAGTGTGCGTCTATATGTCACCATGCCACCCGGCGCGGACGGAGACAGGGTCATCTCTTCAGCCAAGGAAGAGCACGCATTCTGCATCAGCTCCTCGTTCCACTCTCTGTACACGTGGAGAGAGAGAACTGACCAGCATGATTCCTTCAAGTATAGTTGCTAGATATAGTTTTTTTAATGAGATAAGACTGGAATGCTGCATGCTGATCACGACGCGTTCCATAGTACTGTGATTTAGTATTGTTGCGTTCACAAAACATTCATAAATTGTGATCGATTGAAGTCATATTGTATTTGTCCTATCTGAGGTCAAGCAACTATTTGGTCACTAACATCACTGATATAATATAGCATTCAATATATAGTGGATCCGGTCGTGAGAACATTAAAAAGTATCTCAGGGTTGGAAACCTTTGACTTTGAACCTTTGACTCGATCTAAATTACCTGCCAATTAGTCTCTGGCATGTTGTTTTTGCGAGAACAGTGGTAGGCGCCATCCCGCCGTAACTGAGTCGGATGTCCTGCACCACGCAGCTCCCCTCCTCGAACACCACGTTCATCCCACACGTGACAATGGCGATGTCATCCTCTTTGCGAAGTGATTGCTTAAAGGCTGAGAAATACTGGCCCTTGTAAACAAAAAGGACATTTATTTTTTTAGTACTCTACGTGTTTACCCAGTTCTGACTTCCAGCCATGCGTACAGTTAATCAGACCTTTGCGTGTTGTGCGAAAACAGACCTTTTTCGTGTATGGAATCTCAATAGACAACAGAAGTTCATTTGGTTTTAAAGCAGTTTTCCTGTAACCCGTGAAGAACTTGTCATCCATCTCAAGCACACGTTTGCCCTCTGCAAAAATAAAGCACGATTTGTATCCCTAAGATGTGACCATGAACCATAAAAGTAGTTATTAAACAACAACAAGTGCAAATTAATATAGTATATACAGTATACCCTGTATATATACACACACTATATATAGTATACTGCATGAAAGTGAAGCACACATAAATAACATCTGAGCACATGATATCAGCTCATACTTCTTTTTCTCAGCATGCACTATATTTGCTTTTAACAGGACATTAGGATAGACAGTCAACCTTTGATCGCTGAACTACAAAAACATGCAAAACAAAAAAAAAGTCTTTATTTTACCTTTGGACGTTAGAGTTAGCTTAGAACCCACGGCCATGAACACAGGGTTAAGGTCTGAGATAGGACTCGCTGTAATGATATTTCCACCAATAGCCTGAAAGTACATACATGACATTCAGCACCACACACACACACACACACACACACACACACACACACACACACACACACACACATGTACATTTGACAAACATTGGAAATATAGTTCATATATTTATCTACATCAACAACAGTTTAATAAACTATTTCTAATGTATATAGTAATTTTAAGTTTATTAAACCCAAAGGCTACTGTATTAATAATGGTATTAATGTGTTGATCAGAAACAAAAGGAAAAAAAAAAACCCTGAGCGAAGGCCAAATAACCTACTGCAACATTTCGAATCTGTTGTCCTGCGAACCAGTGCAGCTGCTCCAGTACGGCCTGGAAAACCTCCGTTTGGTAGCTTGGTAGCTTCTTCACCGCCGCACTCAGCGCCTCCTTCAACACAGTCAGTGTCACAGACGCACCAAACTCCATCCCTAAAAGTGTACACAGTGCTCATGAGGAACCGTTTGGACACAAGTGCATGAAGTGCTCGGTGTGATAATTATCGATGCATTATCATCAACGTTCAAAGACCAACAGACAATATTAAAAAAAAAGAAGGATACATATTTAAAAAACAAGTAAAACACAGACGAATAAAACAAGGCACAGCCTTTAACAAGACGCACCGCAGTGTCAAGGAAGTGGAAATTACATCGACAAAACTACATGAAAGTCCTAATGCTGACCATCTGGACACATTTTGGATGGTACGAGACAGGATACACACTGGCGAGGGTGCAAATACATATGATGACACACAATCACACACGGGCACCACACCATGGAGGAAACCCACCAAGCACAGAGAGAGAACATGCAAACACACCGGAGTTTATTATCAGTCTTAAATTTAAAAGACTTCAAACAGATCCAGTTGACATTCACTCTGATGATGTGTTGAACAAATGACATGTATATTAATATATATATATATATATGACATTAAATATAAAAACAGAAAAGTCTGATACTGTCAGCTGTAGACCTCTCGATTCTTCATTGGTGATAGAGATCTAATGTTCACGCAGACTCCTGCAGGGTGGCCGTCTGACAACGTATACTGAAGGCACTATATAAATATTTGTTTAGATAAGGATTATCATCATGAGGCCAGATGTGCTACAGCGCCCGAATTCTTCGTTTGCAATTCTTCGTCAACACACACACACACACACACACACACACACACACACACACACACACACACACACACACTCTTTCTCTCTCTCACACACACACATACACGCTTCCTTTTATGTGATTATTGTTTATTTGACTATTCTCTATCTAAGCTCCAACAACGACGCCACGGGCAATCACGCCTCCTCACGCCTCCTCACGCCTCGTCACGCCTCGTCACGCCTTGTCACGCCTCCTCATGCCTCCTCACGCCTTGTCACGCCTCCTCACGCCTCGTCACCCCTCCTCACGCCTCCTCACGCCTCGTCACGCCTCCTCACGCCTCCTCACGCCTCCTCACGCCTCGTCACGCCTCCTCACGCCTCCTCACGCCTCGTCACGCCTCGTCACGCCTCCTCACGCCTCGTCATGCCTCCTCACGCCTCGTCACCCCTCCTCATGCCTCCTCACGC
Organism: Channallabes apus; assembly: GCA_030522415.1. Classification (NCBI taxonomy): domain Eukaryota; kingdom Metazoa; phylum Chordata; class Actinopteri; order Siluriformes; family Clariidae; genus Channallabes; species Channallabes apus. The sequence continues at coordinate 1,602,470 of CM060116.1, read as the reverse complement.
CTCGTCACGCCTCCGCACGCCTCGTCACGCCTCCTCATGCCTCCTCACGCCTCGTCACGCCTCCTCATGCCTCCTCACGCCTCCTCACGCCTCCTCATGCCTCCTCACGCCTCCTCACGCCTCCTCACGCCTCGTCACGCCTCCTCACGCCTCCTCATGCCTCCTCACGCCTCCTCATGCCTCCTCACGCCTCGTCACGCCTCCTCATGCCTCCTCACGCCTCGTCACGCCTCCTCATGCCTCCTCACGCCTCGTCAAGCTTTTGATCTCTGCATATTCTGTGAGTTTTTGTATCTGCATGTTTTCCTGCTGCTGGCACATGACTGTATAGGTTTTACTGTCCTCTGAAAAGAACTCAACATACAGCCATTATTGTCAAACTACTGTAGCTGGCAACCATTAGTAAGTACACCCTCAGTGATAACAGCTTTAACCGTGCAAAGTCACATGACCTATTCATCATGTTCATGTGGGTGTCTGTGGCCGAGTGTGTCCCCAGACCTGAACCCTACTGAGTCCCTGTAGGGCGTCCTCAAGCGGAGGACATCCAGCAGCTCTGTGATGTCATTATGGAGGAGTGGAAGAGGATCTCAGCAACAACATGTGCAGCTCTGGTCCATCCAGGCCCAGGAGGATTTGTTTTGACACGCTCACTTAATGTAGGGTGTACTCATTTTTTTCGTTGATAGTTATTTAGACAATAAAGTCTGCATGTTGAGGTATTGGTAGAGGACAGTGAATCTGTATATAGTATTGTCACTATATACTGTAATAAAGTGGTTGCTGAAATGTGAGGGGTGTCCTTACTTTTGTGAGATACTGTATGTACTGTATATACTAAATCCTTTTTTTTTGGCTGGCCATATTTAAAATAAAAATGCACAAATTAAAACAAATCTCTTAGTGGTCCAGACATTACTACTGATAGAGACATGAAAGCTAAAGAGACACACAAGTGCAGAAGACAGATGATCTGTACGTCAAGTGAGATGTTTAGACTGAAAATCAATAGAAATCCAAGTGAAATATAGATGAATTTCTTATTTCTTAGTACTTGTTTCTTAAAGGGAATGACAGAATGTGATGATGATGATGATGATGATGAGCAGAACACCTCACCACCCCTCGACAATATATTAATTTAATCCCAACCCTTTTTTATACCTCTGCTGCTCGTTAAACTTTATATCCAGGACATTAATTTCCCCCGTGCTGAAATACAGTATATGCATAATATTTTATTCCTGTTTTTCTGCATCTGCCATGATCGTGGAAAAAAAAAAGACTTAACTTTAAAAGAATGGTTTTAACAACAGTCAGTCTGAAGTTGAAAGATATGTTATATGATTTCTTTGCACAGATTAAAGTGGGATTGAATTCATGGTCCTTGATGCAATTAGTGTATGCAGTGATGACTGCAATTACACGAACGTACACTTACCCGTCTCTGTGTACTGGATGCTGTTGAGTTCTTGGATGTAGGCTGGTGCCAAAATCACAGGGTACAGGAGGTTTTTAAATTTCATCTCAATACCTTAAAAGCAGAAGTTAGGAACGACAACTGAATCACAATTTTGAATTTTCTTCATAATCAATAAAGTATCTATCTATCTATCTATCTATCTATCTATCTATCTATCTATCTATCTATCTATCTATCTATCTAACTAATCTATCTATCTATCTATCAAACAAAAAATTAAACCAGAATAAACTGTCCTTTCTGAAGGTGGTTTAAAGGTAAAATAACTGATATACTGTAACAAACCGAGTACTTCAATCTGTTCTTAATTAATGAAGATGCTGCAGCTGTAAAACAACATTCTTAATATAACATTAAGACATAACGATATTTGCTAAAGGTCTCACCAACTTCAGTGTTCCCCACCACCAGCTTGGCTGAAGGATACGATGACTTTAGCTCCAGAAGTTCTTCCAGAGAACTGGGCTGAATCCATAAAACTCTTTCACCGTGAAATCTCAGCTGACGTGGCGAGGTCTTACAAAGACTCTGCAGCGCATCATTTCAGTTACAGTTCAGACATGCATTTAGTTTGTTTTAGGTAAAATAATCATTTAAACAGATACAATAGGTTCAAGTCAAAGCGGGACTTTCGATAACAGAGCACAGCTCTGAGAGTTCTTTATTTCTGTACTGTATATAATCTCCTGCTACTGTACACTAATGCACTTATCCCAGTGTTTCACTTGTGCTTAGACACCGTCAAGGTATAAAGTATAAAGTTTTCTTGGTACACCGGAGACATGATCGAACTGTCTGCCTGATTTATGTCTGAAACGCTGGCCTCCCAGGAACTCCTTTAATGGCTCAAACGTGTGAATGTGTTGGTCATTCACAGATGTACAGTCTTTTTAAAAAATGTCTGCACCCTTCAGATGTTTTACTGTCTAAGAGTCTCATCACCGTACTGTGACTGAAGTCTTCTGTAAATGTCATTCACCTGTTTTACGCCTCGATTCTCCAGAAATTTCATCATGAGTCCCAGTTTGACTTGAACACCGCTCATAAATTACAATAAAAGGTATATAATAATAATAATAATAATAATAATAATAATAATAATAATAATAAATTAATAAATTAACTTAATGAGTTCCTTTAAGACAAAATTTAAAGCTGATATTTATGTAGCCTATTTATAAAGCATTCATTTTGGTTGAACGTACCATCAGTTCTGGAGGGAAGATGATTTCCTGTGTTGGATCCACTGGCATAAATTCTGATGGGTCAAACAGTAGTTGTCCCCAATCACCCTGTAAAATATACTGAGAATTAATAAACCACATGTCTGTGTTAAGTAGAACTACAGTTAGCAAATTTTACATTGTTTACACCTGGTTTAAATTGCTGTAAACATCCTCAGGCACAATCGATTTCATTAATAAGCAGCGATGCCTTGATTACAGCTACGCAGTCGGAATTAGAAGTGATTAGAACAGAAACGACGTGGTTTGCATTTCACACTCACCTGCTCCTTTGTGTCTTCACGATTCAAACAGCAGTCTTTGGATTTTCCTTTTGCTCCACAGCATCCTCCGCCCTGGTCATACAAAGATAAACATGCGCCAGTGAACCAGTGAGAGTTTAAAACCGAACCACAACTCTCCCAAAATATACGGGTCTGTTCCGTTCACCTATCGGAAGTGGGTTTTAGAGCAATTCATCACTGTAACGTCATGCCAAGCACATATTGCTGTCATGCTTTGGAGTCCAGATACTTTTGACCATATAATAGAGTTGCTTGAGGTGCCGTGATGATGCATCCAGGCTTGGATGTCATTGGTTCCTCTACTCCTAACTAAAATGGTCTTCGGTGCTCAATCAGGACAGGTTTTGTTGTGTATAATGAATAACTATTATAAAACATAATAAAGTGGTGGCCGTTTTCTATTAAACGTAATTGGCCAGCAAAGAGTAACATCCTCCTCGTCCCTGTGTAACACTTGGTTACATCTTCCACATGCAGCAGCAACGGCAGGCGAAAGGAAGCGTAAGCGCGTACACAATGACAAGAGAAAAAGTGAAAGACCAACGAAAAATTTTAAGTTCTTTAAAAAGTTAAAAGTTAAGTTAAAAAGCAAAAACATCTTTTTCAAAGGAGGTCTCAATCTCCCAATATAATTATCTTTATTATTAGGCATTATACTATTATAAGATTTTATATTATTAGAGTATATTACCTTGGTGAAGGTCTTGTAGGCCTCCAGTATAGGTCGATACCCAGTGCAACGACACAGATTACCTGCATGAATAAACATAAACAGCAGACATAAACGATCATAACATATGGCTAATGAGCTTTTAGATCAGTTAGATCCAGAGTTGTGTAGGTGTACAAGCAGAACCAACCACACCTGATACCCGAAGTGTACTAATTAGGCTTTCTGTTTAGGATGATGATCAGAGTAATACCTTGAAAGGCCTCGTCGATGTCCTGCATTGTCGGCTGAGCGCTGTTCCTCAGCAGGGCATACATGGACATGACAAGTCCCGGGGTGCAGAAACCGCACTGAGATCCGTGAGCCTTAGCAATCCGTTCCTGCTCAAACACAACATGGTGTAATGGGTAGCGTCCACCTCTCCGTTAGAGTAACATTACAAATTATCGACATTTAAACTTCAGTTAATGAGAAAGACACAACACATTAAGCAGCACGCCGTGATAAAAAAAAAAAATCTTTGTTTGTTTTTTTTCCTTCCCCATACCTGAACAGGATGAAGTTTACTGGCTACGCTGCCGATTCCTTCCACTGTAGTGATTGCGCAATAGTGTAATGAGCACAGCGGTGCCAGACAGGCATTAACAGCCTGGTGACTGCAACACGGCCATCAAGGATAACAAATCTGACTCGTGAAGTGTCTGTACGGTACGTATTAGAATAATTACAGTTATTTATTGTACAGACTCCATGTTCTTGAGAGGAAAACATATTGTATGATAAAAATGAACTAATCAAACAATAATAACAAATACAGCCTTTATTTCTGCTGTAAATTAACATGTTTTAACTGCACATACTAGAAGGTGGCTAATCATCAAACAGTCACACAATGTTTGAAGTTCAATGGAAAGGATACACAATCTTGTGATGTTGTGGGTGGAATTTGGACACCATCACCGTACAGGCACCACATCCACCTTCAGCGCATCCCAGTTTAGTCCCTTTTAAACCCACTTCATCGATATTAAGGAAAATCATAAAAAAGTGCAATCACCAAGTTTTCAAATGCTGCCATTATAGCAGTGTTATATAATAATAAAAATGAAAATAATATGATATAATTAATATAATAATTTTATTATTTAAATGAAAAAAATTGCAAACATTTGTTTTGTAAATTAAACATAAAGTTTAATTAAATTATAATTTCTTTAGTAAAATATGAATAGAAAGGCATTTTTCATTCATTCATTCATTCATTTTCTATACCGCTTAATCCTTTGTTCAGGGTCGCGGGGGACCTGGAGCCTATCCCAGGAGACTTCGGGCACTAGGCGGGGTACACCCTGGACAGGGTGCCAATCCATTGCAGGGCACACACACACACACACTCACACACCCAATCACACACTACGGGCAATTTAGGAACGCCAATTAGCCTAACCTGCATATGTTTGGACTGTGGGAGGAAACCGGAGAACACGGAGGAAACCCACCAAGCATGGGGAGAACATGCAAACTCCATGCACACAGAGACGGGAATCGAGCCTGGCCGGGGAATCGAACCCAGACCCTGGAGGTGCAAGGCGACAGTGCTAACCACTACACCACCGCGCCGCCAGAAAGGCATTTTTATATTTTGATGAAAACAAATAATAAAATTAAAGTCAACCTGGTAAAGATAAATACACACTTTGGGTTTAAGCCACATATTTGCAGGTTAAGTTTAATGTAAAATTAGATGTTTTGAGAAAAAAAAACACAGATTTGTACGAAACCACAGAATTATTATTATTATTATTATTATTATTATTATTACAAAGTAATTGAGGGCTTAGAAGAAGGCGTTCAACTTTAATCTGTATTATTCAACTAATGTTGAAGTGAGACGTGCTCTTAACGCTGTGCTCTGACATGGGCTCAGTGATCTGAAGGAGGGATTAAGAAGTTGCAGTTGCATTAAGAAGTAATAATACAGGCAGCTGCTGAATTCTTTGCAGCTATAGGAGTATAACTATATTATTAATCCTGTATTCATCTACTGTACATTCTATCGAGCTGTAGAGCAGAGTTTAAACAGGTCACCTTACTTCTGTCAAAGGTCACACCCAGTTTCATTCAATTTAACCTGTTTGCCCAGTTACTATTGTAATTACAAAGATAAAGTCGAGTCCCTTTTTTACATTTTTTTTTATTTACAGTAATCTTCCCTACCTTACATTCAGCCTTAATGCGTCTGGATTCAAATTTTACCCCACCTTAGAGTTTTTTATTCTGTTTATTTTGTTTGTTTTTCTAGGACAAACTTGGATCAAACGTGCTATACCTAAGTTAGGTAATTAATTAATAAATAAATAAAAATAAATGCTGTACATACATGCAAATGTGTACACAAGTGTGTGAGTGTGACTCTAGGTAGAGGATACACTTTCTCCTGAGAAAGGTCAACAGGGTCATCTCTGGCTCAGCATTATGTTCAATGATCTATAGAAATAAACCACAATGTACACTATATACAGTATATACACACACACACACACACACATTAAAACACTGCTACTAACAGTCATAATTTAAATAAAATAATTGCAATGTTATTTCATTCATATGACGTATAAAGTAGAAGTATAAAGAAATACATTTCTGTAAATACCTTTTTTCCATTTACAAACAGAACCAAATCATCCCGGTGTGTTTTGCGGATTTCTTCCATACTGCAGGTTTGTCCTGATACTGTGCGTTTCACAGGCGAGACTTCACACACACACACACACACACACACACACACTCGTATTCATATCTCAGCATGTCATCTCTCTCGCTCTCTCTCTCTCTCGCTCTCACTCTCTCTCAGTCTGTTTGCGCATGCGCTGGGTGGACAGCGCGCACGAAGCGCGCGGTTGAGTTTTGATCTTATTTCTACAGTTGAAGTTGTGTTTGATCTCCCCGGGCACAGGTGAGAGAGAGAGCCGCGCGCGCCGCGGGGCCTCGGGGCGGTGAGAGGGCGCGCGCTGTGGAGAGAGAGAGAGAGAGAGAGCGCGCAAGAGGAGGAGGAGGAGGAGGTGCTGTGGAGAGAGCGGGTCGCGTGAGACGGTGTGTACAGTTCACCTCTCCCAAATGAAGCGGACGAGAAGGGGGCTAAATGATGTCTACCTGACTTTCTTACAAATAACGCACATTTCATTCAAAATATTGTAGCGTTTTTCAACACTAAGCAGGGATCTTGGAGGACGAGTGAGCTTGGTGGCTACCCAATGTAATGACTGGGAGTATTTTATTATCTCAGCTCAAGCATAAACACACATACAGGTCAAAACACACACACCCACATGCTTAAACATGGCCGAAGCCACTAACCTAAAACCAACATCCCACCCATGGTGAACACAAACATCATGCTGGACCAAAGCCGGCGATCGCCAGCCCCGCCCACGCCACACTGCCCCCACCCGAGCTGTGACCGTCCCCGGTCACCCCTAATCCTTCAGACGTGCAGGCGGTCGGCGCTGGCGCTGTGAACGCCGGAGCCCTGCTGTAGTCGACATGTGAACATTAACCTGAGGCGGCCGGGCCTCTGCAGCAGTCGCCGTCTCACCGGCATGCGGCTGGTAGGGAGCGAGACGGTCTCGGTGCAGCACAATCATCCGCGCCCGCCCCGCCAGCCGCACCCGGTAGACGACATCCGAAAGTTGAGCGATCACCGTACAGGGTCCCACCCAGTGTGACATAAGTTTGGGTGATAGCCCTCTCTTCCTTCTCGGGGAATAAACCCATACCTGCTCTCCCGGCTCAAAGTCTCGCCCCCGGCTGTGAGTGTCATAAACCCGGCGCTGCTTAACACCGGCGTCCGCCAAGTGTTTGCGCGCTAACTCGTGAACCCGGAACAGTTTTTCTTTTAAAGAACAAAAATAATCCAACCCCGGTGCCGTGGGTAAATCCGACTGTGGCGGTGGCCCGAAAACGAGGTCCACTGGAGTGCGCAGCTCGCGTCCAAACATGAGAACAGCTGGCGTTAGCTGCGATGACTCCTGTACTGCCGTGCGATATGCCCAAAGAACGAGAGGCAAATGTTCGTCCCAATCACGTTGCCGATCGCTGGTAAGTAGGGCGAGTTGTGTGGTGAGCGTCCGATTAAAGCGCTCCACGAGGCCGTCACTTTGTGGATGAAGCGGCGTGGTGCGGGTCTTTTTCACCCCGAGGCGTTCGCACACCGCCGCAAACACCTCCGCCTCGAAGTTGCGCCCCTGATCGCTGTGCAACTGCTCTGGAGCGCCGAACCGGCTGAACACCTCATCCACTAGTACTCGGGCCGTGGTGGAGGCGCTCTGATCAGGCACAGCGAAAGCCTCCGGCCACTTGGTGAAGTAATCCACAACGACCAGCACATAACGGTTACCCCGATCGGAAACGGGGAACGGTCCAAGAATGTCCACGCCCATACGCTCCATGGGCGCCCCCACCCGAAATTCCTGCAGCGGGGCTCGCGAGCACTGGGTAGGGCCCTTCTTCGCCGTGCAGGAGTCGCATCTGTGAACAAAGAGTTCACTATCAGTGTGACAGCCCGGCCAGTAGAAGCGAGCGCGCAACCGCCGCAGAGTTTTTGTCACACCGAAGTGTCCTGAACCCGTATGCCCATGAACCAACTCCAGCACACATGCCCGCAAAGTTTTTGGTACCAGAAGCTGGAAACATTCGCCAGCGCCGCACGGCCGCTCCCAGCGACGGTAGAGTAACCCTTGCCGCAATGCTAGGCGGTTGAACTGTGAGTGCAGAGCTTTCGCCTCTAACCCCAGGTGAGTGATTGCAGTATAATCCGGTCTCCGGCCCGCTTTAACCCAACCCAGAACTTGATGCAGAACCGGATCGCTCTCCTGCTCGGCCGCGAGCTGTTCACTGTCCAGCTGTGGCACAGGTGAGATGACTGTGGGAGGTGCCCTAGGCGAGGCAGTGACTCGGCTGCACGCTGGAACGGTCAGCTGATCACGACCGGGGGGTCCGGGGGACTGAACGGAAAGGAAGTTGTGCGCCAGTGGTTCCGGAGGTTGGCCTACGTCGCAACCGCACTCTTCGACCCGCTCGCAGTACCGACAACGCGCTTCGCTGCATGGTCGGCGCGACAACGCGTCGGCGTTAGCGTGTAGCTTCCCGGCTCGGTGTTGAATGGTGAAGCTATAATCCTGTAGGCGCTCCAGCCAACGCGCTAACTGCCCCTCAGGTTCTTTGAAGCTAAGCAGCCACACTAACGAAGCGTGATCGGTTCGCAGCAGGAAGGTTTGCCCGTATAAATATGGCCGGAAGTGTTTTAGCGCCGCGACGACAGCTAACAGCTCGCGCCGCGTGACGCAATAATTCCGCTCGGGCCCAGACAACGCGCGGCTGAAATATGCGACAACCCGCTCTTGGTTACCGGAAACCTGAGACAGTACGGCCCCCAGCCCTACATCGCTCACGTCTGTATCAAGGGTGAACGCGCGCGCTGCATCCGGATAGCCGAGGACGGGACACGTGACCAAAGCTTTGCGCAACCGAGCGAACGCGCGCGCATGTACAACCTCCCAGCGGAACGGCTGGTTCTTTTTCGTCAACCCATGCAACGGACTTGCGACGGTGGCGAAGTCTTTCACGAACCGGCGGTAGTACGAGGCTAACCCGAGGAAAGTGCGCAGCTGTGACACATTTACTGGTTCTGGCCAATTCTGTACTGCAGCGATTTTGTTTGGGTCGGTAGCAATCCCGTTCGCACTAATTATGTGGCCCAGAAACGCGGTCTCGCGACGCAACAGCTGGCATTTCCCCGGATTGAGCCGCAAGTTCGCCCGTCGGATAGCCAAAAATACCACCCGGAGATTAGCTAGCGCGACCTCAAACTCCTTGCCGTGCACTAGCAAATCATCCAGATAGACGACGCAACGGTTACGAGGGATATCCGCCAACACTTTCTCCATCAACCGTTCAAACGTCGCCGGAGCGTTGCATAGGCCGAAAGGCATACGCCGGAATTGCCACAGCCCGTGCCCGATCGAAAACGCGGTTTTAGGGCGGTCTTCCGGAGCGAGCTCTACTTGCCAATACCCGCTACGCAGATCTAATGAACTAAACCAAGCCGAGCCTGCGACATGCTCCAGCGCATCATCTATCCGTGGCAACGGGTATGAGTCCTTCCGCGTCACCGCGTTTAACCGCCGGTAATCGACTCAAAACCGCCAAGAATTGTCCCTCTTACGCACAAGCACAACCGGTGAAGACCACGGTCCGGACGCTGGCTCAATGACGCCTGAGTCGACCATCTCACGCAGCTTCTGTTCGGCGGCAGCCCGTTTAGCCAATGGGAGGCGTCGCGGGTGCAACCGAACAGGAGCTGCGTTCCCCGTATCAATCCTGTGCTGCACCAGATTGGTATGGGTGCAATCGCGCTCGTCTACCGCGAATACATCCGCGAATTCGTTAAGGAACGATCTCAGCGTTTCGGTCTGTGTCGAAGTTAACCCCGCGCTGCTACGTCGCAAAAGCTCATCTAGCACGCTCGATTGGTCGTGTACCGGATGTTTGTGTGGCGCAGCCTCCGGAAGTTCCGCCCCCCGGGTGTGTGCTACTTTCACATGCGGCTGTGGTTTCGGTGTTAGCAACCTAGCTCTGCCAAAATCCCCACAAAGAGTCCCGTCCGTTAGGCTGAGCACCGCCCCCCACTTTTCCAAAATGTCTAGCCCCAATATACAGCCATCTTCAATGTTCCCCAGCAAAAAATCATGAACATAGTTGTGCTCACCTATGTTGATTCGCACCGAGCGACGAGCCCGTATCTTCAAATGGCTCCCAGACACGGTGCGGATGCTGAGGGTTGTTTTGGGCACTTTGCCAGCGCGCTCGCATGGTCCCAACACTCCGTTGCGGAGTAGTGAAACAGTGGAGCCGGTGTCCACAAGCGCACGCAGCGGGACGCCGTCTAGCACACAATCCACGTAGATCCCAGCGCGTTGTCCCACACGTCCCGAACGGAGATCGACTCCGCCAATTGGGGAAACAGAATCGGCCACGGGAGGTGGCTTCCCCTCGCTGCCTCCCGGTCCTAGTTTAACGGCTGCTGGGGTATGTTGTCCTCGCGCCTCGAACTGTTAGGGCCGTAATACTGCGGTCCCGGGCCTCTGCGTCGCCGCGGAAGTTCAGCGTCTTGCTCGTAGCCTGGCCGTGACGGGTAGCCCTGTCCCCGGCCAGGTTCACCTCCCGAGCGCCCCCTAGTGGCGGGAGGTAGCTCGGCTCTTTCGCCGCCATGCTCGACCATGATGGGTTCAGCGCGCTCGGCCTCGCGCAGTGCCTCGGCCAGAGAACTGGGTGCCGCCAACCGAATGTGCTCGCGTAGCCGCAGCGGTCGGAGCCCCCGGAGGAATGCACGACGAGCTAGCTCTTCCTGCTGGTCGTGCCCGAAGTCAGGATAGCCCCGCCGCGCGAGGCATCGCACGTCCATTGCAAACGCGCCCAGCGGCTCTGAAGCGCGCCGCTCGCGGACCGCGAGCTCTTCGCCAGCCGCTTCTCTGCGGTCACCCGTGCCGAACCGGAAGTGGAGCGATTCCCGCAGCTTCGCCCAGTCGTTCCGCTCCTCGGCCCGGAGGTCCTCGAGCACCCGGAGTGCGTCGCCCTCAAGCGAGAGTGCTACGCGGACCGCGATTTCCGCTGGGGACCAGCCCGCGAGATTGGCGGCGAGCTCTACCTGCGCAAAAAATGCGTAGGGTTCGACGGCGCCGTTATAGAAAGGAAGGCGCAGCTGTAAGTCGCCTCGCCGGTTAACGGTGCACGGGGCTTGGTCTGTGGGAAGCTCCGCCCCGAGATCCAGTGCCGGGACCCTCATCTCGCCGCTCTGCTTTCGCCGCGCTGCTTTCTTTGTGCTGGCACCGTCCGGAAGGTGTTTCCTCTGCAGGAGTTCTGCTGCCACTCGGCGGCCCTCTTTGATCTTCTTCAGATCCTCCGCCGTTCGCTCCAACTCGGAGATCTCCATCCCACTTCTGACACCAATGTAGCGTTTTTCAACACTAAGCAGGGATCTTGGAGGACAAGTGAGCTTGGTGGCTACCCAATGTAATGACTGGGAGTATTTTATTATCTCAGCTCAAGCATAAACACACATACAGGTCAAAACACACACACCCACATGCTTAAACATGGCCGAAGCCACTAACCTAAAACCAACATCCCACCCATGGTGAACACAAACATCATGCTGGACCAAAGCCGGCGATCGCCAGCCCCGCCCACGCCACAATATTATAAACACACACCAGTAATTTGCACTTTTTTTCATTTATTTAATTGTGTGAAATGGCAAATAACAATAGATAATAAAAGCGATGACGATGTGGAGGTGAATTGGTTTAGTCTTGACTTCTGGTCGTGAGTGACAGCGTTGGGGGAAATCTGCTGATTGTCGAATCGTCGATTATAAAGTATAAACACAGCGATGGAGAGAAAAAGGCCAAAGCTGTCAGGGGCCCAATTTAGAAAAAAAAAAAAAAAGAAGATGAGGAGAAACGGATAAAAGATAAAGGAATATAACAATGTTCTCTGTATGATTAAGTTATTCATGTCATCATGTTCATTAGTGGTATAACATTAACTCTTAGGTTTGTTAGCCTTCTTGCTTATGATGCTTGCTATGCTTACCTTGTTAAAACACACACACACACACACACAATAAAAGCCCAATTTACAAACCATCACAGAAATTCTAATGGTTTCTATTAAATACCACAAAATGTAACCACAAAATGATGCTTTGCAGCAAGACTGTTGCAAGTACATTTATTTATTTCCATTGTTTATTATGTTAATGTTGGCTATAGCCAATATATTTCCAATATATTTACAGTATACTGTGAATAGCCAGTTTAATTTACATATGTGTAGATAGTTTAAAAGACATTTTCCATTTGCTATAACTCTGTTACGTGACAGCATATCATTTGAGGCAGTAAATTAACCAAGGAGCTAATTGTTCCTCCCTTAGATTATATTATATTAGATTAATAAAGTGTCTAATGACTGCCATCAAAAACCATGAGCCTCTTTGAGCTTATCACTTTTCTGCACGATAAGGATCTATCTGAGATCTACCCCAACTTTTGGACTGCTCTCAGGATTGCACTTACATTGCCAGTGACTGTAGCTCAAGCAGAGAGGAGCTTTTCCAAACTCAGGTTAATCAAGACATACCTGAGGTCAACCATGTCTCAGGAACGGCTCACTGGCCTCGCTGTCATAAGCATAAATCATGCAATAGGGGAGCAGATCTCATATGATGACTTTGCATCTAGAAAGGCCAGAAAAGTCAGATTTTAGTTTCAGTTTGTGGTTTCTGTTCTGCAGTAAAGTAAATAAGTTATTTTTCTTCAGTGTGATTTGTTCTATATTAATTCTATATTTATATAATATTTGTTTGTACACAGTATATTTATTTAAGTTCTGAGTAGTTTAATAAAACGTGCGGTGTTGTACAAAATGTGAAGTTTTTATTATTTTGTGTGTGTGTGTGGGGGGGGGGGGGCGCCAGGAGGGAGTCTCGCCAAGGGAGCAATTCAATGTAGAACCGCCACTGTGTGTGTGTGTGTGTGTGTTCTGAATTTAGCTCTTCTATTGGATCAGACTACACTGTAAAAAATCTGACCTAGAGTTTACTTTAAAAAATTATGGCAAGAAAGTGACACCTGCATAAGTAAATTTTACTACTATACTCAGCAAAAAAAGAAACGTCCTCTGACTTTCAACTGTTTTTACTTTCAGTAAACTTAATGTGTAAATATTTGTATGAACACTAAAAGAGTCGACACCATAAGACATAAAGTAAAAATGTTTCCCAATGTGTCCCTGAATGAAGGGAGGCTGAAAATCAGTCAGTACCAGTCAGTATCTGGTGGCCACCAGCTGCTTGAAGTACTGCAGTGCATCTCCTCCTCATGGACTGGACCAGATTTGTCAGTTCTTGCTGTGAGATGGAGGGATTGTGTGTTCCTGGTGTGACTCGGGCAGTTGTTGTGGCCATCCTGTACCGGTCACGCAGGTGTGATATTCGGATGTACCCATCCTGTGCAGGTGTTGTTACACGTGGTCTTCCACTGCGAGGATGATCAGCTGTCCTTCCTGTCTCCCTTGTGGTGGAAAATCTGGAAACAATATAAAGACAAGTAATTCATACACTGGTTAAGAGCAAAGTAACAAAGGTTTTATTTCAAACTTCTGCAGAAGGACCAGTCTCATACAGCAAACAGTTGCAGCATAGAGAAAAGGTGATCTCTTTCTCCAGCTGACCTATTTTATACACAAACATCTCTGTTAACATAATCAACGCCCCATACATGAAGTTCCTGCATTCAAACTCATGACTCTTTATCTGCCCCAGACCAGATATCTATACCTTATAATTTATTCAGGGACAACTACAATCAGGTTGTTTCTATTCTGTTCTCGGCCTTGTGTCTCTAAGCTTCGACAAACAAGTTCAAACTTCTAAAGTCTACGTGACACACTTACTACAAGGATCAAATAGAATTAATACATAATTAAAATATGATTTTTCCATTACAATTTCCCCCTTTTGTCATTCTATGACAACCTTAATATTTTAATTCTACAATTCAAAACAATACTAATAAGCTATGCATTAGGTAAATTTCATCAGATATTGTCTCTCCCACCTGGGGTTTTAACAACATCATCACCACTATCACTCTAATGCACACAGAGGACACTACAGCTGTTTTTATGGGGACAGACCCCTGACACAAAAGCATTTTTGAAAAATTCTGCAATCTACTTAAATATACATGCTTTATATTTCTCTAAAGATTTACATTATGTCTTCTTCCATATCATGATCTAAAATCTCAAACTGATAGTCACCGGAATTTTGAACTCTGTCAGAAGTCGGGTCGTCCCAGTCCGGTTTCCGTTCTATGTTGTCAGTCTGTCTTAACATTTGATATTTTACTGTGTTCAGAACTAGTCCCTGTATACATCTGCAATTACAGGGTGCTATACAGAGGCCTAACAAGATTATAATCCCAATTGGTAGAACACTATAAACCAGCCAATAGTAATTAGGGCCCCCACGGATTTTCTGTGTGTACTGACACACTAGGAGTTACATATGCAGGATAACATGAGCCTGTCCAATTGAAATACCTGGGTAACGTCACATATGCGTTTGACCCACACACCCACATTACTGTGTTTGTTGACGATAGTTCTATGAACGGACAACTACCATAATTTGGAAAATAATTACCATCTATACTACATTTAGGTGACCTACCTTTTAAACGATTGGTTATACGAACGTAAGTGGTGCAACTCAGACCATCCTATGTCAGGTTCCCCATTTTCCCTTTGATCTTGCACAACGCAAGTGTCTCCTTTTTGCCATGGGACCATATAAGTAGAATTGTCTTCATATTTCTTAACAGGCAATGGGGAGCAATAGCTCCCTGGGGCATCAAAACATAGGTTATTGGAATAATTACACCCAGGGACTGCTGAGTTTGGCCTCCCTATTTGTTTGTAGTATGCAGATATCTGTAAGATGGCCATGGTGGTTATCGGTATGATACAAGACGTATTGTCTGCATTTGCTTCTGCTGCTGTGGCTACCCAGCTCGAGGACATGGCATGGCATATCCAGCACGAGCCATTGTATATATATCTGTCATATTATCAGCAATGTCTAATGATAGAGCACATCCCCAATTCCCAACACATCTATTGAGATTAGCGTTATGCCTTTTTATCATGCTGTCTCTTCTCTTTATTCTAGTTAAATGCATGTGGCTTGAGTTTGTTAAATAGACTTTACCATGGCCGTTTCTCTCAGTGTTCTCAGTAAAGCATATCAGGATAACCATAACTGTTATTATTCCTAAGGCCACCCAGATTAGTTTGGGGTGTTGTTGGAATTGATTTCTCATTTTTATTTTTATTTTTTCTTACCGTACAGTCCAGTCAATTCAATGTCCGTAATGTGAATACTCTCAGTCACTGATATTTTCTATCCCTTAAATCAGTCTTCTATCTTGTCATTAGTTACAATATACTCTTAACCTTCGGTTACTCTTAAAGTTCCCATATGCTGCTACTTAAATTCACCTTGATACCCTACAATTTTCTGACGTGTTGGCTACAGATGTAACTGTATACTTGTTCTTGTGATGAACTTGAGTGGAGAGTTGTGATTCCGCGTTGATCCTGTCACTCTAGTTGGTTCTTCTGACCCATGCACTTTGTGTGCAGATGAAGGTCTGTTGGGGTTTACAGGAGAGGTTACTAGCACTTCACTGTTCACCCTTGTTGACCTCTACATGCTCTCTCTTCAGATTCTCTGGTTCTGGGATGCGCTTACAGAGGCTGGTGTGTATCCATGTTGCTCTTTCCGCTACCTTAACTGCTGTCTGCGTCACAAGGAGCACCTGGAACGGTCCCAGCCACCTTCTAGCCCTCCAACTCTTTCTCCTGAAGTCTTTTACCACTACCCAGTCCCCTGGCTTCAGGTTATGCAGGATTCCCTCTGCTGGTTGTGGCAAGGCCTCTTTCACTTGGGCCTGTACTTGAGATAAAACAGCAGAGAGTTTTGCACAATAACACAACATTTCATCTTCACAATGACCTGTTAGATATCTAGCGATGGGTTTTGGTCCAATTCCAGTATTGGGTGGTCTGCCAAACAAAATCTCAAAAGGGCTTAAATTTGCTCTCCCCCTTACTCTAGTTCTCATGTACATTAGTACTATGGGAAGTGCTTTGGTCCATGATATTCCCGTTTCATCACAGCATTTTGCAAGTTTGTTCTTTAATGTGGCATTTTCTCTTTCTACTGCACCCCTACTAGCTGGGTGGTATGCACAATGCTGTCTCAAATCTTAAATTCCCAGACGTTCTCCTACTTGGTGGAGAGCCTGGTTTACAAAGGCCGTGCCATTGTCGCTACTTATTTTTTTTCAGGGATTCCCCAGCGTGGGATAATCTCAGATAGCAATGCTTTTGCTACTGCACTAGCATCTTGTTTGGATGTAGGGAAAGCTTCCACCCATTTAGAAAACATATCAACTAATACCAAACAATATTTTTTTTCCTTCACTTGGTGTTAGCTCTATGAAATCCATTTGTACAGTATATGTTCAAAAGGCCTTTGTGGTTGTGTGTGTGCGCTTTGACTGATCTTAATTCCTCTCCCTATGTTATTAGTCGCGCAAATTACACATTTTTCACAGTATTTTTGGCAGTAATTTGTAAAGCCTCTAGTATACCAACACAGAGATATACTATCAGCCATTCCCCCTTTTGATACATGGTCCTTACCATGTGTCAGTTTTGCATAATGAGGAAATAAAGCTTTTGGTAAACAAGGTTTGTTATTGGGGCCGTACTATACCCCATTCCTCACTTTTCTCCCAGCCTTCGACCAGTCTTGCTTCTCTGCTGGGGTAGCTTGTGTCTGCAAATCCTGTAAATCAGCTGTTGGAACAGAAGATTTAGTCATGCACATGTTAACATTGTCATTAGGTGGTCTCGATGCCGCTGTCTTTGCTGCTGCATCTGCTCTTGAGTTTCCCTGTGAAATTGGATCATTTTTCTTTGTGTGAGCTGCGCATTTACAAACAGCAATCGATTTAGGTAAAAGGATTGCCTTCAGGAGGTCAGAAATCAGGCCGTGATGCGCTATGGGCTTCCCTGATGATGTAAGAAACCCCCTGTGCTTCCACAGTGTTGCAAAATCGTGAGTTACCCCAAAAGCGAACTGACTGTCAGTATATATAGTGACTGTTTTACCCTGAGCAAGTTTACATGCCTCTGTTAAAGCAATGAGCTCTGCTGCTTGTGCAGATAGATGTTTAGGAAGTGGCTCTGATTTTAATATACCATATGCAGTTACCACGGCGGCATACCCTACGCAATTTTGGCCTTTTTGTTTGTTCCTGAATGCTGATCCATCTACAAACACTTCCATTTCTGCATTCTGCACAGGAATATCTTGTAAATCAGGTCTTGGGCTGCAAATTTCATTAGTTACAGCTACACAGTCATGTGGTTCACCATCGCCTTCTGTAGGAAGAAAAGTAGCAGGATTAAGCACAGTGCATCTTTTTACTGTAACATTTGGCATCTCTAATAAAATTGTGTTATACCTCAACCATCGTGCTGTTGACATGTGTGAAGTTTTTTGTTCGAGGAGAAGTAGTGAAACTGCATGTGGAACCAATAAAGTTAAATCACTGTACCCTACTATGTCCCTAGAAGCTGTTACAGCTTTTTCAGCAGCTGCAACGGCTCTTAAACACATTGGTAACCCTGCTGCTACAGGATCGAGTTTTGCTGATAAATAGGCCACCGGCCTGAATTTACTCCCATGTTCTTGCAACAGCACAGACGTCATACAACCTCGATTTCATCCACTGTCTGCACAAAAGGTTTATTTGGATTGGGGATCCCCAAAGTAGGTGTGGTTTGTAGTGCCAATTTCAAATTATTGAATGCCTTTTCTGCCTCTTGAGTCCAACTAAGTGCACTGTGGGCCTGTAGACCCTTCCCATGAGCTATCTCACTCAAGGGAGCCTCGAGGATTGCATAGTTAGGAATGCACGTTCTGCAATATGAACACATGCCCAAAAATGACATAAGTTGCTTTTTTGTTTTTGGAATTTCTTGAATTGCTTTTACTCTGTTTGGACCTAAAGTTTTACCTTGTTCTGATATCAGATGCCCCAAGAATTTTACCTGCTGTTGTACAAACTGTAATTTAGATAGACTTGCCTCGTGACATACTTCAGAGCGCCGTCTTAGGCGTCTCACAGTGCGGACATGGCGATTTATTGCCTTATAGCCACATCAGCAGTCCTCATGTCCCCCTGCAGCATGCCTAATGCACGTTCACGCAGATGAGCAGCGACCCTGGGTGTCTTTCTTTGGGTGTTTTTCACAGTCGGTAGACGAGTCTCTTTAGTGTCCTGCGTTTTTACAACTGTGACCTTAAATGTCTACTTTCTGTAAGCTGTTAAGTTCTTAACGACCATTCCACAGGTGCATGTTAATTAATTGATTATGATTATTAATTGAATATTTAAAAATATATATAAGAAATATGAAACACATTTTTCTACAATGTAGAAAAAAATAAAAAGATGAATTTGAATGGAAACAAACAGAAATGTCCAGGAAGTGTGCAAATGTGTGTAGACGTCCATGGTCCACAAATGTCCATAATCTGCAATGTGCAAGAGTGGAACGGAGAGTTACGGTTTAAGCAAATGTGCATGAATGTCTGGGGTATGTGCAGCTGTCCACAAGTGTCCATTACTGTGCAATGGGTGCAAATAAGCAAATGATTATAGGTGGTGCAGTAAGGAAGGTATTGTATACCATGATAAAAAAAATGTGCCTATGTAAACATTACACAGTGAGGGAGGTAATTGTGTACTATGATAATAATTTGCATGTAGAGTATACAGTGGAAGAGTTATGTACAAAGAGTGCAATGATTTTGATGTATGCACTGAGAAGATATTATATACTGTAATAAATAGTTTGCATATGTACTGTAACTGTACACAAAGGGTTATATACAGAAGGGGTTACATACTGTACATTGAGTGCAATGAAGAAACATGTGGCATGATAAAATTAAATGCATATGAAGATACTGTATACACAGAGAAGGATTATGTACAATGAGTGCAATGTTTATAGGTGAAGAAACCTATTGTACACCATGGTTATGATATTGCAGTAGAGAATGTTATATACAGTAGGACCACCAACAGCTCTAGTCTGGTCACGAAGGCTCACCAGCACCTCTTCTTCCTGAGGGCTTTGAAGTAAAACTCTCTCTCTTCAGGCCTCCTCCCCTCTATAAACGGACTCATTGCTGTCTGTGATGAGTCTAATCAACGTGGTTTCATCTGCAAACTTGATCATTGGGAGGAAACCCAGGGAAAACATGTAAACTCTACAAACATACAGTACTGTAGACCAGAGGTGAGATTCGAACCCTCACTGCTGGAGGAGAGAGGTGACCACGCAAGCCACAGTGCTTTCCTGGGAAGGTCTTCGTGAGAGCCAGTTCATCATGTTACTTGATAAGTTTTTACAAATGCACTTGAAACAATACTTTTCACAGCTGACCTTTGTGTCTTAACATAACTGATTGATGTTGTTGCTACTTAAATTACCGAGTGCCACATGCGTTATTTCATAACGCTCAAATACAGAAAATAAACCACACAGTAATAAATCTAATAAGACCTTTGCAGCCAGAATAAATATTTTATATGAACATACATAATAAATAAAATAATCAATAATACACCAACAAAGCAGGACAATACATTCCTTAAACTTACACTTTTTATACACAAATTTATACACAATACAGGAGAAGTTTCATGCAACATACATTACTCGCCTGCTATACAGTGACGACGTACACGAACATTTTACAAACGTACAGTAACCACGTGACGAACACGCCATCTTCAAGTAGAACACGTTAATGAGGACCTTTGTTTTCCTTTTAACATTTTTTTAATTATGTCTGTTATCATGACAATGTGATTTATAAAACTTTTACATGACTTTATAAAATAAAATAAAATTTAATCACCCAAGGCTGTTGCATATTAGAAACCATTTCTACTCACCAGTGGAAGTGGAGGAAGCATGCACTGGGGACTAATGTGTTTCTCAAAAGAAATATTTCATGAACATGTCCTACTCGAAGAAATCGCATTCACCACTTCTGTAATCGTGGCTTTATTAAAAGCTACACCATGCACATTTTTAGTGTTAAAGAAACTAATGCCACCCAAACTTACTGAACTTATTACTTAAAAATAAATAAATAAATAAATAAATTAATTAAAATATATATATATATTCTTACCAAACAAGAACAGAGATGAAAATCAGTTCTATCAGTGGAACAGTGAGGTAAAACGTATGAAAACCTAAAGTCATATAGTTTTTATAGAAAAGTAATTTAAATCTGCACAAATGCGCAATGATCAGCCATCACATTATGCTCACTGACAGGTGACGTGAATAACATTGAATATCTCGTTACAACGGCACTTGGATGTGGATGGGATACACTATTGTACAGCGAGTGAACATTTTGTCCCTGAAGTCAAAAAAAAAAAAAAGGCCAGTGTTTAGATTTGAGTAACTTTGACAACGACCTAACTGTGATGTCTGGACGAGTGAATCAGGGCGACTCCAACATTGCAGATCTTATGGGATGTTCCCGGACCTACCAAAAGTACTCCATGGAAGGAAAGGGGGAAAACCGTTGACGGAGTCAAGGATAACCAGGGCTCACTGATGCACATGGGGAGTGAAAGGGAGTAAAGAGTGCAGCACAGATTGTTACGTATAGAGCTGATCATGCTGACCCGCATCCTCCACCAAAAGCTCCTACAATGGCCAACTCCTACAACTGAACCATGGAATACCCCGGTGGCCTGGTCTGATGAAACACCCCCTTTTTTCAGAGGTCTAGTGAAGGCTGTGAATCACCCAGTCAAAAGGGGAACTACTGTAACTAATATTATTAATGTTATGATTGACTGGTGTAGAGCAAAGCAATAAGAGCATCACTGCTTCCTATATATTGAGAATAAACAATATAAAATGGCGACACAATCTTATCTTGAAATTGAGATGACACGTATGACATCCAGAGGTGGCAACTGTAGACTGTCTTTAGGCTAAATTTACTTCCTGCCCCGGACACATGAATAGCGCTATGGATGCAGGCGTGTTCGGGTACAGCGTGTTACTTATTTAGCTTCAATCATCAGGAGGCGAGTTAAAAAGAAATAGCAGCACCATAAAGCTGATCCAGTAGTTTTACTACAAAATATACTGAATATTAATCTATAATCAGATGGAAAAATGAGGCATGTAAACCATGGTATCTTAAACTTTCCTGTTTAAGGAGCTACCTGACACATTCAATGGTTAAATGTTAAATAAATTATATAATGATCCGAGCTACATAAACCAGATGGGGTTATTAATTACAATCACGAATGTATAATTTTCATATACCGTACGTCATATCATATATAACTAAATTTCTCATTAAAAACCTTTGAAATATAGCTTATGTTTAATAATTGTCACAAGGAAAAGACTTAACTAAAACAAACCCTAAATCAAACACTTCACGAAACACAGTTAGCGCGGCACACGGATGAAAACAGAGCTGGATGACATTCGTGCACACAGTTAACGTCGTGCCCTTCTTTTTCCTGAACTCTTTCCTCACACCGGTATGTTCGTGTTTATATGCGGGCTACTTGATATTTTTCAGCAGGGATGTTCGTGCGTTGACTACGGCTTTAAAGGCGTCCTCGCTGCCCGGAGCCACACACTTGTCCGGGTGCAGAAGAACCGCGAGCTTCCTGTATGCCTTGTTGACTTCCTCTCTGTAACCAAAGGTGATAAAGTCAGTACCAGGACCAGCTGTTAAATCTTTTCCCATATTACAGACTGAGGCATGATGACTGTAGTCGCAGCTCAAAGATGATATTATTCGGCTTATTTATTTATTTATTTTTTAAAAAAGTGCATAAAAGGGAAAACTGACATGAGGACCTAAAAAAATTATTTTTTTGCGTTAAAATATATGTTTTTATATTTTTTGCGTTAATATACATATATATATATATATATATATTGCTTAGAACTGTATATAACACCATGCAGTACAGGCTGCAGTAAATTCTAAACTTTTAAATCTGCAGTTTACACATGCATGCCAAACCGTATGGATCACCAGTTATGGTTTCGTTGATCTAAATTATTTATTCAGCTTAATTAAACCAAAACTTAATTAACAAGCCTGAAGACTATTAGAATAAGTTGGTAATAATGTGATAAAAGTCCAAAATGTGCGTGAGGCGACACTCCAGGACCAAGAACAAGGAATAATAATCTCTTTATATTATTTGATGTCTGTTTTTATGTTGCCGCTCCTTCAGTCCTACAGCTGTGTCCTCACTTGTGTCCTCACTTCGTCTGGTGACAAAAGTGAAATTTAATGTTTTAATGTCTCAATTTCTTTTTTAAATGATGAAAATTTATCTAACGATATACGCAATTATAGTAATTTCATGCCATGACATTGCTCTCCAACAATCAGTATTTAGTATGAAGTCCTGATGACCTGCTGGATCCTGGCTCTGCTCGTGTTTTGGTCATTTTCACAAAAATGAGGACTAATTGCTATAATGTGTCCTGTATAAATCTATTTTATTAGGAAGCTTGTAAATATTGTAAATTGTCCAAATTTTCTATATTTATATAATTTTCTATTATTTCATATTTAATTTCTTTATTTGATTACTCTATTTTCCTTTTTTATTTTCCTAAATGTTAGGTCACAGGTGATCGTATAAGCATTTCACTGCACATCATGCTCTGTATGTGACAAATAAAATTTGAATTTTTTTATTTTAATGTGGATCTGGCTGGATATAGAATCAAAAAGACGTCTGCGGTACTCTGGTGTCGCTCACTCAATTAATCCATGACTGTTTTATCAATTTTTGCGCGGACGTGGACACCCCGGCTTCAGAAAGTAATTTTTGTTCCAGTCATTACAGTAACTAAACCAGCTGATTGTAATTAACAGCCACTCTTCATCCAGATAGACTCGGACTAATTAGTGACATCACTGCTCTCCTTTATCTCTCTATTAGTGCATTGTAAGGTAAAGAAATCTTTGAACATGGCCTTAATATTGCGTAACAGCACACAGTGTGCAGTGCATTTACTCAGAAAACAATCCAAGTACTGAGAATGAAGATAATCGTTCACCTCGTGGACGAAGTCTAAAAGTTCACAGCAGTGTTTTAAAATGGTAGAATCGCACAAGTAATATATAAATCTCCAAAACACATTTTGCTCTCACTTTTGAAGGAACTTTGCTAAGAGTAGTTCTCAAGGAAAAAAAAAAAACACAACTATTGAATCCTGTCCCTTACCTTGTTGCCCCGGGTTTTACCCCCAACATGTCCCAACTGTCTTTACTGTTGCGGATACGCCGGATGGTGTCAGCTTGTTCCTTGGTGAAGCCGATACTGACCTCTGGGTTTGGTCTCTTCCCTCCATTCTCACACATATCCGTAATCGAGGAAAAAAAGGCCTGATCGAGTACAACAAGCCACAGACTTTTAGACACACGACCAACCCTCAAACTCTCCTGTCCATTCTTCTAATACAAACTCCAATCACACAAGTATAAAGAAATGCATTGTGCTTTACTTCATTCTCGCACTTCTAAAATACCCTATATGGCCAGAAATATGTGGACACCTATGCTGTTACAGATTACGTCTTATTCATTTATTGGTCCACATGTACTGTACAGCACAGTGAAAAAAATTTTCCCTTGCAGTTAGGACGCCGGAGTCAGAGCGCAGCGTCAGCCGGGATACAGCGCCCCCTGGAGCAGATAGGGTTAAAAACCTTGCTTGAGGGCTCAACAGTGGCAACTTAGAAGTACTGAGGCTTGAACCCCCGATCTTCAGATCTGTAACCCAGAGTCACCGCTGTCCCTACTTGAGTCCGTCTGGATTTGTGTTCACTCAGCTACATGAGCAGTACTGAGATCCGAAGAGGCCGAGGGCGCGGTCAGTATTCCAGTTCATCCTGAAAATGTTCAGTGGGATTTCAGCTCAGGACTCTTTCAAAACTTAATGTAGCTCGTTTTGTTCAACTCTGTGAGGAAGAAATTATTTGAGCCCTTTGTCACAAATACCGTACATTTCTCTGGTCAGACTTTGCTCAGGCGCCCAACAGAAACAGCTTGGAGGTGGAGCTGAGGCTTGAACCAATGACCTTCTGATCAGTAACCCAGAACCTTAATCCCTGGAGTTACCCCTGCACCTAAACAGGGGTTCCACATATTAGTGTGGTGGTCAGGTGTCCACAAACCTTTGGCCATGTAGTGTTTCTACACACAAGCAGGACAAATATACTGTAAGTGACTTAAACAATGAGATAACATCAAGGAACCAGACTGGAACTGGTATTACTTGTACCACTAAGACTACTGATAGCAACTGGTGCCAGTTTCAGACTTTACTTGAACCTGTGGCAGAAGACAAACCTGAAACATTTCACTGATGCCTTCTCCACTCTGAGCAGAGGTCTCAAAATACTGAAAACCCCGGCTCTCCGCCCACAACCTGCCTTCACTCTCGTCTACCGCTCGCCTTTTAGTCAAGTCGACCTGCAAGAAAGAGTCACAGCTTCATCTACACACACACACACAACTCGGAATAAACAGTTCACTACTCTATTTATTATTAATGAACAGGACACATTAGATAAAGAGCTAAGAGGAGAAAAACCTGACCTTGTTGGCGCAAACGACAAAAATAATGCTCTCCATATTGGCTTGAGAGCCCATCTCCTGCTTCATCTCCGTGAGCCAGCTGTCCAGGGCATCGAAGCTCTCCCTCAGTCCGACGTCGTACACCAGGATCACACCCTGAGAGTCCTTGTAGAACTCGTTGCGCACCTGGAGAACCGGGATTAATTCACTGGTGATAATCTGAGGCATAGCGAGTTTACATCAAGACATTTCAGTTTAAATTGACTTCAAATCCATTTACACCGAGGCTTGGGCTGCGTTCCATTCCCTATGAACAAGCTGTTCTTGCATCCCGCAGTTTGTCATCGAACTCAACATGGCTGAATGTCTCACGCTGTCCACGTCTTGGGAAACTACTACCGAGTGATCGGAACGCAGCTCAGCCTTCAGATTCTAAAATGATCGTGATTAGATTTTCATCAAGACAAATTAGATGGACACTAGAACTGCTACTACATTACCTCATAAAAGAAAGGATGTCCTGCCATGTCGAAAATGTTGACTTTTATTTCCCTGTCCCGTACCTGAACCCTTGAAAGAGAGTAAAGAAATAGAGAGAGAGACAAATAGAGAGAGAGAGAGAGAGAGAGAGAGAAGCATTAGATGTAATATCATGACAATTCTTGTCAGAAGATGTGTATCCACAGTATTCGTGTATTATTTACGTTGAGTTGCTCGTAGATAAATTCACCATTACAACATTTAGTGCCATTTTTTTCTCATTTAAATACTAAATACTGTATATTTATTAGAGGGAAGAAATAGATTTGTTCATGTATCATTACTCCTTTGTGTGGCGATTCATGTATCAATCAAACTGACTCCAAAATCGTATAAAATTTATTTAATTTAAAAAACATATTTTTACATTTATATTTGTTTGCGTTAGAGGTGGTAACATGTTGCAGTTCCTCCATCATCCTGCGGGTGGTGCGCTCCAGACTATTCACACATCGGCAGGCAGGTAAGAGAGAATTATTTGCTATATTTGTGTAGAATTGTAACAAAATCTGAAGAAATAATAATATCATGATACAAATCGACACCCGGATATCGTGATATTGCATCGTCTGTTCCTGTTCCTTAATATTTATACAACATGCTCAATAATTCATAAAGAATATACAGTAGAAAATCAGCAACATAAAACGAAATAACGACTTCACTTAATCTCTTCACTTCACTCACTTGGTCACACCGTAATCGATCCCAATCGTGGCCAGATATTTGGGTACAAATCGTTTCTCACAGTATCGCTTAATGATGCAACTCTGAAAGACAAAAAGGTACAAAAAGATCACACAATCAACAAGTGTAAACAGGACAACATCCTTATTAACTGATTTTTGTGTGTGTGTGTGTGTGTGTGTGTATCTACTCGACTAGACAGGGTCAGTGCTTACTCTCTGGCGTACAGAATCACACACGACATCCAGACGAGGAGCTGAATGAACTGAATCATGTAGACAGATTAACTGAGGATGAATTACATGACTTATTTTCTATAAAGGCACGGCTCTAATAGTGCGTGTGTCCCAGCTTTAACTCATATTACGGCTTTATAGTACCGTGCTTATTTTAACACGTTACCATTCCTATAGTAAGAGCTCATCACAGAGGCGTAATCTAAAACTAGGATTATTTTTATACTTTTATAACTTTTATGGAAGGAGTCTGCGGTGTCAGGGCTTCCTAACGGATGGGACACTTTCTGCCACAGGACAGCTTTCCAGGTTCTCAGTAATGCGACACTGTGTGCTTTAACAACTTAAAAGAAAGATAAAAAAAAGAGGCAGGAGGATTTTTTTTCTTGTGGTAATACATGTATTGCAACACAATGACCCCGGAAATTATTATTATTATAATTTTTTTTCATGCTGTTAAACTCTAAGTTAGTTTTGTAGTGTTTAAAAGTGAGAAAACTAATGTTGTATGGAACAGGTGATGTTTAATTAACCATTAAAGGTTTAAAATTGTAACAAAACCTGGGGAATATGTAATATCGAATCATGATATTTATAGAATCGCGATTTTAATCGAATCAGCACAGAGGTATCGTGGTTATATAGTACCGAGACATGCCTTGTTCTTCATGAATTTCAGGATTTTCTGTTATATTAAAATGATCATCTCTGGCCTGGTCACAGTCAGATCAGCCGGTCACTGATTATTTTCCTGTGCCAGCATGCCCTTAAGAGTGTTATATCTAACACAATGTGAGTAAACACTCATTAGTGACCCTGTGCAACACTTATTACCCCTACAGCACCACAAATCCACAGAAACTCCACCAAGCAGACTATAACTCCACCACCAAGCTGACTCTACTGTATTTATTATGAGATATTTACAGGTTTATTGTCTCTGTTCAGGTGTTTATACCCACCTTACCAACCTCTGCATTCCCCAGGCTGATAACCTTGATCCGCAGAGATTTCTTATTCTCTCTCCTTTTCTGTACATTCGTGTCCATTTTCACTCAGATGATCTTTAATGGATAATAAATAAATAAAATCTCTCAGTAGTGTTCTCTCTCTCTCTCTCCTGTTTACTGCCACTAAAGTCAGCATCCAGTCTCTAACACACACACATGGCAGTGCGAGTCTCCTGACTAAACACATTCATTCATTTAATCATTTATTCTCGGCAAATTCTAAACACTGTTTTTTAATGACATTTTAAACAAACGCTTGAGAAATTTCTAGAACTTTCTGTTCTTCTTCTCTCTGTGCTGCTCAGCTCGGTTGGTATAAACATACCTTCTTCGTTGTCTTGGTGATCAGTTCAGAGCAGAGAGCAGCACTGCCCCCTACTGGAACGCCACATACTGCACACCACAGTTGGATCTCCAGTGAGGGTGAAATATGTTGAATTCTTTATTTCTTTCATCTGGCTGTTATTTCTTCTTTTTACCTTTCCATCATTTCTTTATATATGACAAAAACACAGAATTTGTGCTGATTTTATATATATTTTTTTTATGTTGTACAGATAATATAGACAATGTGAGTGGCCAAAGAAGCTCATTCTAAAGTTTATACAACATGGAAGGGACCAATCTCGCTTCCCTAAAATTACAAGGACATAATGTCCTTATTTGTACTGAATATTTTTTTGTTTTATCCTAGTTAAATTTATTTTCTATTGTATTTCTTTTTGTTCATATTTATTTCATATCTATAAGCTTTTTTATTTAAGGTCACTGGCGGCCGTATAAGTATTTCATATCGTACTGCGTATGACTGGGTATGTAACAAATAAAACTTGAATTTGAATTTGAAACTTCAGCCGGTTTGGAGAGATGATTTTATATGTGCCCCCCAAAATGGCCATTTTTCAGGGTTATACTGTCTCGCTTCAAACAATAATCCCTTAAAATGCAAATTATTCATATTTATATTGGTATTAAAGTCGGTGTAAGCTTCTAGAAGCATCTAACCTTTAAAAATGTGTTGGTTAAAAATTTTTTTTAGTAAAAGTTTAAAAGGGAAAAAAATTGTGTCCATGAACATTGTGTCACATTCATGTTAGAATATCTTAATTAGAATTTTATAATAATACACTTTTTCAGGTTCATGTGAAATCTAAATTGGTCAAGTTTCATCTGAATGACAGTTCATTGAGGATCATTGAGAGATTTGAATTAAAAAACGTTACAGACACTAAAACATAAAAGGGCATACAGTAAATAGGTTTTTAGCAAATGTGTTTCTTTTTATCTGATAATAAGAATATAAATGTGTATGCATATTTACAAATAAAAAAGCATAAATGATAAGAATCATTAAGTGTTATTAAAAATGGTGTCATATGATCCTATCTGAAACAATTCAATTTAAAAACTGGTTGTTTCTGTAAGAACCTCAGCAGCGACCTCATTTCCCCTCTCGTCTGTTCCAACCCCTCAGCATCAGCAGTTACTAATCACTACCTGATCATCTGTCATCATCTGTCATCATCTGCACCTGTTTCTCACTGGGTCAGTGAGTGCAAAGACCACTTCTCATAGTACATACAGTAATTATATTACTCTTCTTTTCCAGGATGGTGATAACCTTAAGGATTGAATCTATTAGACTTTTGTAATTCTATAGTGAGGCCGGGTGTGTTTTGTAAAATGGGTTTTAATACATATATACAAAGTAAATGTTTAGAAGTGTTTTGGTGTTCACTTGGACTTAATTTGCACACTTACCTTTTTGTCCTTAATTATCTTCATTTCCATTCTGATGGTTTCAGCCTTTGCTTTTAAGGGTTGTAGAAATATCAGTGAGATTTTTTTTTTCCTCAATAAGATCTAAAATTTTATAATCTAAAACTAAATGTTCTTGTGCATCTTAAACATATTTTATATATGAATATGAATGTGTCTAAAGTTAGCTAAGTAATCAGTATAATAGATCACTATAATACATTAGTAAACAAACATTTGTACATTGTACATTAATTATTTGATTTAATATTAATAAACTAAATTTGATGTGACAACTATTTCTAATCCATCCTCATCAAGCCAGGGTCGACCACGACACGAACACACACAGCCTCCTGATCTCGATTACACTGTCCATTGATTAAACTGGGTTGTTGTTTTTTTAAATCACTTACTGTATATAAAAACCTGTTATAAGTTGATTAAATCCATCAAAAATGTTTATTTTAATTCCCCACATGTGCATCACTAATGTGACATTACTCGTAAACCCTTAATAACGCCATGTAATATAATATGCATACACACGATATACTGTATACATAAGGCTGTCAAAGTCCAGACTAACACGGTTCCTGATGCTTACGCAAGGAGAAACCCGACCACACTGGACCGGGAATTTCAAACACAAAATCCAGTCGCTTATACAGTACAGTATATTGAACTGACTGGGGATCAGTGGACTTTTTAACACCTCTGTGGTTAATTTGTATTAATTAATCACAGATCATATAATTAATTCTGATTAATTCTGCAATTAATTCGATTAATCAGAGTTTTTATTCGCTTGACAGCCCCAATGTATATGTGTTTGTGTTTGTGAGTGTGTGTGTGTGTTCACCTTAAGTTATCCTTTTTTGTCCTTACATTTGTGTGACACATTTATGTTTTTCGGCTATTAAATACTGAAAACGCACCCTACACTGTCCTCGCCAGCACGATAAGTATAATACAGTAGTTATGAAGCACATTTGGTGCTATGAGGCACATCGCATTTTCATATTTTACAATATAGTACATTTTATTAAATACAGTGGTAGTAAGTGATCAACATATTATTTCTGCAGTTATTTTAGATTATACGATGAATGTACTGCTGGCTACAACAAAGAACAAAGTAATATTAGTCAACTTTAAAGTCTTTCAACTTAATCCAACGTAATCTACTCAGTACAGCAGGCTTACTCTTCAATTAATATGATTCATCTGTGGGGAAATAAACATCGTTCTGCATAATGCAGGTTAATTAAACAGTTCTTCAGTGGTCCTTCTTCTGGTGTCCGTCTTTGTTGATGATGTTCTTGAACAGCGTGAGCAGCGGCTTTTGGCTGCGCTCATCCCAGGACTTCATGAAGCCTCCGTAGCGTTTGCTGGCGGGTGGACTGCTCCAGCGAAAGTGACTCATCCTATAGGGTCCGTCTTTCTTCTCTTGCTGGCTGATGGTGCTCTCCTCGGGAGCGCCCAGCTCGCGTCTCATCTCCGCCGGCATGGCCTCGGCTGACTCTTCCTCCACCCCGTTGGCATACACCTTAATGGGCCGGCGCTTGCGACCCACGGGCTTGCCCCAGCGGAAGTGCTCCATGGAGTAGGAGCGCTTGTCTTCATGTTGTGGACCAGACTCTGGAGCTTCTTCATCTTGTGGAGTGGATCGTGTGGCAGTGGGGATTTCATTGGGCAAAAGCAAGAGGGGCTGGAGATGGGCATCTCCAGGGTAGACAGGAGATTCTGCTGTGAGCTCAGATCTGCACAGCTTGATGCAGTCCTGGTGAAGAAGCACAACTGATAGAATGACGTACTGTAGATCATGCAATAATAAAGTTGTGTGAATCTTTGAAAAGGTAATCTAAGCATTAAAAACAGACGAAAAAAAACAAACAAAAATGAAATACAGTAGATACAAATGAAGGAATCTTCCACCGGAGCTGATACTCACCAGGATATTTCTGTCAGAGCTTAGATCTCTGCAGTCGGTGTTCTCCCAGCACTGGGCTCTAACCTCAGAACCACGTGCACACAGCATAGCCAGAGCTAACATCCACACAGGATACCCCATTCTCACTTCCTTAGCCATTACTGGGAATAATAATAATAATTATTAATAATAATAATAATAATAATAATAATAGTGAAATTAAAACTATGCTTCTAAGCAAGAAATGCAAATCTGTTCATTCATGATTATGCAAATGTACAATCTATTTAACAATTTACTCATTAGATTAAAAAGAAAAATCTTAAAAACTCCAGTGTTATATCTCTGATAATTAAATCCAACCAAATCATGGAACCTAATAAAAGAACAAAACAAAAAGTACTAAAACTGGCTAAAATGTCTGAGACCCAGTTACAACTAAAATATGAAGACATACATTTGTGGTTACTTACATGCAGCGAAGGAAGAAAGTTGCACTTCTCCTGTCTGTGTGAAAGCTCCCTCTGCGACAAGCGTAACTCAACTCAAGTTCTTCCACTCGACTGAACCCTCTCTCTCTCTGCTCTTCCTTTATAAGGACACACAAGTGACACACCTTTCACGGGTACCACGCTACACAAATCGCTCCTCAGGCTCCCAATCACACCGGAAACCGAATCGTGACCCGAACCAAAGAATAATCCCAGGAAATTTCCCAAACAACATCAAAATGTCACTGCTCGTTCATTTCCTGCTGCGGTGGATTAACATGTGTTTGTCATAAAAATAAAATAATAATCATGATGCTGTTTTCCACTGTGTTAAGGGCACAAGGGTCGGTTTACATGACTTACTTAAGCCTCGTCCATGTCAGCTTTTATAAAGCATGAAATCCACCTGCTGTTAATCATGAAGGTAATTTTGTTCTCAATTAGTGATGCCTATGTGCTAATTCCAGGATTTGGTTTGTCAAAAGAAGTCAAATTGACAATTGTGTTCCTCCTTCGGTGGGATTCTGACTGAATGACATCAACGTGATGTGATCGGTTATTGCTAACCTCGTGCTTCAGGGA
Source organism: Channallabes apus (assembly GCA_030522415.1). Lineage (NCBI taxonomy): Eukaryota > Metazoa > Chordata > Actinopteri > Siluriformes > Clariidae > Channallabes > Channallabes apus. The sequence continues at coordinate 1,570,179 of CM060116.1, read as the reverse complement.
GACTTTTTGTGGAATTTACGATCGTGTAATGAAAAATAACGTCCATTAAGGACTATGAAAAACATGACTGTAAAAAAAACAACATATTTACACATTTATGCGTGATAATAAACATGGAGATCACTTTTATTAGGCTAAGAATTAAACCTGCTGGATGCTTATAGCTTTGATAAAGAACGACCACTGAAGGCTAATAATCTCTGTCTCAAGTAACGTCATTATATTAGAATTATGACCTTGCAGTCCTTTTATATTGCTCTTTTGTGCTTTAGGAGCCACCCAGATACTTTTAAGTAAATGGAAAAGCTTTTAGTGGGAAACGATGAGAAAGAGTTTAGGTAGATAAACGTCCAGAGCCTGTTTGTTGATTCCGAATGAGAGATAATTCATTCATTCATTCATCTTCTATATCGCTTAATCCTGTGTTCAGGGTCGCGGGGGACCTGGAGCCTATCCCAGGAGACTTCAGGCACTAGGTGGGGTACACCCTGGACAGGGTGCCAATCCATCGCAGGGCACACACACATACACACACTCACACACCCAATCACACACTACGGGCAATTTAGGAACGCCAATTAGCCTAACCTGCATATCTTTGGACTGTGGGAGGAAACCGGAGTACCCGGAGGAAACCCACCAAGCACGGGGAGAACATGCAAACTCCATGCACACAGAGACGGGAATCGAACCTGGCCGGGGAATCGAACCCAGACCCTGGAGGTGCAAGGCGACAGTGCTAACCACTACACCACCGTGCCGCTGAGAGATAATTATTTTTAACATTTCAAATAATAGTTAGGTGTCACATTTCATCTAAACCTTACATGATAATGAATTCTTAGATTGCATTTCAATTGTCATTTTTTTGTTTTAGTTTTAGTATTTACAACATGTAAAAAAAAAAGGAAATATCATAATAAAATTTTTTTTTAATGTAATTGTAGCAGTGAAACTCACATATTCTAAATTCATTACATGGAAAGTGAAACATGTCGAGCCTTTTTTGACTTACAGTAAAGCTCATTAAAATCAAAAACCCAGTATATAAAAAAAAAGTAAGTGAAAAAGTGTAATAAATCCCGAACATACAGTACAGTGTGAGAGTTTCAATATTTTAAATCTTCTACTTCTGTTCGAGTCTTTGAACTAAACTGTTTGAAATAAATGACAAAAGCAAACAAACAAACAAACATTTCCAGGATATAATTTTTTTGAGATGTAAATACTGTATATATGTATATATTGGTATAGTACTGTATGTAGGTAGTGTAGTATGATTAGCTGAATCTTCTACACGGCCAAAAGTTTGGACAGGAACATCTGCACACAAATGTTTAGGAGGCCGTTGTGAGCTGTGGCATTAAGATTTACTCTGAGTGGAAGTAGGAGCGCCAAAACTTGTTCCGGCATGTCAATGTGCCTGTGGATAAAACAAGTCCAGTGCTGGTGTGGAAGACTTTGACCTCAATCCCACTTTTGGGATGAACTGGAACACTGACATCACTCCTGGCCATCACTGACGCTCTTGTGGAGTAAATTGTATCTCCACAGATTCTCTCCAAACTCTACAGACTTCCAAACAGTTACAGTATTACATCAGTAAAAAGGGGAACAACTTCACGCTGATGTCCACAGTTTCGAAATGGACACATACAAGAACGATGGTCCAGTGTCCACATACTTTTGGAAACACAGTGTATCTTCTACAAAACATACAGTATGTCCACACATTGCTGAGGTTACTACACTTTGGAATATTCTGTGATTGTGTATTTTTGCCATCAGTTTTCAGTAGCAGGCAAAAATAATCGGAGCACGTTGTGACCATGTTGAACCTCTTTTGAAATTCTTTTCATGGCATTCAGGGTTCAGAGCTCACACATGTGGATCTACTCAACAGTATGCACACATTCAGAGAATAATCAGAACAAAGAATCTGAAATAACTATGTTTTAATATTTAGACATACAGTATTAAAGGCGGCGTGGTGGTGTAGTGGTTAGCACTGTCGCCTTGCACCTCCAGGGTCTGGGTTCGATTCCCCGGCCAGGCTCGATTCCCGTCTCTGTGTGCATGGAGTTTGCATGTTCTCCCCGTGCTTGGTGGGTTTCCTCCGGGTACTCCGGTTTCCTCCCACAGTCCAAAGATATGCAGATTAGGCTAATTGGCGTTCCTAAATTGCCCGTAGTGTGTGATTGGGTGTGTGTGTGTGTGTGTGTGCCCTGCGATGGATTGGATTGACGCTGTCCAGGGTGTACCCCGCCTCGTGCCCTGAGTCTCCTGGGAGGCTCCAGGTCCCCGCGACCCTGAACACAGGATTAAGCGGTATAGAATATGAATGAATGAATGAACATACAGTATTAGACACATGAACTTCTTCACTACTACTGTAAATGCAAACACACACTGAAAGAAAGTCTTTAAGAAATAATAGCACAAATGAATGGCTTGAGAAAACCCATCCCATAAAACCTCCCATATAATTAACACTGTTTTAGGTGATGTAGTGTGAGGTTAATCTTAAATTAAGGACTAGTAAGGAATTTGGAGATGAAATCTGCGTTCTTGTCCAAAGGAAATACGCTGAGACAGTCAGACGCAGCGCAGACGTCCTGGAGCACCACGGTGATAAATAACGCTCATAAGAGGAATTGTGGGCTTTTTGCTAACCCACTCTAAATATAACTAATATAAGAATACAGTATAAATAGATGTATATTATTATTATATTATATATTAAGGTTTATTTTAAGGGTATTTATTACCCCAAACCACCAAACTCCCATCCAGACCTGCAGTTCTATCACAGGGTCCAGATGATGTGCCTGAAAATCGTATATACTGTACATACTGTAGGTTTAAACAGCTTTCTTCCTTTAATAAATTAAATAATCATTTAAAAACTGCATTTTGTATCTACTCAGGTTATCTTATTAATATTGAAATTTGTTTGATGATCTCAATCATTGACGTGTGTGTAATTGTTGTTTTATTTTAACTGAGGGTTTTAGTTTAATACGGGGAGAATTTGCCAGATTTGAACAAAAATCCTGCCTCGACTTTAACTAACCAGCCTAAGGACTGCCTGCACAAAACAAATCCTAAACTAATTAAAACTGAGAGAATTAAAGAGATTTTCTTTCAAATTTTTTCATCTTATCCAATTCCTACCTGTCTTTAGAGTATTTCGCTCTGGTGGTGACCCCAAGGACGGAAACGTTTTTCATTCTTTTTTTGGGGGAGAAACAAGTTAATAGTGATGCTTGTTTCTGATTTGCAGCATACAGTACAGTATATATTCCCCGGCCAGGTTCGATTCCCGTCTCTGTGTGCATGGAGTTTGCATGTTCTCCCCGTGCTTGGTGGGTTTCCTCCGGGTACTCCGGTTTCCTCCCACAGTCCAAAGATATGCAGGTTAGGCTAATTGGCGTTCCTACATTGCCCGTAGTGTGTGATTGGGTGTGTGTGTATGTGTGTGTGTGTGCCCTGCGATGGATTGGCACCCTGTCCAGGGTGTACCCCGCCTAGTGCCCGAAGTCTCCTGGGATAGGCTCCAGGTCCCCCGCGACCCTGAACACAGGATTAAGCGGTATAGAAGATGAATGAATGAATGAATGAGTACAGTATATCTAAAATATTTGTATATGTTTTAATAAATATACTTCATTAAATATTTAAATGATTCGGGTAACACCATATACACAAGGAACAGAATTTGTAAAAATTATTTTTTAAATAATTCTGCTGCAGACGAGACGTTCATTTAGAGACACCAGCCTCAGAAATCACCAATTAATAACCAGCACCTCAGATTAGAGCCGTTGTGAAGCTTTACAGAGCAGAAGTAGCAGATAAACATCTCAATATCAACTGTTCAAAGGAGATTATTGTGGATTTTGGATAATAAACGCCTTCAGTGTTGTTTTACAGCGAAGAAAGAAATATGAGGAACGACCATGGAGTTAGAATAAGGGGTGTACAAATTTTTTACTTGTAGTGTACTTTGGTCAAAGGATTAAATCCCTGCCGTGCTTTTATACTGTGATAAGAGCCATAGTACAATTAAAAGGTCTAGTCAAGCCATAACCACCAGCTCAGCTTAACTGTGCCTGTAAACACACTGACTGATCCACTTCGGTCTTCTGTGGCTTCATTAGAACAGATTGTGCTGCATATTTTCTTTTCAAGTTATTTACACTTTCATCTTTTCATACCTTTAGAGAATGCATAGAAAAATGATCAATTATTTATGTACTAAGGATTTCATATATAAAGCTAAGCGACAGTCAGTGACGTCATTACTGCAGTTATTTATATAAAAGTCAATAACAGACAAGTCAATAATGGATAAGTGTCAGCAAATGGACTTATTGTACTCAACTATTGAAAACATCTTCTAGCTTCCCCGCTGAGAGACGGGTGAAAAGACCTGCAGCTTCTACAAGAGGACCTGAAAGGTTCAAGTCTTTTGAATTCTTTTTTTTCCCTGCCGTCCTTCAGGCTTGACTTTAATGGTCCATTTTGTCAATGGAGCCAACCTTGGGTCAGCCACAGGACCGGACCCATCGCTGGGCCAAAGCATTAGGCTTCCTTTGAGCCTCCGACACTTAAAACCATTTATACCAACTTATCTGGAACACAAGGTTACTCAAGTGTTTATCAGAACGCTGTCAGTTTGCCTTTAACATCAGTGAATCATTCTGTTTCTGAGGGATTATTACACAGCTGTGGCTTTTTGCCAGCACTTTCGTGAGTCAGAACAAACCGCATCCCAAAGCACACGTTCTTCCAACTGCAGAAAGAGCTGTAACACCAAAGTGATAAATAATGCCTAAAGTTTAACATTAATGTGATCTGTAATATTTAAATATTGCCAGCTGTGCACCTTTCTAATTTCCTCTAGTCAGTTTCCAACCAGCATTATGTACAGTACACATCTGTGTCACATTTGTGTCTTGTATATTTATTGTGCATATATTTTTTGCACTCTTCTCACGATGTCCTGTATTTGAGTGATTTTAAATTATTATTATTATTTTTTTCTTTTTTTCTTTTCCATACTTTATTTATAAGTTTTTCTAGCATTACAGAGTTATCAAAGACATGTCGAAAATACAGTTTACATAACCCTTCACCCTGACTATACATAGGAAAGGTAGTTAGAATGTAAATAAGGGATTATCAAAATAAAATGCAATCAATAACCTCTTAATAATAAAGAACAGTTATTGTGACCCCCACCCTCCCCAGCCTCCTCCCTCCTCCCAATAACAAGGAAAAAAAAATGTATTTAAAGAAAAAAAAAAAAAAAAATTTGTACACTTGTGCCATAGACATTTTAGAGCATTTAACCCTTGAATCAAACATACATATCAACATAAATATAAGTCCTCCACCCGGGGGGACAACATAGACATTATTTTCAACTGAGCAGGGGAGTATGTGTTTCCATGTACTCAAGAAAAGAGCCCCAAATCTTACAGTAGCTCTTGGAAGATCCCCTAAGTGCATGCCTAATGTTTTCCAGTTTGATGAAGTGAAAGATTTCTTTAATCCACCTTGAATGGGTAGGTGAGTCAACTGATTTCCATTGCATTAGAATCAAACGCCTAGCCAGTAGGGATACAAAGGCCACAAATTCTGCCTTGTAGCCTAGAAGATGAACTGATAAGGGAAGCACACCGAAGAGTGCTGTTATAGCTACAGGTTTGATTGCTGTCCCAACTACCTGAGATATTGTTTCAAATATTTGGACCCAATACCCATGTAAACTTGGGCAGGACCAGAACATATGTGTCAGGGTCGCTGGACCCTGATGACAACGGTCGCAGATAGGATCAACATCAGAGTAAATTTTGGAGAGCCTGACTTTAGTCCAGTGAACACGATGGAGTATTTTGCATTGGATCCATCCATGATTGGCACATAGAGATGAAGTATGCAACCTATTCAAGATATTGTCCCATAGTTCATCTGGAATCTCTTCCGATAAGTCTTCCTCCCACTGTGTTTTTAAAGATGTTAGTGAACTACTATGCAGGAGACATATTTTATCATAAATATAGGAGATCATCCCTTTCCCACTAGACCTTGGTTCAAGGAATGAGTCCAAGGGAGTTGGAACTGGCAGATTAGGAAACTGAGGATGCATATCCCGAATGAAACTGCGAACCTGTAAATACCGGAAAAAATTATTTTGGGGCAATAAAAACTTATCTGAAAGCTGCTGAAAAGATGCAAAAACATCATCTATATATAAATCTCTAAACACAGACAAGCCGTAGGTTGCCCAATTGGAAAAAGTCCTATCCATCATGGATGGTGGGAAAACAAAGTTTGAAGCTATGGGGGCTGACATAGGGAAAGCTTGTAATCCTTTATGCCGTCTAAACTGTCTCCAGATTCGCAATGAAGTTTTTACAATTACATATTTAGTAAAGAGAGCGTGTGAACTATTAATTGGGGAATGTAACAGGGCTGCTAGTGTAGTGGGCAGACAAGAGGTTATTTCCATAGCAAGCCACATAGGTAAACACTGAGGCTGGCTTAGCCAGTACTGAAAGACTCTAAAGTTAGCCGCCCAATAGTAGTACTGAAAGTTGAGCAAGGCCATACCTCCAAGAGACTTAGGACGCTGAAGAAGTACTTTACAGATTCTAGCAGTCTTTTTATTCCATATAAACTCTGTAATTAGACCGTCAAGTCTTCGGAAAAAGGACTGAGGGAGAAAAACAGGGATGCACTGAAACAGATATGAGAATTTTGGGAGGGTATTCATTTTCACAGTATTAATTCTGCCTGCCAAGGACAGAGGGAGCACTGACCACCTCTCAAAGTCTTTCTGAACTTGGGACATCAAATTATCAAAGTTAAATTTTGAAAGATCTTGAAATCTATTGGTTATCCAAACCCCAAGGTATTTAAATTTACTCTGTGCCATTTTGAATGGCAAAGTATATAAGGGATATTCTTTGGCGGCTGAATTTAGTGGGAAAATTTCACTTTTGGATAAATTTAGTTTATAGCCTGAAATAGAACCAAAAGATTGCAGAATATTAATAGGTGCCGGAACTGACACAGTAAAATCTGAAATATAAAGAAGAAGATCGGATTTTAAATTATTTTGACAGAAATTTGGTTGTGGAACACTGGATCTCCTAGGATTTCTCTGAGACACAATCATGCAAAAACCACATGCAAAAACCACACACACACACACACACACACACACACACACACACACACACACACACACACCACATACAGTACAGTACAGTACATGCACACAGTGGGCAGTACGAGGTGGTATCAAAAAGTTTCGAGACTAGTTTTGTAACATCTGGAGCTGAGCGACTGGTGCTGTTCTGACCTCGAGCCTTTAACATGTTTGTTATTTCATCGCAGACAGCAAATTAACACAAAGAGAGGAAGTGAAATTCTGCACGAAACTGCCACAGAGACGCTTAACACGATTTGACATGAACATGAACTATTATCTTTCAACACATAACTTTAAATTAATCTCCGCTGCAATCTTCTCTATAACTTACGCCAGCAGTGCTGAAGTTCATGGTGCAGTTGAAGGTTTTCTTGCTAAATCGCATCAGTGTCGCTGATACAAGCAAATCATGTTTAATTTTTCATGGATAAATTATTCAAATATACTGAATATCTAAATTGTTTAGATTTTGCATTTTTTAATTTCAAATAGTGTAATACCTAAATAATATTATTATAATAAATAAATAAATAAATAAATAAATACAAAATATTCCAGATTGCATCCAAAAAAAAAAAAAAACAGCTCACCAAAGATCATGTACAGTTTAATCAGAAGATATGAATTATGTTTTTTTTTTAAGGATCTGTTTTGTTAGTGAGGAAATCACTTCAGAGAACATTTACACTTTAAATAACAAATGTCTTAGCTATTAGCAATACATTAAATCTAGTCAATTTCAGCTAAATGTATATTTAGTAGATATTTCATTAGATATATTACAATCTTGATATAAAAAAATAATATGTCTGAAATTGGCATAATGTATTATTCTTATTCTTATTATTATTATAAGGGGCAATGGTGGCACAGCGGGTTGAGGTTCTGGGTTGCTTAACAGAGGGTCAGGGTTCGAGGCCCTTAATCCAAAATTACTCTGCTTTTGCTGGTCCTAAAGCCCGGATGAGAAAGTAGGAGTGAAGCAAACGTCAAAACCACCGCTGTTATAGAAACGATGAAACCCATCAACCAACAGTAGTTATAATAATAATAATAATAATAATAATAAAAATTCAGGTATAAAATATGTAAAGATGAAAGATGGCAATTTATCTTTTTAAACACGATAATATTTTGGAACAAACAAAATGCAGGATGCAATGAATAATAAAAAAAACGTAGCTATTTATAGATCTGGCACAAAAGCATTATACACATGTAACACAATTTACATTAATGTTATTCATTTATTTGTTTGCTCGATTGTTTGTTTAATGTACAGATGATTATTATAGGGGACAAATAGTCTCAGCGGCTGCAGATCTTTACATTATCCTAAAAGGTTTGATATCAGCTGGAGCATTAATGTAAAGATCTGCAGCTGCTGAGACTATTTGTCCCCTATAATAATCATCTGTACATCGTCTTTTTGGTGCCTTTTTCCTCTTCGCCGACCTTTCCGTCCTTCAGTAAAACAAAGTTCATTACAACATGTACAACATGGACACGAGACAGTTGTGTGCCGAACAGTGTGTGTGTGTGTGTGTTCTGATTAACTATGAATCTCACTACCAGACAAATTCTTTGATGATCACATCGATACAGCTCGTACAGCAGGTCCGTACAAACCGATCAGTCGCTGCTCCTCCTGATAAATTAATTTTTTAGTTCTGTAAGAGTTTATGCTTCTTCTTGTTCCTGATCTCCTTATTAACCTCCTGAGAGTGCATCGTGAAATCCTCCTGAACAAACAGGGATGATCAAGGTCTCTGCAAGGGCTTTATTATTTCTGTATTGTTGTCCCTGAGAACTTTATGAAGCTCTTTCGCCTTTAAAACAATGGCACAAGGTTCATTATAAATGTGAATGTTTCTCGAGGATTTATATCAAGAACTTGAATTGTTTTTAGACAAAGGTTCGACTTTAGTAACTGGTTCAGTACATGTTCAACATTCCCGCAATGTGGTGCTTATTAATATTTTGATTAGGATTGTGGCCCTGTAGTCTAAGTGACTTTACTCTTCAGTCATCAAACTGAGATTCTCTCTCTTGCATCAGTCGAAAAGTGATAAAGAGGCCTTACAGTCCTCCAGTACACAGAATAAAACATTAAACCAGAAGGTACTTCAGACGAATGGCCTTCTTTATCCTTACGTGTCCTGAATGTTAAATATTCTCCCTTTTTTTTTAAAAAGCAAAGGAGAAAATAATCACATCCACACTGTTCTATAAACCTATTTAAATAGCTTTTGTTGCACTATAACATACTGTTTAAAAATTATTACTCATCATAATCTATACGGCTTTATCCTGTGTACAGGGTCGCAGGGGGTCTGGAGCCCATTCCAGGAGACATGGGGCACGAGGCGGGGTACACCCTGGACAAGGTGCCAGGGCACACACACACACACACACACACACACACACACACACACACACACACACACACACACACACTTGCTCACTCACATTTATTCTTATTCGCTACAGGCAATTTGGAAATGTAAGTTAGTCTTACAGTATCTGCATGTCTTTGGACTGTGGGAGGAAACCAGAGAACCCAGAGGAAACCCACCAAGCACGGGCAGAGCATGCAAACTCCATGCACACAGAGACGGGAGTCGAACCAGACCTGGAATCGAAGCCGAACCCTGGAGGTGCAAGGCGAAAGTGCTGCCGATTTAACAATTATATTAGATTTATTGATCAGAATTAGATTTTTGATTACATTTACCTTTTTTACCTAAAAAATTTGGGCAGGAAAAAAAAAACCCTGAAGAAACTATGATTAAGTATAAACATTATCCAGAAGAGGTCGCTGTAGCACAGCTTTGTTACATCAGTGGATTTACGCACGCTCTCTCTCCTACTTGTTCTCCATAATGCTCAACCTGTACAGGGGCGCAGGAACCTTTCCCAAGGTGGGGTACGACCTGCACGGGGAGCCAAACCATTGTGGGGCACAAAAGCATGGGCACCCTCACCCACCGGGGTATTTGGAAACGCCAGTGAGGCTAATATGCATGTCTTTGGACTGTACAGTAAGTGGTAACCCACCAAGAACACACACACACACACACACACACACACACTCCCGAACCTGCAGGTGCGTGACCTCAGGTCTACACCACTAGGTTGATTAAAATTGAGTGAGTTGTGTTTTATGTACAGTACAGATCTGCCTAGGACTATTTCCTAGTTTTATATGTATGCATGTTGCTTATTCATTAAATACAAAATAGCTACATACCTTAACCTCATAATTCATTTCCAGATGTGAATCATCCAGAGCAAAGGACAGGTCTAATAAACATAATAAACATTGTCCCCAAGCTGAAATCACTTTAGACATCAAAACCCATTAGACATGAATTCAGCCAATAGCACAATGTCACATGGATACATTTATTTTATGAGATAAGTATATAAAATAATGAAGTAATGGACAAAAATATAGTTAAGTTAGAAAATATCATTTATATATACAGTATATATATATATATATATATATATATATATATATATATATATATATATATATTTGGCAGGTAGCAAATAACCTTGACTAAGAAACAAGCACAGTGTGTCATACCAATATAAACTACTGTAATATACAAGGGCATTTTAAACAAACAAACAAACAAACAAACAAACAAACAAACAAACAAACAAACAAACATTTTCTATACTCTATATGAAATACTGTTAATGTTGCCTATATAAGAGTATATAAAATATATGTTTTTAAGATATTATCAGACATTTCTCACTTATTGCCAACGTTACCTTCCGCAACAGCAGATGGCCCTGTGGGTCCATTTACAAAACACATTTCACAAAAAAAAAAAGTTAAATTAAATGAAATGAATTATTTGAATATTAGTAGCTGGTGTACAAGTAATTATATATTGAATAAACATTATTATTATTATTATTATTATTATTATTATTATTATTATTATGGAAATACAAGACAATATTTAAGACATATTTATTCAAATTAAACTTATAATATACCTAATTAAATATATATAATAACTATATGTATTAGTAGAAATCGACTAGATTTAAGGTATTGTTACTAGCTACATTATTTTTACAACGTATTAAGTTCTCTCAAGTTTATTTCTTTATAGACACTTAAAAAGAGTACTAAACAAACCTAGACTAGACTAGACTAGACTAGACTAAACAAACCAAAGCGAGAACCTTCTGATTAAACTGTGTACTGTATGTGTAATGGCCTATTAAATACTTCTTTCTTTCTTTCTTTCTTTAGATCAAAGCTGGATTTAAAAAAATCAACAATCATTGTAATTTACATTTAGGTTCTAGCAAGGATTTCTTTTTTAGCACAACCTTTTCAAATATTAACTTATAACATGTTAAATGTTGACGTGGACGTGTAACAGCAGGAGAATATCCGCTCCTGTCGGCCCTGAACAATGAATCTGAGGCTACAGTATTTTTTCTCTAATGCTTTTCAGTCCACACTTTATTCAATGCTTTGTACTGCTGTGTTGTGATTGGCTGTTCAGATAACTGCATGAATAATCAGAGGTTCAGATGTTCCTATTGTTGACTATTGTGTATATGAACCTGTGATGCACGAGTGAAAAAAAAATGATGATAAATGTCAGGTTAAAATAAAATGTCAGGTTATTATGACTTTTTAAGGGTTATTTTAAACAACATAAAACATGAAACACATTTACAAAGATCTGAAACTATTTGTTTCTGTATAAGAGCATCAGCCTAAATATAAATGTAAATATAAATGTAAATATAAATGTAAATATACAGTTCATTCATTCATTTCACTAACTCTATACTCTGGACTGTCTGGTTTCCTCTCGACTCCCACAAACTTGAGAACTTTGATTCATCGGTGTGACTCACGGTGTATTTGTGTGTGTGTGTGTGTGTGTGTGTGTGTGTGTGTGTGTATGGAGCCATGCAGGGGAATTTCAATGACTCCAGCATTCCTGAGATACTGCGCGACTTCAGAGAAACAGATTATTATATCATAGAAATGAATATTTATCTCTTAAAAAACTTATTTTAAACACCAATCCCAAACTGAAATACTAAATACAAATAAACATTTTGAATTAAGACAATATTTAATTATAATAAGGCGATCCAGGGTCCCCGGTTCGATCATGAGTTTGCTTTATTGTCTGTGTTGAGATTTTCCCCAGACTCACAGATTTTACCTTTAGGTTTAATTATTTGTTTGTTTGTTTGTTTGTTTTGTATTTTGGTTGGTCCACATGCCATCCAGCACATTGGGCGACGAGTTACTTTAATGTCCGATCATTCACACACTTTCAGCTACTGTATGTGGAAACGCCAGTGGGAGCCGAACCTGCAGGACTTTGGACTGTTGGAGGAAACCGGAGTATCCGGAGGAAACCCACCAAGCACAGGTTAGGGCTAAATCACCATGTGCCCATATCTTTATCTTATAATAAAACATAATTAATAGCCATCACAATAAATAATATAAATGTCTGAAATATTAATGCTAACACTATTAATACTATTATTAATACTACAGTACCACTACTACTAATAAAATGTAATAGCTCAGACTCAAGTATTTCTCTCTATTCCTATATTATCTTTTATTTCACAAATGTCACCGGTTCCCCATCTAAGAGCACAAAGAGCACCGCATTTATATTTTCATTTAAATCCACATTAAGTGCCTTTTTTTTTTTCTAAGCCTTTGTTTAGATTTTCGTCTTGTCTCCACCCCGTCATTGGTCTGTTCCCCAATAAATGCACCTGTTCTCGGTTCAGCCCTTGATTTATTTGTCGTTATCTCCCCTCCTGTTCCTTTGTCTTACAACAAAACCTTGTCGATTGTAGCTGCACAGTCTTGTTTCTCTTGTTCCATGTTCCATATCGAGGCCCACGCCTGTGTTCTTATTTATGAATATGGATTGCCCTTAGTTTCTGCTCTCTTCCTGTGTCACCATGAAGTCTTCAGCGAGTTTACTGATGGTTTATTATGGATGTCCTGACTGACACGCGGGCCTGCACTTAAAAAAAAAAAAAAAAAAAAGTTGCAGGGAGTCAGTGAGCAGATGCGATTTTCTAGCCATTAGTTTATTGCTCATCAAAATCAGATGGATGTCGGATTGAAATTCACTGTAGATAGCGTACGGTAAAGATACTGTATGGACTGCATTCGTTTTCTATATTTTATTATGTAACAAATTTTTACATATCGCCTGCACGTAAATATCTTCTGCTAATGTGAACGTCTAGCACAATCTAAGGCTGGAAAGGATCTTATAAAGTGACTTTGTTATAAATAGACAAAACTCACACTCACTGGCCGACTGGTGCACCTGCTCTGTTCAACTGCACTTTAACACAAGTATCTAATCAGATGAAGTTCAAACCAAGCATCAGAAAAGAGAAGAAAGGTGATTTAAGTGACTTTGAATGTGGCTTGCTTGTTGGTGCCAGATGGGCCGGTCTGAGTATTTCTGAAACTGCTAATCTACTGGGATTTTCATGCGCAACCATCTCTAGTGTGAAAAAGAGAAAATACCCAGTGAGGGCAGTTCTCTGGGTGAAAATGCCTTGTTGATGCCAGAGGTCAGAGCAGAATGGCCAGATCAGTTTAGGCTGATAGAAAGGCAAAAGTAACTCAAATAACAACCTTGAAGCAGAAGACCACACCGGGTGCCGCTCCTGTCAACTAAGAACAGAGACCCGAGGCTACAATGTGGCTACATGGACTCACCAAAACTGGACAAAAGAAGGTTGGGAAAACGTTGTCTGGTCTGATGAGCCTCGATTTCTGCAGTGACATTCAGACGGTAGGAACAGAATTTTGCGTAAACAACATGAAAACATGGGTTCACTCTGCCAAGTTGTGTCACAAAACTAAAATGTCTTAAAAAAATGTGTCTTAAACTAATTTCTTGAACATGACTGTGAGGATGACATACAGCCTCCAGAGGCACTAGATCTCAATCCACCTTTGCACTGTAAAAAATCCAATTTGCAAATAGTTAACTCAATTTAAAATTCCAAGTTAGGTGGACATATTTTTGAGCACAGTGTTGAATTTACTTATAAAATCTATTTAACTGGATTTTACTACTATTTTGTCCAACAAATATAAACAATCAAGTTGAGGAAACTTAATATTTTGATTTCTTTATTCAATGGTTTCACATTCCACACTGTAAAAAATAAAATGTTGCCTTAACTTAAAAAGTTAAGACAACCGGCTGCAAAGCAATTTTGAGTTCACTCAACTTCAGTGGTTGAAATTGTGCCAAATCATTTAAAAAGTTATTCAAAACTGGAGGCGGCGTGGTGGTGTAGTGGTTAGCACTGTCGCCTTGCACCTCCAGGGTCTGGGTTCGATTCCCGTCTCTGTGTGCATGGAGTTTGCATGGTGGGTTTCCTCCGGGTACTCCGGTTTCCTCCCAAAGATATGCAGGTTAGGCTAATTGGCGTTCCTAAATTGCCCATAGTATGTGTGTGTGCCCTGTGATGGATTGGCACCCTGTCCTAGTGCCCGAAGTCTCCTGGGATAGGCTCCAGGTCCCCCGTGACCCTGAACACAGGATTAAGCGGTATAGAGAATGAATGAATAATTGAAACTGCTGTTTTAAGTTAGTTATACCTTCCTAAAAAAGTACATCTAACTAGAACATCACATACTAACTAACCAGGGGTAGCTCAGTGATTAAGGCGTAGGACTACGGTTCAGAAGATCCCAAGTTCAAACCCCACAACCACCAAGCTGCCACTGTTGGTCCCTTGAGCAAGGCCCTTAACCCTCAGATGTATAATGAGATAAAAATGTAAGTCACTCTAGATAAGAGCATCTGCCAACTGAAACTACTAATTTCTATAAAAAAAATCTCAACCCCTTTTTCGGCTTAAAACAAACTCATAACTTAAATCAGCAGTTTCAATTAACTTTTTTAAATGATTTGGCACAATTTCAACCACTGAAGTTGAGTGAACTCAAAATTGCTTTGCAGCCGGTTGTCTTAACTTTTTAAGTTAAGTCAACTTTTAATTTTTTACAGTGTTTGCCCAAGAAATGCCAAAGAGTCATAAATATCACTTAAACACATGGTGAAATTGCATCATAAAAAATGGACATTAGAAATCAGAGCTTTGTTTAATAGTAACAGTAAAAGCTTTTCCATACAGACACCCAAAGTGATGAGAACTCACAGGATTCAGACTAAACAGCTGTGTGGAAAACCACTTGTTAGTGAGACTAAATGCATAACGACCTTACTTTAGAGCGATGGAAAAAGGTCATGTGACCTGATGAGTCCAGACTGACCCTATTCCAGAGTGATGGGCGTGTCAGGGTAAGAAGTGAAGAACATGAAGCGATGCTCCATCATGTATAGTGTCCACTGTACACGTCCTCTGGAGACAGTGTTATGATCTGGGTTTGATCAGTTACTCAGGTCGAGACTCAGCAACGTTATGGGGCAGTAAAATGAAGTCAGCTGACGACCTGAATGTACTGAATCACCAGGTTATCACATCTATGGAGGGTTTCTTCTTCCCTGATGGTATGGACAGGTGGATTACAGGATAAGATTCATCAGGTTTAAATTGTGAAATAATGGTTCTATGAGTACGAGGAGACTTTGGGATGTGGTGGAAAAGACTATAATGTGGTTCGACTGTCTTGGCATCGATACAAGATTTTGGCCAAAACTTTGTGCTGTTTTGAATAGAACTAAATATTGCGATGTTTCATAAGGTTTAGAAGGTAAAGGTAGACCATTTAAAAATGTGTGTTTTTTTTTTTTTTTTTTTTTTTGGCCAGCCTGTGTATCGAATGCAGATGCTATACGAGTGCTCTTTGTAGGATGAAAATGATGTAAATCGCATGTTACGTTCACAGTCACCAGATCTCAACTAATATAACAACTAAGAGAAGTTTTGTGTCTATGTTTTAGCCAGTGCTTGTTAGTGCAATCATTAAATAAGCAGTTAAAAGTAATTTTTAAAAGAATGTTGTTCAGCCCCTTCAGTACGATCCCCGAGATTTGTTAAAAACTATGCCGAGACTAACTGAAACTGGCAGCTTTGGCAGCCAAATAGATTAATACACATTTAGGTGTTTTTTTTCTCCTTATAGTATCATAAACTATAACCATAAACATACAGTACATCAGCAAACAGTAAGATCAACAGATAGATAGATAGATAGATAGATAGATAGACAGAAAGACAGACAGACAGACAGATAGACATACAGACAGACAGTTCACTCTGCTTATCCTGCAATGAGAGTCTGCAAAAGTCTATAAACAAATCCACCTTTGGGTCTGGAATGATGTAAGTGGCAGGGGGTGGAAGCTGAAGTTGCTTTTTACCCCAGGAGTGTGCAACCCCCAGCTGGCACTACGGTTTGCCTGGACACCTCCCCTGCTGGCTGCCCCACATTCCGCCACACGCCAAATGATTCTCTCAACAGGAACACAGCCTGAGTGCTGTGTTTCAGCACCACTATTCATGATCTACAAAAACAAATGGCAATAATGGGCTTGACAGTGTTGCTGGTGATATTTGAAGGTCAATTATTAAACCTGAAGTTCTGCATGATTTGTGTTAAAACACTGAGTTCTGCCCGTGTCTCATTTATGCTCTTTGTGTTTTTAATTAATTAATTATTTATTTATTTATGCTCTTTGCACTTTGTAAAAGGCACTCATTGACCCGGGTTTAGTATTTTAATTTTGCAGCAAAATTTAATTTTAAAATAACTACCTTCAGTTAAAACTGATATTAATGACATTTAAAAATGTTAATACACCTCATACTGTAGATACCCCATGCATCAGACAACATCTAAACCTACAACATGCTTATAATATGCTTATATACTGTACTTATGCTTAATGTATTCACAAAATATTGATACTATTACATCAAAAACAAATATTTTTATATTATTATTATTATTATTACACATTATTTAAACATTTAAATAGGTAATTATTAGCAGTTTGTTTCCTGCAAAAAAAATTAATCATTCATTTTTTAAAACGTTCCCAAATTTTCTGTCAAATATTTAAAGCTTGGAACATGTTAAATGCTGAATAATATTGTATTTGCTAACAATCCCATAATAAATATTAATTATTTTAATAATAATTAAGAGGTTAAAATGTGCATCTGCAGTTTTACATTTTATAAAACTTTTTATCCTTTTCAGAGGTTTGTTTAATAAAAATATAATCATAGTATCATTAGTTAAATACTATATGCTTAACATTAAAATATTTGCAAAATATAACTAAGAGTTGATGGATTATTGCCAAATGAAGGATGAGAAACACCTGATCTTAAAATAAAGACGAGCTGAAGGCTGATATTAAAGCAACCTGGTTTTCAGTAACTCCTCAGCAGTCTCGTGGGCTGATTGTCTCAATGCGGCACTGATGCACCAAAAGTTAAGTGCATAAATTACACTAATCGATCAGAATTTCTGTATAGTAAGTCCTTTTAAATATTAAATTAACTCTAACTATTTCATGTTACATGTAATAAATCTACAGTAGAATTTATAAGCATTTCACTTCTTAAATAAAATTACCAAAACTTTATCATGATATTCTAATCATTTGCTGTAGTTTTGTATTTTGATGTGAGTTTTAACTTTACAAAAGCACAGTTTTCTTATTCAAAGTACTTTTATAAAATAATCACCAAATGCTAAATGAAAATCCCCCCCCCCCCCCACCGTCACTAGGTGCTGGCTCGATCAGTGTGTGTATTTTGTGCTCAGTAAACTATCAAGGTGGCAAATGCAACTAAGCTGATACACTTCACTAAGCACTTGTTCATATGTGATGCCAAGCATCAAGCATTATCAAACAGGCAATCATTTCTGGTGTGTGGGGGGTGGGTTGGTGTGGGGTGTGGGGTAGTGGGGTAGTGGGGTAGTGGTGGTTTGGGAGGACAGAAAAGGGAAATGTGTTATAATTGCTGTCGGTGAAGCATAGTCTCCATACAAAATGCATTAGTTTGCCTTGACACAATAATTACCTGTTTTTGCAGATGTTTTGTGGCATTGTTGTGCAAACAGTTTAGCGGGGAGTAATTATGGGAAAGCGAGCTGAAAATAAAATAAGTGGGAGGTTTCTTGCAGATTCACCTTCATTCATGCAGAGAAAAGCTATGCGATGCAGCTGGAGAAAATGGAGCCGAGGCAAAAAGGATCATCGTAACAAAGTTATTATCGAGGGTGTCTGACCACCCTCATGTTTTTAAACACAGAATTTTATATTCCTCTGTGGTTCCTGTCGCTTGTATAGGGGGAAGCGTGAGGTTTTTCACTGAAGCAGCACAAAGTCACAAAATCAGCAAGATGAAGAAATTATACATTATACATTTCAGAAAGTGATAATGGACTGTTTGTTTGTTTGTTGTTTTTATGCTTATTTGTGCAAATCATAGGTGCTTCATGCACACTGGCAGTTTTTTTTTTTTTTTTTTTCCTAACTGAAAATATAACTGAATGCCAGTAAAACAACTGGCCTCATTTTTTGAAGAACTAGATTCAATGACATTAAAGATGCTGAGCTACCAACATGTTCTCCAAGAAAATAGTAGCCGCATCCACAGATACATATATATATATATATATATATATATATATATATTTATACTCAACAAACCATTCAGTGAGCCACTGTGTGCTGAGGAAAGCCCCATTATATCAGAATAAGTGTTTCATCATTGGAATTATCAGTGATAATCACTTTGTCTTAACCAGGCTTATATGTATTTCTGCATGAAAATGCACGGAGATTAGCCACGGCCGAACTGCAACAGCGCTCCTGCGCTATGATGTGATGTTTGACGTGAACTTTAATTGAAGCTCTACATGTGCATGACTGTGTGCCACTGCTGCATGACGAGCAGATTATTCGTAATAAATTGGCTGTGAAAGTGACGGCGGAGTGAAATACAGTATGATTTGCAATACAAAACTGGTTTATACAGTAACTGGCATCCTTTACTTGCTTTCAACTGAAATACATCACTAATGGTTGTACTGTATGATCATCATTCGTCACTAACGTATCCGCACGCTCGGTGGTCGGTCAGATGTGAGTATTCCGCATATATGAGAGTAGATACGCTTTATAGCTCCTGTGTGACTCACAATTAAAATCAAACGACTTGCGTTCTATCATCTGTCAGGATTAATGAAAGGCGGCGTTACACTGTGATGTGATGTTGCATTGGTTTCGTTCACTTGCTGAATCAGAACCTGAATAATAACTACATCAACCTTGAGAGTTTAATTTACTGTACTTTCATTCGATTTCTATATTTCTGTACGTGTCATTATCTCGATGTCGCACCGAATACGATTGCTGGATTATTGTCACTCCTTTTCCTTTTCAAAAAGCGTTGTTCTCACTCTCTCCAGGCTTTGTGATGTTCATTCAGACGTCATGCTTTTTTTGATGTGGCCTTTCCTCTACCTTTTCACATCCTTCAAGTGCCTCCCATTGATGTTTCATCTTTGATAATGTTTAGCTGGCTCCTGTGAGCCACAGGGCTTAGAGGCAGACAGGGGCGGTACCCCCACTGAGGAGCTGAAGGTCTTCGGGGTCCCGGCAGCGCTGATCGAGGTGAGTCTTGAGTGGCCACTTGGGGTGTTCAGTGGTGGCCACTGTGGGCTCGGGGGCTTTTGAAGTGAAAGATCTTAAGGATATGAAACAAAACTGCGGCTGGATTCATTTGCCTACAGGGGGAAAGAAGGCAGCCTAGTCAGGAGGGTGGTCTTTAGGAGGAGTGGAGGTGCCGGGTTACCGGGGAGCCAGAAAAAAGGAGCCTTTAATCCGAGCATGTCTTGTAGGTCAGGCAAAGTTCGTGGGATGAGCAAAGGGCACGCCAAAGGTTGTGCTGATTTATTCAGTGCCACATAGGGGAAGCATTTTTACCTGTGCGATGAGATCGAGAGAGAGAGAGATGAATATTTGATCAGATTTCTCATGTTTTTATGATCAAAGAGTAACCAGAAAACTTAAAGAAAAGCAAGCATAATAATACAGTAGAGTTATACAGTATAAGTCCCGTGATATAACTCAGGGTGTCCACAAAACTGCCTTAATTCTCCATGCTGCATAGATTCACCTGTAGGTGATGGAGATTTGGCCCCATACTAACATTAAAACATCTCGGCAGATTTGTCGGCTGCACATCCATGATGTGAATCTCCCGTTCCAGCACGTCCCAAAGGTGCTCTACTGGACTGAGACTGTGGAGGCCGTGTGAGTACCGTGACCTCACTGTCATGTTCAAGAAACCAGTTTGAGGTGATTTTAGCTTCGCGACATGGCGCGTCCTCCTGTGGTTTAAATCATGCTCAAGTGGTACTAAGGGGCCCAAGAAAGAGTACTGTATCTCCTCCGCACCATTACACCATCAGCAGCAGCAGCCTGAACCACCGATGGACCGAGTCAGGATGGATCCACGCTTTCATGTTGTTTACGTCCAATTTTGACCATCCAAATGTCGCAGGAGAAATCGAGACACATCAGATTGGCCAGTTGTGGTGAGCCAATGTGACCTGTAGCCTCAGTTTCCTGTTCTTAGCTGTCAGGAGCAGCACCGATGTGGTCTTCTGCTGCTGAACACATCTGCTTCAAGGTTCGATGTATCTTGTGTTCAGAGATGCTCAGAGACCTCAGGTGTAACAAGATGTCATTTGAGTTCCTGTTGCCTTTCTATCAGCTCGAACCAGTCGGGCTGTTCTTCTCTGACCTCTGCCATCAGCAAGGCAGTTTCACCCAGAGATTTTCTTTTTCACAACGTTCTCTGTAAACCGTAGAGATTTAGAGGTGTGTGTGTGTGTGTGAAAATCCCAGTGGATCAGCAATTTGGGAAATACTCAGACCGGCCCGTCTGGCACCAACCACCACACCACGCTCAGAGTCAATTAAATCAGCTTTCTTCCCCGTTCTGATCCTCGGTTTGAACTTTAGCAGTTCGTCTTGACCGTGTCAACAAGCTTAAATGCATTGAGTTGCTGCCATGTGATTGGCTGATTAGAGCAGGAGAACAGGTGTACCTAATGAAGGTGTACCTAATTTACTGTTTCGGAGAATGGCAAAACAACAACAACAACGACAACAACAACGAAAACAATTACAGCAGGAACTCCAACTTTACCCGCCTCATCTTTGTAAAAAAGGACTCGCTAACAGAGAAATTATATATCACTGGCAAGTCTATTTGGTTTTACATAAAGTTGTTTGTTTTCGGGGGAAAGATGGTTAGAGTGAGGGTTTGTAAACAGGCAGAACTTATTTTGTCCCCACCTGCACTATAATTAAAATTATTCTGGTGCCATAACGACGCTGAACAAAGAGCTGAGAAGGGCAAGTACTGAAGGCAGGAGACAAGGATAATTATTCATTATTGTATTGATAATACATGAACATACTTCTTTTGTAATTTATACAAATGGGCTCAGCTGTCATGGCCTGCCCAGTGCCTCCTTCAAACATTCTATCAGGATGGAGAGAAAGAGGGAAAGCTGGAAGTATAAAGGAATCCCTCTGTGTTTGGACCTTCTGTGAGCTTTTTGTTAAAAAGCATGCCTCAGGCGGATGGAGAGAGAGAGAGAGAGAGAGAGAGAGAGAGAGAGACTTAGCGTATCTCTCACTGCCAAACTACTTTCTCTGCTGCCGGGTCCCCATCACCACACTGTCCTGTCTGACCTTTGTGGGCCCCACTGGAAAATGAAAGAGGGACAGAAAGAAAAAGGAAATGAGACCACTGGGAGTGGGCAAGTGGAGATAGCCACCAGCTCCTTTTCTACTGGCCTTGGTGTACTCGACCTCAGCCTTCTGCAGGACTCTTTCATTCACCCAGGGCTTTGATGCATATGTTCTGAAGGTGGCTGCAGAGACTCAAGCACGGTGGCAGATGGTGGACCTTCAGGCTTCTGCTGGTCAGGCTGGTGTTAATTTCCGAAGGTTTTTTTTTGCCAGTGTATCAAATGAAGACTCAGCAGTGCAGAAGACCTTGCCTTGCTCCATGTGAGAGAGAGAGAGAGAGAGAGAAAGTCAGACACCAAAATGCCCTCAGTGCATCAAGCGCCATCTATAGATAAGCTCTATCTAATGTCACTATTTACTAATCGGTCAGTTTGCTGATTAAAAATACATTTTCCAGTGTCCATTTTTTCACTGTCCTTGTCTGAAAACGGGATATGATTTTATCTCGAAAATTGCCCTGATGATTGAGAAAAAGCCTCACATTGTGAAAGTCCCACATACTTTTTTGGGAGACTGGACCCAAAATAAGTTTTTTTTTGATGAGATCTAATTTAAAGCAGGCAAGGTGAAGCATGGTGAGGGAGAAGTGCAGCAGTGAGGGGCGACGGTAGTGGAGGGGCATGGGTGATGAACATTGCCTGTCCTTGAGATTGATCTCCCCCACTTCCCTCAGGACTCTATTTTGCCATTTGTCCTCTAAATCATGGCAGCAAAAAACACCCCAACACACACACACACACACACACACACACACACACACACACACACACACACACACACACATTTAGAATTAGTGCCCGGCTTCAAGATGCTCGCAGGTATAGGCCAGCTGTCACCAGTCTCAGATTGAGTGTGCTGCCCAACACTTTGGCAAAGGGTGACAAGAAACTGGCGCTCGTCTTCTCCCCCATCCTTTCATCCATTTTCTGTCTTAATGTTCTACGGCGATGAACAAAACGGACAGATGGGGAGGCCTCACTGCCCTGATGTTTGAATTCTAATTATATTAGCGCCGGCCCTGTGTGTATCCATGATGAATGTTTACTTAGCTACTGATTTATAATCATTTAGATAACACCTGTTTCAGAGAGGTGAAAAAAGATACAGCGGGTCAGGGGCCGGGTGTGGAGCGCCGCGAAAGTCTCAAATGCTGTAAGCTGTCTGAAAGAGCAAACAGGTGTGCGCTGGAAAAAAAAAAAAGAAAAAAAGAAATAAAAAGGCGGTGGTGCAGTACAAACAGGCCTAAAGAAAAAAAGAATCTTTGAGTGGAGCGAGCTTTGATATCGTGCTTTAATGCCGGTCTAAAACCGTCATTATCGGCGTCTCTCATGTTGAGTTATTGACAGGATTTTTGTCGCCACTGTGAAGGCTCATAGCGAGCAAGTTGGGTGTAGTACTTTCAGCGTAGCTGCAGCTCTCACAGACCCTCTCCCTCCCTCGTTCTCGTTCTCAAGCTCACACACACTCTTTGTGAAAGGTCAGGGCACTGAGTGGGTCCGTTTGAAGCACGCTCTTCCGCACTATGCGGGAGGGATTCGCTCAGCAGGGAAAGAGAGCACTTCAGCTTCTCCAGCCGCTTCTTCACAGCCACAACATGCGTCTTAAACACATCCGCTTCTCCATAATGTGAAGAAATGTACCGCTGAAACGGTCCGAGACATGCCAGTCACTACACCTATCATGTTCAAGGGTTCATTAAAGTGATAACTGTATAACTTTCATTTCGGTTGGCAGGAAAACATCGTTAACATTGAAACATCCTAAACATCTTTTAACACTTTTTTTTTTCTCTGCGTGATCAATTTGCCTGCGGTGCTCAGATCGATTCAATAAAGATCTATATAGTGTTTGTGAAGAGCCTGGCACAGTCTGGCCAAAAGCAGAAGAAAAAAAAGTTTCATTTTTCAAAAGAACTCATCACTTCTTTCTGTCGTGTGATCAGCGGCTGCCGTGAGTGACCTAAATGTGTTCGCTCAGTTTTTGAAGAATGTTGAAGCCAAGAAAATGAATGTTTACACACTGTTACTGTCATTGCAGTCACCCGACAGTAATGGATTGTTGCTTGACGTACATAATATGTTCTGTGCTTAAGTGTTATACTCGTCATGTGAGATACTGTAGTATAAGCACTGTGGTGAAAGTCCTAGTTCATGATCTGACCCTTTCTTCCTACTCTTGCTAGTTATTTCATTTGCACTGGTTTTGCTATATATGAGAAATGCACTTACAGTAATATATATATATATTCTGAAAAGCATAGAAATAAATGTTACAACACTTATAAGATGGATGACTGATTTATGTATAATAAACATAAAACCAACATATTATTCAGAAAAAATGCAAACTAAAATTAGTGCAAACACAAGTGTAGTTTGATTCATGCATTGTGAGAAAACTGTTGCAGGTGGAGTTGTAGCTTTTTGCAAAATTACGCAAAATTCAAACTGATATAATGGAACAAAACAGAACATAATATTTTAGCCTGTGTGGTTTTCATGCACTCATGAGTTTGCAATACTTTGTGCTTTATTAAAAGAGAAAAAAATACATCTCTAACATGTTTTTATGATGAATGTGTTTCATTATGTTTAAAGCATTGGACAGTTCTCACACCATCTTATTTTTTACCATCCCCCCCCCCTTTGATGCAGGACAATAATTTGGACAAAATTAGGACAAAAACCCTTCTGCAACTTTATTTTATTTTTTATTTTACCCAGGCAGTTTATGTAAATGAGGGCAGAATTTCACTATATTTTACTAGTTTTATTAGGTAGTGTATATGCAATATCTACAGTAACTAGTACGTAACTTTGAAGATGGACATGAAAGCAGAAAAAGATGCAGCCTATGTCCTTTTAAAAAGTTGTCAAGAAATGCAAATGCACATTTCTAAACAGACTGACAAATCATTACAATCCGTTACTCTCGTTTTAGTCAATTATTTTACAAACAAAATGATCAAATAATATAGTAGTCGGAAAATTGTATACAAAATCATGTTCAGTGTCCATCTGGGGTGAATAAACATTAAACAGCATTACAACAGGAGATAAGAAAACTGTCTTTATTGTGTGTGTGTGTGTGTGTGTGTGTGTGTGTGTGTCTATACTTTGCTGATTCTTTAGCGGGTATACAGAAGTGTTGCTCAGAAGTTGAGGTTAGGTGGCAGAGGAAACATCTTCTATCATCATGCT
Organism: Channallabes apus; assembly: GCA_030522415.1. Classification (NCBI taxonomy): domain Eukaryota; kingdom Metazoa; phylum Chordata; class Actinopteri; order Siluriformes; family Clariidae; genus Channallabes; species Channallabes apus. Next base: position 1,544,947 of record CM060116.1, on the reverse strand, counting down.
GATGAGTTAGTTTGTGTAGAAATCCTCTAATAAAAACATTGACCCATGTAATTGATTTTAATGGCAGTTCTGTGCCATCGTTCCTGCAATGGCTGGATGCCAGCCAGATGCCATCAGCAACCCCCCCGGGGGATAGGGGAGGAGGGAGACGATCGTGGGGATGATGGGGGGCACAGATGAGCGCCTGCCTCTGAAGTGGAAAGTAACAAGAATAGATTAGCGCGCTTGATAAACATGGTGCACAGTGGGCTCCAAAGGCAGCCAAGGGTACAACTGACCTTTTTGTTCACTGTCAGGGGCAGAGGGGGATGCTGCGGAGAGGGGGCGGCAAGTACAAAAATGACCATCATTCTGAAGAATGGTGAGCCCCGGAAAACAGTTCCCCTCCGCAGGACCACATTGTCTCACACCGCAAAGACTCTGCGCTATGTTCGGTGCAGCAGCGCCGCTAAATTAGTCGCTGCTGCTTTTGTCTCAGCCCTTTTCATTCTCGTTCCCGGTATGGAAAGGATCGTCAGACCTTTTCATGACCCCATGGTGACCGGGATGTTGATATTATACCTCTATTGTAGTCTTAAAGAAGCCGCGTGGTGCGAGCGTGGTGGCATCTTGGATAGGGTGTATGTCAAACTCCCTCGATTTCACGGTCTTGGCAGCTTTTAACTAAAGTGGAAGTGGCACCCGTCTGGAAAGGAGAGCTTGTTTTAAGTGCTTCACACTGTTTGTGTCTTGTCGACTGCCACTGCTTTTTTTATAGCTCCTGGCGGGGTGGAAAAAGACACACTTAAACGCACACTGAGCAAATGAAGGTTAAGGCTAGTGCGAGCTTGACTGTGGGATAGTTTACATCTGCTAAGTACCCAGGGAGTGGCGGCCAGTAATATTGACTTGGAGGCAAAAAAAAAAAAAAAAGGTTAGATTCTATTATTCCTCATTGATTGGTTCTCATGTCAAGCGGCAAAGGTGGAACAAACATTTCCAGTAGTCAATTTTACATGCTGATAGAACAACAGCTTCTAATGACCTCCCACTGGCACCTGGTTTTGCCCACACTTTGGGAAGAATGCCATATAAATGATTCCAAAGGTAGCATGAGAAGGTCATAGTGACAATTCCCCCATAATTAACAGCTCGTTTTGCTCACCAGTGGATGATTCTGTATGACATGACGCGTGAGGGTTTTGCTAAGTCTGGCCGCGCAACTTTAGTGTTTAATTTACCTTGCTTGATGTCTGCCAGATGTACATGAACACAAATAGATTAGCCAGCCTTTAATGCTCATCTTGCAAATGAACACATCTGTGTCACATTTAAAACAAAAGGCTGGACACCACACATAACCTCTCTCTCTCATTCTGTCTCTCTCTGTCTGTCTCTCTCTCCCTCCCTTCCTGTCTCCATCTCTCCTTGAAAAACATCGAGCTTTGTGAATTAAGGTTTCAGTGAACACGTATTCAGAACAATACCCACATGGACCCAGATGAAAACTGTGCTTAATTATATTAATTTACTGCATGGACTAGCGAGAAGGCATCAGGGGAATGGCACATCAAAGTCAGCGCGGTCTGACAGAAGGGGCACTGCTGCGAGGGGCCTTCGTCTCTCTCTCTCTCTCTCTTTCTCTCTCCTTATTCTGCTCTGTTACTCCTCTCACTTTGCCTTAGGATCGAACAGATGTTTTAGTGAGAGGGCATCGAGACACAAGGCTTCAGTCCCCTACAGCAGGTGGCACCACAGGTTGTGATCAGTACACACACACACACACACACACACTTTTGTTGCACAGACCTGCCTGAGGTTTTCTGCTTGATTACAGAGACTCGGTGCAGGTCAGCTGTGGAACTCGGCGGCAGGTACTGTATGTGCTTGACGAGATTTCTTGCAGCACTAGTCAGACTAATGACTGAACCCGTGATGCCCGTGAGGCTGGAAAATCAGAGTAGGAGGCACTGAGGCGTCTTTTTGGATGTAAAGACAGCGCAGAGCCGTTTTATACATACTGCATTACACTTACATTTACATTTAGGCATTTGGCAGACGCTCTTATCCAGAGCCACTTACATTTTTATCTCATTACACATCTGAGCAGTTGAGGGTTAAGGGCCTTGCTCAGGGGCCCAACAGTGGCAACTTGGTGGTTGTGGGGTTTGAACCTGGGATCTTCCGAACCGTAGTCCAATGCCTTAACCACTGAGCTAATAACGATAAACGTTCCACTTACTGACAGTTATAAATGAATAAACAGATAAACATACATTTCATATATAATCACTGGCTTAAGATGAAGCTGCATCTTCTTTTCATGGATTTGTAAATACTAGCTCGTTGTCACCTGTGTGTCGTAATAAAACCGTTTCCAAAATCTGGAACGAAACCGCCGCCATAAGGGGATAAAACTGGACCGAAACTTCCTGCAATAAACGAACTAAGTGTTGGACCAGCCCAAGCTGACATTTGGAATGCAATATTCCCTAAATTATTAAACTACTGTGCCGTCATTATCATAGCAGTGCCGGGCCAATTCATTTTCAAAGTGCACCAGATGTGCTTCCACAATTATTCCAGCAAGAACTCAGGTTCAGAAGTGCACTCACACTCCCCAGTCTTGTTGGAACTGCAAATGTCTTCCATTTGAATTCCTGGCTGACCTTATCTCGTTTTGCTTTTACATTCCATTTCACATGCGATGCTTTGCAACTGTTCGGGGCGAAGTTGGCACATAAACAACGTGCAGGCATTTTGTAACGCTCGCTCTTGGAATTAAAATGTAAAACCTCTTCGTAAAAAAAAAGGTTCGGTGGTGTGAGATGTTCAAATCCGTGTTATTTTTCTGTAGTTCCAGTAAACCAGTAAAATGAATATACAGTCCATTTTATATACGTAAGATTTTGCTTATAGAGCCAGATGCATATTTATTTAACAGAAATTCATGCATACTGCAAGTCACATATCATGCAGTTTCCTAGTATTAAGTTTGTTAATGAAATGTCAGGAGGGACATTGAAAGTCTTAACAAGTGGAACATCAGTGGCTGGAGCTTTTTAACAGAATGTTGGTTGTAGCAAATACTGAATGTATACAGTCTGAACCACTAAGTCATCATGATACACAAAATCTGAGTCCGTGTGGTCCACAGTCCAGGTCTAATGCCGTCGTCACATGGAAACCCCATAAGTGATGCAACTAAAACAAATTGGGCTGGTAACATTTTTTTCTGAGAAAGAACCCAAGCAGTTTAATCACTTAGGCCCACACAAGCAAATAAACACATGAAAGTAACTTTTTAATATATTAGGTACACCTGTTACTCCAAAAAAAAAAAAAAAAGGAAATAATTAATAAATTTTTCTCATTGAAGAAAGCATACAGTACATGATGCCCTTATTAATGTGTTCCAGTGAAGCCAAGTGTCTGTACAGCAGCAGCAGGTCGACATGTCGGCGAGTGTGTAAGAAACAATAAACAATACAATAAACTGTATTTAAACAACCTGAAAAATATATAAAATATATATAAGAAATAATAAGTATAGTATGTTTTCTATAGTAAGTAGAGTAATATTAAGTAAGAGCAAAAAACTAAATGAATAAATTTAAATTAATTTCATTTAAATGGATGTGGACTTGCGCAATTTTTAATCTAAATCCAACTTCAATTTAATCTGATCTAAAGTACTGTGCAAAAGTCTTGACCCCCCTCATTACTTCATATGTTACTTCGAAAGCTCCAGACCTTCTTGTATGTTTAATGTAGAGCTGAGGGATAGTTCTCCAGGCTAACTGAAATACTTCTTTTTTTTTTTTTAATCTCTCTTCACCAGTCCAGTCTCTGAACCTGAGCAGATTGTGGAATGTGTTTTGTTTGTTAAACCACACAGTGACCTATGAATCATTCAAGCATAAAACACATGTAACTTAAGTCCTGACCCAGTGAGAAACAGGTGCAGATGATGACAGATGATCAGGCGGTGATGCTGCTGATGCTGAATGCTGAGTGGTTGGAACAGACGAGAGGGGAAATGAGGTCGCTGCTCAGGCTGGTACAGGAACAACACGTTTTTAAATTGGATATTTAGCCACTTTGCTAAAATTTTTCTTGCAGTAAAACATTTGTTTAATGTTTCTTTTATTTAGGTTTTTCAACTACATTATTTAATGTATTTTAATATGAAGAAATCAGAGGCTCTAGACTTTTGTACAGTACAGGATACAAGTTCTAAGATGAATAAAGACGTCAGTAACACAATTTCTTGGAGTGTGAGTGTTTGATGATGTGTAGTGTGTGTATTCCCACCTTGTACTAAAAGTGAATAATATAAAGAATCTTGGACAAAAGTACAAAAGATGTCAGCTCTACCAAATGTAACCCCCCCCCCCCCCCAATTAAATTTCAGCTGGCTCTTTCTAATGTCTAATCTTCCTCTGAACTGGACAGCTTGCTCACCTTTTTTTGGCTCACGTTTAGAAAATCTGCATAAATGTGTGTGAGTTTTGTGTGTATTGTGTGTAAATGATGGTCAACTGCAGTGTGTTACTTAAAGACACATCATTCATCAATGCAGCTCTAACTGATTCATCACTGGTGCTTAAATAACCACTTGTTTTCAAGTTGTACAACCTTTTTAATTAATCAGACAAAAATTTTTTTTTATAGACTCATTCATACTGGACATACTTCAATGTACTGATTAGACCATAAATACCCGGCTTTCCGTTCATCATCCCACACACTCTTTACAATATTAGTACAATTCAGACAATTTAACATTATTTAAAAAAATTTTTTTACATGTTATCAACTGTTCCAGGAGGACCGTTCAAGAAGGTCAAGGTCAAGGTCAAATTTAATGAAGAATAATTAAAGAAATAGACTGTAAGTAAGTAAATAAACAAACAAACAAACAAAATCCCAAATAAACTGAAAATTTGTTTTAAATAAAAGAATAATCAATGAATAATTCAAAATATATTTAGCTAAAGATAAAATACTGTACTATTTCAGGCATGTACACATATACTGTACGTACTTCCCCATCTTATGACCTTTAAGCATGAAATTGATTAGTGGAATCGATTCTGCTTCTCAATTCTGTATTAATTATTATTTTTTTAACTCTTTAACACATTTGTATATCTACTTTAATCAAACTGGCTGCTTTCATGTTAAGTTTCAGTAATAAATTGGGCACGAGCACGCCTGCGTTCACACTCCACCATTGAGGTTAACGGCTGATACCAAATAAAACAGTCACATTTTTTAAAGAATTTGCAGTTTTCCATAAACAAACAGCTCATTTTTTTATTTTTTTATAAACAAACAATCAGTAGCAGCTTCAGTAATCACAGACCCACCGTCCTCTACATACAGAAACCCAACACGGTCCTGAGCTTATAACAGACTCGCGCCAGTCAGAACTGGTTTAAAAGTCATCTTTCATTTTAACCACTTTAAAATCTCTCCTCATGGGTTTATATACAGTCTCTCTCTCTCTCTCTCTCTCTCTCTCTGTCTCTGTCTGTCTTACTGTACTGTATGTTACAGCTTTACTATAAATCGTGTCTCCTATTGAAAGAACACGAGCAGCAGGTGCACGACAGCTCACACTGAAATGTAATTATCTGAAATATTTATGAAATATATCTTCCCAATACATTTGAAACATTCTTGTTTAAATTCGCAAACGGAAGAATATACAGTATAAAATGTTAGATTATGTATAACACAAACTCCAGATAATGTCGAATGAGGAGTTGGAGATTCGCATTGTTCCCTCTAATGTCTCCGCCAGGAGCTGAATTATATATTGTGATCTATATTGTGCCATCACTCTCCCTAGGAAAGGTCGAGAACTTACGTTCTGTGTGTGTGTGTGTGTGTGTGTGTGTTTTTTCCCTGTGCAAATGCATTTCTTTTCACTGTGCTCTTTGCTTCCAATTAACTGAGTAGGCGTTTTAGCCCATAATTAGTATCTTCATTTCCTGTCTGAAGCTTCATTATCAATGCAGCAAATTTGCCCGCAGTAATAGCTTCTAGTACTTAACGATGCCATTATTCTTAATGATACTGTTTTTAGCTACAAAGGAATAATTATTGTTCACTTCTGCTGGAACCGCATGCAGAGACAAACTGTTTGGATTCGTCCTGTCAGCTTGGTGTATTCAAATCTACAACACTGGGTATGATCCTATTCTCAACAGGACAGCGGAGATTTTATATATATATATACAGTATATATACACACTATATATCACTTCACATGTCAGTGCTTTTAATGTTATAGCTGATCAGTGTATATATTTGGGCTATAACTCACAATTTTGGCCAATATGTGTAATAATTACTGCACAAAATTTTATTCTGTAAATAATATAGAGTTTATAAAGATAAATATTTGTTGAATGAATGATATATGATGTTCTCATCGCATATATCATCTGTTCCATTTGTCCTATAGACGCTCCACCTCCACCTCCACATTCTTGTACCAGGTGAGGACGAGCTGGTTTAAGGATTTCGTAAACCGCTGAGCTCCTTGGCTTCTCAAACACCAAAAATATCCACTAGAGCACAAAACACCCAGTAAGCAGCAGTTCTGTGGGCAGAAATCGCTAGTTAATGATACGGGTCCGAGGACAATGTCCAGACTAGTTACAGAATACAGAGAGACGAGGGTCCAGTAGTTCAACTTTCCACCTTTTACATCAGCGGTGAGCAGAAAAGCATCTCAGGACGCACATCATAATGAACCTTGAGAAAAAGTGGCAAGACAGAAATATCATTAATTCCAAACCATAATAGGTCACGCACACACAGACACACACTCACGAACTCACTCACACACTACGTAACACCAGTTACACTACTTTGCATGTCTTTGGACTGTGTTACATCGAGGCAACAAAAACAAGAGGCCGAGTAGTTTCATGGCAGATTTTACTCGCCTGCTGGTCTAAAGTTTATCCCCCCCACAGAGAGTGTAATACTGCAGTCTACTGTGTTTGTGTCTTATTTCCTACACAGGTAGCAGGTACAGTATATTATGCTTAGATAATAGATATTTATACATATTTAAAATAATAATGCAAATTTGGTTATTCAAACAATATTTTTATGCATCACCTGTCTCCAACCCACACACACACACACACACACACACACACACACACACACACACACTCAAATTTGTTGCACATATATTATTATTATTATTATTATTATTGCACAAATTTGTTGCATTAATATTTTGATAAATCTATTAGATTTAATTACAGTATGCAACGTGGTGTCCATGTGTGAAAATTAAACAGTGTGTGCCTTATAAGGCATCAATACCCTTGCTCTATAATAAAATGTAATTAAACAGTGTCTTTTTTAAAGCCACTGTGCACTTGATAATTGATAAATAATCATGTGAAAATATGCATGATGTTTATTATTATTATTATTATTATTATTTCATAAAACATAATTTTACATCGTAAAACATTGTGATGCCTCAGGAGTGGCACACAACTGCAGTGCGCACACACACACACTGACAAACACATTCAAAGACTCACTGCCTCACACACACACACACACGCACACACACAAACACACACACACTACAAGCGATTTGGAAACACCAATTAGCCTACAGTAATCTGCATGTCTTTGGTCTGTTGGAGGAAACCGGAGTTCAGAAACACATGAAGCACGGGGAGAACTCCACAAACTCCACACACAATGACTTGAGGTGAGAATCGAACCCTCGACCCCGGAGGTTAAATCTAAATACTGACTATTTTATTTAGATTTTGTCGATCTAATAGTAAAGGAGCATTCTTATTCTGCTTATAAACTTATTCAGATTCTATATGAAAGATGATGGGTTCGATTACCGCCTCGAATCTGCATGTGTGTGTGTGTGTGCGTGTGTGTGGAGATGTTCTCCCTGTGCTTGGTGGGTTTCCTCCCACAGTCCAAAGACATGCAGATTAGGCTGCTAATTGGCCAAATTGCCCGCAGTGTGTGTGCATGTGTGTGTCTGTGTGTCCTGAGATGGACTGGCACCCGGTCCAGGGTGTACCCCGCCTCGTGCCCAGAGTCCCCTGGAACAGACCCTGTATACAGGATAAGCACAATAGAGAATGACTGAGTGAGTGAGTGAGTGACTGAGTGAGTGTGTGAGTGAGTTACGCCTGATTGTGTTTAAACTACAGTAACATGTCGCTTAAGCAAAAGGAAAATCTGAACAAAACAGCTTTTTGAAGGTTTAATTGAAACGGCGATTAGGTTTGCCTCAGGTACTGTAGGATACCACTGGCAACATGAAAGGGCTTTTAAGGGCTTTTTGAAAATGTCTTGTAATTTTGGATGAAGCCAAAAGTTTGCATGCAAATGAATAGATGAATATGCATGTTCAACATCTTATAGCTTTGAAAAAGAAGGAATTTGTAATGCAACTAGACAAAGGTCTTTTTTTTTTTTTTTTTTTTGCTGCTTCCCTCTTTTTCTGTGCCAAGCCAATTTCCATCTATCAGCTCAAGCTGAACTGTCTTTCTTGTTTCTCTCACTCACACCTTCAAACTTACACAGTCGCCTTTGTTCTGTCATTAGAAGCACAACGCCCGCTGTCTGTTCCTTTACATCATCTGAGAGTCTGCTCGTCTAGCCGAGGCGATTTGGAAACTTCTTCTCCACATTCCTCTCTCCTAGTGAACACATACTCTGCTCTTCACACTCTGAGCATTCATTATTTCCAATCTTTTCATCACATAATTATATATAATATTTACAAGACAAAGGCGGCACGGTGGTGTAGTGGTGTAGCACTGTCGCCTTGCACCTCCAGGGTCTGGGTTCGATTCCCGTCTCTGTGTGCATGGAGTTTGCATGTTCTCCCCGTGCTTGGTGGGTTTCCTCCGGGTACTCCGGTTTCCTCCCACAGTCCAAAGATATGCAGGTTAGGCTAATTGGCGTTCCTAAACTGCCCGTAGTGTGTGATTGGGTGTGTGAGTGTGTGTATGTGTGTGTGCCCTGCGATGGATTGGCACCCTGTCCAGGGTGTACCCCGCCTAGTGCCCGAAGTCTCCTGGGATAGGCTCCAGGTCCCCCGCGACCCTGAACACAGGATTAAGCGGTATAGAAAATGAATGAATGAATTTACAAGACATTTCATGACACTAATTTGAACAAATTCGAGATTTTACATGACTTTTGTATTTTACCCGTTCACTCACGTTCAGTAACAGTTTTATCTTGTGAGTTGCGTTTCATCCGGATTCTGTCAAAGAAACACACCCTGAATGGGATACCGCACCGTGGCATGGACATACACACACATTTCCATCTGGGCCAATTAATCTTAGCCATTGCACCTACTGGTATGTTTTTGGGAGGTAACCCCAGTAACCCTATGTGAACATGAGGGGAACCTGAACAACTCCAAGGCGGGATCACAGCCCACAGCACTGGAGCCACGACGCAGCTCCCACACCTGACGTGCCACCTTCTCCAATGTTAGCCATGAAAATATTGTGGAGAAATGCACCTGCAAGGGGCGGGTTTAAGTGATGATTCGAGTCTTTGAAACCGTATTCAGGACCAGACCAGAGTGTATCTGTATCTGAACCACACTTAATCATTCATGCTTACTCTTTCAATTTTGACTGCAATGACTCCTGATTACCAGCAGGGGGAGACATGTGCTGGATGCTCTTTATGTACTAGAGACCCAGAACCTCTCCAGTTCTCTCCTTTTGTTTGTGTGGGTTTGTGTCTGATTATCTGCCAGCTATTGAAGTGCTCACTCACAGACAGGGACCATACTGTGATCAAAAAAATTAAACAAGAATATGGAGAACTGTTATCATGGGCAAGACAGAATAATGTGAATAATTATATATTAAAAAAAAAAAAAAAAAAGATCTTCAAAATGCGTCTAAAACCCTGAGCATGTAGTATAATAATGTTAAAAAGTATAATAATAATAATAATAATAATACATAGATGAAGAAGATTATGTATAATTTCACCGTGGTGGTTGACATTTTCTTTATTTCTTTCATTTTGGACATGATGTTCAAAATGTACATAATACAATAAGAAATAACAGACTCATTAGATGTTACAGGCTTAGCCACAACCTGTCATGGTGAATATATCTGCTCATATTTCCACTGCAGTCAGCCAGTGCCCGGATACACAGGGTGTTGGACATAACCCTGCCTTACCCCAAGGGGGCAGTTAGTGGATTATGCTCCACCTGCTTGGATCCGACTTTGATTGTGGCATGGCTGTTGATGCCAGGCGGACTCATTTGACTATTTCAGAAAAACGTTGATCTCCTGGGATGTTCACAAATGACTGTCTCTGGAGTTTACACAGAAACATCATTGTTTGAGCTGACAGGAAAGTTATGGCAACCAAAACAAACCAAATAAAGAAAAAAGAAAAAAAAATACATACTGTAACTATGCTTATAAACTGAGCAAAATGAGCAGAAAAGCTTCTCGGAGCGAACCTTGAAACGTTGGGGATTATTATATTATTATATTATTATATTATATTGGAGTAATATTTCAATTGGTGTTCCTGTAAATTACTACTCAAAGTATAAATACAGGCGGCGCGGTGGTGTAGTGGTTAGCACTGTCGCCTTGCACCTCCAGGGTCCAGGTTCGATTCCCCGGCCAGGCTCGATTCCCGTCTCTGTGTGCATGGAGTTTGCATGTTCTCCCCGTGCTTGGTGGGTTTCCTCCGGGTACTCCGGTTTCCTCCCACAGTCCAAAGATATGCAGGTTAGGTTAGGCTAATTGGCATTCCTAAATTGCCCGTAGTGTGTGTGTGTTTGTGTGTGCCCTGCGATGGATTGGCACCCTGTCCAGGGTGTACCCCGCCTAGTGCCCGAAGTCTCCTGGGATAGGCTCCAGGTCCCCCGCGACCCTGAACACAGGATTAAGCGGTATAGAAAATGAATGAATGAATGAAAAGTATAAATACCATTTATCTCTCAGTCTGGTTCAGTACATTTTCTAGATGGTGAACATCGACTCCCTCCACAAGGAGAGGAAGCCACAGAACGTGCGGCATTGAACCATATTCATGAAAAGGAAACTGGAAAGGAAACATATGGTAAGAAAAACATGCACAAGCAACAGGGATGACCACATCGATGATTCAAGACCTTGAGAGTTAGACAATGAGTGGAGTGAGGCTGGAGTCAGTTCATCAAGAGCCACCACACATACAGTACACACACACACACACACACACACACACACACACAGAGCCATCTTCAGGAAATAGTCTACAACTGTTGCATTCCTACTGGGTAGACACTAACAAACCATAGACAGTGTCAGGAGTGTTTAAAAGTGTCTTAATGCAGCTTTGTGACAATGACCATACAGTGCTACAGTATGTAAATAAAAATTTATTTAATTAAATTTAATCTTACCTGGGCTAAGAAGAAGAAGAAGAAGAACAGGACCACTGCTTCCTTGTCCAAAGTTCGAAAGTAAAATTTACATTTCATTTGTACATCCAGGTTTCTGAGTCTGGAAGAGGCACAGAATTCCAGTTGCTTAAACTCCAGTGTGATGTTTCCTGATGATGTGGGGTACCATGTCCACCATCTCCAGCTAGAGAGGAGACCAAACAGCCGCGATAGTTGTGAGGTCTGCAAGGGAAACTTCTGCATTGACAGAACTTTGGACAATCCTAAGAAAGAAGCTCCAGTCTCTACAGTAGGTACGACTAAGTGTAATGGCACAAAAGGAGGCAGAGGAAGATGTGAGGAAGGAGGGCATCACTCACTGGCAAGCCTGCCAAGTTCCCAAAGTTCACTTATAGTAACCCTGGAAGAAAGCACCTTTTCCTACTTGCATCTGTGTGACATTCTGATAACACAACCAACCTCAGACTTTAACTAGAGAGAACTCTGCCAGAGCGAAATGGAAGAAATGGTCAAGTGGTCAATAGCATATTCTACACCAAGAGTTCCTATAAAAATGGTGCAAAGCTTCAGCCCTGCATTTAAATGGTTCGAACATGTCAATGAGGAGAAAGATTGCTGAGGCTTGGAAACACACTGAAAGTGTTTGCATACCCAAGAAGGAGCAACTGGAGAGCATAAACTAATTTTGCATGAGATCTTTGGTCAGCATTGATAGAAAAAAATGTTTGTGGCATTGGTGCAAAGTCAGACCTCCTACTGATGAGATTGACACATCAGTGTAGAACAAATGGTTGCCTGGGACATATGAGACCTGTCTAGACATGGAAAGACAGCTGAAGATTGAAGAAGATCATGCTGCAGGAGCTCACTGTGCACTGGAGGAAGAAGATGAGGCAGGTACAGGAAAATAAAAACACAAATACACAGGCCTGGGAGAGGATTGTTGAAGGAAATGTTGGAGGTCAAGGTGCATACAAGTTCAGGTGGGCTGTAGGCGATTTATAGATCAGTCCCTCAGCAAGATCTACACTATGCTGGACATTATTGGGCTAAAAAAGAAGGGAGCAGACAGTAAGCGACTTACGGATGAAGTAGAACACACCTGGTCAAATCACATGGATGAGGGTAAATGATATCCAAAAGACTTGAGCCATTCTTCACTTACAACACAGTGGCCATGCAGCTCCAGAGTTCAATTCCCATATCAGGTCTTTGTGCGTGGAGTTTGCATGTTCTCCCTGTGCTCTGGTTTCCTCCAACAGTCCAAGGACATGCAGATTAGACAAAATCCATTGTTAATTTTAGGATTTTAACCCCACTTGTTCACCTTCTGAACTTTCTTCAACTTACACTATGTTCACTTTACTCAAGTATATTATGAATATACAGGATGGATGAACATTAACGATGCAATATTTAATTTAAGTAGGCGGCACGGTGGTGTAGTGGTTAGCACTGTCGCCTTGCACCTCCAGGGTCTGGGTTCGATTCCCCGGCCAGGCTTGATTCCCGTCTCTGTGTGCATGGAGTTTGCATGTTCTCCCCGTGCTTGGTGGGTTTCCTCCGGGTACTCCGGTTTCCTCCCACAGTCCAAAGATATGCAGGTTAGGCTAATTGGCGTTCCTAAATTGCCCGTAGTGTGTGATTGTGTGTGTGAGTGTGTGTATGTGTGTGTGCCCTGCGATGGATTGGCACCCTGTCCAGGGTGTACCCCGCCTAGTGCCCGAAGTCTCCTGGGATAGGCTCCAGGTCCCCCGCGACCCTGAACACAGGATTAAGCGGTATAGAAAATGAATGAATGAATGAATGAATGACCGGGACGATGCGGACCTCATGATGGACCTCCAGATTACACTCCATGTGATTTTTTTTTCCTGTGGGGCTGCGCAAATAAGGAGATGTACAGCTCAAAGCCTCACACACTGCAGGACTCTGAGGTCTGGATTCAGCAGGATTTCAGCAATATCCTAAACGACTTCCTTCTACCCCCCACCCTGTAGAGGCAGTATTGAGCAGTAGTGAAAAATGAGTACAGATTTGTATAACTTGTTTCCGGGCATCCTGCCCTGGTAAAAGAGATTTTTATTGTTTGTGATAATTTAATCAATATCATGCTGTTTTAAAAAATATATATATATTATTCTTTCTATCTTCCAATGACTACATTAACTTTGTCTCTGCCTGATCAGAGAGTGAGATAAACCACCCCAAATAAAACAAGGCTGATTTTTCATTTTGTATAATTTCATGTATTTATTTTTATTTTTTGCATTATCCTCACCTGCTTCCTGCATCTCTCACTACAAAAAAAGAAAAACATTTGCATAGGGTTATATATAAATCTGCTGAAAACACACAATGCCCCACTTTTGAAACACGTACAGTATATACAGTAAATGACAAGCAGTTGAACAATGTTCTTGGGCAACCAGGAACTTCAGAAGAAGAGCAGGAATCACAGGCATAATTTTCTTTCCCTTTTATCATTGCCCTGCCATTTAGTCGTTTGTTCGTGATTCACAGAGGGGAGCACATGGTGTGCAGATGTCTTTATTTAAGATGGATGCATGAAGATATTCTAACAACGTGTGTCGCTATTGTTAAACAGACTGGCTACACTTGGTTCACGTGAAGGACTGAGAAACTGTCTGCAAAAATAAAGCATGTCAGTGACAATAGCTGCATTATGGTGCATCGGATTTATATTTAAAAAAAAGTACTGTATTAATGGCCACTTTATTAGACATTCCTGTCTTGTTGGGCCAGGGACTGTAGTTTTTGTTTTTTTCTTAATGAAAAATGTTAGTTGCTCTCTATCCCACAGAAGGGGCTCAGGTGTGTCCTGCTTGCACTGCATGCACATACTGTACACACACTTACACACACACACTTTGCAATATGAGGCCTGTCCCCTTTGTAGGTGCTCTCTCAATTCCCTCCACACATTTTTTTTCTTTAAGTAAACATGATGATGATGTGTCTATGTGAGTGAGTAAGTGATAAAGATTATTGTAAATCTGAAAACCTCCATTAATGTCCTATTAAATTTACAATTTTTTTTTTATAAATCTCCCATATACAGAACAGTACTACAGTATGCAAAAGTCTAGATTTCTAAATATTAAAAGTAACAGAAGGAAATCAGGGGGAAAAATGTTTTACTGCGACAGGCCTACAGTATGTGAAATAGTAAATGTACAATTTAAAAACTGGTTGTTTCTGTAAGAACCTCAGCAGCGTCCTCGTTTCCCCTCTCAAGTTCATAAATAGATCAGAAATCTCAAGTGGAGAAGCAGACAAACAGAACAGCGGAACAGAAAAATCAGCAATATGATATACAGTAGCTCACAATTTCAACATGTTGCTCTGAAGATACAATGCATTATACCATAGTTTTATCAAGTCTACAGTCCATTCCATCCATCCATCCATCCATCCTGGAGGAAACCCACCGGGAGAACATGCAAACCTGTGCAGCAATGCTAACCACTAAGCCATCATGTCACCAAGTACTGTATGTACAATATTATCCTGTAATATGGTTTTTGCACAATATTCAGTATTCTATCCAGTAAATTTACCCTCATCATGATGATGCCAGCTGTCTGTACACTTGAATGTTAAGAATTTAGTCAGCATCCCTGGACGTAAATCGAGTAATGAACACCCTGCCCCTGTTTGTGGACATCTAAAGGGGCACAAATAAATCAAACCATGGTTTATACTGTATATTCTTTATAAACTTACATTTTCTGCTTGGTCACTCAGAAGAGGTAATTAGGATTAAAACATTTTGAACAGCTGATATAATATACGGTGTGGTTCTTTCTCACGTGCCCATATGGAAAAGACATAAAGCTCCCTTGCATGAAAATGAAGTTGGGTTTGGGTCTGTTTAGGTTAAAGTGTTCAATAGTGGAAGAAGCTGCAAGAAGCTATGGCCAGAAGGATGCTGCACTGGTGTATTCCTCTGATAAAGTGATTTCCACCAATGGTGAGGGACGTCATTAGACATAAGAAGATGAGACACCCACAAGTTGTTTTAAGCTAGAACAGGATACTGTAGTCTCGTAGACGTGTTAAGTAACAAGCATTTGGTCTCCCTATTAAAACTCACACAGCTAAGAATAAACAGTCAACCAGGATTTACTGTATATTCCTGAACATTTAGCAAATTCTGGTGTTTTTCCCCTCAATATGTGGAATTCAAGCAAATATAATTTGAGTGGGAATAATCACATTCAGGCTTGAAGGACCTCTCCTACTGAAATTAACAAGAGCTTACAGTAAGTCAATTTATTGCAACAGTATTGCAATTTCAATCATCAATCAAATAATTTTTTTAAAGCATTTTAATAATTAGCACAGTTTGAAGCTGAATTCCTCAGAATCAGTCGTTGAGTGAGGTGAGGACTAACTTTGGTGCCAACTTTTCACACCGGTGTACGCTCACCTAAAGGATTATTAGGAACACCTGTTCAATTTCTCATTAATGCAATTATCTAATCAACCAATCACATGGCAGTTGCTTCAGTGCATTTAGGGGTGTGGTCCTGGTCAAGACAATCTCCGGAACTCCAAACTGAATGTCCGAATGGGAAAGAAAGGTGATTTAAGCAATTTTGAGCGTGGCATGGTTGTTGGTGCCAGACGGGCCGGTCTGAGTATTTCACAATCTGCTCAGTTACTGGGATTTTCACCCACAACCATTTCTAGGGTTTACAAAGAATGGTGTGAAAAGGGAAAAACATCCAGTATGCGGCAGTCCTGTGGGCGAAAATGCCTTGTTGATACTCGAGGTCAGAGGAGAATGGACCGACTGATTCAAGCTGATAGAAGAGAAACTTTGACTGAAATAACCACTCGTTACAACCGAGGTCTGCAGCAAAGCATTTGTGAAGTCACAACTCACACAACCTTGAGGTGGATGGGCTACAACAACAGAAGACGCCACCGGGTACCACTCATCTCCACTACTAATAGGAAAAAGAGGCAACAATTTGCATGAGCTCACCAAAATTGGACAGTTGAAGACTGGAGGAAAATGTTGCCTGGTCTGATGAGTCTCGACATTCAAATGGTAGAGTCAGAATTTGGCGTAAACAGAATGAGAACATGGATCCATCATGCCTTGTTACCACTGTGCAGGCTGGTGGTGGTGGTGTAATGGTGTGGGGGGTGTTTTCTTGGCACACTTTAGGCCCCTTAGTGCCAATTGGGCATCGTTTAAATGCCACAGCCTACCTGAGCATTGTTTCTGACCATGTCCATCCCTTTATGACCACCATGTACCCATCCTCTGAGGGCTACTTCCAGCAGGATAATGCACCATGTCACAAAGCTCGAATCATTTCAAATTGGTTTCTTGAACATGACAATGTTCACTGTACAAAAATGGCCCCACAGTCACCAGATCTCAACCCAATAGAGCATCTTTGGGATGTGGTGGAACGGGAGCTTCGTGCCCTGGATGTGCATCCCACAAATTTTGTCTTAAAACGACTCCAGCGTGTTAAAATTCACTTATACAGTACCACTTCAGCGCTGTTATTTCAGCCAAAGTGAAAATATGAACTAATCCCAGTCAAAATATTCACTTTATCTTTTCTAATTAATATCTATTGGTGCAGGTGTTTGTTTATATTTAGACAGTAGCGCATTAGTAGATTATTTTAAAGTAGGTTATTAAATCCGACACATAACTGTTCATAACGTCACTTTTACTCAACATTTTGATTTCACTTATGGTGCAGGTTAAACTTCAGGCAGAGATCTAAGGACTGCAACAGTTTCATTAAATTCTGTCCAGTGCTCGATTTAAGACACGTCCACAGTTGCATGCATGTGCACAGATGCATGTGCGGTATGCTGTCAAAACTGCAAAACTGCATAGTGTACGGTGCATTTTTTTGGATTAAGTCATGATGAGTTGTGCTGTCGTGTGTGCATTGAGTATTGTGGCGGCTTATACTGTAGGTGCATTACGGCCGTTTCTGTGTCTTCTTTATACTCTGTCTATACACTGTAAGCTGTAACTGTACACTTACACTGTAAGCTATCACGTTGATCGGCTCTGTTGAATGATATTTATAGCCAGACCACCTCGAGGCAAAAGCACTGAATGCGTAAAATAAAATAAAAAAACATTAGATGCTTTGATGTAATCTGGCTGGACCGGCATACAGAAATTTTGCTGAAACGTTTGAGCGTAAAGATATCATAGAAAGAATTCTGACTAATGTACAGACAAAACCTTTGTTTTATCTTCGTACAGTATATGGAAGACCATTTTAGTCGTTCTTAAATGTACATGCAAAAAACATAGAGTTACGTCCCAGTGCTTGGCTCAATTTCAGCCCAGCTGAGGATAAGTCAGATACACTTCGCTCTGTCTCTCTCTGATATCTGGCAGCCTACGAAAAGAGAAAAACACATAAATAGGCCACCATATACCACACACAGATGTAAACACTCACCCATTACCCACTTATTCTCCATGACTCCTCCTGCCAGCCGACACTCGAGCAACTTCACTAAAGTGTCCTTCAGCAGGATGGACACAGCAGGGTTTCTCTGGTATTTCAGCTTTTTAAACAGATTTGCTTGACAGTAGAAACACATTGTGGGTAAATATCTGAATACCCACTGATTCTCTACAGCGACTGTCCTGTACTGTACAGGGTCGCAGGAAGCCTGGAGCATATCCCAGAGGTACTTGGTGCACTAGCAGGGCTCTCACTAACCCAATCACACATTTTGGGGAATTTAGAAATGGCAGTGTGACTAATCTGCATGTCACTGGACTGTGGAAACTGGAGCACCTGGAGGAAACCCAACAAGCTCATGCAAACTCCACACACACACACGCGGACTCAAGACGGGAATCAAACCTTTAGATGCGAGACCCCAGTGCTAACCATTATGCCACTGGGACACCCACGACTATTACTACTGTACTTTTGATGAATTCCCTAACAAACATTTGACATGTACTGTAAAAGGTCCAAGCAAATATTTACTCCAAAAAGACAGGAGTAATATAACTAAATCAGCTACTGTTGTTCAACTGAAGTTTCAATATAAACTCATTATAGATCTCGGAAGCTTTTTCTTAAGTTTTATCATAAGACCCAACTAAGAAACATTTACCTGATACATGGAAAGTCTCACACTTGTGACAGGAAGCAGATGACTGTTTATGAAAACAGACAAAGGGTATACATCTTGGCTTCCTGCTCTGATTTGGCACTTTTGGTGCCAAACTGAGCAGCGCCAGCTTCTCATCCATCTGCTAAGGCTGAAGAGGGTCAGTGCCCATTTGCCCAGTCTTCAGTTTTAGCCTACAGCGACTCTAGATGGAAGTGTTACGAATGCAGTAGGCTAGCACTCATATCCTTTGTAAATTTCAAATTACAAACAGTTTGGAAATTACTAGATAATGCACATACAATTAGGAGAATTTTGTTCAGTTTCTTGCTTGGTTTGATTGCAGCAAATGCATTTAGCCTAAAATTATTCTTCTTGGTTTTTTTCCCTTTTATCTTTTTCCCTTTCATGTATTTTTGTATTTTTGTATGATTTAATGACTGTTTGGTAATTTTGAAAGATTTGTACCAACGGGAAAAAAAAGCATGGCTGTGATAATCATTTAAAATATGCACATGCTTCTCTAAAGAAACAAACACAAACTACAAACAAACAAAATGCAAACAAACTAAAACAAACAAAAAAACTATTCTATTACAGTAAATGTACCTGTTAGGATGCTAACGGTACAGTATATACAGTACCGTACATATTGCTAGGAAGGATTTTAGTGATTTTTTACATTTCTAATTTTCTCAAAATTGAGAAACAGACAACCTAAACTAGGATAACGTGAAAATCTGACATGCTTAATTTTCACAGTTGCTGAGCCAACATTGTTAAAGTTAAAGATGGTGGAGCAAAATAAACACATCACATGGATCTCTTGGTTCCACACAGACAAAACAAAGTCACATGAAAACCATGTCCATTCATGGCTATTTTCTTTTTAAACAATTATTTTACTAATTGTAAGTTGAAAACCGCTGGATAACCTTGTTTTTGAAGTTTTCAAATTCTATGTTTTGAACAAAGGCACAATACGTACTGTACTGTAGATGCCAACTTTTTAAAATGTGTTCAGTGGATTTTTGGAGAATATTGAAGCCAAGAAAAAAGGTATTTGCATATTGTTTATGTTATTTCAGTCACTCCAGGAGTTATTAATTACAGGTATGTGTCTCATAGCATCTGCAATACGTTCTTTGAAATGCGAGCAACTGATTTGAATTGCAGTTTTTTCCCCCAGGCAGTCTACCTCCTTAGCAGTTAAACATCATTCTAACTGTCAATAAATATGTGCAATATTGTGTACAATACCACTGTGCAATATACTGTATAATACCACAGGTTTCAGATATTTATGTTACGTATTTAAAAGTATCGCACACCCTACTCCATTTGATTTTTTTTTGTCTCGTGCTGTTTTTGTCTTGTCATTTGTATTTTTTGTTCTGGAAGCTCTGTCACTAAAACAAATTCCTTGTACGTGCAAGCGTTTTGCAATACAAAATTTCGCCTAAAGAACTAACCTTAAGAACTCGGCTCCAGAACAGGTCCAATTCGTATACCGAGGGTGTAATTGTACAGCATATACTAGGGTAGGAAGTCAACGTAGACCAGCTGGTACAATATTAACACGATACTTAGATGCCAATTTGATCTGTATTGTGATTCTGCTCGCATCATAATTTTATAAAAATTATAAAAAATAAAGGATTAAGCGGTATAGAAAATGAATGAATGAAAAAAGTATATATAGAAAAATGTCTTGGGTTACTTTGCTGTAACCCTGTTCCCTGAAAAAGCGGGAACAAGATGCTGCGTGAAAACGCTATGGGAAAAGGGTCTCCGTTGACGGGTTGTTGAAGCATGTGTGTCAAACACGCCAAAAACTTGGCTTATATAACCTCGGTCAGGTGACGTCATCTGACCAGGTACACCTGGAGGTTATAAATAGGTCTAAACAGGAAACATCCTCAGGTCAATTTTGTCTGAAAGGACGTCCAGTCACGCATACGTGTTCCCGCTTTTTCAGGGAACAGGGTTACAGCAAAATAACATGAGACGTTCGCCGCACTGACCAACGCCGCCGCACTGGAACTGTCTGGACCCCAGGGTTGTGTAGTGTGGGCGCACAATCAAAGAGGTCTAGACCTGATTGTGGAATGCTAACTCTAGGTCTGGAGGCCTGGAGTAGTATGGACATCCAAACTATAAAATCTGACAGATGTGTGCGGAGAGGACCAACCTACCACATCACACACCTGCTGCAAGGGGACACTTTGCAAACTCCTTAGTTGAATTGGCCCTAATTCCTAGAGGTGAAGTGTGACCACTCACCTCATAGGCTAGAGCAATAGCATCCCTCACCGTTTTAATGTGACATACTGTAGTTTGTCTAGCAGGAGCCGCCCCCGGTTGCGGTCCCCCATAACATATAAAGAGCTGCTCCAATTTGCGCCACTGACTAGTGGAGTGGATGTACAGTGGTGTGAAAAACTATTTGCCCCCCTCCTGATTTCTTATTCTTTTGCATGTTTGTCACACAAAATGTTTCTGATCATCAAACACATTTAACTATTAGTCAAAGATAACACAAGTAAACACAAAATGCAGTTTTTAAAGGAGGGGTTTTATTATTTAGGGAGAAAAAAATCCAAATCTACATGGCCCTGTGTGAAAAAGTAATTGCCCCCTGAACCTAATAACTGGTTGGGCCACCCTTAGCAGCAATAACTGCAATCAAGCGTTTGTGATAACTTGCAATGAGTCTTTTACAGCGCTCTGGAGGAATTTTGGCCCACTCATCTTTGCAGAATTGTTGTAATTCAGCTTTATTTGAGGGTTTTCTAGCATGAACCGCCTTTTTAAGGTCATGCCACAACATCTCAATAGGATTCAGGTCAGGACTTTGACTAGGCCACTCCAAAGTCTTCATTTTGTTTTTCTTCAGCCATTCAGAGGTGGATTTGCTGGTGTGTTTTGGGTCATTGTCCTGCTGCAGCACCCAAGATCGCTTCAGCTTGAGTTGACGAACAGATGGCCGGACATTCTCCTTCAGGATTTTTTGGTAGACAGTAGAATTCATGGTTCCATCTATCACAGCAAGCCTTCCAGGTCCTGAAGCAGCAAAACAACCCCAGACCATCACACTACCACCAACATATTTTACTGTTGGTATGATGTTCTTTTTCTGAAATGCTGTGTTACTTTTACGCCAGATGTAACGGGACACGCACCTTCCAAAAACTTTTGTCTCGTCGGTCCACAAGGTATTTTCCCAAAAGTCTTGGCAATCATTGAGATGTTTTTTAGCAAAATTGAGACGAGCCTTAATGTTCTTTTTGCTTAAAAGTGGTTTGCGCCTTGGAAATCTGCCATGCAGGCCGTTTTTGCCCAGTCTCTTTCTTATGGTGGAGTCGTGAACACTGACCTTAATTGAGGCAAGTGAGGCCTGCAGTTCTTTAGATGTTGTCCTGGGGTCTTTTGTGGCCTCTCGGATGAGTTGTCTCTGCGCTCTTGGGGTAATTTTGGTCGGCCGGCCACTCCTGGGAAGGTTCACCACTGTTCCATGTTTTTGCCATTTGTGGATAATGGCTCTCACTGTGGTTCGCTGGAGTCCCAAAGCTTTAGAAATGGCTTTATAACCTTTACCAGACTGATAGATCTCAATTACTTTTGTTCTCATTTGTTCCTGAATTTCTTTGGATCTTGGCATGATGTCTAGCTTTTGAGGTGCTTTTGGTCTACTTCTCTGTGTCAGGTAGCTCCTATTTAAGTGATTTCTTGATTGAAACAGGTGTGGCAGTAATCAGGCCTGGGGGTGACTACAGAAATTGAACTCAGGTGTGATAAACCACAGTTAAGTTATTTTTTAACAAGGGGGGCAATCACTTTTTCACACAGGGCCATGTAGATTTGGAGTTTTTTTTCTCCCTTAATAACGTAAACCTTCATTTAAAAACTGCATTTTGTGTTCAATTATGTTATCTTTGACTAATAGTTAACGGTTTTTGATGAGCAGAAACATTTAAGTGTGACAAACATGCAAAAGAATAAGAAATCAGGAAGGGGGCAAATAGTTTTTCACACCACTGTAAATCTGTGGAGCACATACTGGAGACAGTAAGTGAAGTCTTTCCTGCTCCGTAGCATTAAATGGCGGCTTCGAGAACAACTGGTTGCATCATCGAGAATGGAACTTTCGGAAGATAATTCGAGTGAGGATGCAGATTAGC
Source organism: Channallabes apus (assembly GCA_030522415.1). Taxonomy (NCBI): domain Eukaryota; kingdom Metazoa; phylum Chordata; class Actinopteri; order Siluriformes; family Clariidae; genus Channallabes; species Channallabes apus. Next base: position 1,522,180 of record CM060116.1, on the reverse strand, counting down.
TTTGACCAGCCCAGGGGCAAAGTCTAGACAGATTGATGAGGTTGACAGAGCCTACAAATCCCCAATTCTCTATAAAGAAGTAATGGCTATTAGAAAAAACATCTTAATGGTTAAAATCCTAACAGGCACAGCTTCTAGAGGTTCGAAAGGGGTCTCAGCCAAACCTTCAAGCACAATAGCTAGGTCCCATGAAGGAAGTGTTGTTCTAGTGGGTGGCCTCAACCATTTAGCACCACGAATAAAGCGGGCAACTAACGGGTGATTTCCCACAGAAACCCCCTCAATCAGAACATTGTAATGGCGGCCACATACGTTCTGAGAGTACTAGGATACAGTATATGCCTGAGGACAGTTTCTCCTGTCCCAGTCCACTGTCAGATTGTTTCAGTGTTGGAGTTTCTCCTGCAGAAACTCCAGCACTGAAACAATCTAGCAGTGGACTGGGTCTACATGGTTTGCCATACACCAATTTTCAAAACCGTTCCATCTGAGGGCATAAGTTCTTCTAGTAGAGGGAGGAATTTCATAAAGACACAGTCTAGGCCATGTGTGGGCCATAGTGTGCAGGCCAGGTGAGCTGGGATTCAGAGTGTTTTAAAGGGGACCTTGTGTCATGTCCTGCGAAAGAAAGAGCTCCACCTCTGCTACCTTAATTCTCTCCCGGATTGAATGACCACTTTGGGATGGGATTTCCACTCCCATGTGTGACAGCTTGTCTGGACAGCAAGTCTGCTACCTTCTTTAAAAATTTTTTTTTTTTACATCTCATATGACCCCCAAATATGTTGTCCTGTAAGCGGGAGAGACAACGCTTTTCTGGGCATTGAGTCTCAGTCTAGAGATTAAGATGAGCTAGGACGACATGCCGATGTCGAAGCGCTAGCTCCCAAGACTGAGCCAGTCGAGTATATAATTCAAATTACGGATGCCCTGGAACCGTATAAGAACCAGAGCTGCATCCATGCCTCTTGTATACAGGTGTGTATGTGCAGATTGCTAGGCCAAATGGAAGGACCCGATACAGGTAAGCTTTGCCCCCGAAAGTGAACCTCAGGAACCTCCTGTGTTGTGGCAATATTTCTATATGAAAATATGTGTCCTTCAGGTCGATTGTCAGGAACCAATCTTCTGACTGGATTTAAAAAAACAATCATCTTGACCGTCAACAGTCTGAACTTGTATGTTGAGACTTGAGAACTTGAGATAGCGTTTCCAACCACAAGGATCTAGAATTGGACGCACCTCCCCATTTTTTTTTTTAAATTATTTTTGGATCCAAGAATTACCGGCTGTAGTAGCCTAACTGTGTATCTGGCAGGGGAACATGTTCTATGGCCCCTATATCCAGCAAAGTCTGCAATTCTTGTGTCAACAAATGCACTCATTCTGGTTCCATGGAAGTTGAGGACGACGTGCAATTGGAATCTGTAGCCTCTATCTACGATCCTTCGAACCCAAGGAGATATACTTGGCAGTAACTTTCACGCTGCCAATTTCTCTGAAAGGGGCACAAGTTTTAATACTTCGGCTAGGTGGGGTGGGGAGGGTGGGGTGGGGTGTTAGATGTTCTGTGTCCTGAAACATAACATTTCGTTGGTGACCACTATTCCCCGAAACACCAGTGGCAGAGATTGAGTGGCCTCCTGAGGGTGCAGGAATGAGTTCCTATTCTCATTGGAATACTATGCGCCCCTCCCTGGGGGGAGACACCCTCATGGTCCTGGGCATTTCATCAGTCTCAGGACCTCTTTTTTGAGGATATGATACTTCTCAGATCCGGTCGTTTAGAGGCGGAGGAGGAACGTACGATCCTTATCCTTGATGCCAGTGAGGTTAAGCCACAGATGTCTCTCAGTGGCAACCATGGCAGCCATGGAACAGCCAATGGCACGGGCAGTCTGCCTTGTGGCACGGAGAGACAAATCCGTGGCTCGGCGAAGTTCTGAGAAGGCTTCTTCGCCAATGGACCTGCCGGTGCTCAAGTCCTTCAGCAGGTCAGCTTGGTATGCTTGCAACACTGCCATGGTGTGCAGGGCAGCACCAGCCTGATCCGCTGACTGAAAAGCCTTCTCCACTAGCGAAGATGTTAGTCTACAGGGCTTAGTGGGGAATGTGGAATTCTTCAATGAAGATGAGCATCCAGGAGAGAGATAGCCCGCAAGCGTCTCTTCAATCTGGGGCATCATCATGTAGCCTTGCGTCTTCGCATCAACGATCGTCGAATAAATTGACCTCGATGGCACAAATATACAGGATGATCATGGTTTATTCCATGAACGAATTACCTCGTCATGGAGGTCACCAAAGAAGGGGAGAGACCTTCGTTGAGGTTCCTCACCCCGGCCACCCAATAGAAACCTGCTGTCCAATTTTGAGTGTTTGGGGGATTCCTGTTCCTGAGGCCAGTCGAGATGTAAGCGTTCGACTGCCCTAGTTACCACCTCAAGTAATTCCTCATACTCTCGCTCGTTATGAGAGGAGCGTTCTGAGGTCTTAAATTCAACTGAAAGAAGGGCGGAGGTCTCCTGCGCCCGATCAGAAGAAGCACCGAGGTGCGCTTGAGAAGCTGACGCAAGAGTTTCTTGATCCGGCGAGAACGTGAGAGAAAAGGGTGAACCTGTCTCACACGCTTCCGCCAGATCAACACGCGATACCCAGGAGTGAAGCACGGCTAGTGCTTTGATCAGGAGCAGATCACAGTGCTCGCATTGTCCCTCGAGCCAGAGGATAGCGTGCTCTTCACCCAAACACTCAAAACAAAAAGCATGGCCATCATCATCGGAGAGAAGTCTCTCACACGGAGGTAAACATTTTGTTTATAACTCAGCAATTTTACTTTTGCTTTCTTTTTTATTTTAACTGCCGCGCAGTATCATTTTATACACACACACACACACACACACACACACACACACACACACACACACACACACACACACACACACACACACACACACACACGCAAACACAATGCAGTCCTTTCAGACAAAATTGACCTGAGGATGTTTCTGGTTTAGACCTATTTATAACCTCCAGGTGTACCTGATCAGATGATGTCACCTGACCGAGGTTATATAAGCCAAGTTTTTGGTGTGTTTGACACACATGCTTCAACAATCAGTCAACGGAGACCCTTTTCCCATAGCGTTTTCATGCAGCATCAAGTGTAGCTTTTAAAAGGTGAACATCAACAGTTTACTACTTCAAATGGAAAAATATATAAATTAAGAAATAATAATAGGAAGTAGTTAATGGTAAGCTACTGCTCCGGCATGATCTCGTGCTGCTGTAGCTCAGCTTTCTAAAGGTTTAGCACGTTCATTCATTCATTCATTCATTCATCTTCTATACCGCTTAATCCTGTGTTCAGGGTCGCGGGGACCTGGAGCCTATCCCAGGAGACTTCGGGCACTAGGCGGGGTACAGCCTGGACAGGGTGCCAATCCATCGCAGGGCGCACACACATACTGTACAGTACACACACTCACACACCCAATCACACACTACGGGCAATTTAGGAACGCCAATTAGCCTAACCTGCATATCTTTGGACTGTGGGAGGAAACCGGAGTACCCGGAGGAAACCCACCAAGCACGGGGAGAACATGCAAACTCCATGCACACAGAGACGGGAATCGAGCCTGGCCGGGGAATCGAACCCAGACCCTGGAGGTGCAAGGCAACAGTGCTAACCACTACACCACCGCGCCGCCTGGTTTAGCACGTTGTGTTTTTTTAAGACATTCCCTACTGCATCTCACTGGAGGTTTGAGCTACTGTAGCCTTCCAGTGACCTTGAACCCATCTAGCTGTTGGTTGTCTCTCTGGTGGTTGTTGTTTTTTTTTTGGAAACTTTATATACTTTGTTGACTTTGGGAACGTCGCAGTTGTGGCTCTCAGTAAGGCGAGTCTGAACTCTGTAACTTAAAGACTAAACATTTTTTAGATGCCGGAATTCTAACTTGATTAAGCTTTTTTTTATTACACCTCATGTAATATGTACTGTACAATATGTGGTATTTAATAAATACCTTTAGAAATTTCATACACATTTCCATAGTTTTCCTTTGATGCAAATATCTATTTAAATAGTCAGGACATTCCAGGAATTTCTTCTGAGAAGTTCTTCTTCAATACAAAGATGCAGCTGTAGTAAATAAAGAAAAAGACAAGAGGTGACTATTCCAGGCATGTTTCTCAGAGTAATCAGAAATATGAACTGCCTGACGGTAATTAAAATCTTACGTCCCCAAGGAGCAGGCATTTAACTAATGAAAGCTGTGTTGTAATGAATGGGAGACTCTCTCATTAGCAAGTAAAGAATGCTCTCAAAAGAGTCACATACAGGGTGAAAGCAAGTTATCCCAACACTCTGCACTGAAAGACAGAGAGGGAAATATTGCAATAAAGCCAAGATCCTTGGCTAAACAAATTTCAAGGGCTAAAAAAGACAATCATAATTTCTGATTTATGGATGGAAGAAAAAAAATATTTTAATTCCCAGTATTTTAATTAAAAAGTTTGAGAAGGACAGTAAATTTGGTATCTCTTTTTATTTTGAATGAAGCACAGTTTATTAATTTATTTAAATTCATTATCTTTTATAAGGTACTGCTTCTACATTCAATTTCAAATAAGAAGCAAAGAAAAAAAAAAAACATCAGCGGATTGGGCAAAGTGGCTCAGGAACCTCGCACCTCCAGGGTTGGGGGTTTGATTTTGAATTTTAGACTGTGTGTCTGTGTGTGTGTTGGTATATGAGTGTGTGTGTGTGTGTGTGTCTGTTTGGAGTTCTCAGTGCTTTGTAGGTCTCCTCCAGATACTCCAGTCCTAATATGCATCGTAGGCTACTTCGAGGAAACGAGGGCAGGAAGAGTCCTTTTTGTACAGAATTCTTTTTGTCTTTTACAATTCTTGATCTTGAACTCATTGAAAGAAACTTATGTAGACTTGTTTGAGGAAGACACCATTTGCATGTATTTTTATCTCTTTGATTGAACCGACTATTTGTAGAACAATATGAAATGTGTATGCTTGGTAAACCAGACTCAAATACACTGGTCTCCTTTTGCTAAAGAACATTTAAAATTATGTCCATTTTTGCTGTTTATATTTTTTCTTGATATATTGCACTTACTGTATAGGTGGCACGGGGGGTACAGTAGTTCTTAGCACTGTGGCCTCGCACCTCCAGTGTCCGGGTTCGATTCCTGTTTCAGGTCTGTGTGTACATAGTTTGCATGCTCTCCCTGTGCTTGGTGGGTTTCCTCTGGGTACTCTGGTTTCATCCTTTAGTCCAAAGACATGAGGATTAGCCTCACTGCTGTTTCATAAATTGCCCCGTAGTGTGTGAATGCTGACCGGAAGTCCTACCTCGGTTGCAAAAATGGGAATAATAAATACAATGGTCACACATGGGGATACCTGCAGCTACAGTACAGTAGGAAGGAGTACAGTATAAACAGTAAAGGAGTTTTCCGTTTCTTTGATAATTTTAGGATGCAGTGGGAGCTGCATAGGCTTCGTCACTGTTCAGCAGGTTCCCGAATGCATATCACTTTTCATTCTCCTCCTTTTCATGACATGCTTTAACGTCATTGGAAAACTAGGCTGGAAAAAGTACAAGGTTTACATTTAGGTAACAGTATTTATCAGTGGAGGCCGGAGAGTGGAACGTTTGTTCTGAAGGACTGGAGTGATTAGAGAACATTTTATCAAGGAGTGTTCAATAAAGGTTTCTGCTGTAGTGAACAGTCTCTAGTGAAGGACATCTGTGGAGTGGCTAATCAGCTGGAAATAGACTAGCAAGTAATGAATGATGTGACTGGGCTGCTTACCTGTAAGCGGCTCGGGAAGATCCTGAGGCATGCAGCTGAACTGTGACCTTGTGCTGAAAGAACGCTCCCAGCCATTATCTCTTAGGGAAAACTTATGATTGATATACAGTAAGCCTCGTACTCATGCGCTGCGGCCATCTTTTAGCTTTTAGCTGGATTCTGTTGATCAGAGAAATACAGAAACATTTGGACCTTGAGCAAAATGTAGTACTGTACTTCTTGGCTCACTTCAATTCTTATTCATTTACTGTACACTATTCACCCCCCTTCCCCCCCCCTCCTACAGTACAGGTTGTGATCACCTGGAACTCAACAGGCCAGTACAAATTCTACATCACACACAGACACTCATCTTTGTATTCATTCGACAGCAAAAACAAACAATGCTGCAGTGTAGCCTATTCTTCTAAGCCATAAAAGTATCATTTTAACCTGCACATTTATTTAATTATCCAATCAGCCAATCATGCAGACGCAGCACAATGCATACTGTACAATCATGCAGATACAGGTCGGGAGCTTCAGGTTATGTTCACATCAAACATCCGAATGGAAAAGAAAATAAACATTGATATCAGGGATTGTGGCATGCTTGTTGATGCTGTACTGTACGTACTGTAGATGTGTTTCATTGACTGCTGATCCCCAGGGACTTTACACACAACAGTCTCCAATGATTACACCAAAAAACAAAATACATCTGAATACATGACCAAGCAGACCATGAGAGAGGATGTGCGGATGATCCAGAGAATGTTATTCAACAACACAAAAACCCCACAAAACAAAAGTCTGAAATTGTACATATTGGCACAGTGGCTTAGTGGTTAGCGCTATTCCACTGCACCTGTAGTTCATGGGTTTGATTCAGGTCTGTGCGCATGGAGTTTGCGTGTTCGCCCTGTGCTTGGTGTGTTTTCTCCAGGTACTCCAGTCTCCTCCCAAGGTCAAAAGACATGTAAATTACGCTAATTGGCATTCCCAAATTGCCTACAGTGTGCGAATGAGCATGTGTATGTTGACTGGAGATCCTACCACTGTCATAAAAATGGAAAGAAATACAATGGTCTCCACGGTCCCTAGTTGGAGTACAGCTGTTCCTAGATGGATGGATGGGAAATTGTAAATGCTGTCATGTAAACAATACAAGGGCACTTACTGTACATGTCCGAGCAGTTGAGGGGTAAGGGCCTCGATCACAGGCCCAACAGTGACAACGAGTGGTGGTGGGGTTTGAACCTAGGACCTTTCATGCACTAGTACTGTATTCCATACTGTTGTCTTAACAACAGAGCTACCCCTGTCCATGAAAACTACAAAAAAACATGAAACCCTATGGGGCTTGGAGCATCATCAAGCACGTTATCCCTGACAATAAACTGTTAATATCAATGAAACTTAGACCCCGTCACACTCTGATGAAGACCATGAAGTTACCATTGCACCCAAAAATATCTAAGAACGCAGCAAGAGCAGGGAATTTATCGAGCTACTTCCTACAGTACAGTAGATGTGTCTCTTCCAGGTTCTCAATGCGTCTATCATGTTGTTACTCATTTAATCGTGCACATGATCACAACTCAAATGAGTTTCAGATTCTGTTATGACTTTACAGTATTTGGTATTCAGGGGATACAGATTTTTATTTTATTTGGAAATGGGTGGGTGGAATTTGGAATTCTGTCATTTTAATTTTTTTATTATTTCCATGCATTTGAAAAACATAGACGCTTCCATGTTTGTCTTTGTTATCTTGAATCCAGTCAATTAATGTTAGTGATATTAGTGGTGTATTACTCTCCTAAAAACGGTGAACTGTGTAGTAAAGATAAGACTGTATATTGATTAATCTAAAACAAATACCAGTATATACCAGAGACGGCTGGTGGTTATTCAACAAGAGGAAGCACAACTGTCTGTTACGTTACTTATTACCTGTTTAACATGGATTATCACGTTATCATTTCTATAGTAACGGAGGAGTGACTTACACGGTGGACGCTGCACTTAATCAAAGACTAATAACAAGCACGATTGATTGATTTTACTGCGCCAAAACAAGTATCTATTTAGTATCTATTTTGGCTTTTTAAATTTTGGTCAACATTACATACTGTTTGCACCCCGTGAACACCCCCCACCCATGTGGTCCCGCCCCTCCATCAACTTCCATTTAAAAAACTTTTAGCCAATAAGTATTTAAGCTTATATTGTTTTTTCCTGACTTTCATATTCATATCTGTCTATCCTATATACAGTATATCTATATATTACAAAATAAATAACATGGCCTAATATTATTACAGATGTAGCACAGGCATCTCCTTTGTCAACCCAACGAAAATGAGTATTGCTTTTATATAACAATTCTTCTACCAGCAAAATGTATCTGAAGACACCAGACGGTGTGTTTATGTTTATGCAATCCAATTTTGCTTTCTTCACTCTCCACCTCAACAAATACTCGGTACAGGGTTTAGAGTCCAATGTTGCCAAGCAACAAACACTTCTATCATTCCCTAGTCAAGTTTATTGAGAGGCTGTTTGCTGTTTTAACTTTTAGATTCTAGTGACCCCCCGTCCCCCAATGAAAGCAGAAGTGGGCCAAGTACACAAATCCTGTACTTTAATAAGAATAGAGATTCGCTAGAGCAAGTTTTAATCAAGTAAAAGTAGATGTCTTCAATTCACTTGTGTACTTGAGCAGAAGTACCAAAGCACTCACCTTCAAAATTACATAAGTCTCAAAGGTACAGGGATTATATTAGCTCAAAGTAGCCTTTTCATAGAAGAATGTATATATATTACGTGTGTCGCAATAATGACGTGTAATAGTCATCAGGTAGAAAAATTCCTGATTCAAATACTACACACCGGTGTGATAAGGCACGGTAAGACAACACCATGCAGAAATGTAGTTAAGCAAAGTACAGATATTTGCTGCACTTTTAATCAGAGTAAAAGTAAAAAGTATCCTCTAATAAATCTACTAAAGTAAAGTACAGATACATAGAATATGTACTTAGGTACAGTGATGAAGTAAATGTACTCCGTTACGTCCCACCTCTGATTAAAAGTCTGTTGCCCAGTGAGTGCCACATTAAAACATCCTGTACATGAAATTGTAAAAAATCCTCCAAAATAACCATGGCTTCGATAAGAGTGTATCAGAGCTTTGTCATGGGGTTCAACAGAAATGATTGTAAATAAACAATATGATATTGTAGTAGGCGGCATGGTGGTGTAGTGGTTAGCACTGTCGCCTTGCACCTCCAGGGTCTGGGTTTGATTCCCGGCCAGGCTCGATTCCCGTATCTGTGTGCATGGAGTTTGCATGTTCTCCCCGTGCTTGGTGGGTTTCCTTCCACAGTCCAAAGACATGCAGATTAGGCTAATTAGCGTTCCCAAATTGACCATAGTGTGTGTGTGTTCTGCGATGGATTGGCACGCTGTCCAGGGTGTACCCTGCCTTGTGCCCTGAGTCTCCTGGGATAGGCTCCAGGTCCCCGCGACCCTAAATACAGGATAAAGCGGTATAGAAGATGAATGAATGAAATTATATTGTAGTAAAATATTCGATCGATCGGTTGAGTTGAGTTCTGAAAATACTCTAAAATCCTGAAAATTATCATCTGCGTAGGGTATACCGCTTTATCCTGTACTGTATACATGATATATACAAGGTCGCGGGGAGCATGGATCCAATCTATCCTAGGAAACTCATTGTATGAAGTGGGGTCAGGGGTAGCTCAGTGGTTAAGGTGTTGGAGTGCTGACCAGAAGGTTCAAAATTCAACCCCCAAGTTGGCACTGTTGGGCCCTTAACTCTCAAATGCTCAGATGTATAAAGACATAAAAAATGTATGTTGGGTTTCTGCAAAATGCCCTAAATGTAAATAGGATATGGGGTGTCAATTCATTAAGAATCCAGAAAGGGTGCACACACACATTCACACACTATGGGCAATTTGGGAAGAGCAATTTTCCTAATCTGTTTTTGGACTGTGGGAGGAAACTGGAATACCCGGAGAAACCCACCAAGCAGGGGAGAACATGCAAACTCCACACACACAGAGACCTGAGGCGGGAATCGAACCCAGATCCTGGTGGTTCGTGGCCACAATGCTAACTTCTTGAAAATACTGAATTACAGAAACATCAGTAAAGATTTCATTGTGTTTAATAGATGTTTAGGAGAATCTGTGTAGCCTTAAAGCAACCGCCTGTGGATTTTACGCTCCAAGATTTAAAGGTAAAGACGAGTTTGCTGTTGATAGTGTAATCAGTTATGTTGCCATGATGTTATTTGTTGATCTCGGATTGGAGGAGACTTTTCCAACCTTGCAAAAGGAAATTCTTTTGAGTTGTGTTTTTTATTTCTGTTTCTGGAATAATTTACATAATTTATTGTTTTGTTTACTGATTACTTTTATGTAATTGTCAGAAAATGTGCATAAATTACATGAAGTTGTGAAAGGCAAAGGTAAACATTTTCTGTTGAATTATGATCGAGGTAGTCTTATATTGAGAACTAAACTAAACTAAACTAAACTAAACTAAACTCTTAGTCGTCTCCTGTTTCCCTTATTATCACTGTCACCATAACTATACAATATGTTTTAAATAATAACCTTTTTTATCCCCACCAATATTTTTTTTCCTTTTCTATTTCCCCTCCCAACAAATACAGTGCACTCGGTTTGACTTTGAAGCCCACTCCTTGTTTTCAATGCCATTATATCACATCATCTTTTGTTGCCTAAGCCATACGTGCCTCAGGCATCTAAAGCCTTTCAAGAGCCATCGCTGAAAAATACAGGATCCATCGTTCTCCTTTGAGGCAAGCTGTTCTGGCATGGAGGCAGGTTGGTAACAGCTTGCTGGTGTAAGGTGACATTTATGGGTATGCAAAGTAATGGGAAGGGAGCAAAGGGTGAGCAAAGGAATGCTTGTGGGAGCAGAGGTAGCTCCTCGAAGCCCTGCACCTTTTGACTTTGCTTGGAGTAAAACAGATGCTAACAGCCTTAGTTATGGTGATGACGGCACAGGGTGCTCAGAACGGTGCCTGTGTGGCGATGGTTGTGGTGGAGGAAAAGGAAGGTGCATCCTTTGATGGTTTAGTGTCCTTTCTGGAAGCTGTCAGGGAAGGTTATTTTTAACAGGAAGCTGGGGTGCGGGCGCAGGATCATGAGTGATAACTATGCAGCTCTTGCCCGTATCACAGTGGCAGAGGGGGGTGGGAGGGTGGTATTGCTGAAGTACAGATGAGGTGGTCAAGGGAAAATGGGAAAAAAGGTGGGAGCAAAAAAAACAGGTAATGAAGAGCAAATTAATGGCCCGAGGGAGTCTGAAAACAACTCAAGGTGAGACCAGAATAGTTTGATCATGAGTCTTGTTTTTACTTTGAGGAAGTCAAATTTGACTTTGCTTCTCAAAGACAGCTAATGAACAGTGCTGACCTGGTGAAATAACTAAAGTAGAGGTACGAGAAAGGAAAATTCCTGCCAGCTGTGATGCATCTTGCATTATTTACATATGAAAATGATGATGACCCATAGTTCATTATTATTATTATTATTATTATTATTATTATGCAGATGTGCTGCCAGTCAAACACAAAGCTTACTGTACAAAACAAAGAAAGACTAAGTTCTTTAACCTGGAAGCATGCTCACAGCTCATGCCATGAATGTACCTTATTTATTTATTTATTTATTTTATGTAGCTGCTTTGTCCTACCCAGGTTTAGCTTCACCATCCATCCTTTATAGTACAGAATCATCCTGTACTGAATAAATAAATTAAGCAATATCACATTTCTGTGCTGATATTCAGTACAGCAGCACAATCTCGAGTGTGATGTTGCTTTTAAGCAATGGTTCAACAAAAAACATTTATTACCATCAGAAATTATTCATTTTTTTTTAATTAGGCCGTTATTTTTTTCACCCACGCATATCCTGACCCTGGCTTAGAGCTGGCGACTGACATTTACAGTAGTGTAATGAACAGAGGTGGTGTTGGACTGAGCTAATGCGCTACAGCGCCTTGTTCCACACCTCAAGTGATGCCTTTGATCAGAGGTCATATGTAAAATTTAGTATCCCCTATTTTAATTCTATATGTTTTTGTGTAAAAAATAATAAAAATCATCTCACCGTGGCAGGCCTTAAAACCTCAGACGAACAGCAACATATATTTTTTCAGTGTGCCATTATTTACTTAACAAAATGAAACCAAAAAGAAACTTGAAGCTTGTATTTGCCTGATCCTAAGGCCCGCTATGATCAGATGATTTTTATTAATTATGCTTTACACAAAAACAAATTGAGAGAGGGCGTACTAACTTTTTACCCATGACTGTAGTGCCATGTTTACAGTAGACACACAATACTTCAGACTGAAACACGACTGCCCCCTACAGGTAATGAAGGGCATTGTCACAGCTTCCCGCACGCAGCCGCGCAAAGCCGCGGCAAGTCACGGGATCCCTTTTCTTGAAACGTGCGTTTTTAATGGCGACATCTGTACGTTAAACACATGAACAGAGGATTTAATACAGGATTTCTGCTAATCACTATTTAGACCCCAGACATACAGTACAGTGACAACAGCAACTACTGTACGTATATACTGTAGGCACAACTGCTGCAAAAAATAGCCATGTCTCAGTTACATGTCCACACGTAGCCGGGTATTTTAAATTTAAGATTTTTCTCTAGTTTTGGGTTTTCACATCGACAGACATTTCGGCTTCTTGTAACGTCACCTTGTGTGCCGATGATGTCATTGTCTGTGTGCCAGTCTCACTGATTTGACGTCAGGTTTGTTATGAGGATATTTTGTGTAATAGTGGACCTACTGTATGTACGGTAAACTAGTGACTGTGTTAAGGTTGCGTACTGGACTTTTTACACGCGTGTACATACACGTGAAGTTACTCACACGTTACATTAACAAACAGCGATGCATGAATGTACCATGAGGCGCACTGCTGCTACATACTGTATAAAGACAACGACAACGGTTTTGGACGAATCCCGTCGGGGTTCTACATACAGTAGCGTAAATGGCAATGACGTTTTGTCTAGGCTTCTGATTGGCCCCCTGTTGATTAGGGAGGCTCCTGACAGCACTTACTGTAACAAAGATATTTTTCAAAACGTAGGTAGTAGGACAGAATTATTTAAAAGTAGAAAAATCTCAGTTTTTAAAAATACCCGGCTATATGTGGACATGGCCTCAGTTACTGTACGTACTGTACATGTGGCTTTGACCTGGAAATTATCGTGAACTGTACAGAGTATGTAGGAGATAACCAATCAGGAAGCTTTTAGGTAATGAAAACACTGATATTATTTTATCAATTCAACCAAAGATAATGAAGAGAAACGAAAGCAATTGTTCACAATTTAAAGAAATGTCTCAGTGTAGTGAAGGATGTCCGGACCGGCCTGCACATACAGTAACTGTAACTGTGAGCCACAAACAAATGCCTCAACTGAAAAACGATTGGCACTCACTTATTACTATTACTGCGTACATTCAAATGATTAAACAGTTGATTTGGCATAAGGTCGCTTAGTGTTTAGCACTGGCGCCTTACACCTCCAGGGTCCGGGTTCGATTCCTGCCTCAGGTCTGTGTGCATGGAGTTTGCATGTTCTTCTTGTGCCTGGTGGGTTTCCTCCGGTACTCTGGTTTGCTTCGACAGTTTCGTTAGGCTGATTGGCGTTCCCAAATTGCCTGTAGTGTGGATTGGATTGGCATCCTGTCCAGGGTGTACCCCGCCTCGTGCTCTAAGTCTCCTTGGATAGGCTCCAGGCCCCCGCGACCCTGTGTACAGGATGAAGGAGTTTAGAGAATGAGGGGGTGAGTGAGTGAGAATGAGTGATTTGGCCTAAAAGTGAGTGAGAATTTTTTCCACTTCCCTTTCTGCCTTCAATCTCATTTTTAATTTTGAGTCAAAGCAACTTCCTCTTCTGCACTTCAACTTTTTTAATAGTTTAGGAGTCGCTACATGTCTTAAAGACAAACGTCACTGAGATAGTGAGAATGACTTTTATATCTTTTATATTAGGATGTTTTTCAGCAGCACAAACACGCCACTGGTGAAGAGCTTATTTTTTATATTTCCCTTAATACTAGGAAAAGTAGCACAGGAACCTCAGGAACACATTACAAACTATTCAGCCTACCGCTGCCATCAGACAAAAGACGAGCCAGAAATTCTTGTAGACGGCCTTGTTTTTGCTTGACAGGGGTTGACAGTACAGTAATGTCTCATTACCATGGTAATATAGGGTTTGAGGTAATTACCAGGCGCTGATGAATAGGCAACATATCAAAGCACACTTTGCTATGGCCTCTGCCTGACAAGGTGGAACACTCGCCATGCATCGCTTTTGTGATCAGCAGCTAACTGGCTACAACACCTTAATGTGCAGGTTAGTGTGAATCCTGTTATTTAAGAGCAGCAGATCCATTCTTTCAATCTAGTCAATTATCTCTGTTCACAAGTCCACGCCGAGCAGCAGTGAGAGAGGTCTTTGGTTAACTCCACTCCACCGCCATTTACACGAAAGGGGGGAAAAAAACGATGACAGAAAGGAGAGCACGGGTGCTGCTGCAAAACATTGTTTACGGTTCTGTCTCTCCAAGACTGATGATTTAATTTATAGCTGTCATACTCCGATTCGGAAAAGGCAGACTGAAACTTGGAGTGCGTGTTTTATGTGAGTGAAAAATCGTGTAAAGTCTAGCGACAAAAAAAAAAAAAACGAATAGATTAACTGAAAGATATACAAAGTTGGAATGACACTAATCAAAACGGATTGTAAATTATAACGGTAATTAATTTTACCTGTGCAGATTAGCAGTAGTTTTAAACGATAGAATACTTTCTGCTTTTTTCCCTAAAAAAATTATATTGAAAGCATAATTGCTGATTTAAAACTAACACCAGGACTGAAAAACAAGAGCTGTACAGAAGTGTGTCTGGAACTTACATCGGTAGTGAAGTACAGTAAGTACAGTACGATACTGTATGTCGAAATCTGCTTAAATCTGTGCCAGAGTGACTTACAGAATAAATGCATAAATGGTTGTCTGCTTAATCACGTCTTTATGCTCGGATTCCTCAACCAAAATCTACGATGGCCAGAAAAGTGCAAAACAAAATAACAAAACCGAAAATAAAATTACAATAAAATAACAAATCAGAAAACATTTGTCACTCCAGATACACAGGAAGTACAGCAGCCTCATGGACGTTCTAATACCACGAGACTACAGCACTCTTTGTATATCTTGAGAGACAAATGTCTTGTCCAATCAGCAGTAAGACTTTCATTCGCAAACTACACCTACAGTACAGTACAGTACAGTACCTCTCCTGGTTCGTCTGAATTCGTCGTTGAATTTTCTGATTTGTTATTTTGTTTTGCACCATAAAAATCTAAAGATACCAACAAATTACAGCATTTTAAGGGACTGGAGTCAGTGCTGAGATATACAGTAGTGTAACTATATTAATACACAGATCACACAGTGTGTGTGTGTGTGTGTGTGTGTGTGTGTGTGTGTGTGTGTGTGTGTGTGTGTGATGGAGGTTTCAGTGCAGCCTTCTCGATCATCACTGCTCTTACAGTATGTGGAGGCTTTTCTGGCAGGATTCAGTACGATGCTAATGGCACCATATCCCCTTACAGAATACGCTTTCGCTACTAATACTAATACTTTTAGGGAAAAACACATCAAATTGCCTCAACACATAGAATTTTTTTGCGGGGAGAGGAAACAATATTACATGCCATTTGTGCTTGAAAGTTCCTTACATGGACAACCCCAATTTGTCTGAGCCGACCTTCTTTCTCCATTTTCCATACAGTAATGTTTTAGTATAAAACCCACCTACACACACACACACACACACACACATGCACCTTCTCTTCCCAGGCTGTGCAGATGTAAACAACTGAACTACCCTGAGAAAGTATCGACAGCTTTAATGACGTCCTATTTTGTGGTCCTTTAAATCCATTAGTGACAATTATCTTACCCGAGGTCACATATTGTGTTAATACGACATTCTTGCAGACAGAAATAATGAAAATAATATCACAATTATGATCTGAAAGGATCGGCCAGTTTAAAGGAAATGAATGGAACCAGTGAAACCATTTTTCTTAAAACCACTAAGTATTTCTAAGAAATGTAAAAATCTAAAGCAGAGGTGTGACATGTTGTCCTGCCCATGTGTTCAAATACATGAAAATTAACCACAGAAACACAGTCATGCTGCTGGAGCCGTTCAAAACTTGTTGGAAAGCCAAGCGAGTTTACATATGTTTTTGTGGGGTTTTTTTTGCATTTTAGTGAAGATTTAGTGAAGACATAGCACTGTGGGGACTACAGAATGTTATCAAGGACGGTAGCAAGAAGAAAAGGGAGTCGCTTTCAATTTGGGTTTTAAAGCAGCCGGTGCCGAGAGGAATCATAAATTAAGAAGTGGGGTTTAATCTATTTCATATTTTACTTCATTTACATGTTCTTACTAAATGTTTTGATTGTTTTTATGATAGATAGATAGATAGATAGATAGATAGATAGATAGATAGATAGATAGATAAGCAAATACATTTCTCCTCCTAACAAACAGGACGTGTTGCTGCCAATGTGTGAATATTTTACCACATCAAAAAAAAAATATATATATATATATATATTGCGATAACAATATTTCTTGCGATATAAGATTTCCCTAGAGAAATGCATTTTTTATTATTATTGACTATTTTTGAAAAATTATTTATTTATATGTAATGATATTAAAATAAACATTCATTCATTCATCTTCTATACCGCTTTATCCTGTATTAGGGTCATGGGGACCTGGAGCCTATCCCAGGAGACTCTGGGCTTAAGGCAGGGTACACCCTGGACAGCGTGCCAATCCCTAAAATAAACAGGTAATAGATATTCGTCTGATGTAATTAAATCTAATTCAGGCTAAAAAGAAACTATATGTCAAGGAAGTTGCAAATATTTAGACTTCAAAACACTATGAATGACTTAAACCCCTCAGCAGATATTCTGACTCCTGGTTTGCTGTTACTATAAACCTGCCAACACAATATGAATTACTTTCAAACATTACTTTTTATTTAAGTGGAACTGTACACTCATCAATAGTGTCTTAAAACAAGAGCATCTTTTAAACTAAATATTCTCTTTGGCTTGCCTGTTTTTTGTTTTTTTTTTAAATAAAAATAAATATTATTAAACAAAAATTAAATAAAAAAATACTATTTGTCACACACACACACACACACACACAAGCGCGCTCCGCAACCGGCACTAGGACCCGGAAGTAATGCGGGCGCGAACTCGGAAGTAGAAGAGGAGTAAACAAACCACCGCATACAGCTTAGTCACTGAGTTCGTGCATGTCGGTTCAGATTGTTTACTTTCTGATTCGAGTGCGTGTTTATAGGACGCGGGTTAAATGTGTGTTTTTCCGTTGCTCCCATTCTGTGAGAGTCCTTAAACTAATTCGCGTGGTTATCCTGCCTACTCACTTGCTTCCGCGTTTGGGTTTACCGTCCACGCTACAAAGGGCTAACGGCTAATCGCCAAGCCTTCTGATCATCCGGGGTTAGTTCGCAACAGAATTATGTATAAAGATATATATATATATATATATATATATATATAAATATATAAGTGGGTATAAACATAGTAAGGGCCCATCTTATTGGTCAAATTTGGACACACAAATGCTTGGCACATAAATTATTTATCGCAACTCTTTGCGGTATGGTTATCGCGCATGACATTATCGCGGTAACGATAATTTTTCAATATATTGTGCAGCCCTAATATACAGTATAATATATATACAGATGGTAGTCACGCGGTATTCTGGTTTTACCGCCACGGCTCACGGTGGCAGCATTTGGGTTTGTGTGTTTGCTGGCTTTTACCACTGAGTGGCGCTATATAACTATAGACCGACACCTCTGGCATCAGTTTATTCTCTCAAGGATTAATGAGCCGCAGCTCTTTTACAGTAGAACTGCACGTACTAGCGGATAAAATCAAGTGAAACAAATTCATAATCACAGTATTAAAATTACAGTACAACTGTAGAATTTAATTTAGATTAAATCTTAATAGGATAGAATTTAAGCAAAGTAAACGTTAGCACAGTGAGCCTTTAGATTTTATCATGTGTAATTAGAAAAGCTACGTATGTATGTTTTTTTTGTCATCTTATATTTTGTGTTCTTTAAATTTATAGTAGATTTATTAACTGAAATAAACAAAACTAAATGACCATAAAAATAAAAAATTGTCAGGACGTGCTACTGCGTCAGCAGATGTCAAAGTGTTTTTGCGTTATCAATAAATTATTAAAATGGCCAGTCAGTTTCCTTGCTGTTTCCCCCGACGCATTCATAATCATTAGTCTACTTCTTGCTGTTGTCTACTTCTGCCCCTCTAAAATGGCGTATTCAGAGAAAGGCTCACCTGCGAGAGGTCGCGTGGTCCACTACACAGCAAATATGTTAGTATATTATAACTGAAATAAAGCGGCTCACATCGCCGTGAGTTTCGCACAGCGCCGCAAAGACAGCGCTTATTTAACACGTATTTATTTGTATTTGTTGTATTTCTGGGAAAGAGAAATCTCTTATAAATATCTCATAGCGATGCGCACGTTCATCTGACTTTAGATCAAATCTCAGCAAAGTGAAAGAGCGCACACACACGCGGTGGGTTCACACGAACATTTTACATTCACTGGAAGGTTTATTCACAACCATATTTCAGCCATTCACACACATGCATTGTGCTATGTTGTTGGTACACACTTTTACTTTTCATCTCGCCTTTGATCAAAATGCTCCCGATATGAGCCGACACGAGCAGCTTTGTTTCAGTCATAATATTCATCCATCATAAAGAGGGGCAACATATGCAAAGTATACAAAATTTAAAGTCAGTACCCCAGAAAAACAACAGAGCACTAATATATACTTGCTGATTAAACGCTGCATTTTATAAAAGTGAAAGCGCGCGCGATGTGAGCAGATTTAATTATTGATAATTAAATAATTATTCAATGTTGGACATTAACAGCAAAAAGCACGATTATTATTATTCTTTTGATTATTATTATTATCATGTTGTTTTGCTGTTTGGGTTCAGTGTTGAATGATTATTTGAAACTGATGCGCTTCGTGTAGATTCATGCCACGAGTCATTTTATCATACAAAGATTATTGCGTTGTGCTCGGACCACTGAGCTTCTGCAGACTCCAAAACTGACATTTTTACTGTTAAAAATTAAAATGTTTTTACAAGCCCTTGAGCTGTTGTTTGTGCTGTTTTCTTTAATAATAACAATAGACAGATAGAAACAGAGAGTCTGTCTAAACAAAATTAATTGCAGCCGTTTTGCAAAATGTCCCTTTGCGCCCCCTGGCGGTCATTTCACAAATGACTTTGAATTGTGATTGATTTATTTTGGCTGTTGCCATTTGGCCGCGACAGAGTGCGCGGCAGTCATAGACATTCCCATTGAGTAACCACTCTATATACGACTGATTTTGGAGTCAGTGTGGATATACACGAATTAACACATAAAAGAATTATGATGCGAGGAGAACTAATTAGTGACATCACCTGTTCTGTGCTCATGGCTTATTTTGTCTTAGTATTCTTGGCCACCGCTGTATAATACAACCTGTGCTGTCTTTGACATAAAGTAGATTTAGTTTTGACAAAGGTGTGTGAATGTGGGTCAGTTGCACGCTGTGCGAGTGAATTTAAATTGAAGTGCTTTAGCGGCACCACTTAAATAAACTCTAAATAAATTTTAGCATACCATACAGTACAGTATAAGGCCAAAACAATGTGGACACCAGAACATCACGACAAAACTGCTGCCACACATTTGCCATAGATGTCTCTGGTGATTAAAGAGCACCAAAGTTGCTTTGGCGTGGTGTTTGAATGGGCAAATCGCAAGGGCCACGCTCCAGGGCCACGCTCCATAATCGAGTGGGAAGACTGGGAAGGTTATTAAACAACAAACGAGGGCCTCAACCTACTGTACTGTATAATGTGTGTTTAACAAGCACATACCTGTATGGGTGTGAGAGGTCAGGTCTCTAAACATGTTTTGGCCATATAGTACAAGGCTATAGTACATACTGTATATATAAAATTTTTATTTTCATTCTCACCTTGTTACACTAAAAGTCATACTTTTTTCCCTAAACAACATTTTTTCCATATTAAATCTTCTTTTTAATATATGCGACAGTAGTTTCCTGTATAGGCATGTGAAATGAGGGAACAAAAACAGTTACTATTGAATGGTTGAAATGCACAAAGTGAACTTGTTTTTACTGTTGTTGTTGTTTTTGAACCCTTTATTCTTTGCACTTGAATATAAGATAGTTTGAAATATCAACCAGTGATGTTCCCCTTAAATAGGGGAAGCACAGGTATCTATTACTGAAGTACAGAATAGTTAATACATTTAAAGTATAAAGGGGCATTGGTGGCTCAGTGGTAGGTCTTTCACCTGCCATGCGGAAGGACTGGGTTTGATTCTCGGTCAGTTCCCAAACCCTAACCACTGGACGCAGTGTCTGTCCCAAGCCCGGATAAAATGGGAGGGTTGCGTCAGGGATGGCATTCGGCTTGAAACCTGTTGTGACGTGTGTATCGAAGGGAGCAGCCGAAAGATAAACATAAAAGTTTATCAGGTATAAAGTTTTCTTTGGTCATTTGCCTTCATGATTCATGTATTTATCTGTGTAGTGGTTAGCACTGTCACCTTGCACCTCCAGGGTCCGGGTTCGATTCCCGGCCAGGCTCGATTCCCGTCTCTGTGTGCATGGAGTTTGCATGTTCTCCCCGTGCTTGGTGGGTTTCCTCCAGGTACTCCGGTTTCCTCCCACAGTCCAAAGACATGCAGGTTAGGCTAATTGGCGTTCCTAAATTGCCCATAGTGTGTGAATGAGTGTGTGTGTGTGTGCTCTGCGATGGATTGGCACGCTGTCCAGGGTGTACCCCGCCTAGTGCCCGAAGTCTCCTGGGATAGGCTCCAGGTCCCCCGCGACCCTGAACACAGGATTAAGCGGTATAGAAAATGAATGAATGAATGAATAGATTGGTCTGTGAAGTAAGACTGCTAATAAGCACCTGAAAGGCGAAACTACTGTAAATGAAATATTGTATATACTGTACAGTGACATAATAATAATGCAGAGAAATACATAAAACATTAAGGCAAATGTACAGTGGTGTGAAAAACTATTTGCCCCCTTCCTGATTTCTTATTCTTTTGCATGTTTGTCACACTTAAATGTTTCTGCTCATCAAAAACCGTTAACTATTAGTCAAAGATAACATAATTGAACACAAAATGCAGTTTTTAAATGAAGGTTTACGTTATTAAGGGAGAAAAAAAACTCAAAATCTACATGGCCCTGTGTGAAAAAGTGATTGCCCCCCTTGTTAAAAAATAACTTAACTGTGGTTTATCACACCTGAGTTCAATTTCTGTAGTCACCCCCAGGCCTGATTACTGCCACACCTGTTTCAATCAAGAAATCACTTAAATAGGAGCTACCTGACACAGAGAAGTAGACCAAAAGCACCTCAAAAGCTAGACATCATGCCAAGATCCAAAGAAATTCAGGAACAAATGAGAACAAAAGTAATTGAGATCTATCAGTCTGGTAAAGGTTATAAAGCCATTTCTAAAGCTTTGGGACTCCAGTGAACCACAGTGAGAGCCATTATCCACAAATGGCAAAAACATGGAACAGTGGTGAACCTTCCCAGGAGTGGCCGGCCGACCAAAATTACCCCAAGAGCGCAGAGACGACTCATCCGAGAGGCCACAAAAGACCCCAGGACAACATCTAAAGAACTGCAGGCCTCACTTGCCTCAATTAAGGTCAGTGTTCACGACTCCACCATAAGAAAGAGACTGGGCAAAAACGGCCTGCATGGCAGATTTCCAAGGCGCAAACCACTTTTAAGCGAAAAGAACATTAAGGCTCGTCTCAATTTTGCTAAAAAACATCTCAATGATTGCCAAGACTTTTGGGAAAATACCTTGTGGACTGACGAGACAAAAGTTGAACTTTTTGGAAGGTGCGTGTCCCGTTACATCTGGCGTAAAAGTAACACAGCATTTCAGAAAAAGAACATCATACCAACAGTAAAATATGGTGGTGGTAGTGTGATGGTCTGGGGTTGTTTTGCTGCTTCAGGACCTGGAAGGCTTGCTGTGATAGATGGAACCATGAATTCTACTGTCTACCAAAAAATCCTGAAGGAGAATGTCCGGCCATCTGTTCGTCAACTCAAGCTGAAGCGATCTTGGGTGCTGCAGCAGGACAATGACCCAAAACACACCAGCAAATCCACCTCTGAATGGCTGAAGAAAAACAAAATGAAGACTTTGGAGTGGCCTAGTCAAAGTCCTGACCTGAATCCTATTGAGATGTTGTGGCATGACCTTAAAAAGGCGGTTCATGCTAGAAAACCCTCAAATAAAGCTGAATTACAACAAGATGAGTGGGCCAAAATTCTTCCAGAGCGCTGTAAAAGACTCGTTGCAAGTTATCGCAAACGCTTGATTGCAGTTATTGCTGCTAAGGGTGGCCCAACCAGTCATTAGGTTCAGGGGGCAATTACTTTTTCACACAGGGCCATGTAGGTTTGGATTTTTTTTCTCCCTAAATAATAAAACCCCTCATTTAAAAACTGCATTTTGTGTTTACTTGTGTTATCTTTGACTAATAGTTAAATGTGTTTGATGATCAGAAACATTTTGTGGGACAAACATGCAAAAGAATAAGAAGTCAGGAGGGGGGCAAATAGTTTTTCACACCACTGTACTTACAATCCTTACCAATTACAAGGATAAAATATCAAGCGTTACCAAGGTTGGTGTTAAAAGTTCAAACATCACACACATCGGGCGAGGAGTTCTCCAATCCCAGGGAGATATCCCTCGTTTAATCTTCAGTAATTGATTTCTTGCTGAATCTGAAGCTTATCCGGGGAACACGGAGAGAAAGATGGAAGACCACAGATTCATCACACCAGTTTATCATGGAGCACACACTCACACACACACACACACACACACGCACACGCGCACACGCACACACGCACACGCACACACACACATTCACACCTATAGGCAGTTTAGCATAGCCAGTCTGCTTACCTGCATGTTTTTGGGTGGTGTTAGGAAACTGGGGAACCACACTGAGAGGGGAAGGAAGTAAACTGAACCCAGGAAGCGGCAGTGAGCTGCTGAGCCATTTAAAGGTAGTAATAAACTCATACTGCGTATAAATCTAGACACATTAAAAACATAGTAATTTCCCCACACTTTTTTCGCCCGTGATGAATTAGTGGACAATAGTGAATCAAGAAAAATGAACTAGAGTTCAAAGTGAAACTCCAAGGTCTTTCATGAGTAGAAGAATGAAGAAGAGCGTGCATTTAAAATCTGTCATCCTAGAGTACATACAGTATCCTCACAGTGATCTCAAAAATCCATCACACAGGTAAAACAGCAATCAGGAATTTTAATGCGTGGATCTATTTTTAAGCTAGATCATTCTCATCTCTATAAAGTGTTCAGAAGACCATGGATCACATCGAGTGGCTAAAAGCTGGCAGTAAACACATTAGCTCACTGAAGTGACAGGCGGTCCTCTCCTGTTTGTACATCATATTGTACATATGAGCATCATTGATCCTTGCAGATTCAACCTGTTCCACTTACAAAAGGACCATATATGTTTGCATACAGTATATGTTTGTATTTATTTATTGTTCTCTATCCATCATCTGACACTCAAAGCATCTTGTAAATGTAGTATTTAAAAAAACTGGGCTTTTATATGGGTCTTCTCTGAGTTTTCCACTGTTCTCCAGACCAATAGTTGGACTAGCTACAGTAAATTGCCTCTAGTGCTCCATGGACTTGTGGTTGATGATTAAGGAAGCGTGTGGGAATGATGTTCTGCAATGGATTATTCTATCCGGGGTATGTTCGCATCTTTCTAACCTTGCTGGTTTGAGCAGGAACAAACAGTCACTGAACACTTACTTAACATTTGAATTTAAATAATTGTTAAGGTTGTTTGTCACCATTTATACACCTAGTTGTTGGAATGTACAATAAGTTCATAAATTTAGCTTTTTTTCCAGAACAGTTGGTTCCAAACGAGTACGGAATATGAGTAATCTAACTGGACGAGACGCATTCCCGAGTGGTGATTTAGAGCATAACAGCACTTTGATGTTTAACTATACGTATCACTCGGTGTGGTTAATTACACTAACTGTGGGGGTCTTAGCGTGGGTGAGAGCATCAGTCCGCAGTACTGAGGAGAGAGTGATGGGTCGTTTTTGAACAAAGCTTTAACGTGACTCTGAAGAACAAGTAGTCTCGGAAAGTGATTCGTTCATTTTCTACTGGGCGCGCTATGTACAGGAAACAGAAATGTGCGTTCTTTTGTCACGTGACTCCCGTAGACGCTATGCAGTGCAATAGATTAAAAAGAGCTATATAAGAGGTGAGCTACTCATTCTGTTTATTATAATGTCCGCAGTTGAATTGTAATATTTTAATTACTGAAACTACTGTATAGCCAAAATTTGTGTAGGGTTAGGGTTAGGGGGTCTGTTTATTGAAAATTCAACATTTTATTTTATTTCTGATCAAAAGAACGAAATGAACTAAATGACTCAAAAAAAAAATTATTTGGTCATTTTGATGAATGAGATTCAAACGAGTCATTAAAATGAATCAAACTTCCCATCACTAGCAGCTGCCTAACAAAACCCAGTCACTTTCAGTAAGGACACACATCTGATAACATTATGTCATCTTAAACAACACACTACATCTGCACTAATCACTTCTACGTCATTCTGAATCGATTCTTAACCGTCTGTGTCGTTCTGTTCACGTCTAACACTCAGCTACCGTACTAAGCTAACTAGCTTCTAACACAAGGCTGAATCCCGAATCTCTCTCTAACTCCTAATCAAGGGCACTACTTGCTGTGTGGAACAAGGGATTTTACACTCTACGAAGTGCATTAGCTTTCCATTTGACTCTATTTGGGATTCGACCCCTGAAGTTAACGGAGCTGATATTCTAAAGTGTAATAAGTTTAAATATAAAGTAAATCTGGTGAGTTTCTCAGGACTGTCCGCCACCTTCATGGTTTATTCTCCTCACCATATGGCTACAGAGCACCGCTAAGAGTTTAACACCACACTCACCTCCTGTTCATTACACTGTCAGTCAACAGCTCCACCAGGTGAGGTTATTTAGTTCTGCCAGATTCAGAAACCATGTACTCTGTCAGACCTGAACTATTTCACCTTGAGAGTTACTGTGAGAGTTTGTGAATGATTTTAGGTAATGTGTTAAGGATTATTTTTAATTTCTTAAAAATAACACAGTGAGGGGAAAGAATAATTTGGTCATTTAATTTATTTACTTCAGAGAACACGATGTTTGACTTTGTATACTGTATACTATAAGTATGAACTAAAATATATTTGGTCATTATACCTTTATTCATCCCACAGGATTTACAAATTTCTAAAATTTTAGAAAATAAACAGCCTTGTGGGTTGTGGCTAAATATTGTACTCATTTGCTTTGGCTATAAAAAAAAAACTGCTTCCTTTAAGAACCTTAAGCCACAGATGGCTGAACCATTAGTCACATCCTGGCTCTATAGGAATCCCAGATAACTGGCTTCCGTGTCAAGTTAGCACAATGTTAGCAGTGTGGGATGATGAGGAGCTGGGGATCATAAGCATTACAGTACCTACACAACTAGTCTCCTGTTTTACCCCTCTTAACTTCTAGAGGCATTGTCGCTCAACATCATCTAGATAAAGTGCCATGAAGAGCCTTTATGTTTAGAACTCAGATAGGTACAGTACAGTATGGAACGTGATGTTAGAAGCCATGTGAACCGTATAAAACCTGGTGAAAGTCCACAGTGTATCACAATTCCTGGAGCAGTACTGTATGTCCATCAGGTGGAAACACTTCTTGCAGTGATGCCAGGCATCGCCACACCTACTGCCGTCCAAAAAATTATAATTTCTGGTTACACCACCTCCAACACCAGCTGCTGTACTGAATGGTTTGTAGACACTGGTCTAATGTCTATCAAATGTTGGAGATTTAATTAAGCAGCAATTGATTTTAAGCTGTGTTTCAGCACTGTGAGATGCGAGCCCTTGGAATGGTGTACAGCGTTGCATGAAGAACACAGCTGGACACAACTCTGTGGGTCTCAGGAGAATCTCTGATAATATGAAAATATTTAGTTTCAGTTACCAAGGGCCATTTCAATATTAATTTTTAAGATCACACAAGTTAAGTTAAATGATAGTGTGATGTATTTGACCCCGGGGAATGTTAAGCTTTGAGCTAGACCAAGCAGTTGTCCAAATCAAAAGGTTGTAATAATCGTTCGGGTCCTTGCAATAGCTACTACTGTACTGCACATGTCTAGTTCCTGAATAACTGCTAGAATTTTGAGAATAATAATGTGAACCAGATCCAGTCACACCAGAACACCTTTCGCCCAAGGGCATTACAGGGGCAGTGTACAAGAAAAGTGTACTTCCTAAATGATTATTACTTGGGGCTGTATTCCGGGTTGGCATCTTGTACTACAGTATGTGGCCAAACGTCTGAGGACACCTGAGGACCTTCAATCTGTCCTTGAACATCCCATTGCAAAATCATGGGAATTCATATGGACTTGATCCCCCTTACCTACAGTACAGCCTCCACTTTACTGGGAAGGCTTTCCATTCCAGACATGGACACTTGTGCCAGTACAACCACAAGAACATTACTGAGGGAAGACTCTGATGCCAGGCAAAAAGGCATGGTGCAAAAAGGCATGGAGTTCCAGTTCACCCCAGTGATGTTCAGTTGGGCTGAGGATAGGCCTCTATGCATGCTACTCTCGTTCTTTGACATCCATGCCTTTATGGAGCCCTTAGTTACAGTGAAGGAAAGAAATTCTTGACAACTCTGTGACAACAGTTTGGGAACATCCACATACAGTATGGATATAATGGTCCAATACATTAAACCTTATTATGTCCAAAGGTTACTTCAGTATTTATTTTTGGGAAATTTGAGGAGTTAGAGTCATGCTATGCAGATGGAGAACATGAATCGCAGTGCCCTCTTGGAGCTCAGACAATAATTCGTGATCTGTTTGTGGAAGCCTGAGCCAGCCTCCCTGACACTCTGCATGAGACTGTAGGCTGGTTGTCTTGGCTTGAAAAAAGAAAATAGTAATTTGCCCCAGAGGCCTGGAACTGTCTTCATTTTCCTTTATAGATT
This sequence comes from Channallabes apus, assembly GCA_030522415.1. Lineage (NCBI taxonomy): Eukaryota > Metazoa > Chordata > Actinopteri > Siluriformes > Clariidae > Channallabes > Channallabes apus. The sequence continues at coordinate 1,494,898 of CM060116.1, read as the reverse complement.
CCAGATCAAAGTGCCGATACTCAAGCACTGTTGGTCAGCCAGGAGAACAAAAATGTATTATTATTATTATTATTATTATTAGCATTAGAATGAATACATGTACATGTGGCTGATGGTTAAAGGGTTTGTAGAAAGTGTTAAAAAGTTAAATCTAAAAAATTATTTGCTGATCTTTAATGTAATCAGTGATATTATTATTATGATTATTATGATTGTTATTATTATTATTATTATTATTATTATTATTATTATTATTATTATTATTATTATTATTATTATGTACTTTCTGTACAGCAGAACTCTCTGTCTAACTTATTAATACAAAGAAACCAGTTATTTCAGCCAAAGTGAAAATATGAACTAATCCCAGTAAAAATATTCACTTTATCTTTTCTAATTAATATCTATTGGTGCAGGTGTTTGTTTACATTGAGACAGTAGCGCATTAGTAGATTATTATAAAGTAGATTATTAAATCTGACACATAACTGTTCATAACATCACTTTTACTTAACATTTAGATTTCACTTATGGTGCAGATTAAACTTCAGGTAGAGATCTAAGGACTGCAGGAGATTCAGTAAATTTCGTCCAGACAGTTTTGTGTGACGCTGCGACAAAATCTGACTGGACAGACACACACACACAGAGACTTTCTTTTGATACTGATCTTGGGTCCTGTATGTATGAAATGTAAAGATATTGTAACGGTTAACCCCTAGGTGGCGCCAGAACGCCGTTTGTTTTTGGATTTGTTTTGAGTTGTAGTTTGGTTTTGTGTTAAGTTAAAGACTTCATTTCCCAGTTTGCACCTCGGTCAGGTGACGTAGAAGCTCACCTGAACCGAGGGAAGTTAATTTGATGATTATGCTTAGTTTGATTATAAATAGCCTGGCTGAACTCCAGTCAGGCGTCTAGCATTTATCTTTATAGTTAGTTTGTGTTGGAGTGACCTGTTTTGTTTATGTTTGCATTTATTGAGAATAAAGGACTTTGTTATACCGTCAGCTCGCCTCCGCGATAATGCCACGCACACACGCCCGACACAGACATGGGAGTAAGAAACATGACAGAATGCTAGACCTACCAAGTGGCATGGCGGAGGATTTCCCCCTGAACAATTTTTGGGGGGGCGCTGGAACGATCTCGCCCGAGCTGGCGGAATGGCTGGAGGACAGCGAGGAAGAGAGGTATGGCGGATGGGATTACTGCTGGCTGGAGAACGGCGAGGTAGATATATACCAGAGCTGGAAGTACAACCAGCTGGCAAGACAGGAGCAGTTGCGGGAGAGCAGCGAGGAGAGAGAGAGAGACACACCACAGAGCTGGGAGGGCTGCAGGCTCGCCATTCGACGGACGCCATTCAGGGGCGACGCAACACGGGGTCACGTGGTTCCCCGCACCGGCCGGAAGAGAAGGGCGAGGATGCCCAAGTACGGCGGTTACGCGGGGGAGAGAAAACCCCAGGCGGAGCAGCAGCAGAGAGAGGAGAACGGGCTCATGTGGTGGATTCCGGAGCGAGTGAGAGAAATGCAGGAGCAGGTGAAGGAGCTCCAGCGGATGATCCTCCACTTCCGGGATAACCGCGAAGCGGGCTCGGAGCTTTCTCCTCCCTCGCCAACGCTCAGCAGCCAAGTGTGTCAGCAGCCGCTGACCCACGCACCCGTTCTGCCGCCGCCTTCCGGCTTTGAGGACAGCGCGCTAGCGTGTCAGCAGCCGCTGAACCAAGCACCCGCTCAACCGCCGCCTCCCGGCTTTGAGGACAGCGCGCTAGCGTGTCAGCAGCCGCTGACTCACGCACCCGTTGAGCCGTCGAGCTCAGTGCCAGCTCCAGCGCCGTCGTCGAGCGCAGTGCATGCTCCAACGCCGCTGTCGAGCTCAGTGCCAGCTCCAACGCCGTCGTCGAGCGCAGCGCACGCTCCAACGCCGCAGTCGAGCTCAGAGCCAGCTCCGTCGCCGCAGTCGAGCTCAGAGCCAGCTCCGTCGCTGCAGTCGAGCTCCGAGTCAGCTTCAACGCCGCCGCCGTCGAGCTCCGAGTCAGCTTCAACGCCGCCGCCGTCGAACTCAAAGCCGTCCCCAGCGCGGCAGCCGCCGAGCACGTCTCCAGCGCGTCGGCAGCCGCCGAGCACGTCTCCAGCTCAGCAACCGCTGAGCGCGCCTCCAGCCCCGTCACCCAGCCTCCTGGTCAGGAGGCAAAAGGTAGAACATTGGGGTGGGTGTCCGGGGCCTCCGGTGATGCATTTTTTGGGGGGTGGGATAATGTAACGGTTAACCCCTAGGTGGCGCCAGAACGCCGTTTGTTTTTGGATTTGTTTTGAGTTCATTTAAAGACTTCATTTCCCAGTTTGCACCTCGGTCAGGTGACGTAGAAGCTCACCTGAACTGAGGGAAGTTAATTTGATGATTATGTTTAGTTTGATTATAAATAGCCTGGCTGAACTCCAGTCAGGCGTCTAGCATTTGTCTTTATAGTTAGTTTGTGTTGGAGTGACCTGTTTTGTTTATGTTTGCATTTAATGAGAATAAAGGACTTTGTTATACCGTCAGCTCGCCTCCGCGATAATGCCACGCACACACGCCCGACACAGACATGGGAGTAAGAAACATGACAGATATCACTGAAAGAGCGAGTTCTGACCAATGGACAAACAAAACCTTTCTTTACCTGTATATATTCATTATATATATATTATTGCTGTTGTTTCCCCACACTGTTCCCATCAATTATTTATGCAGTTCATCATGAAAATTAATTCTGAGGAAAACCCCAGGTCATTCCTTAGTGCAGGAAGTTTGACAAATTATTAACGATTGCAACATTAGCAATCAAATTAGCATTTGAACATTTCTGTTTGTTGGTTGTTTGTATGTTCCTCTTGTTTATTATAGAAGCTAGACAACGTGCCTGTTGCCTTTAACCCCAACTCAGGAAGAAAAAGATTCAGGGACTAGGATATTGTTTTTACCATTAAGTACAATACCATGCGTATGTGTACAATACCAATTTTTTTCTTAATGCTTTTGTATGCAGAGGTACTAATGTATGTTTATTTTTTCTTTTTAAGATCCTTGAATTAAAGCTGAATTATTGTCAATAATTGTATCAGCAAACAACAGAGCAAAGCTAATCTTTTTTCTATTCATGCTTCTTATTTGTAGAAAAAAAAATTCCAGTTTCGGCACATGATGTAAATTCATCATGCTCTCAACGTGACTAGTTAAAAGGCATTTTCTCTCTATCTAATTTTGATAAACATAGAATTTTCTGCATGCAGCCTCAGTACCCGCTTGTGAATGTATGACATTTGCCAAAATGTTACTTTCTTTGTGTACATGTAAGCAGTTGATACCCTCTGCAGAAACCTTATCAGTCTTCAGGTGAAAAGTATATGTCACACATAAATGACAAAGGTTGAAGGGTCAACGCAGCGGCTAATATTATGAAAAACATCCACCCTTTTGTCCTCTATGGTCAAACAAATAAATATTTATATATAGAGCATAATTCGTTAATTCGTATATATATATATAGAGAGAGAGAGAGAGACAATTACTCACAATTCCACAGCACAAGAGAGAGAAAAACTGTTGGCTCAGTTGTGATCATGTGACGCTAAACAAGAAGCGCATGTGTGATACATGATACTCAGTGCTCGTAAACCAAGACTTGTTCGTTTTCCAAGTCAAAATTTATTAAAAATCTTTGCTTGTTTTGCTAAACACTCGTAAACCGAGGTTCCACTGTATATATATATCTGCTATTATGCAGAAACTTGGATCATTGTCATGCAAAAAAAAAATGTTTTACTGTCAAACACTCACTCACACAGTGAACACGTGCATGTAATTCTGCATATCATTTCGGGAGGACAAGATTGTGCGGTATTTGTAAGTTCAGCCACAGTCTTCAACAGCATCGCCTCAATGCTCAGTGCACATTAAAGCAATCATAAAAACAGGGGACGTTACGTGCGTGTTTGTCAACAAGGACAAAACAAATGTGATTTTCTGAAGCAAGATCGAACAAACTCACTCAAACACTCAAATCTATTCTCAATTAAAGAGCACGGCAAAACACGCAAGTGCCACAGCTGAATCGGTGAAGCTTTCCTCTTTCCTCCCTAAATAAATTTTGAACAACAGATCTGAATCTTGCATGATGAAGACATTATGTGTCATAATAATTAGGAACACAGACAAAAGAACAACTAATCAGCATGCAAATGTATGCAGACCCCAGTGTTTCAGATGAGACAGATTTTCTACCTTTTTCCTTTTTTTCTTTTTTTGCTCAATTCATCTTCATTGCTAATCATTTGAGGGCTGCCAAATGTTCACTGACACTAATGTATTACAGGTCAAGAGAGGCAGGTCTTCACCTATTACCCCCAAAACAATGTGCTTCCATCCCATTCCCAATTCAGGCTTTGCAGCAATTACTGCCAGATGCAATCACAAGCCTTGAATAGGAGCAACTGGGGCTTGTTTGTGGTTTGGATTCATTAAAAAGGAGGGTGAAGAAAGGAATAAATTACTTAATTGTACTGTGGAAAAAAAGCCAGCCAAGAGATGGGCAGTATATGGCCTAGTGCTTGATTAGGAGGCTAGTGCACTCTTGGAATGGAATAGTGGGACAGCTAAGTATGGCCCATATACAAGATTTTTGGGTGTCCTCCAAAACAGATGGCTCCACATACCATCCACTCTGTCAAACGGCTGGCCATTTTTATTCATCTGGGCTTTGGTACAAAGTTCACAAAGAGGACTAGTGGGACAATGAAGGGAAATAAAAAGATTTAGCTTTTCTTCTGTCTTTGATCTGGGGAAATTTTTCCACTAAAGAGATAAAGAGATATATATAAAAAAAAAAAAAAAAGATTGAGAGCCTTGTAGAGATGCAGGGTTGAATTCCGCATTGCATTCTTATGAGTTCGATCTGAAATGAGAATTTGGACATAAACTCCACTCCTTGGGCAGGACGTGCATGTGGACAATGTAATTGTATTTTGGCCAAAACGCAGTATCTGTGCTGATTTTATTATTATTATTTATTTATTTATTTTTTAATGTTAAACATATAATACAGAAAATGTGTGTGCCAAAGAAGCTGCTTCTGAAGTTTATGCAACATGGAAGTGACCAATCTCGCGTCCCTAAAAACACCAACGTCACGTTTCAGCGTTATACTGTCTTTCTTCAAACTAAATCAAAATTTTAAACAATAATTAAAATGAAAATTACACATATCTCTTTATGAGTATTGATACTAAAACTGCTGTAAGCTTCTAGAAACATATGACCTGTAAAAAGTGTTGCCTAAATAGTTTTTTGGTAAAAGTTTAAAAAGCAAAGCAATCTGTAGTGTCCGTAACCATGTCACATTCATGTTGCAATATCTTAACAATTTAGCATTTTAGAATAATATAGATTTATGTTTTTTCATGTGAAATCTAAATTAGCTGAGTTTCATCATTTAATGATCTAATTAAGATCATTAACGCATTAGAATTTTTAAAAATTAAACAAAATAAACTAAACTAAAACATAAAAGGGCATGAAAGTAGCGTGTATTTAGCAATGTTTTGTTTAGTTTAATCTGATAAAAATATAAATGGGTATAAATATTTACAAAAAACGAAGAATGGATCAAGAGATAAGAAGCGCTAAGTATTATAAAAAATTATATGATCCTATCTGAACTTTCACTTTTTCGCCTGGGTGAGACTTTTTAGCACAGACAACATGTTTTGGCTGATTTCTTTATGTATTTATTTTTCCATCTGATGGCTAAACACAGTCTTTGTTATCGACTCGTACACTGAGTTCAGTATCGAATTGGCATTGCGGTTGTTTTTGATATATTTAGCAATCTCTCGTGGAACACATGAAATAATCACGTGTGAACAGCTACTGTATCCCTCCTGGTGGTCCACCTTTCATAAGATCACCCCAGTCAGCTGTTAATACCAGGACCTGGGAATTGTTGATGCAGTCGCCAGTATGATCACAGCATCAGGGATAATCGACGCAATTTATTAAGATCTCTGTTTAAAAAAAATGGAAGCACATAAGCAGCACTCAAGGCCCGTAATGATGGACGAGGATGTGAGAAAGCTCTTGGAAAGAGAATAATGGGGATAACAACAGAGTCCTTCACGGAAGAAAGGAAATAAGGGGGTATTATAAAATCAACAGAGTGCAGCTCACTTAGCGAGACGTGAAGCCCGGTGTACGTAGAGTACCAGCGGATCTGAAGAATGCACGTATTTACAGTACTTGTGCACTCATTGTTAGCATTTTTCCCTTTTCCTCCTCCCTTATAATTTTCTCCATGTCTCCCTTCACCCGTCTGCCTCCCCACCACACACACACACACACACACACACACACACACACACACACACACACACACACACACACACACACACACACACACACACCAAGCTTAATGGCACTCGTCTGCTGCTCTTCATAAACAGACGAAGACACTCGGAATAAGCAGATGATGAGAGTGAAGCACAGTGGCGATGGCATACGGGGGGCTTTCAGATGGGAATTATGGTTTTAGTGTGGGTAGGGGTAAGAAGAAATGCCGCCAGGGTCAGGGAAAGATGGGTGGAGGCCAATGTAAACTGGGGTACGAGGCGAGCAGGGACTAAAGTGGCAGGCGATGAAGCAAAGCATGTGCTTTTGGCCAGGATCATCAGGAGTTCCTTCTCCAGTGCATTAATTTTTAAAGGCTATGGATCAAGCATGTTTAGTTGTACGGAAAAGTTTGGGCACCCCTGGCCAAATTAGGCATTTGGTTGGTTTTTTGACAGTAAACTATTATATAATAATCTGTAACTATTCATGATGCTTAAACTTCCCACTTCCTCACTGTGTATTTACTCTTTTTCATACCATTATCTGTAACCACACAGTGAAGGCAGTTCTCTGGGTGGAAATGCCTTGTTGATGCCGAAGGTCAGAGGAGAACGTACAGACTGGTTTGGTTACACCCAAGGTCTTCTGAAGAACATCTCTGAACAAGAAACACACCGCACCTTAAGGCAGATGTGCTACAGCAGCAGAAGACCACAATGAATGTCGCTCCTGTCAGCTAAGAACAGGAAACTGTGGCTACGGGTCACATGGGCTCACCAAAACTGGACCACAGAAGATCAGAAGAACGCCACCTGGTCGGATGAGTCTCGATTTCTGCTGCAACATTCTGATGGTCGGGTCAGAGTTTGGCGTAAACAACGTGAAAGCTGGGATCCATCATGGCTCGTACTGTATCAGCAGTTCAGGCTGGTGGTGGTGGTGTGATGGTGTGGAGGAGATTTCCAGTACTTGCCACAATTTGTACCAACTGAGCATGAGTTAAAACAATTAAACGTCAAGAGGCAAAGATCTGCGCCAGCAATACAGATCATTCATTCATTCATTCATTCATCTTCTATACCGCTTTAACCTGTATTTAGGGTCGCGGGGACCATAAAACATGTGATCGTGTGTATCTGTGCTATTTCTTTGCACATGTAACCCATTTGTTGCTCAGTCATGTCTGGGTAAAATTCAGTTTACATACTGTCTATTTAGTGCTGGAAATTAAAGGACATGTCACTATACTGGACAATACTGAGTCCTACTGTAAATATACTTAATAATAAAAAAACTCTGAGCTTTAAGGGCCACATGGTTCACATCGTGGATGTGCAGCCGACAGATCTTCATCGACTGCGCGATGCTATGGAGTAAAATCTCTAAGGAGTGTTTACAGCACCAAGTTGAGTCTATGGACCAGGACTAGCAAGGTGTCCCTAATGTTGTACTGTAAACACACAAGTACTGTATACGTGAATGTCATACATTGTTTGAGACGAGTTAATTCCTAAGCTGCTGTGTACAGAAAAAAAAAATGACGGCTTGTCTCCTTGTGTTTTTCTAGTAAGGTGAAAGGAACAACACAGTTTTGACAACCTGCTTTATATTAGTGTTGTGTAATTTGTGTAGAAATTAAAAATGCAGTAGCAATTAGTGAAGCTCTCGCTCTTGGTGCGTTTGGCAGTGGATGACTGTTGATGCTCCGGTGCTGAGGCTGCACGGAGCCTCAGGCAGGGCCTTCAGACCACTGACAATGTGGTGGTCAGTTATGTTTAGTCTATTCTCACAAGTGTCCTAAGACTAGAGAAAGGAAATTATAATGGTATGACCCTTATTTTTTATTAATGATGCATTCAATCAAATTGGAGTCTAAAAGGAGTCAGACTCATTTGTCAGTTCATCTTCTGTACGATTGAGCTCTCTGAAACTGAAAATGCATGTAAATAAGTTATACTTGATATCAACAATACAGTGAGTATAGCAAGGATGCATAAAAATGCTTCAACTAATTCGATAACCAAGGAACATGATGGCTTAGTGGACTTTGCACTGTTTCCTCCTCGCATATCCAGGATCAGGGGTTCAGACCTCACCTCCAGCTCTGTGTGTGGAGTTTGCATGTTCTCCCTCAAAGTCCAAAGACATGCGGTCTACAATGAGTGGCGTTTCCAGTTTCCCCATAGTGTGTGTTTGGGTGTGTGCTTGTGACCTGCGTTGGATTTGCACCCCATTCAGTAGTGATGAACCACCCGACACGACGTTACCCCGTACCCTCGCACCCCCGTACCCCCCGTACCCTCGTACCCAGGTGCCGATTAGATTAGTTTAGATTAACATTGTGATTCTGTAAATATCATGATTTTTGTAAATATTCTAATTTGCTATAATATTTTTTCTTTTGTTACATCAGATTTATTCAACAGATCCACAACTGAATGAAACAAGAGGAATTAAATGTAGTACTGAATTAAATTAGTTTTCTCAATTGAAAACCTAATGCACCATTTAAACATTAAAAACTTTTAACTTCAAATTAAACTTAAGAAAAAGCTACTGAGCAACATGCATCTGCCATAATTATAATTACTTCTAAACAAAGTTAGCAAATAATTCACTCCTACAGCATGAGATGTCCATGTGTGAATAAGAGCGCCACCTGTGGGAATATAAAGAAATGGCCACGCCTCAAATGTGTTGAGATTCTGGTGTAAGTGAGTGTAATGAGTTGGTGTCAGACTAATTTGCTTGCAGATTTTGGTGAAAAAGGTGAAACGGCGGCTTTTTAACACTCACGGCTTTTAAATAATGTATATGTATAATGTGGTGCCATAAAAATGTATTTCTGTCGCACCATTCATGCACTCGGCACAGAGTTGGATATACTGAAAAATCCGTTTTGAAGTCAAAGTGGCGATACATGAATCGGCACACAAAAGAATCTTGATTCATAACTAATTAATCCATTTTTACATTATCTCTGCCATGCAGGGTGTACTGTACCCCTCCCAGTGCCCTAAGTTCCCTGAAATAGGCTTCAGTCCCCATTCAACCCTCCAGCGGATGACTGGTATAGATAACAGATGGATTGCATGAAGTGACTTCGTACTAAAAAATGTCTCTATCTTTACCATGATATGGTCATAAACAGCAGACACTTCCATAACTGTAATTTTATTTTCTGACAATCTGTGTCCAAACCCACCTTCACCCCAGCTCTCTGTTTGGAAGCATCTTTCTTTCTTCAGAAGTAGACAGCTCTATGTGTTTTGGCTCATAATGGCAACATGGTGTGTGTAATGTAAATGAGTTGTATACGAGGGGAAATTGAAGCATGCCATATGGATGCGCCGGGGGGACCAGTGGCCACGAGCTCGTACCCATGCCGCTGAAGCAGATTCATCATTCCTGCTCAAATTACTGCAAAATTCAATGTCTCATAAATCTATAAGGGCATATACGGTATATACCTTCACGCTCACGTCTATGCAGCGCTGATGAATTAGTGTATTCATAAACGCGTTGTTTAGTACAAAACATGAATATGAAACATAAATCCACTTGTAAATAGTGAAGAACGAACAGCTCATTTAAAGTTTTTAAAAGCATGCTGTCCTTATGCTGTTTATTATTTCCTAAATTCAATCAAAGTTCCTTTCTTTCAGCGCCTTAGAAAATTTAGTCAAGGATAGGTTTTATTGTTGTCGTTTTATTATGCTATGTGTAATTTAATTTATTCATTTATTTCATTAGGTATTTCATGATGAGGCTATTCAATCCTTTCAGAAGGAAATCTTTTAGAATCTTAAATCATACTTTCAGTCATATACTCTTTCTTTCTTTTTTTTTTCCTTCTTTTTTTACTTTTGATGTGAAAATTCAGCTCATTAATGCTGGAGAGCTCTTAATCATTTTGTTCAGGAATTCAACGTACTAGTTTCATATTGCAGCACATGTTTGTAGCCCTGCTTAAATTTTAAATAATTAGAAGACATTTAAGAAAAAAAAAACTTTTTTCTTTTTTTTTTTAAACCACAAGTCACAAGGACGCAGCTTTTTGAGTCTTTTTCTTCCCCCTGCCACCCCAACTCCCCCCACCCCCCCCCCCTACACACACACATACACATACACACACTCCATCAATTACAGTAGCTTTGCGGTTTCCAGTTGAATGGGAGGAAAAACAGCAGACGAGGCACAGCACTCCTTCTTTAGCTGGGGCTGCACTTATAATGGAAGGAGCTCTTGCGAAGGCCGTCTTTTGAATGTTCAGTCGAGGTCATTCATTAATTCAGAGCATGGCATTTAATAGGTACATCACAAGAAACTGAAAGAATGCAAATAATAACATTTCATAATACAAGTGCTCAAAAGACGGCCAGTAACTACATTAATTAAGCAAACGCCCCTGTAACTATGGCTGATAATTATGCCTGGCTGCCCCTTAATTATCAGGTCTCTTGCATTTTTTTTTATATATATAAATGTAAATTACAATAAACACAATGGGCATTAAGAGCTTGTAATAAAATGACAATATGTCATTGTTGAAACCATGATGTGTGCGTCTTTTACGTAACTACATCCTGAAAATTTCGATATTTTGTTTTGTACAGTATCTTGCCATTTTATAGTTTTATAGCTTTCTCTTGTTTTTTTTTATTAGAATCCCGGTCTGGACTTCATTCTGTAGGTTTAAATGTATTATTTTGATGTAAAGGAAATACACTATAGAAGGCTTGAGAAACTGGGAAATTGACAGAATAAGTAATAATATTTGTCAATGTGTACTGAAATATAATATCATCCACTCTTTCATTTCTACTTACTGGTGGAGTGTCACTAGATCCCTAAGGTTCCACCTGTTGACCTTCATTAACAGTCAAAGGCGGTGCTGTAGCCTGCAGCATCCTCTACAAGCAGAGGCAGAGTTGAAGGTTGCTCGAAGCCCCCTGACAGCAACTCACACCCGGCTGCCCATCACAGGGGGAGTGCAGAGGGCCAACAGACTGCTTGCTCATTCCATTAGTAAGCCACTTTCACTGAAGGGTGAAATTTACTGACACCATGTTCATTCAAATTCACTGAAACACCTGTCAGTGTGTGTTGTTTTTCTGCACATGTATGTATATTGTATAACTGCTTAGCACCTGATTTTATTTTTAATGCAGCCAAAACTACTGCATTGAGTTTGGTTTAAAGTAAAGTTGTTTAACTGTCTATATTATTATTATTATTATTATTATTATTATTATTAAAAAGTTTTGTTTTTACCACTTTGAATTTGTTTTTCATCTTATTTCAAAAATCATACCATTATATCCTATTTAACTAAAGAAACTATTGTAAAATTAATTACTACTCAGAAGCATTTTTTAATAGAAGTTTTGATAAGATAAGCAGAATTAACGTCTGATATCAACCTCGTTCACAGCACATTAGTCTTCACCTTGGCTGGCAGATGGAAATTGCTAGGTGATAATAAGTCAATTATAATAATAAGTTCAGCGACTATTTCTAGTTCTGTTCAGAAAGTTGTTGTGGTCAAGTTATCGTCCTGCATCAAACAAAGAAAGTAGTCAAGTTACTGTAATTGGTCTAATGGAAGAAATGTCAACAGGGGGGAAAAAAAACCTGAATGAGCATGATTGATCGAAATTCACTTAAACACTTGGTAACACACACTTACACACACACTTCAGTGGCTTCAGTTCCCTAGGGAGCATAAAGCCTGGACTTTGGAGTGATGTGGAAAAAGGTCATGTGACCTGATGAGTCCAGACTGACTCTATTCCAGAGTGATGGGCGTGTCAGGGTAAGAAGTGAAGGACGTGAAGCGATGCTCCATCATGTATAGTGTCCACTGTACACGTCCTCTGGAGACAGTGTTATGATCTGGAGTTGATCAGGTGATCAGGTCGAGACTCAGCAACGTTATGGGGCAATAAAATGAAGTCAGCTGACGACCTGAATGTACTGAATCACTAGGTTATCACATCGATGGAGATTCTCTTCTTCCCTGATGGCACGGACATGTTCCAGGACTCAGCGTGTGAGAGAGCGGCTCTGAAGATGAGCATGAGGAATCATTTTCACAAAATCCATGTCCAAATGTTATTTTCTAATCTCTAATGTACTAGACTAATTCCTCATATACTGTCTTGTCAAAAACGTCCTTGTTAGATTTTTTCAAAGCTGCCAAACATCTGACATTTTCTTGTTTATAGTTAAAAAACTTTATTAAAAAACTTTAATCTATAAATTTAAATCATGACATCATTTGTAGATTATGATATTACTGTATATTCATTGAGTGAACAACATACAATCATTTGATATCACTGGACTTTATGGACTTTAGGTATGGTCTTTTTTTTTTTTATAAAAAGCTTCAGAAATATGACTTATCCTTGACGCCCCGGTAGAAAAATATTCTTCATGAGCGGGCTGAAGGATTGCTGTTTTTGAAATTGTTTGATGGTCTTCCACATGTGATGATGAAATCTTTCATTCAATTCATCCTCAATCTCAAATACCCTCAAACGAGGCACACAATGCTTATCACTGGAGCTTAATACAGTATCTATTCTAAATGCTTCTTCTTCAAATCTTAATATCTTAAACCCATTTGATTAACTTTTACACCCCACGCTGGCGATAACCATCCAGCATACCTGCTTCATCCCAGCCATGTACTGTAAATGTTCTTTATGCGGATATAATTTTACAATCTGGTCCTACCCAGAGGACTGTGGATGATGGATATGGAGTTTTGCTTGCTACATGCTTATTAGTGATCTTTTTTTGTGATGTGGATTTGTCACAATTAGGGGTCCTTTGGTGGCCCCTTTCCATTGTTGGATGAGGTGGGGTGGGTGGAGGGGGGACACGTAGCCTCAAACATTATGTATAGCAATGAATGAACTACGCCCACGTACAGTAGTGGCTGTATGTGATAAAAGTGTACAAGCATTACATGTAGGAAATAAATGTTCTCAGTAAATCCAATAAAATGTAATGAGAGAATAAAAAGTAAAAGACTGCTCTACTTTCTTGCCTTTAATGCGCAACAAATCAATAATAAGAATAAGTAAAAGAAGAAACTGGTAAGACGATTATTTACCTGGAATCTCTGTGACATGAGTACGTATTGATTTTCTGCTTTAGCTGAAGGATGATAAAAATGAGAGTAAATTGACTTGTAAGTAGGATACTTACGCTTTACTTACCTGCATCTTCAGAATCATCAAGAGTTCTTACATTTTACGCTCCCTTCTTAACGGCCTTTATTTTAAAACATATGTTCAGTAAACTAAATGAACCTAATAATAATAATAATAATAAAAATGTTTCTCCCAGAGTGATCATTTTTCCTTTACTCGGCGTGCTTGTTTGTCAATGCAAAAGAATTTACAGCGAACAAGACATTCAATTAAAATCCGTAAAATATTTTGCCAAGCAGCAGTTTGTAAAAGCTTACATTCTGAACATTTCATTTCACAAACATTGAAAGTGCTTACTGTAAGTATATTCATGAACCTGTAAAACATTCTCCACAGCACAAAAGCTTCTCTTTTTTTTTTCTTTGAGCATCTATTATATCTCTAATGTGGCCTTTGTGTTTCATAATAACAGATTCTTTTTTCCAGGACAGTGAAGAATATGTCTCTCTTTCCATCTAGCCAGTGGAGATTATAGGAATAATTGTTCTTTAGACGGCACTCGACGTCCTACAATAAAACACACATATGCCTCCAAGTGTGAATGTTGACATTTGGATGGCGAGGAGCCACTCAGGGTCATTGTTTAGTAACAATATTCAAGTGCACCCTCAGGGTGTCGTCCCCCCCCTCCCCCGCCCCCCTCCACGGTGAACCATTTTCCACGAAGGCCATTTGGCCATATAATGATACCTTCAATGCACTTTCTACCTCTAATAACTTTTTATGCTCTTCAAGTCTCTGCTACACCCATTTTGTGTCTGAGAGCCGGATAATTTCAAATGAAAAGATTTGATTAACGGTTGATGAAGAAAGAATCGCTGCGGTACGTAATAGCATGGTGCCGTCAATTTTGTCTTTGCTAACACTCGATTCATGCCTATAATGAAATTTATGGAGGTCCAGTGGGAATAATGCAGTTCTACAGTACCTCCTTTATATCAGGGTCGGGAAGCACCAGGGGGATCGCCCGATACGATAGTGTCACGATACCAAGGTGCTGATTTGATTTGTATTGCAATTCTGTATTTGTGTCACGATATTGTCATGATATAATTATCCCTATTCTTTTGCTCTTTTCTTTTGTAATGAATTTAGGTAAATTATCTGCCAAAAAAAGGAGAAAGAAAACACACAATACCAGTGGTGTCAAAAGTATTCACATTCATTACTTGAGTAGAAGTATAGATACTAGGGTTCAAAAATACTTCTTTAGAAGTTGAAGTATCAACTCAAGCTTTTTACTTAAGTAAAAGTTTAAAAGTACTGGTTTCAAAACTACTTAAAGTATAAAAGTAATAGTAATGTAAGGGGGGGGGGGGGGGGGGAGCATTAAGGATAAAAGCTTAGGCTGTGCCACGGGCCTGTATACTACTGTACACTAACACCTCATAAATAAAAGAAAAATGTGTTGTTGTTTTGTTGTATTTTTTAACGGCCATAGTGATTTGGGATACTGTATATGGCAATTGAAAAATAATGCATTTTAATACAATGCAAATACATTAAAGATCCATGTATGTGTACTACTGAGCATTAACATGTTTCATGGAGAAGAAGATATGATAACTAGTTGCCTATAAGTATTTTAATGGTGCAAAAAGTCAAACTTCAGAGGCGTGTCATCAGTAACCTTTATTGGAATGTAAATGTACATCCGAGCTTAGCTGCAGGAATCCGTGAGGGCAACATACACGAAAATTAGTGCACCCAGGGCAGGCTTAGTAACACCCAAGGCTAAGCACTGTAATTACCCCTGTATGGTTGTCTATAATAAACATTAGTGCTGTCAGAATGAAGGATTCATCCAAGTGGTTAATCAATTAAAAAAAATAAAATAAAATAAATAAAAATATATAATATATAATATATAATATATATAAAATCATTCCGGTTACCCTACTGGTGCTGTTTCCTTCCTCGCTGGTGCTTGGTTGTGGCATTTTGCTCGAATCTTGAGTCTCTATCACGGACAGCTTTGTCTACGTATCACAACCTTATCAACCAAAAATGCTATTTTATTCAAACGTCCTTGCTGGAGTGTGTGACGTTACGTCATGTGCAGGCGCGATGTAACCAATAGGGTACCAACCAATAGGGTGTCGGAATGGTATGTTTATACAACCAAAATAAAATTCGCTCCATCCATTTTTTTTTAAATGACAAGCTGAAATAAAATAGGAGTAACGAGGCTATTTTTAAAATGTAAGGAGTAGAAAGTACAGATAATTGCGTGAAAATGTAAGGAGTAGAAGTAAAAAGTCGGCTGAAAAATAATTACTCCAGTAAAGTATAGATACCCAAAATTTCTACTTAAGTAAGGTAACGAAGTATTTGTACTTCGTTACTTGACACCTCTGCACAATACTAGCACTCTAACTCAGGTGTGAGAAGAACTCTTACCTGCATTACATTTATGTTGTGTTTTAGTCCTGTATGTCATTTAAAAAATGTACAGTACAGTTAGTACTGTAAGTGTAGCTCCAGTTTCATGCCCCTTTACTCTACATTGTGGATGAATGCTCAAATCTGACTGGTCAGAATGCATGCATTGTTTCCGTATAACAGTATTAGAGACTATTATACAGCCATTAGTTTCGACTGAGTAATCTGATTGGACGTTCTATAGGAAATGATATAAAGCATAACAGCACTGGGATATTTAACTATATGTATCACTCGGCATTGCAGGTGTTACTACAGGCGTTAATTACACTAATGGTGGGTCACAGCCTGGGTGAAAATATTGTAAATGTCTGTATTATATATATATTTTTTAGATTTCCTTTTATTCCCCCCCCCCCAGATTTTATTATAATTCTAAACAAACTTAGCAAATAATTTGCTCCTCCCACACACGATGCTGTGAAGTGTGAAGTGTACTGTAGATTAATCCTGCAGGATTATAGAGGAACTGCAACATTTTATCATCTTAAAGGAAATCATATATAAATTAAAATGAATGTAAAATTAATGTAATATTTGTTCCTAATGCTGATGAAAAATGATTGACTAATACACATTTAATTTATTTTAATATATGTTGACATTGGAACATTTTGTCTATATAAGCAACATTTATGATTTATTATGCTGGGAAATGCTTACGCAGTGACTGAACTAATAGTAAGTGAAAACATTCTTGGCCACGTAAACACAAAACCAAATGTGTTCATTATCTGTAAAGCATATGCATTACACGTGTTATTACAATACATTATTACAAACCTACATAATACAATGTGTACTGTGTAGATTTGTGTTTTGCATAAAGATTTCCATCCAGATTAGTTTCAACACCTCACCTGCTGTACGAAGAATTATAGCATGGTGAGGTTCGTAAACTTACTATTATATTTTATGTTGGGTTTATATGCTGTTGTTGTTGTTGTTGTTGTTGTTGATGTTATTTTCTGTTCTTTTTTCCTCTTTTTGAAAAGCTGTCAAGGAGGGGTGCTGAGAAGAGAATTGTCAGAGAAGGTGGACAATGGCAGCAATGAAAGCTCTTCAGAAAATGGTGAGAAAGAGTTGGCGGCACTGGTGAGCACGAGTGGACAGATGTGCTCTAATGTGTTTGGCTGCTGCTCAACACACAGCAACACCCAGAGAGGAGCTCAAACAAAGATAAAGATGTGGTAGTTCTTCTGTAAGCATCATTCAGAGACTCTAATAACCCTGCCACAAAAGAATGACTCGAGTACATTCTAATGCTTTGGGCATGGAAGTGCTATTAAATATTCCAGTACTGCGCATACACTTAGTTGTATGTGCCTCTTTGTCATGTAGATAAGACAGATTTGCTCAAATGCATTTATTCCCTATCACACAAACCAAACCCCCCCAACCCCCCCCCCCCCCACTGCCCCAACCCCCGTCACGGAAAATTATTTGTCAAAAAACAACAGCACTTGCACCAAAAAAATAACTCCTTACATTTTCATTACTTACAATGTAGTCCACCTCAACTTATGACACATCAAACACAAATATCCTCAGCATCCAGTGCACTTTATGTTTGTTAGCGGCGTGTAATTTGCATTCCGAATGCTTTTTGAGGTGATGAAGACTTGGTCCATTCTCTTAGGCCGATAGAAAAAGAAAATGCCACTTTGCTTCACACATTAGCTGCTTACATCGAAAGAAAGCTAATGTATCATCTAATTGGGTGAGCCACTGCATCTGATTCCTCTCAATCAGACTATTAGCTGGGTAATTACCCATCTGCCTCGGGTGGAAAATGGCAAGGCAAACACCAAGCTAATAACATTCTCAAGGGCTCTCCAGAGCCAACAAGATGATGTTGATGTTGGGTAATGCAGTCTCAAACTATTTCAGCACCATGGTGAAAACATTACCCAGACTCTGTTTGCCAACTTCCGAAAATTGAGTCTATTCAATTATTTACTTAAATACAGATTGTTCCATTTCCCATCCATCCATCCAATCTTTTTTTGGCTTTTTCCACCCTCCTATATAATACATGCCTGTGATTAAAAAAAGAATAAGTACGTGGAAAGTCAGGGCTTTCCAGGAAGGCAACAATCTAGAATAGAATGAGCTAATATTCAAAACTTTATACTCAGCTCTACTTTTGTCTCTGCCAGGTTGGAAGGACAAATGCAAAATTTTCAACATGAATGCTACAGGAGGCATTTGAGGCATTTGCTTGGTGGGAATTGTCCATTCTGTTCCGAAGCTGTAATGAATCTTGGGTAAATTATCTACCCAAAAAAAAAGGAAAAAAACCCCACCCTATCACACATACAGCACTTGCACTTCAATTCAAGCAATTCAGGTGTAAAAAAGGACCTTTATATGTATTACATTTAAATTTTAGCTCTGTATGTCATTAAAAATTTTAAATACTGTATGTGAACGCTCAAATCTGATTGGTCAGAATGCATGCATTATTTTCATATCCTGGAATGTATTTTGAGAAAGTAGTAGGGCTATACAACAGTAATACTCGGTTCCGGCTAAGTAATCTGATTGGACGAGAGTCGTTATTCCACGAGTGATGATATAGAGCATAACAGCACTGGGAAGTTTAACTATACATATCACTCGGCATTAGGTGTTGTCCAGTGGTTAATGACACTAACTGTGTGTCAGCGTGGGTGAGAGTAGGTCTGTACGGTCCGCAGTACTGAGGAGAGAGCAGCTGCCTGACAAAACCCACATTCACAACCAGACACAGAAGCACTTTCAGTAAGAACACACAACTGATAACGTTATGTAACGTCTTAAACAACACGCCGTCTCAGCACTAATCACTTCGAAGTCGTTCTGAATCGACTCTGAACCGTCCGTGTCGTTCTGTTCACTGCTAACGCTTAGCTACTAAGCTAACTGGCTTCTAACACGAGGCTGAATCCCGAATCCCTCTCTAACCCCTGATCAAGGGCATTACTTGGAGTGTGGAACAAGGGATTGTACACCCTACATTGCACACTAGCTTTCCAAGTGGAAATATAAAGTAAATCTGGTGAGTTTCTATGGTTTATTCTCCTAACCTCTTGGTTACAGAGTACCGCTAAGAGTTCAACACTACTATCACCTCCTGTTAATTACACTAACTGCAGGTCACCAGCTCCGCGAGTCGGCGTTAGTTAGTTCCTAAGTGCAGGTCAAAGACTTTAACATCATTGAATTCTGCTGAGATGCTGATTTCCAGCTTGAGACTAACTCCTAGGTCTGATACTTGACTGCACCAACTTTACTGCACATCCTACTTCTGAAATATCTGGTCCAACTATTGTTCTGAAATTATCAATGAACGTGATGCCTGTCCCTGAATCCAGAGAGCTCAGGCATGAATCAACCCTCATGATCCTCTATTCTCCAGTAGCTCTTTAGTCACTTGGTACTGGGGATGTACAGTACAGTATATAGTACAGAATGCATTGTTTGCTATTTCAAGGAAAAACTAAGTGGTACCAAAATCCAATAAAGATTTCAGATAAAAGTATATGGAAACTCAATTATTCACTGAGTGAAAACAAAAACTAATATAAAAAGTAAATGTTTCAGGGTTGGTTTAAATCCCACTGTGCTGCTTGTAATCCAATGCATGAAGGAAGAAGAATAACAGATACTGTAGCTGAAAGTGATACAGTAGTTGTTGTTAAGAGCAATAAAACCTGTTGGGGGGGGGGTTGATGTGAATGATACAGTAAATATAACTATATTCTTTATAAACTAAAGGTAGGTACATATTTGTAAGCTTTGATGAATGACAACGGAGTAAAAAAGCAATTAACATGTAATACGTTTGATTTTGTACACTCACATGGACCATGAATCATGTACGTGGATTAATACCCTATTAATGGGGTCATGCATATGGTTTAGTAGTAATTTTATAAAATATAAAACTTTAATGCCTGATAACTTTGATCTTTGTAAGTGTTACCCGAGAACCACTGATGTGATGTTGTTGTGATCGACTGAACTGGATATTGTTTACTACATGTTACACTACAGTATGTGATATCTGAGGTTATTGGCATTAAACTTTTATACTGCAGTCTGCTGAAAGAACAGACAAGGACAAGGTTAAGTCAATTGTGACTCACTGAAGCATATTTTAATCAGGAACATCCAGACAACAACACTCCATGCTACCTGAAGGCCATATAAATTATAATTATTACACACACCTCTTATCCATCTCTTACTGTATAGTCAATTCTCTCAAACTTAGTAACTTCTTCAGGCAAAGCATTATGGGTATTTTTTTATTATAAGTCCTTGCTAGATTTAGTAGGAAATAAACAAATATAAATACAAAATAAAGATTAAATAAAAGTAAGGTACAGAACAGCATACAGACAAAGAAGTGTGCAAAATCAAGGAATTGTGCTTAAATCGTGTCAATATACAGTGGTGTGAAAAACTATTTGCCCCCTTCCTTATTTCTTATTCTTTTGCATGTTTGTCACACTTAAATGTTTCTGCTCATCAAAAACCGTTAACTATTAGTCAAAGATAACATTATTTAAAAACTGCATTTTGTGTTCAATTAAGGTTTACGTTATTAAAGGAGAAAAAAAACTCCAAATCTACATGGCCCTGTGTGAAAAAGTGATTGCCCCCCTTGTTAAAAAATAACTTAACTGTGGTTTATCACACCTGAGTTCAATTTCTGTAGTCACCCCCAGGCCTGATTACTGCCACACCTGTTTCAATCAAGAAATCACTTAAATAGGAGCTACCTGACACAGAGAAGTAGACCAAAAGCACCTCAAAAGCTAGACATCATGCCAAGATCCAAAGAAATTCAGGAACAAATGAGAACAAAAGTAATTGAGATCTATCAGTCTGGTAAAGGTTATAAAGCCATTTCTAAAGCTTTGGGACTCCAGCGAACCACAGTGAGAGCCATTATCCACAAATGGCAAAAACATGGAACAGTGGTGAACCTTCCAGGAGTGGCCGGCCGACCAAAATTACCCCAAGAGCGCAGAGACAACTCATCCGAGAGGCCACAAAAGACCCCAGGACAACATCTAAAGAACTGCAGACCTCACTTGCCTCAATTAAGGTCAGTGTTCACGACTCCACCATAAGAAAGAGACTGGGCAAAAACGGCCTGCATGGCAGATTTCCAAGGCGCAAACCACTTTTAAGCAAAAAAAACATCAAGGCTCGTCTCAATTTTGCTAAAAAACATCTCAATGATTGCCAAGACTTTTGGGAAAATACCTTGTGGACCGACGAGACAAAAGTTGAACTTTTTGGAAGGTGCGTGTCCCGTTACATCTGGCGTAAAAGTAACACAGCATTTCATAAAAAGAACATCATACCAACAGTAAAATATGGTGGTGGTAGTGTGATGGTCTGGGGTTGTTTTGCTGCTTCAGGACCTGGAAGGCTTGCTGTGATAGATGGAACCATGAATTCTACTGTCTACCAAAAAATCCTGAAGGAGAATGTCCGGCCATCTGTTTGTCAACTCAAGCTGAAGCGATCTTGGGTGCTGCAGCAGGACAATGACCCAAAACACACCAGCAAATCCACCTCTGAATGGCTGAAGAAAAACAAAATGAAGACTTTGGAGTGGCCTAGTCAAAGTCCTGACCTGAATCCTATTGAGATGTTGTGGCATGACCTTAAAAGGCGGTTCATGCTAGAAAACCCTCAAATAAAGCTGAATTACAACAATTCTGCAAAGATGAGTGGGCCAAAATTCCTCCAGAGCGCTGTAAAAGACTTGTTGCAAGTTATCGCAAACGCTTGATTGCAGTTATTGCTGCTAAGGGTGGCCCAACCAGTTATTAGGTTCAGGGGGAAATTACTTTTTCACACAGGGCCATGTAGGTTTGCATTTTTTTTCTCCCTAAATAATAAAACCCCTCATTTAAAAACTGCATTTTGTGTTTACTTGTGTTATCTTTGACTAATAGTTAAATGTGTTTGATGATCAGAAACATTTTGTGTGACAAACATGCAAAAGAATAAGAAATCAGGAGGGGGGCAAATAGTTTTTCACACCACTGTATATTTTGCAATATTTTATTATGCCCTTATTTGTACAGTTTATTTTACTAGTTAAATTTATTTCTTAAGTATTTCTTTTTATTGATATTTATTTTACGTATAAGCTTTTATTTTCTTTTTAAGGTCACGGGCGGGTGTGTAAGCATTTCACTGCATATCGTACTGTGGCATGACTGTTTATGTGACAAATATAATTTGAATTAGAATTTTAATAATTGCGGAATGTTTATCGTTAAATGATAACAGTGGTATACTGTATAAAAATATTGAATGTATGAGCAATTCATAAAGTAGACAACATCGTTGAATGATCATCACACCCTATTTAAAAAATACACACACACACATTACAAAATAATGCTTCATGTATTCCTGCCTGATTTACAAAGTCTTGCTGATCAGCAGAATTTCTTCTTGCATCAGCACCTGTTCCAGTCAGACACAAACTCACACAGCTCAATACACAGGAGGCCTTTCCCTCATTTACTGTTCTTACAAGTTCTCTTACAGAAGCCAGCTCAGTGAAAGGGCTTCATGCTGCAATCTGTGTTTCTATGAGGATGTCTCTGAACAACCTAAAACTCAAGAAGTGCAAAAACGGCCTTGAGCACCACCTCCAGCCCCTTTTATTATTGTATAATGCCATTTAGACTTTCTTGTTTCTCCCTTAGTGTCCCATGCTTGACAAACAATGTCCTAAGAGACACGATGGGCAAATTTGATATACAGTTGAGGAAGAGATAAAATGCATTAATCCAAATTAATGGGAATTTCATTATTTAATTCATTCATTCATCTTCTATACCGCTTAATCCTGTGTTCAGGGTCGCGGGGGGCGGAGCCTATCCCAGGAGACTTCGGGCACTAGGCGGGGTACACCCTGGACAGGGTGCCAATCCATCGCAGGGCACACACACACACATACTCACACACCCAATCACACACTAGGAACGCCAATTAGCCTAACCTGCATATCTTTGGACTGTGGGAGGAAACCGGAGTACCCGGAGGAAACCCACCAAGCACGGGGAGAACATGCAAACTCCATGCACACAGAGACAGGAATCGAACCTGGCCGGGGAATCGAACCCAGACTTCATTATTTAATATGAAACTTAATTATCTAAAAACATATAATAACACATTTCACACATAAACACATCATAAGCCTTCACTATTATTTGAAAAAAGTAATTGCACATACATACAGTACATTTTGACTAAGGAAGATACACGTTGCTCAGGCAAAACTATATATTCATTACATTTACTCCTTTTTGATAGTTACATTTTATTGTCTAATGCCTTGTGGTACACACACACACACTCTTCAAATGTCAGTTAGCCTAATCTGCAAGTCTTTGGAAGGAAACTAGAGAATCCAGAAACCCACCAAGAACACGGAAAACACACACACCTACTTCACACCCACAGACCCTTTGAGGGACTTGAACCCGGGTGCTGGAGGTGCAGGGCAACAGTGTTAACCGCTACACCACCCTGCCACTGGTACAGGGAGCTAAAAATGCACATCCTCATTGCTAATGAGTCCAATCATGTCTGCATCATCTGCAACTTTTATGTGTTGCTCTTCAGTCAGCATTGGACGATTGAAAAAGAAACTGTACTTTATGAACACACAAACACAATTGTAAAGAGTCCTGTACCCTCAAACAGGTTCTTGCTCACCTCAGAGGCAAGAAATGGATTCCACTTTCACCTCATCAGCCCCAGGGTAGAGTCACTGCGGCTCAAGGCAGGAGTGTTCAAGCTGGCTGGTGTTCAAGAGTTACGGAGGTCTATTAACTCTTGCCAAAGTACCTTTGAGACAAGCTCATGCTCGAACCTGTAGTATCTCTCTAAGAAAAGTTTCACCTGCTGAGAGATACTATAACTTCAGCAATCGATAATTACTGAGTGTAAAATATGAAGAGGAGGAGTGGGACTGCTGGCTGGAAGAGACGGCACACGTCAACTCTCTCCTGGCACATTGAGACATTTTCTCTGCATATTTTCTGTTCACGCTGTTAAGTTGATCAAACTCCATCACCACCAAAGCTGACTGTTTATAATACATGTATCCAGCACCTTTAAAAACAACACAGCGACTCATTTTACTGTACAACCATCCTGCTTTGTCAGTGTACTCAGTGTACTCCCGTCTGAATGACCAAACTTTTATGTGTTTTTCTATTCCGTGTTTTTGTGTCTGTTCTACTTCCTGGTGTATTCAGTATCCATCCTTTAATGCATTTTCAAAATGCACCACATTACCTAAACCTTTTTATAGTCTAAATTTTATAGTTTTTCTTAACTTAAAAAAAAAACCTTTATACTCTTCCTAGACCTTTTATGCTCTTGACATTTATTACAGTTGCTGGTGGTCTTTCTGCTGCTCCCGGCAAAGGGGTCGTCACAGAGAACACTTGGTCCTCACATACAAGCTTGGCACAGGTTTTACGCCGGATGCCCGTCCTGACGCAACCCGCCCATTTTATCCGGGCTTGGGACCGGCACTACATCCAGTGGCTGGGGTTTGAGCGCTGGCTGGGAATCGAACCCGGGCCTTTCACATGGCAGGCGAAACACCTACCACTGAGCCACCAGTGCCCCCTTTGACATTAATTACAGTGCTACAAGGTATTTGTTTGAATGTTTTTAGTTATTTTTAAAGTATTATTTATTATTTTACTTTTTTTATTTGCTTATTCTATACAATAAGGGAGGACTTTTTATTGTTTTTATCTGGATTTGCATTTTATTTAATTTTCCTATTATTGTCTGTTTTCTCTGTATTTTAGATTTGTGCAACACTTTGGTCAACTGTGTTGTGTCAACGTTTCAAAATTACAATCATCATCAGATTATTGGAATTCACTGATAATAATAAAGTAAATAAAAGTAGAGTAGAGTACCTCAAACATGATATTTAAAAAAGGAACCTGAACTTATAGGTGAAATGATTCCTAAAAAGGACAAAAACAACATCCACAGAAATCACCCAAAAAAGAAAAAACAGATTAGTACTCTCAGTAACCTAAATGTCTAAGAAAATAATTAGATCAGTTCAGATGCTATCTCTTATCAGAGAACACGCAATGTCATTTTGCTTGTCATTGAATGTCTTATCTATTTTCTTAGCTCTTCAGGGAAAGTATAGATTTCCTTAGAGTGTGATTTTAAAGGAGGACTGAAGAAAAGCTGCCACACTCACCTACATTATGATGTGATAGAACACACAGAATACATGCATATATATATATATACACTCAGCAAAAAAACAAACGTCCTCTGACTTTCAGCTGTTTTTACTTTCAGTAAACTTAATGTGTAAATATTTGTATGAACACTAAAAGAGTCGACACCATAAGACATAAAGTAAAAATGTTTCCCAATGTGTCCCTGAATGAAGGGAGGCTGAAAATCAGTCAGTAGCAGTCAGTATCTGGTGGCCACCAGCTGCTTGAAGTACTGCAGTGCATCTCCTCCTCATGGACTGGACCAGATTTGTCAGTTCTTGCTGTGAGATGGAGGGATTGTGTGTTCCTGGTGTGACTCGGGCAGTTGTTGTGGCCATCCTGTACCTGTCACGCAGATGTGATATTCGGATGTACCCATCCTGTGCAGGTGTTGTTACACGTGGTCTTCCACTGCGAGGATGATCAGCTGTCCTTCCTGTCTCCCTGTAGCGCCGTCTTAGGCGTCTCACGGTGTGGACATGGCGATTTATTGCCCTATAGCCACATCAGCAGTCCTCATGTCCCCCTGCAGCATGCCTAATGCACGTTCACGCAGATGAGCAGCGACCCTGGGCATCTTTCTTTGGGTGTTTTTCACAGTCGCTAGACAAGTCTCTTTAGTGTCCTGCGTTTTTAGAACTGTGACCTTAAATGCCGACTTTCTGTAAGCTGTTAAGGTCTTAACGACCATTCCACAGGTGCATGTTAATTAATTGATTATGGTTAATTGAACATGCATGGAAAACATTGTTTAAACCCTTTACAATGAAGATCTGTAAAGTTATTTGGATTTGTACAACATTATTGTTGAAATACACAGTCCTGAAAAAGGGGTGTTTCTTTTTTTGTTGAGTTTATACAGTATATAGGGGCTCATATAAAAACAATAAGGAATGAAAGAAGCCTTATTGGTGTAGAGTTTGGATTAGTAAACAGCACTTTATTTACATATATCTTATTCAGGTGCTTCGAGATAAGCTCTCTTTTATTGTAAAAAGACTCCGCTAAGGTGACGAGATGTTGAATGTGGACATGACGTTTGATTGTGATAAATAATTTTTCTAGGAAATTGTAGATGGGATGCTGAAATGCACACTCAAGTATCTGTTATTATTTCAAAAGGTACCCAAAAAGGTGTTAAGGCCACTGGTGGTCTACAAAGACAGAGAGAGAGAGAGACAGAGAGAGAGAGAGAGAGAGAGAGATGGACAGGCACACTCACCTTCCAAAAAGTTCAACTTTTGTCTCGTCGGTCCACAAGGTATTTTCCCAAAAGTCTTGGCAATCATTGAGATATTTTTTAGCAAAATTTGGACGAGCCTTAATGTTCTTTTTGCTTAAAAGTGGTTTGCGCCTTGGAAATCTGCCATGCAGGCCGTTTTTGCCCAGTCTCTTTCTTATGGTGGAATCGTGAACACTGACCTTAATTGAGGCAAGTGAGGCATGCAGTTCTTTAGATGTTGTCCTGGGGTCTTTTGTGGCCTCTCGGATGAGTCGTCTCTGTGCTCTTGGGGTAATTTTGGTCGGCCGGCCACTCCTGGGAAGGTTCACCACTGTTCCATGTTTTTGCCATTTGTGGATAATGGCTCTCACTGTGGTTCGCTGGAGTCCCAAAGCTTTAGAAATGGCTTTATAACCTTTACCAGACTGATAGATCTCAATTACTTTTGTTCTCATTTGTTCCTGAATTTCTTTGGATCTTGGCATGATGTCTAGCTTTTGAGGTGCTTTTGGTCTACTTCTCTGTGTCAGGTACAGTAGCTCCTATTTAAGTGATTTCTTGATTGAAACAGGTGTGGCAGTAATCAGGCCTGGGGGTGACTACAGAAATTGAACTCAGGTGTGATAAACCACAGTTAAGTTATTTTTTAACAAGGGGGGCAATCACTTTTTCACACAGGGCCATGTAGATTTGGAGCTTTTTTTCTCCCTTAATAACGTAAACCTTCATTTAAAAACTGCATTTTGTGTTCAATTATGTTATCTTTGACTAATAGTTAACGGTTTTTGATGAGCAGAAACATTTAAGTGTGACAAACATGCAAAAGAATAAGAAATCAGGAAGGGGGCAAATAGTTTTTCACAACACTGTATATATTACATATATTCCCTCATTAATTCCCATTGCCTTGTGGGTGTTGTACCAAGGGATGGGATGCCAAATGTACTACGTAAGTGCATGTCTTTGGACCAGGCTGGGAGGAGAATCTTATTGTTTGGTGTTACAAAGTTTGGTGTTGATGGTTTGGAGCTACACATGCTGCTCCTGAGCTCCCAGTGATCCGGACCCCATCTGCCCTCTGCACCTGCTGACTCGTCCCTGTGCTGAACTGACTTCATGTTAATTTAAAGAACGTCTGTTATATTGAACTGCATAACACATGATGTGATATGATATAATTTCTATCCATTATCACCCAAATGAGGATGGGTTCCCTGTTGAGTCTGGTTCCTCTCAAGGTTTCCACACACCCCCGCACAACCCAGGCAGCATGCTAAGGCAGGGCGGGGTATCTTACCTCAGCATGGCCGGCTCATCATTTTCATTCAGCATTTGGCAGAAAATGGGTCTGTATAAAAGTATTACACAACAAGATGCAGGCGAGTAGTCTCCTCTTGCAGTCAAGTAATGCTTAATGCTTCTCACACATGTCTCCACATGCAAGACCTCATCTTAGCTGTTGCCCCATGCTGCCCCTCAGACTCAGACCCACAGCCTGTTGAAGACCAGCTGCCCAGACTTACCAACCAGTGACTCAATGCCTCACATGCTGCAAGACATGTGACAACAATGGACAGGGTACAGGTTGTCCTTTTTATCTTAAATAATGGAGGACTACATTTCACCCACCCAGGTTGTGGTCAGAAGAGGTTGATTTGGTGATAAAATCAAACTCGGCATAGTCAGTATGGACAGTTATGAGGTACTGTATAAGTCCAACCTGATTGACGTACTGTATGGCATAGTCAGTGTGCCTCTGATAGTTTAGAGGTGATTGTACCTCGCTGATTAGCTAATGCCCACTTTAATATAGACACCCTGGATATTAGATTGCTGATCAGCCACTGTGCTTGGATCTCGGGATTGCATCAACAAACAGACAGACATTGTTTCATAGGACAAGAATCCACCATTCAAACAAGTAGCCAACTGGAGGATCAGGACCATGTTGTTTCAGACAACCCGCAACAAATTAATGTGATCAGAAAAAACTGCAAAGATTAACAAGCATTTTGTATAGCAGCCTTGCAAGGAACCAAGCTTGCTGTGGGAGACTATACCCAATTCAGGCAGAGCAGAACTCCTGAGGAACCTAAGAACCATGATTTCCAATTAAGAAGATGAAACAATCTATTGATGGTATAAAATGATCATTCAATAGTCACGCATTCAACATTATTTACTAAGTTCTTATTTTATTATGAGCTATGGATGCTTCAATTGTGCAAGTCTAGGCTCAGCAACATGATGCGGCAATAAAAGTGAACTCAGTTTACCAACGGTTTCTTTACAGATGAGGTGTAGAGAGTGTATTCCAGGATGACAATGCCAGATTCATCGGCTTAAATGTTAAAAGCGTGGCAGTGGCAGAGTGAGGAATCATTTTCATTCATGAATTGGCCACAGAGTCCTGTCCTTAAGCCCAGTAAAAGTGTTTTGGATTTGCTAGAGAAGACTTTATGGAGTGGTTCAACTCTCTATAATCAGATGAAGATTTTGGCCAAAAATGGACGCCACCCTGGACAAAAAAAAAAATGCTGTGATTTTGCACAATTTTGTTGAAGCAATGCAACGGCAAATTCGCTGTAAAAGGTATTGCAATAAAAATATTCCACTTTCTAGTTTTTGTTTGTCCATGTAATGTAGTTTACTGAGCAGCAATTAATTAGACATTTAGCTGGAAAGGCACGCATCTGGAGATAAATAATTTTAATGGGTAAGGCAAACGTCATGGCCATGATATGAGTGCATCAGTGGAGAGAGCTAAAGAATTGTATCAGACTAAAGTGATCATACAGTTACAACCCTGATGATCTGACTAGAGTAGATGCCTGTGGCTAGCCTGAGGGCTGTGGGTGCCAGTAGGACGTCTTCACTGAAAACAAGTAAATAAAAGATAGGATGATAATATCACTCTGAAAAAACACAGAGAGAAGCTGAACATCCGATATGAATGATGACCATGGATGTAGATGAGGCCACTTTTATAATAAATCCATTAGACACACAGACAATATGCACTTTTATTTACATGGTATAATTATTAATATAATATTGTACGTTCTGTAATTATTGAATCACTTTCAGTATCCATTTTATCCTGGTTAGTATACAGGTGGATCCAACACCAATTCTGGGAACACTGGCCATGAGGAGGGAATGCATCCTTCAACTTGTCAGAGACGTTCACATCCAGGGGCTAAATGCCTTATCCAGTCCACCGGCCTGTTTTTAGGAGATGGAAGGAAACCGGAGAACGTGTAGGAAACTCATCCATGCATGGAAACACTGAACAGAGAAACCTTAATCTGACATTATTATAAATAATGATAGTAAATTTATGTAATAATATGTCGAGCAGCACAGTGGTTAGCACGGTCGCCTTGCATCTCCAGTTTCCAGGTTCGAGTCCCATCTCAGGTCTGTGTGCATGGAGTTTGCATGTTCTCCTCATGCTTGGTGGGTTTCCTCTGGGTTCTCCGGTTTCCTCCCACAGCCCAAAGACATGCAGATTAGGCTAATTGGTGGTCCCAAATTGCCCGTAGTGTGTGTGTGTGTTCTGCAATGGATTAGCCCCCGTCCAAGGTTGTACCCCGCCTTGTGTGCTGGAAAGTCTCCAGGCTCCAGGCCCCTCTGTGGCCCTGAATACAGGATAAAGTGGAATAAACGATGAGTGGGTGAGTGAATAATATGCAGGTTAATCTTTGTTAACAAGTCTGTAGAAGTTTTAGTAGTCCTAAAACAAAGACCAACTTATCAGACAACATGCAAATTCTTGTAAAAAAAAAAAAGTATATTTTCCTCCCCAGGACTATAAAAAGCGTCGTTATTAAAGAATGGATTCTTCTTTTACAAACGTGATGGTGACACCATAAGGTGCTTGATTACACTACATCACCCATAAGTCACTGCAAAACATGCTCATGGTCACGCATATGCAATCAGGTGCACGTGTTTAAGTTAGTACGATAGACGCTACAGTATATCCTCGCCTCACTTTATCCCTGACAGTTTTGATGTATAAACATTGAGAATGCACAGCAGAGTGTGACATCCTTAATGCATTTACAACTAAACAGGATTAGAAACTTTTCTGCATAAAATGGTCCTCTCTCTTTTTGTAACAGACTTCTTCGTCTACGTCCATCACATACTGATGGAGCTGCTTTAGTTTTACGTGTAAACTTGATTGTCTTCTTGCTATGAAAAAAAGAATATTATAAACAAGCAAACAAATATTACAACTGAGGAATTGAAAATTCCTTCCACAGCACAAGTTGTCTACAGAATGTTTTTTTTTAATTATTATTGTATACTGCACAATTTCTATTTCTTCTTAACTACTCAAGCGTATTATTGTACAGCCTGCTCATCTTCTTATCATTACAACACAACCACACTCATGCATACACACACAACATTGTTTAGGTACACTTCTCAACAGAGTGTGCATATCCACAATCATGAACAAACACTTTTTTCCTGGAAATTGGCAGGAATCAACATGCAGCTGGTTGTAAAATTTGCATATGCGCTAAACTCCTGCATGGCAAATACTGGGCCGATGTGATAAAGTAAAAAAAGAAGCTAACACAAGGCCCATAAATAAACATCCGATCGCCTCCATCAGTTTGCCTGACACAAATCACCATTTCAGTGGCGGGTTAGGAATCTTTCTGCCTGTCATACATGTTCTTGTCCCCACGAGGCAATATGACTATGATAATGTACTTAAACAGTTCAAAAACGTCAACATGTGTTATTCACAGCTATGACACGGACTACTTGATGAGAAGAACGACTTTATGTCAGATGTGTCAAGTGCGTTATAATGCTTCACAATAAAAAAAAATAGACCCTTTAATTATATGTAAATTCTATGATAAACCAGTCTTAAACATAGTCAGACACCTGCAAATAAACACTGTTTGGACATCAGGTGGCTTGGAAACACTCTCTCAGCTTAAATCAGAATAAGAATTGCTTATGCAGATACAGAAGATGTGCATATTATAGGTTATAAATCAATTTAAAAACATCATGTTCATAACTTCAGACATCAGATCATCAGTAATCAGGTTATTAGATGCACATCGAATGAGTCAACACAATATAACTCAATAGAAAAACGGATTAAAATAATTAAAAGTACAGTTTTATTCTCTAAATTCACGGTCAGTATAATAAATTAAACCTTGAAATTTTAAGCCTTGATATTCAGCACATAGAACGAGCCGTTTGAAGTCGACCAGGAAGGGGTCAGTCCTGTTACTCACACCCATTCACTATTCTTTTCCTTGTTTAAGCCTTTCCCATGGTACGCAAAAATAAACAATACACACAATAATGAACACAGAAAGTGTTTACTGCCTTTTAAGTTTAGTGTGTTAACCATCAACCTTTATATAAGGCCTTCTGATGTTCATGCTTCTCTATTCAATTCTACATATACAGTAGAAGAATGATTTTGTATGATAGAATGAGCAGTGTCCTGATCCCAAATGTACTGTACAGTATGTCACTTATCATTAGAGATGGGAATAAAATTGATTCATGTAGCGCCATACTGACCTTTTACAATTTTATATATATATATATATATATATATATATATATATATATATATATATATATATATACACTATATGTTTGTGATTGAAGTGGTAACATGTTAACATTCCTTTACAATCCTGCAGGTGATGTGCTCTAAACTATACACACAGCACAGCATCCTGCATGACAGGAGCAATTATTTGCTATGTTTGTTTAGAATTGTAACAAAATCTGGAGAGAAAAATATTGCATCGGGTTATTGATAGGAGGTCCATGATAATTCCTGTCTCTACTTATCATAACACATCACTTGCCAACTAATTGTGACATAATTTCACTGAAAGTAAAAAAGTTCAGAGTCACATCTCCTCTGGGGCTCTCTGGGGCGGCGGAATCCCCCAATGGGGCGACGGAACCCCCCCCAATGGGGCGACGGAACCCCCCCCAATGGGGCGACGGAACCCCCCCCCCCCCCCCAATGGGGCGACGGAACCCCCCCCCCCCAATGGGGCGACGGGACCCCCCCCCCCCAAATGGGGCAATGGGGCTCTCTGGGGCGACAGAACCCCCAATGGGGCTCTCTGGGGCGACGGAAAAAATTTTTATTCTCCTAAGGGTCCCTCTGCTATGCCTTGGGACGGTCGAGCATTCTTTCAGGATTGGGTAGTGATGGCTATTGTTAATGCCGTGGGCAGCAAAGGGCAGGCATAGGTCGCAGAGGGGTGTTTTGAAACATACTCAAGCGAGGTATGGAGCTGAAGATGGGGACAAGACGAGAGACTAGAGACACGAGACAGGACCAGGAGACTAGAGACACGACTAGAGACACGAGATAGGACTAAGCCTAAAGACATGGCAATCAGCTAAACATGGATATTAGCCAACCAAGGCAGTTAACTATACATAAATCTAGCTAAACATGTCTTTAGCCTAACATGCACTTAGCTACACTTACCTAATAGCTAAACACAACACTGGAGACTAGGGACACAGAAGCTCGGGACACTCGAAGGCTAGGCTAAGCGACACTCGAAGGCTAGGCTAAGCGACACTCGAAGGCCAGGCTAGGGGACACATGAAGGCTAAGCTACTTACCTATTTCTCGAACACTCAACTCAACAGGACTCAACACAGAATCAGCTCCACACCCACAAGAACATCATAAACACATATAGCCTGGGAGCATACTTAGTAGTTATGGGATAACATAAAATACAAAATAACAATATAAAATAACCCAACATAAAAACAAGGGAAAACAATACACACTTAACTGACAGTACGGATAAACGTTCAATGCTCGACCCAGTTTCCCAGACTAATCAGCTATTTACAGTATTGAAGATTTAATGACCTGCTTCGGTTCAGGTGTGCGCCCGCATCACCTGGCCGAAATGCCTTCTGGGAAACTGAGTCTGCAACACAAAAACTACAAAGAACAAAACAGTGCCCTCTAGTGGCGATTCCTTACACAAAGTAATAAATAATCCTAAAATACTGAAATAAATCCTTAAATGAAAATACATCTAAATGTCCGTATGGCTGCAGTACTTCCTGTGTATTTTGAGTGACAGATGTCTTGTCCAATCAATGGTGAGAATCAACATTCTATATTTGCGAATGAAATTCTTATTGCGGATCTTTAGTGACAGATGACTCGTCCAATCAGCAGTAAAAAGGTTATTTGCAAACCACACCTACTTTTTTGGCTTATTGATTCTTACCGCTGATTAGACGAGATATCTGTCACTCAAAATGCAGTACATATATACAGTATGAAGTACTGCAGCCACACGGACATTTAGATGTGTTTTCATTTAAGGATTCATTTAAGTATTTTAGGATTATACAGCACTTTGGTCAACTAAGTTGTGTTAAATGTGCTTTAAAAATTACTTAACTTGATTGTACTTCTTGTATGTCTTGAGTGACAAATGTGTCATCCAATTAGCAATAAGAATTTAATTTGCGAACTATACCTATCTTTTCCTGTTTGAATGAATTGTTCTCATTTGTTATATTGTATTTAGTTTTGTTATTGAGACATGAGACATGGGTTTTGTTATTTTGAAATTTGTTAATTTGTTTTCAGTTTTGTTGTTTAGTTTTTAAATTTGTTATTTTATTTTCGGTTTTGTCATTTTGGTTTGCACTTCTCGACGACCATAGACCCCCCCCCCTTCCCCCATCTTAATTACATAGAAGTTTTATCTAATCATACAGTGTAAGTTTGTCTAAAAAAAAATTGACAGTTGGTTTCCTTTGATTATTTTTAATTTGTGCATTTTTTTGATTAGCAGAATGTAGAGCCATAATTATGCGTGTAGCTTTAATGTAGCTGCGCTACGTTATTTTACTTTTGTAAAGTCGGCTTTATGAGGATCGTGAAGAAAAGAAAAAAAAAAGAAATCTTTATAATCATGTCAAATAATTCCCATAGACTCGGTGGGAGTGCTTTTTTTTGTGTGCTTGTGCATGAGTGTTTAGAATTAGAGTGTGTATTTTTTGGCCTTGGTGATTGTTGGAGTTCCAGTTTCTTGCCAAAGTAATCAATAAGCCAAACAGGCAGAAGATGAGTAGTTAGAGCATGCGAGGCTAAAGTCAAACACAGATAGGTTATCTAGCCTGCACAGTGCACACTTCTGTGCAAATATTTTATTAACAAAGTGCTTCATTTAAAAAAAAAAAATCTTGTTTTATGGTGCAGCATGGCTTATTGGTCATGTATCACTGAGCACAGGTCAACAAAGCTTTCGGATTAGAGGGAATAAGAGAAGGGGGCAGACAGAGAGAAAACATATAGACAGGTGACAAAGGATTAGAAATACCAACACATACAGTACAGTAGTGCTGTTGTAGAGCAACTTCACTGGCTATTAGCGTAGATTCTACTCAAGTCTCTTAAACTGCTGGAAGGAAGAAGAGAGTTTTTTCATAAATGGGTGTTTTGATAAGGGTGTAGATGTTCTATTGCAGAGGTCTCGAACCGTTCTCCTGCAAAATTCAGCTTCAGCCCAGAGGTTACGTTTTCAAAGAGTCTACAAGAGCAATGTCTAAAGTGCTATTGGGTTGAGATCTGGTGAGGTCAAGGGCAATAGCAAATCATTTACATTTGTCATTTGGATAGAGGCAGGGTCATACTAGAAGTCAGCACTCTGTTTAGGATAGAAATGTTTCATTTCATTTCAAAAGTTATCTGTTTATACTGTATAGCTTTACATACTGTAAATTTGTAGTGATCCTTCTCTCCGAAGCAAGAAATTGTGCCCACAGGCTCCGGCAGTGAGCTTTTCTTTGTCCCATATTTGTATTCTGTCTACAGTCACAGTAAATGTGCAGGATCTGTTATAGCTTCATATCCAGTGCAAATAAATCCCAGTGAATTGAAATAAATATGTTTGAATGCAGCTCTCAAACTGTGATAGAAGATGATAGTGACAACAGTTATATTAAATAATAGTGGGTAATTCTGTATGCTTCTTGTGTAAAAATGCTTGGTTTAGGCACAAGTACATTACTACAAATATTGGAATTTTTTATTTAATGATGATAAATAAGCTTTTATGAGCTGTAATAGGTTTTGAAGTAGAGGTCTGCATTCACGCGGGACCCGACAAGATTTTTTGCGGGGCGGGAATAAATTTACAAACAAAACACGGTAGCGGTCGGAAACTGGTGTAATTTGGACGGGAGCGGGCGGTCTAATAATATACCAGTCCCGACGTCCGAACAGCATATCTGGCAGATGTCATTTTTGTTTCAGCTACACCTTTCCTAAGCTACCGTGTTGACAGCAGATGTCACATTTATATTTTTAATAAAGATAATAAATATGCTACAATTTTGTACATTGTTTCTACATTTTCCCCCTGCAACACATTTTCCGTATTAACCATTCTTGACAAGAAGAATAAAAATAAAATATATTGTTGTACAACCTACAGTTTTTTGTTATCCCTCTCTTTTGGTTTAAATGTGAGATTCTGGAAACACATAGACATTTAGGGGGAGCAGTCGGGTAGGGAAGAAAATTATTCTAAGCAGGTGAACAAAGAGCCGGAGCTGGCGGGAGCTGGCGGGAGCTGGCGGGATAAAACCTCACGGGAGCGGGACTAAAAAATCAGTCCCGCGCAGACCTTTATTTTGAAGGAAGACTCATTAGAATGCATCTGAAGTTTTATTGGCCAAAAAAGTCAGGAAATATCTTGTCGAAATAAGTGTGATAAATAATACTGTCGCACAGTCAAAAATCAGACGAGTAATGTTTTGTCTTTGGAGCCTCCAAGACTTTACTATTTTGGTAAGTATAAAGTACATGTTTGTCTATATACAGTACTGTATAGACACAGTATAAAGAGAGAGAGAGAGTTAGTATGATGTATATTAAAGTAATGTAATATTAATAATATTATCATTATATTATCATATGTAACATATAGCAATTCATTTCGTATTAAAATATTTATGCAAAATCTTCTAGTAGTGTAAAAGAAAAGAGTGAACTAATTTCACTCATCACTTCTTCAAAATTGTCAACCTGTACTGTATATTAGATCCTATACCGACACATTTTCCCAAGCAGATAGTACCAGCAATAACAAAATCCCTGTTGAAAATAATTAACTTTTGACTCAGCAGTGGGTATGTTCCCAAATCCTTTAAATTAGCAGTTATTAAACCACTAATCAAGAAACCTGACCTTGACCCTTGACAGCTGTCCAATTACAATTCAATTCAATTAAATTTTATTTATATAGCCCTTACAGGCAGATATAAAACTTTCACTTTATCGCTAAGATTCTGGAAGAGATAGTATCACAGCAGCTATGCTCATATCTACATAGGAATGGCATAAACAAACTGTATGAGTCAGGATTTAGGCTTCATCACAGCACAGAGTCAGCACTTGTTAAAGTAGTAAATGACCTTTCTGTTGGCCTCTGATCAGGGTTGCATCATTATACAGTACTTGTATTACTCGACCTCAGTGCAGCTTTTGACACTATCGGTCATAGTATTCTTCTTCACAGTTTAGAAAAAGTAGAATTTAGGGAACGGCCCTCTTGTGGCTCAGATCCTATTTGACTGATCGTTATCAATTTGTGTATTTAAATGGTGATTATTCTGCATGTTCTCTAGTGGAGTTTGGTGTTCCACAGAGTTCAGTTTTAGGCCCACTGCTTTTTTCCCTTTACATGCTTCCTCTGGGCATCATAATTCATAAGCATGGTATTAGTTTTCATTGTTATGCTGATGACACACAGTTATATGTCTCAGCAAAACCAGATGAGAAAAAACAGTTTATTAAAGTTGAGCAATGTGTGCAGGACATAAGAGATTAAATGTTTAATCCGGATAAGACAGAAGTTCTAGTCATAGGACCACAAGCAGCTAGAAGTAAGCGTTCTGATCACACTGTAACTTTAAATGGCCTTTCTGTTCCATCAAGTGCAACAGTGAAAGACCTCGGTGTGATTATAGATTCCAGCATGTGGATAATATTACCAGGATAGCATTCTTTCATCTCAAAAATATTGCCAACTTAAGAAATATATTGTCACTAAATGATACAGAAAAACTAGTTCATGCTTTTATCCACCTCTAGGTTGGACTATTGTAATGCCTTACTGGTTGTTCAACTAGGTGCATGAACAAGCTTCAGTTACAGTAGTCCAGAACGCAGCAGCGAGAGTCCTCACTAGAACCAGAAGATATGAAGACATCACTCCTATCTTATCCACACTGCATTGGCTCCCTGTGAAATTTCGCATCGATTTTAAAATACTACTATTGACGTATAAAGCATTACTGTAAATGGTCTCGCGCCGCAGTATCTGAGTGAACTGCTAGTGTCTTACGATCCACCATGCCTACTTCAATCAAAGGATGCAGGCTGCTTGTCAGTACCATGTATTTTGAAAACTACAGCAGGGGGCGGAGCTTTCCCCCCAAAGTTATGGAATAGTCTTACAATTAATGTTCGGGTTCAGGTTTGTTAACGGCGAAGTGATTGGCCGCTTTACATCTCATGGAGCCCTCATGTCTGTGTTTCCTTCTGGCCCTCAGTTATACTGTCATAGTTAGTCCTTCCCCTTCTTGCCCTCTGCATGAAATATACATTTACATTATACTGTACATTATTTGACTGTGACCATACCTAATGAGCACTGGTGGCTCAGTGGTAGGTGTTTCGCCTGCCATGCGGAAGGCCCGGGTTCGATTCCCAGCCAGTGTTCAAAGTCCCAGCCACTGGACGTAGTGCTGGTCCCAAGATCTTGTTGTGTGGATGAACTGGGTGTGGTGACTGGGGATGGTTCCACTTTTCCTCGAAGACGGTCTTGTCCTCGGCTAATGCAGACAGCTGTTCTCTGAGGACTTTCGAGTTTTCTACAGTCTACCTGAACCTCCGATAATGAACTGGACTCAATTTTTAACTTAAACACATCTCCTATTATACTGAACTTCCAGCCTCCTAATACACAGTATGACTGCAGATCAATCCCTGTTATCTGTTATCACCCAAATGAGGATGGGCTCTCTGTGGACTCAAGTTTTTTTCCTGTTACCATCTCAGGGAATTTTTCCTTGCCACTGTCGCCCTCGGCTTGTTCATCATGGAACCATCTTGTCATTTTGATTCATACACATTCACATTTCATACAAACTTAAATAATTATTTTGATTGTGTAAAGCTGCTTTGTGACAATGTCAATTGTTAAAAGCGCTACAGTATACGAATAAAATTGAATTGAATTGATGTACAGACATGTATGTATACAGACACTGAAGGGTTTACTTGTGCAATACAGATGCCTGACTACATTTATTATCTTTTGCCACAATATTTATTTTTTCGGAGGAAAGTAAAATTTGGTCCATCACCAGCCTGGTAAATATGTCAGAACCATCCTGGAGAACCTTACAACACAGGTGGTAGGTAGTGAGGTACTTGGCCCACAGCATGACACATCTCTAGCATATGGATGTTCACTGATCCAAAGGGCTGGGCCAGGTGTACATCTGCTCCTTAATTCTTGTGTGGAAGTGGTTTCTCCACCTCGGCAATAATCTATCCAAACAAGCTCTTGGTATATAGTTCTACCAAACGACATACACTAGATGACCAAACGTTTGTGGACACCACAAAAAAGTTCCTTTGGGGAAACGAAGGTGGTTTGACAATAGGAATGGACTACAAAGAGAAATGTAATTTAACACAATGTGGCAGGAGGCTCATTACTTCTTGCGTACAACATACTGTATATGCAAAACTAAAACGCATTAATGTTATTAATTTGTTTTATCTGCATAATTGAACTGTGATTAGATATATAGTATGCACTAAAATTACAGTGTAATAATTAATTTAAAAAAATGTATCTTCCCCCTGCCCCATATGCTTGATTTTTTTTACAGACTAGAAATTACAATTGGAGACAAAAACAAAACACTAATCCAACTTTTATTATTGTATTGGTTTATTATGGTTGCAAGATTCGAATTTGAATTTAAATTAAACATCCAAAAGAAAATAAAAGACATTGAAGTCTGATAAGTCAATGTGCTGACCATACATTTTATTCCTGGACAACAAGGACTTTTTTCATTATTATTATTATTATTATTATTATTCATTCATTCATTCATTTTCTATACCGCTTAATCCTGTGTTCAGGGTTGCGGGGGACCTGGAGCCTATCCCAGGAGACTTCGGGCACTAGGCGGGGTACACCCTGGACAGGGTTCCAATCCATCGCAGGGCACACACACACACACACACTCACACACCCAATCACACACTACGGGCAATTTAGGAACGCCAATTAGCCTAACCTGCATATCTTTGGACTGTGGGAGGAAACCAAAGTACCCGGAGGAAACCCACCAAGCACGGGGAGAACATGCAAACTCCATGCACACAGAGACG
Organism: Channallabes apus; assembly: GCA_030522415.1. Lineage (NCBI taxonomy): Eukaryota > Metazoa > Chordata > Actinopteri > Siluriformes > Clariidae > Channallabes > Channallabes apus. Next base: position 1,454,872 of record CM060116.1, on the reverse strand, counting down.
GGAATTGAGCCTGGCCGGGGAATCGAACCCAGACCCTGGAGGTGCAAGGTGACAGTGCTAACCACTACACCACCGCGCCGCCACTATTATTATTATTATCTTTATTATTATTATTAAAGGCTTAAATTTCCTGTTAAATTTCAACTTTCAACTCTCAGTATGAAGAAGTGTAAAAAATCAGCAGTATCTGATTACGGTCAAATGCAAAACACAGTATTGCAGTCATAAATAAAAACTAATAATAAAACTTACAAATAAATTGCAAAGAGAATAAGGAAAAGTGAATTACAGATTTCAAACAGGAATAAGAAACTAACTAAAGAAATAGAGAGCTCTCTATATTTAGCTCTCTAATTTCTTATTACTGTATTTACTTGTGTGTAGACGTTCTGCCCGAGATAACTGTAGGATTAGAACAAGAGGGAAAGCAAGAGAAAGTCCTGGTGTCCAGAGCCAGTGTTTCTCAAGCCGTCATCCGTGGACCTCTTGTGGTTTGTGGAATAATTACAAAGAGTCCATAGGATTGTTCCTAAAACATTAAAACTATTTATAAACAGTATTTTGTTAAATGGTTCAAAACATACTTTAAACACAAATTTTAGACCTTTTACATTTCAGAAAAGCCACCTACTTATTCCCCTACAGTACTCTTACACATTCCCAGGTCTCTGAATTTATAGCTTAGCGTTTTCGCTGTACACTGTACACACACTGTACCACAGATCCAGTTCACATGTTGTTGTTCGAGCAAAGTTTGCTACCTAACAAACCAAAATGGGCAAATGACGACAAACAAAACACGGCATCTGCTGCTGGCACCAAGAAACATTGACAATATATATTTTTGTATATATATATATATATATATATATATATATATACAGTGGCTTGCAAAAGTATTGGGCCCCCTTGAACTTTTCCACATTTTGTCACATTACAGCCACAAACATGAATCGATCTTATTGGAATTCCACGTGAAAGACCAATACAAAGTGGTGTACACGTGAGAAGTGGAACGAAAATCATACATGATTCCAAACATTTTTTACAAATAAATAACCACAAAGTGGGGTGTGCGTAATTATTCAGCCCCCTTTGGTCTGAGTGCAGTCAGTTGCCCATAGACATTGCCTGATGAGTGCTAATGACTAAATAGAGTGCACCTGTGTGTAATCTAATGTCAGTACAAATACAGCTGCTCTGTGACGGCCTCAGAGGTTGTCTAAGAGAATATTGGGAGCAACAACACCATGAAGTCCAAAGAACACACCAGACAGGTCAGGGATAAAGTTATTGAGAAATTTAAAGCAGGCTTAGGCTACAAAAAGATTTCCAAAGCCTTGAACATCCCACGGAGCCACTGTTCAAGCGATCATTCAGAAATGGAAGGAGTATGGCACAACTGTAAACCTACCAAGACAAGGCGGTCCACCTAAACTCACAGGCCGAACAAGGAGAGCGCTGATCAGAAATGCAGCCAAGAGGCCCATGGTGACTCTGGAGGAGCTGCAGAGATCTACAGCTCAGGTGGGGGAATCTGTCCATAGGACAACTATTAGTCGTGCACTGCACAAAGTTGGCCTTTATGGAAGAGTGGCAAGAAGAAAGCCATTGTTAACAGAAAACCATAAGAAGTCCCGTTTGCACAGCAAACATGTGGAAGAAGGTGCTCTGGTCAGATGAGACCAAAATGGAACTTTCTGGCCAAAATGCAAAACGCTATGTGTGGCGGAAAACTAACACTGCACATCACTCTGAACACACCATCCCCACTGTCAAATATGGTGGTGGCAGCATCATGCTCTGGGGTGCTTCTCTTCAGCAGGGACAGGGAAGCTGGTCAGAGTTGATGGGAAGATGGATGGAGCCAAATACAGGGCAATCTTGGAAGAAAACCTCTTGGAGTCTGCAAAAGACTTGAGACTGGGGCGGAGGTTCACCTTCCAGCAGGACAACGACCCTAAACATAAAGCCAGGGCAACAATGGAATGGTTTAAAACAAAACATATCCATGTGTTAGAATGGCCCAGTCAAAGTCCAGATCTAAATCCAATCGAGAATCTGTGGCAAGATCTGAAAACTGCTGTTCACAAACGCTGTCCATCTAATCTGACTGAGCTGGAGCTGTTTTGCAAAGAAGAATGGGCGAGGATTTCAGTCTCTAGATGTGCAAAGCTGGTAGAGACATACCCTAAAGACTGGCAGCTGCAATTGCAGCAAAAGGTGGTTCTACAAAGTATTGACTCAGGGGGCTGAATAATTACGCACACCCCACTTTTCAGTTATTTATTTGTAAAAAATGTTTGGAATCATGTATGATTTTCGTTCCACTTCTCACGTGTACACCACTTTGTATTGGTCTTTCACGTGGAATTCCAATAAAATAGATTCATGTTTGTGGCTGTAATGTGACAAAATGTGGAAAAGTTCAAGGGGGCCGAATACTTTTGCAAGCCACTGTTTATAAATGTAAAATTATTATTCTTATAAGGGAGGTAGAATGAAACAATGTTAGGAATATCATCACATTTAAAACAATCATCACAAAACAACATGTGCAGGAGGAAGATGTCGGACTTCTCTCAAAGAAAACTGGATGAGTTTAAGGGCTTCCAATGTAACGCTAAAGCCACAAAGTCGACATCTTGCCTCAAAGCTTTGTATAAGCGACCATTTCTTGTCAAAGACTTTAAAAAGGTGGGCGCCTTTGATCTCCGCGAGAGGAGCGCGTGAACGAGCTGCGCAAGCTCCCTCAGCACCTTCACTTCCGCGTAGAGCCCGCCTTCGCATCCCTGCCGCCGAAGTGGAAAAGGCTGCAGAGAGCCTTTAACCCTTTCCTTCCCATTTTTCGAAATAAATTACCCTTTTTCCTGTAAGACCTCGCCTCGTGTCCGTGTTTCATGGTGTCGCCGGTGCACTTAGGGCCGAACCCGTTACACAGGGCTAGTAGTATTTTACTTACAAACAGAAATGCTATATATATATATACTGTACAGATACACACCCAGGTATCGGATCAGTACTCGGTATCGGCCGATACCCTGAGCCCAAGTATCGGAATCGGTATCGGGAGGGGAAAAATGTTAATGTTATGTTATATGTAAAGATGGTATCGGAACATCTCTACTACATTAGACAGGAAATTCACAGTAGTAATTTAAAGTCTACTACTGTACTTTAAATTTGACAGCTAGCCATATATACTACACATGCAACAATATACGGTAACTTTCATTATGTACTACAGTAGATCCAATTAGCTACAATATCTTTGCATTTTCTTTAAAAAATACTAACGAAAGTAATTAAACCAAATAGGGGTATTTTTCATGTGCATACCTAAAAGGTTTAAACTGTCCTTCTTAAAACTTCGATTTAGACAACAGAAGAAGAAGAAGTAAAAAGACTGACCTTGCCTCTTGTTTCAGTAAGGCCAGATGACAAAACTTAATGAAGAAGAACATTTTATTAAGAAGGACATTCCATGCTGGGTGCTGATTAGCTTCCTCCTACATAATTCCAACAAGACAGAAGAATTTCTATTAGGACCGCGGAGAACGCAGTTTTACTGATTATGTAATAAGCTTTGAAGGCTTTTCATTTCCTGCTCATGTTCTCCAGTGAAAGGTCATTTGGAGCTTCTATAATATTACAAAGATAGTCATTTTCTTCTCAAAAACAAGAAGACATATAATTCCACGATGCAGAAAAACTACTTCATGCTTTTGTTCTTTTTACAGTACATCTGAGTATTGTACTGTAACTCCTGGCTGGCTGGACGTTCCATCAGGTCCAGGAGTGCATTACTACAACCACGTTCTTTATCAGTAACATTGGAGTGGGTTTGAGGTCTCCAGACATGTCCGAGGGCGTGCACCCCCAACACCCCCCCCCCCTCTCCCCTAAACACACCCACACCCACAAAATATGTTTGTTTTTTCAAATAAGTTGTTTAGCTTAATTTTTAAGATGAAGAGACATACCAAAAAAATATACACTACAGATACAGTAACTACTAGTGCAGATGAATAGCATAAAATATTTTTATAAAAGCATCAAATTTGAAGTGTAGCAATTTGTTGTTTGTTGATCCAGTATTAGTAAACTTAGCAGCATACAGTACATATCCAATGGTATGCTGTTATACGTAATCTCATACTTCCTGTTGGGAAGAGACTTTAATTGATTTATTTTTCGACAAAACAATTTAAAATGATCAGCTGGTCTTCTACGCTTTCTCTTTTCCTCACGTGTATTTGTTGCGCCAGTGTTAAAAGTACAGTACAGTACTTTCTAGTTCATGTGTCTTTACTTTCACACATGAGCACATTTGTTAAAAATGAAACATCAGCTGGTTTATATTTGCAGTTTTTTTTTGTCATTTTCCAGGAACTTGTCAAAACATTTCGTGCATTTCGTACCTATTTCATGTTAAATCGTAAACTATGAAATATGTTTCTAATCACTCATATCCAACTTAATATGGTGCACACACCCACACACACATGCAATTAGAAAAGCTCAGCTTAACCGCAGTGTCACCTGCTGTTTCGGTCGGCTTGTAAAAGGTGTATATAAAATAGCTACCTGTACTACCTCTACTAGTGTAGGAAAAAAACACCTTTTATTTTATTTTTCTGTAATAAAGTCATGTGACATTAAGCAACTCCCACTGCGCCATGCCACCTGACCTGAATGATAATAAATTATTATAAAGCCAAGCATTTACATTTAACTGAATGTATTTATTACAATCCTTTTATTTTGTTGAATTACTAGAATACTAGAAAAAGTAGTATCAGCTCAAATATGCACATTCTTGCAGGATAACAACATCCTTGGAGAATTTCAGTCAGGTTTCAGGCCCCATCATAGCACAGAAACTGCACTGGTTAAGATTACAAACGACTTGTTTTTAGCTTCAGACCAAGGCTGCATCTCATTGCTAGTCCTGCTCGATCTTAGTGCTGCATTCGACACTATAGATCATAATATTCTCATAGATCGCTTACAAAATTATATAGGTATTCAGGGACAGGCATTAAAATGGTTTAGATCATACCTGTCTGATCGCTACCATTTTGTAGATCTAAATGGAGAACCGTCTGGTGTAATGCCAGTGAAATATGGGGTCCCACAAGGGTCAGTTTTAGGACCTCTGCTGTTCTCAATATACATGCTTCCCTTGGGTAACATCATTAGAAGACATGGGATTAGTTGTTATGCTGATGATACCCAATTATATATTTCAACAAAACCAGACGAAATACCTAAGTTGTCTAGATTAACTGAGTGTGTCCAGGACATAAAAGATTGGATGACCAATAACTCTCTTTTATTAAATTCAGATAAGACAGAGATATTACTTATTGGCCCAAAAACCAGCACACAACAGCTTTCACAATTCAGCCTGCGCTTAGAAGGATGTACTGTTACTACCAGCTCAGCAGTAAAAGATCTGGGAGTAATATTAGACAGTAACTTGTCTTTTGAAAATCACATTTCAAATATCACAAAAACAGCCTTTTTCCATCTTAGAAATATTGCTAAACTTAGAAACATCTTATCCATATCTGATGCAGAAAAGCTAGTTCATGCATTCATGACCTCCAGACTGGACTATTGTAATGCATTACTAGGTGGTTGTCCTGCATCCTCAATAAACAAGCTTCAGTTAGTCCAAAATGCAGCCGCCAGGGTTCTCACTAGATCCAGAAAATATGATGATATAACCCCAATATTATCATCCCTGCACTGGCTACCTGTTCAGTTTAGAATAAATTACAAAATAGTATTACTTACATACAAGGCCTTAAATGGTTTAGCCCCCACATACCTAACCAGTCTTCTGATGCGCTACAATCCACCACGCGCCTTAAGATCACAAAACTCCGGACTTCTGGTAGTTCCCAGAATTTCAAAATCTACAAAAGGGGGTAGGGCTTTTTCATATTTAGCTCCAAAGCTTTGGAATAGCCTTCCAGACAGTGTTCGGGGAGCAGACACGGTTTCCCAGTTCAAAAGTAGACTCAAGACGCATCTCTTTAATCTGGCATACACATAACTCATCCCATAATCTCATACTCCAGTACACCTATACCGAATGGCAACTACGCTAATTCTCCCCATCTGTTCTGTATTTCTCTACCCATCCCGAGGCATCGGGAGATTTTGCCAGCTTCAGTAGACAAAGGCCGACCCTGCAAGGTTCCTGAGGCGTCCAGAGAAGGACCAGCTCCAGCTAGATTCAGCTTTATGATGGTTGGAGCTACACATGCTGCTCCTGTGCTTCCAGTGATCCAGACCTCATCTGCCCTCTGCACCTACTGACTCGTCCCTATGCTGAACTGGTCTTCATGTCAATTTAAATAATTTCTGTCATATTGAATTTTCACCTGCACAACACACAAGATGTTATATCATTTCTATCTGTTATCACCCAAATGAGGATGGGTTCCCTGTTGAGTCTGGTTCCTCTCAAGGTTTCTTCCTAATGCCATCTCAGGGAGTTTTTCCTTGCCACCGTCGCCGTCACCCTTGGCTTGCTCATCAGAGACATTTCATTCATTCGTCTCATTATTATTATCTACACATTTTTCTCACACATCCACACTTCCAATTATTTTCTTTTCTAAAATTATTATTATTATTTTATTTTATTTTTTTTGAAAATTTTCTTTCATTTTTGTGAAGCTGCTTTCAGACAATGACCATTGTTAAAAGCGCTATATAAATAAAATTGAATTTAATTTAATTGAATTACTTTTAATCTTATCTAGAATCCTGTCAAAGTGTTACAGAGAGTTAAGAGTTTAAAAAACTTTTTTAAAAAAATGTCACAAAGCAGATAAACGAACAATCAAGACTATATTGAAGGTCAAAGTGACCTGGCTCAAGTTAACAAGATAGAACTCAAATAACTGGTTGTTCCAATCACAATCTGTAGGTAAGTATCTCAAAATGTATTAAATTTAGGGTTAGGGTTAGGGTGGGCTGTCTATATACAGTAATGCATTAATCACAAATCCATTGATCAAATATCTTACAATAATGTAGAGTTTATTCATTTAATTTAAACACCTTCTATCGAACAGTGCAACCTTTCTTTATTATACCCTCAGGCTCCCCTGTCTTAGGAACATGCAGCATTCATACAGTTATCCAATTATCCTGTGGCAGCTTTTGCATCTGACATACAGTAGATCAATACGCCTCAAATGTAATTATCAACAAATATTTCAATAACTGTCGATTCCCTTTTGAAGACACATGACTGCCATACCTTCAGTTACAGCAACGGATGGCAGAAGCACCATTAACTGACATTGGGCCGCTATATTTTTGTTGATAATTACGTTCACGGCAAAGCCACCAGCACTGTGGCAGATCAGACACACCCCTCTCACTCACTCTTCACCCTCCTGCCATCTGGAAAAAGGTACCAAAATATTCGGGCACATCCAGGACTGTGTAACAGCTTTTTCCACAAGCCATCCGTCTCTTCACCAAAAAGGGACTGGACTGACAACAACACATATAAACACACTGATCTACACTACCAAACTATTGTACACAACAACCCATTAATTATCTTTTGTACCAAATTCATTACTTCAAAATTTTTGCACTAACTATTTTAATTCTTAGCCAATTGAGTGCTTCTCTTGTGAATGAGCCGATGCTGTCTCAGTACACAAAAGAACCAGAATCTGAGGCTATTGTGAGCACAGACTCACAAAACTGTTCAGGTGAAGACTGGAAAAAGAGCAGATACTTCTTTTTCCTATTCTTTAACTGATGCATATGATTCTGTCTTAAGGTTTGACATTTTGTTTATGCTAAGATGATTTGGAACTTACTGTTGGTGCAGTTCCTTAACCTAAACAACCAGTATTGCTTTTTGCAGTTCTCTTTTTATTTAAAACAGAAAGTTTTAGAATTTAAAAAATAAAGCTTCATACCTTGTCAAATTTAACATCCTAGATAAGTACGTACAAGTCGCTTGGTATGAGTAGCAACATTTTTTTTCTATAAACAAAATTACATTTGTGTGTTAAAATTTTTAAATGCAAATCAGAGGGCACCAAAATTGTTACCTCTTACGATTTAGCTACATTTGAGTCACAGGAAGGTGCTGTTATGTACTTCTTTTTTTTTTTCAGAATAACTTTAGTAACACTAAGGCATTATTCAAACAAAGATTACCAGCAAAATAGTTACTTTCCGGAAAGTAAAAACTAGTTACAATGAGAATAGCAGCAATAACATGATTCCAAACATTTTTTACAAATAAATAACTGCAAAGTGGGCTGTGTGTAATTATTCAGCCCCCTGAGTCAATACTTTGTAGAACCACCTTTTGCTGCAATTACAGCTGCCAGTCTTTTAGGGTATGTCTCTACCAGCTTTGCACATCTAGAGACTGAAATCCTCGCCCATTCTTCTTTGTAAAACAGCTCCAGCTCAGTCAGATTAGATGGACAGCGTTTGTGAACAGCAGTTTTCAGATCTTGCCACAGATTCTCAATTGGATTTAGATCTGGACTTTGACTGGGCCATTCTAACACATGGATATGTTTTGTTTTAAACCATTCCATTGTTGCCCTGGCTTTATGTTTAGGGTCGTTGTCCTGCTGGAAGGTGAACCTCCGCCCCAGTCTCAAGTCTTTTGCAGACTCCAAGAGGTTTTCTTCCAAGACTGGCCTGTATTTGGCTCCATCCATCTTCCCATCAACTCTGACCAGCTTCCCTGTCCCTGCTGAAGAGAAGCACCCCAGAGCATGATGCTGCCACCACCATATTTGACAGTGGGGATGGTGTGTTCAGAGTGATGTGCAGTGTTAGTTTTCCGCCACACATAGCGTTTTGCATTTTGGCCAAAAATTTTCCCCCACCTGAGCTTTAGATCTCTGCAGCTCCTCCAGAGTCACCATGGGCCTCTCGGCTGCATTTCTGATCAGCGCTCTCCTTGTTCGGCCTGTGAGTTTAGGTGGACGGCCTTGTCTTGGTAGGTTTACAGGTGTGCCATACTCCTTCCATTTCTGAATGATCGCTTGAACAGTGGCTCCGTGGGATGTTCAAGGCTTTGGAAATCTTTTTGTAGCCTAAGCCTTCTTTAAATTTCTCAATAACTTTATCCCTGACCTGTCTGGTGTGTTCTTGGGACTTCATGGTGTTGTTGCTCCCAATATTCTCTTAGACAACCTCTGAGGCCATCACAGAGCAGCTGTATTTGTACTGACATTAGATTACACACAGGTGCACTCTATTTAGTCATTAGCACTCATCAGGCAATGTCTATGGGCAACTGACTGCACTCAGACCAAAGGAGGCTGAATAATTACGCACACCCCACTTTGCAGTTATTTATTTGTAAAAAATGTTTGGAATCATGTATGATTTTTGTTCCACTTCTCACGTGTACACCACTTTGTATTGGTCTTTCACGTGGAATTCCAATAAGATCGATTCATGTTTGTGGCTGTAATGTGACAAAATGTGGAAAAGTTCAAGGGGCCGAATACTTTTGCACGGCACTGTAGCAGTGGAAATGGATGCAAGTACAGAACCGGCTTTTGATTAATTAAGAGCCACACAAAACAAAGATTTTGTCCCAACCCTGTGAGTTCTCATCACATTTTGTGTGTGTGTGTGTGTGTGTGTGTGTGTGTGTGTGTGTGTGTGTGTGTGTGTGTGTGTGTGTGTGTGTGTGTGTGTGTGTGGAAATGCGCTTACTTTCACTATTAAACACAGCCCTGATTTCACTTCACCAGCATTTAATTGATCTCCATTTATCCCAGTTCTTTCTGATGACATTTAATCCATGAAGTTGAAGGTTCAGCTCTGTCTTTCCAGGATTTAATAATGTGTTGGACGGTTCTTCACCCAATTCCAGTCATTTAAATTCTCACTAATTGTTTCTGGAACTTGATGCAGGCAAATAGTTTGACGCTTCTGAAGTTTTTTGGCGAGGCACTACAATACTGTACAATACTGTATAATAGTATATAATACTGTACAATACTGTATAATACTGTACAATACTGTACAATACTGTATAATACTGTATAATATACTCAGAATACTTACACTAGGACACATTTAAAACCTATGCAATGTGCTACATTTATAAAATAAAATAACAGGTTTAATTCGATCTTGCTGAGATTAACATTACCTGAGTTGGAAACTTCAGCTATGACTTTCCGCTGTGTCACTCAAAATATATACAATACAGTACAAAGTACACCAAGATATTGTATGATTAGATTTTTTTTTAATTATCTTCAGCATATGATTGTTTAATGACAGATCTTTATTATCAGACCGTATACTGCATATCATCCTAGGGGTTTAAACTTCAGCAACAATTACTGGACTAAATGGAAATAAACTGAGGTTAATATCAAACTGCTTTTCTCATGCACTTGGTCCATGTTTGACTGAAACTATCATGATTTTTTTTAAACTCTTCCCTTGACACATTAAATAATGTTTCAGTTTTTATCGTGTTGCAGACGCCTCTTATAGTTGCTTCATTCTGTTTATTGAAAATCACCCTAATGTACAGTAACTCGATCGGCTGGACAGCTTGTAATGTAATAGATTAAATGTTCTACTTTCAAATTACTTTTAATGTACTTTCTAACAGTCTGTGTTATCTAGTTTGATCAGTTTCTTCATCAATGCATAGAAAAAAAATTATTTATAAGTCCATTAGGGGAAGGCCCTTACTATGTAATATGCTTCATATTTATGTTCAAGATTTACAGTAGACTCTCTTTCATATATCTACAGTACAGTATCTCTACACTGAAAACTATTTTATTAATTGTTGCTGTTTTGATAAATAGATCTTCTCTCAGGTAAAGTACGCAGTCGAGTGGTTTGGGGAATACTGAGGTGTAATAAACTGGTAAACTGGGATGTATTTGAAACTGGAAAGTTTTGACAATGGGGTGACAGGAGGCTGATGTCCCAAGGTGCCCTTATCCCTGTCATATGGCTCTACCTTAAAATTATACTGTCCAACCTAAACATGCTGTAGCTCAAGCTGCAAGGGCTGCAAGTCAAAAGTTTAAATTAGTTTACTCTAAAAATGTTTCAATAAATTACTACTAATGTCTATTATTAAATCTTTAGTTATTGGAGAAATTTGGTGGCTTGGAATAAATCTTGTCTCCTTGCACCTCTGGGGTCCCCATTTCCAGGATTGTGGACATGTGTGGAGTTGGAATGTTCTCCCCATGCTTGGTGAGCTACAGTACAGGACCTCCATGTTCTCTGGTTTTCGCCATACAGTAGCTCTAGGACATAAACTCTAGGATATATGCTGACTGGCATTTCCAAATCATCTGTAATGTAGGTGTTTGTGCAGTTTGCCACAAAGTTGGGGCCCTCGTAAAAAAAAAAAAAAAAAAAACTCCTGCAATGTTTGCTGTTGTGAAGCTGTAAGTCATTGCAGCAACCATCATTTGGCGAGCGCAAACTTTACTTATTTATTTATTTATTTATTTATTTATATTTAAATGCCTTGCTGTTTTCATGGCTCATGTCTGAGTCTGGATACACAATATGGCTTTGTTTTAGGTCTGCTGTTATTTGTTTGTTTGTTTGTTTGTTTGTACTGTATATGTACTGAGAGCCATTATTGTAACACACAAAATAAACTACAATATAACATACAATATAACTTCCAGCATTATGTATATAGCAATAAATAAATACAACAAGCTCATGCTCCCAAGTGGTGTAAAAAACAAGCATTTGTTTTTTGTTGCAAAATCACAAGTTCAAATATCAAAAATGTTTTGTGGTGTCTGGCTTCACATGGAACCAAGCGCTACCCTTTACCATCCCTGCCTGGACAAATTGAAGAATGTGACCTTGATTGGTTGTTTTTCTGCAACTGGATTCATGAACAGCTTCGATTTTGTGGCGTTAACTCTCTGGTGCCCGTGGCATAAAACAGGGCAGCGCTCGTCTCCTTCTCCTTATCGCCTGTGACCAATAATTAGGGGCCGTTCATACAAAATTCATCTATACATACTGTAATAAAAGAGGAGCAATAACTTTGCTCCTTTTTTTGAACTCCTAAATTTGTAACAATTTTTAAATGTTTAAAGGTGTGCTTATAGTGAGAAGGATCAAATTTATCCTAAAGAAATACAGTTTATTTAAAATGTTTATTTAAAAGTATTAAATACCCAATTACTAAATGAATAAAATCTAAATGTACAAATTTAGTTGGGCTGAGTCATGACTGCATGTGCTACTGTATCTCGCTCGCTCTCGGTCCCAAGCACGGATAAAACGGGTTGCGTCAGGAAGGGCATCCGGCGTAAAACCTATGCCAGGCTGGTACAGTATGTTCAGATTGGATGGTCTGCTGTGGCGACCCCTTAGAAAATTCTTAGAAAATCTCTTTCCCTCTCAATACACGTCCAGTATATTTTACATCATATTTTAAGGATCAAATCGTTGAGCATGGTGTCATAGTGGTTAGCTCTGTGCCCTCGCACCTCCACAGTCAAGGGTTCGATTCCCGCCTTGGATCTTCAGGTGCGTGGAGCGTGGATGTTCTCCCCGTGCTTAGTAGGTTTCCTCCAGCCACTCTGGTTTCCTCCCACAATCCAAAGACATGCAGATTACCATGATTTTTGCCTCCAAATTGCCCGAAGTGTGTAAGTGTGTGACCTGAGGTAGATTAGTAATTTGTCCAGGGTGTACCCTGCCTCATGCCCCATGTTGAGAATGAGTGAGTAAGTGTAACTGGTACGCAATATGGTAACACAGTAGACCATTAGAAAGCGTGTTTTATGATGTGTTATTCACTAATGTTACTATAGATGAATTTGTGGCAGAATAAACTAGAAATGGCTTATGAAAACAGTAATATAATAATAGATGGACCCTTAGCAAAATACATGGATATATTATTACAAATACTGTATACTGTATGTATTTTTCTTTTTAAATGTTCATATCCTTGGGATTGAGTTTTGACCAGAGCTCCATAAGGCGTGTGGCAGATGTCCTTCAGCCAGATGTGCCAGCAGATCCCACCAATTTGCTTTCTGTCTGAGCTTTCAAATGAGATATGTAAAAGATTGGATTCATATTAAATACTACAAATGATTTTCAGTGTGAATTTGTTCAATACAGTTATTACTGGTGGACTGACAATGTATTATCAACATCATACACGCTGGTGTCACCCAGAAGAGGATGGGCTTCCTTTAAAATCTCATTCCATTCAAGGTTTCTTCCTCATGTCATCTTAGGGAGTTTTCCTTGGCAGGGTTTACCTCTGGCCTGCTCATTCGGGATCTAGATCTACATCCAGACGCTTTTTGCTGACAATGTCTATTGTTTTTAAATCAATTAACTTGAAATAACCTTTGTGTTAAAGTTTACTACTGAGACAAATCTAGACGTTCAAATGTTTTGTCAGGCGGTTTGTGACAAATATTTTCTTACTGTAAGTGCAGATCTGGGGTTTCCCAGATATCTCCTCACCATTTACAGTACAGTACAGTATGTACAATCACTGGTTTGTTTACGAGAGAATGGTCTCATGATGTGCTGCAGTCCCAGTTTGCCCTGGGATAAATAAAATGCACACTATAAAATATAATCATGTCATTTATTTAATTAAGTGAAATTATACATTGCAAAATTTCATAAGCCAATTTAGTTTGTTAACCTAAATGTCATTTCTTTTTCTGTATAAAACACTCTTTAAGTTCAAAGTTGATGTGAAACCAATTGTTACACAATATAAACTTTGATACAAGCCCAGACGGTTATATAAACAGACTTTACTTGTAAATGAGTCGACTTTTCATGAATAAATAATGCACAGATTACCACTGGAGGTCATAAACATACTGGTGCATTATATAAGAGATGACGTGGTGAAGAACACCAGTGACGCAGTTCTCTCCAGCACCAAAGCAGAAGCTTATGAATATCTCATTAACTATAGTAACATATATCAATCAAAACCATATCTGTAATATAAATATATAATTTTTTTAATAAAACATGTCTACGTTTATAAGGATATGAATAGACATGCCAGAGTAACAGTTCCAGGCACTGGATTTTTAAAAATCTGCACAGACAGTATAGTCAGCATGTGTGTATACAGTACTGTACATGTGTGTGGGCCACACAGGAGGTGTTTTGGGCTCCAGGTTATTTTACAGGATGACAGCTGGTGAGGAACTCTGCTCTCCAATGAGGAAACCAAAACCATGCAAAAGGTGAAAAAGTCTCAGTTTCCTCTGCTTGCTCCTTACTTCAAATTCCGAATTCTTTATGGGCTTCTGTGTTCTGTGAAAAATGGCTATTCGAATGGAATATAATTATGAAAATATTTAATATGATATTTATAAAAAAGTGGAATATACTACTGGCTGACGGAGCATAAAAAAAGACGGACAAAGGAACTAACAAGTGTTTACTGTGCACTAAGCAGTTTTTAATAAAGGCCCCTAATTGCCCCATGCCCATATTTGGCATTATTTTTTTTTAAAGATTATTCTTCAACCTAATTATAAATTGATGTTTAAGAATTTGAGCCTGTGAGATGGTACTGTATATTACTGGCCAGTTTATACTGTAGATAATGCTATTAGTATCATGGATTCAGTAGTCCTTTGGTACTCTGGTCCATTTGCTGCACGATTGTGCTGTGAAGCTCCTGTTCCGACACACACTCAAGGTGCTCTACTGGACTCAGATCTGATCCGCAAAGCCACTGAAGTACACTGAACTCATTGTCATGTTTGTGGAACCATTTTGAGGCAGCAATGCTGGAGTTCATATGGGGGATGCCTGGGGTCGGCAGAAACACTCAGATAGCTGCGGAATTCAAACAATGCCTGATTGGTAATAAGAGGCCCCAAGGGAGGGGGGGGGGGGGGGCAAAAAAAACATTTGCTGCATTTCATCATAAACTGGTGGCTTAAAGCAGGTTAGGTTCATGAATTTATGCTCATGATATGAAATTTTCCAACCTTTATGTCTGTGCGTCATTGTTAAAATCTGGGTTCATTAGATTAGGTGTCTTTGAAACTCTGCCAACCCTACACTTATATAGACACTTATTTCTTCATATATATATATATTTTTTTTTAAAAAGCCAGAGTTTCTTGTATTTTTAATGCAGTCTTGAGAAATAGTTCACCAGGCTTCCTGAAGGACATTTCTTTGTCTGTCATCATGTTCAGTCCAGTCCCTGTACCTGAGCAATTTTAGAGGAATGTGTTTTGTGTGTTAAGCCACACAGTGACCTATGAATCATTAAAGTATTTTAAAAAAAAAAACATCTATCTTAATGCATGAACCAGTGATAATCAGGTGCAGATGATGACAGATGATCAGGAGGTTATTAGTATACTGTATATGCTGAAGCTGAATGCTGAGTGGTTGGAACAGACGAGAGGGGAAATGAGGTCGCTGCTGAGGTTATTACATAAACAACCAGTTTTTAAAGTGAATGATTGTATGCGCGTCCATTCTTCAAGTTTCAATTTTGGTTTGTGTTTAGGACTGTGGCTGCATCACCGGCACGTGCACAAGAAAGTCACGTGAGTGCCGTTCAGTTTCGAGTTCGCTGGAGAATCACGAGTAAGTGCACATTCAGTACATCATAGATGTTAGTTAAATATAACTAGATTATATAAATATATAATACAATATATTCCTCACAGTAAACTGTAGTGTATTGTAGAAAAATGTAGTACAGTATTGGTAAAGTCATTTGTTCTGGTAATTACAAAGAGCTGTTGTTGTTTTCTATATTATAATATATATATAATGTGTTTTATATATATATATATATATATATATATATATATATATATATATTGTTGTTAGCTATATTTTCTGTTATAGTGATTGCAGTAATGCTGCTAAAAAGTCAACTTTGATTGTTCCTAATAAACTGTTTAACTGAACTCACAAATGAATCTCAAGATTTTTTGGTGTGTGTCAAATACATTCTCAAATAACCTAAACACTGAAAATATATAAACTTATTTTATCCTCAGATTATTTCTTGTAACTCTCCTGTCTCAGTCACATACCTGTCTGATGGCTCATTATGCAGATCAGTATGCAGGCCTTTGTCTTCTCAGGTGTGAATCACTGCATTAGTAATGATACATCACGCCTTCTCGCATAGACCCTTTACACTCAAAAAGTGACTTAAAAAGTGTTAATCACTATATTGTTTTCTGTGAGCAAGTAAACAAGATCATTTTCACATCATTTTGAAGTAAAAACACTAGTCTACCAGCCCTTGTGAAACAATGTCTTGTGAACAAATTGAGTTTCATGGCCTGATTTCAGCTACTGTTTTTTTCACAAAACTTACTAACCACGCATAATATTTTTTTTCCTAAAAAATGCAAACACATACATTAATTTTGGTCACGTATTATTGTAGAACAGCTTGTACTGATTACAAGAAAAATACAGGTTGGTCAATAATATATTATAAGTAGCTGAAGAAAGCACAAATATCAGAGCATGTCCAAACATCTCAAGGGCCCCAGAATCACCTCGGACCTCAGAGGGTTAAAGCCTGTTGCAGTAAAACATTTGTTCATGTTTTTAAATTATTTTAATATGAAGAATCGAGGGGGGCTCAAGACTTGCACAGGACTATATGTGATGTCATCTGATCTACAGTATTAACAAAAATAACTAATTAGGTTCGATTGTGAGTATCTCAGCTCACCTTCAGTTAAAAGTCACAAAGAGAACAAATTCTGTTTACAATCAAGTGCATTAAACTAAACTAAACTAAACCCAACAGATCATCCATATTAAAGTTTTAATCCTATTTGATATTCTGTATTCTGTTTATAGCTAAGTAAGTTCATAGCGTAAAATATTCCTTACGCCACACAGATGCTGGGAAAAAGGAGTTACTGAATTTTCTACCGATAACAGTGTAGAACAAATCACCAGTTTATATTTATGCACTTGTTTTGTTGCCGACCCCCAACAATATGTCTTATTTATATTTGTTACTGCATGAAATTCCTCCCTGTTTAAGTGCTGACATGAACTTCCCCTGCCTGTCCAAACAGCTGAGTCTCTGCCAGGCTTCAGACAAAGACTGACGTCCCACCTCTTCACCAAGCGTTAAATAAAACAGCTCTCTCTGTTCTGCTGTAATAAAGCATTGTACTAACTCTTCCTTTTGTCTTTTCTTATTATTTGTACAAGCATGAGGATATTTTCTTTCCGGAAACCATAAAGCAGAAAGCTGGACCTGAAGAATGAAGCACAAAGACATTTCCCAAAACACAACTACACTACACTACACTAATAACAAATGTTGTGTTTGTCTACTGTGTTATTTTTGGTAAATGTTTTCCTGATTTGTTATAGTTTTTTGTTTATTGAAATGTTTTGTGAAATTTCTGTGTTGTATGAAATGTTAATTTTGGAAACGTTTTCGTGTTTTCGTGAAGTGCCGCTGCGTTTTGTGAAAAGTCGAACGATCGTGATTTCATTTAAAATCACATGGCATCACAGCAGCATTATTTATTTACAGTGGTGTGAAAAACTATTTGCCCCTTCCTGATTTCTTATTCTTTTGCATGTTTGTCACACTTAAATGTTTCTGCTCATCAAAAACCGTTAACTATTAGTCAAAGATAACATAATTGAACACAAAATGCAGTTTTTAAATGAAGGTTTACGTTATTAAGCGAGAAAAAAAACTCCAAATCTACATGGCCCTGTGTGAAAAAGTGATTGCCCCCATTGTTAAAAAAATAACTTAACTGTGGTTTATCACACCTGAGTTCAATTTCTGTAGTCACCCCCAGGCCTGATTACTGCCACACCTGTTTCAATCAAGAAATCACTTAAATAGGAGCTACCTGACACAGAGAAGTAGACCAAAAGCACCTCAAAAGCTAGACATCATGCCAAGATCCAAAGAAATTCAGGAACAAATGAGAACAAAAGTAATTGAGATCTATCAGTCTGGTAAAGGTTATAAAGCCATTTCTAAAGCTTTGGGACTCCAGCGAACCACAGTGAGAGCCATTATCCACAAATGGCAAAAACATGGAACAGTGGTGAACCTTCCCAGGAGTGTCTGGCCGACCAAAATTACCCCAAGAGCGCAGAGACGACTCATCCGAGAGGCCACAAAAGACCCCAGGACAACATCTAAAGAGCTGCAGGACTCACTTGCCTCAATTAAGGTCAGTGTTCACGACTCCACCATAAGAAAGAGACTGGGCAAAAACGGCCTGCATGGCAGATTTCCAAGGCGCAAACCACTTTTAAGCAAAAAGAACATTAAGGCTCGTCTCAATTTTGCTAAAAAACATCTCAATGATTGCCAAGACTTTTGGGAAAATATCTTGTGGACCAACGAGACAAAAGTTGAACTTTTTGGAAGGTGCGTGTCCCGTTACATCTGGCGTAAAAGTAACACAGCATTTCAGAAAAAGAACATCATACCAACAGTAAAATATGGTGGTGGTAGTGTGATGGTCTGGGGTTGTTTTGCTGCTTCAGGACCTGGAAGGCTTGCTGTGATAGATGGAACCATGAATTCTACTGTCTACCAAAAAATCCTGAAGGAGAATGTCCGGCCATCTGTTCATCAACTCAAGCTGAAGCGATCTTGGGTGCTGCAGCAGGACAATGACCCAAAACACACCAGCAAATCCACCTCTGAATGGCTGAAGAAAAACAAAATGAAGACTTTGGAGTTGCCTAGTCAAAGTCCTGACCTGAATCCTATTGAGATGTTGTGGCATGACCTTAAAAAGGCGGTTCATTCTAGAAAACCCTCAAATAAAGCTGAATTACAACAATTCTGCAAAGATGAGTGGGCCAAAATTCCTCCAGAGCGCTGTAGAAGACTCGTTGCAAGTTATCGCAAACGCTTGATTGCAGTTATTGCTGCTAAGGGTGGCCCAACCAGTTATTAGGTTCAAGGGGCAATTACTTTTTCACACAGGGCCATGTAGGTTTGGATTTTTTTTCTCCCTAAATAATAAAACCCCTCATTTAAAAACTGCATTTTGTGTTTACTTGTGTTATCTTTGACTAATAGTTAAATGTGTTTGATGAGCAGAAACATTTTGTGTGACAAACATGCAAAAGAATAAGAAGTCAGGAGGGGGGCAAATAGTTTTTCACACCACTGTATTTATTTATTTATTTATTTATTTATTTATTTTGACCTGTCAAAACTTTCACTTATCATAAGACTTCCTGTCTACAAAACATAGACTCATGCTATTTTAAAACAATTGGTAATGTCCCACAGACAACAGAGACATTGTTATTAACCTGCTGATATAATTACTGAACAAAAACCTTTGTTTTGGGGTTGTTTTGTTTTTTCATTCTTTAATAACCTGCTGGGCCATTTATGCAAATCTGAGTTATTTAGTTAAAGCTGGAAAATCACCGAGGTCATCTCATTGGCCAACCCTCTCTATGGGCATTAAAAGAGCAGTGAAAACTTGTTGTGTGCTTCGGGAGAGAGGTGAATAGGTGGGTTGAGGGCTCTGAAAGGTGTGTCAAAAACTTTGGCAGCACATCGGAGCCAGCTGGTCACCACAAAGCCCCTGTCGTGTAACACCTCCATCCTTCCTTTTCTAGGGCTGTTTGGAACGACAGTCTTTTTCCCTAGAAACAAAGATAGGGCATTTGTGATGTCAGCACAGTGCTGTGTGTTTGGAGATGGAGCTCGAAATGCGGCGCTGGTAGAAGAATGGAATCATTATATTACAAGCTTTACCACTCTTGGTTCTCAAACAAACACAAAAAAAAAAGAAAAGAAAGAAAGAAAGAAACCACAGCATGTGATTTTTCTGAAGGCATCCCTCATGTGACCCTGAAAAAGGGAATACTGTGTTAGACAATGACTGACATGAACATCCCCACCCTTCCCCTCCTCTCCCTCTCTCTCTCCCTCTCTCTCTCTCTCTCTCTCTCTCTCTTTGTCATCCCTCTTACTCTTATTTTCTTTCTTTCCCTCACCCTTCGTCTAACTCACTCTCTCTCTCTCTCTCTCTCTCTCTACATTCTTTTTGACGCAAACTTTTTCGGTGAACAAATATAAAGAGAAAATAAAAGGCATGGGTTTGGGTTTGACTCACAAAGCAGGAAACTTGGTGGCACAGATGTACAAAACATCACAAAGGCAGGGGTGGAGAGGATGTTTCTCCATGATGACGTCAGCACTGCTGGCCTGAACATTTCCTTACAGGTGAACTTTTTAAATAGAGACTGACAGATTTATTCTTCCTGCTATTTTATTAAACATCTAAAGACTCCCTGCTGCGCTCCTCTGGCTAATCAGGGTGACTTACTGATTTACTGTATAGTACCTATTTAATGTTGTATAGGGAAACACGGAAAATAGATTTATTTTTAAACAGTTTTTCTCCCATGTATGTTTTGCCACGTAACCACGTTTCCCTGCAGTTCTTTGAAAATGATGTTACATGATCACATGAGAAATATGCGACATGAAAATTTTAATGGATTTCAACTTTTATACTAAACACTAAAATATTCTGCACTTTAGTTTCTCCGGGTGGAACTAAATACAAACTTTTGTAAGTGTTCTTATCCACTTAGAGCGATCTACTTCCTACATCTCATTTATTGTCAATCCTAATGATTTTTTTCCCCCAACACATCTGTTTAAAAAAAGGGGATTGTATAACATGCACTAAAAGTTGTTATATTGTCTTGAAAAGATTTCACCCTGCACTTCTATCTCCTCTAAAAACATTGCAATGTTTGTTCGTCGTAAACCGAATGACCTCCTGAAGTAATCCTTCACGATGTAAGACAGCTGAAAGATCTTATGGTTTGGGGAAGTACATAATAACTGCCCCCACGGCTATTTATCCAGGATGTTCCACACTGTGTGACAGCATCCTCATAGTGCAGGATCCTCGTCCGTTTGCCCTAGAATGAGGGCGAGAAGGGAGACACGTACTGTAGAGATGAAAAAAAAGAAAAGAAAAAAAGAAGAAGGAAAAAAAAACAACGTCAGAGGGTTTTTTTTCCTATGGGTGGAAATGTGGCAGAAACAGATGGTGCCCTCCATCAAAGAATACCAAAAATAAAACAACTTAAGCCCTATACATGATGAATTATTGATAGCTTTTTGATAGTTGTTTTGAAGAAAAGAAAAAAAAACCTAAAGGGAAAACTGTTCAAAGAACTATTGGCCTTGGGAAAAGCTGGTCATAAACACTGGTGTGTTGATAACTTTTTAGGTTCTTAATAAACCGAAAACAATTCTATAAAGCCTGTTAGTATGTATTGTTCTTTAGATCTCCTTCTCCTCTGTTTTGTAGTCTGTTATGTCAACTGGACAAATATTGCTTTTAGCAGCAGCAGATCTGTTCTTTAGTATTTGCCAGGTTGCAGGAGAGACCATTAACATGTTTTTGTTTCATCTTCTCTTCAGGAATAAAATTAATGAAACATGCACTGAAACTTATACCAGTAAATTACACAATTCACAATTCCCAGTCAATTGTGTTTGTTATTTTTGGGGCATCAAAAAAATGATTTTTTTTTGTTTTTTATTATTATTATTATCATTATTATTATTATTATTATTATTATTATTGTAGTTGTTGTTGTTATTATTATATTATTATTATTATGTACACTCAAAAAAATTACTCGTTGAATGAACATAATTAAATTATGGAAAGAATTTCCACCTGATTTAATGGCTTTCGTTCAGCATTAAGCAATTTTGTTGGCCCAACTTAATGTTTTTAGGTTCCGTCAAAGTAATGTTATTAGGTTCATTTAACTTATTTACTACAGCTGCGTCCAACATAATTTAATACTGTTAATATAAATGAATAGGGTTGGTACAACAAACTTTTCAGTTGTAAATTAAGTTGATCCAGTTAAATTAAGCGAAGAGGAGGATTCTGTCCAAAGTACAATCCATTGTGAACAATCCTTCTCACCCGCTATACAGTGTTTTGGCTGAACAGAGGAGCAGTTTCAGCCAGAGACTGATTACTATCAAGTGTTCCACCGAGCGTCACAGGAGATCCTTTCTTC
Organism: Channallabes apus; assembly: GCA_030522415.1. NCBI lineage: Eukaryota > Metazoa > Chordata > Actinopteri > Siluriformes > Clariidae > Channallabes > Channallabes apus. The sequence goes on along the minus strand of CM060116.1, from coordinate 1,432,774 downwards.
CAACGGCCATAAAACTTTACAACTCTTCTCTGTAACTCATACAGACATGTATGGGGATTTTTTCACTGACTGGTATACAACAGGACACTAATACTTACCCTTTTTTTTTTTTTTTTTTTTGGTATTATTATTTATTACCTTTATTACCTTCCTTAGTTAAACAACTGTGAGCACCTGTAACCGAGCATAAGCAATTTCCCTTTGGGATCAATAAAGTTCTTTGAATCTTGAATCTTGAATCTTGAATCTGAATCTTGATCCAACTCAAGTAAATTTAAATTTCAAGCCCTGGTCAACAGAATTCTGTGAAGGAAGGAAACAGACAAACGGGATAAAACGGAGATTTTTATTTTACACCAGGAGCAACTTACAAATGAGGTCTCAATTTGAAAAGATGTACAAACCATAAAACACCACAAATAAGTATTAATTTAAAAAAAAAACATTTGTACTTTATAACTGTACGTTATGACTTTTAAATATGACCGTTAGATACGTTGGTCAGGAAACTCCTGAAGTCAGATGCAGACACACTTTCAGTCACAAACTCCTGTGAAAAAATACAGAGATAGATATTCAATTAAAATTCATGATACTTAATTTAGCAAATGAACAATATTTATACTTTGTTCCTCTCGCTTCACAGCTCATGAGAACAGACCGAAACCAGAACTGAACCGCAGATTAAGCACGCGCATATAACCGTCGGTAGTTTAAGTGTGATTAAAAATACAAGAAATAACTTAAACCAAAATACCGTGACTAAACATCGCTAAACAACAGGTGACATTTATGTTCAGTATTTCGTTTCTATTTAGAAAGATGGGAATTAATTCCTGCTTACCTTTTCCACAAGCCCGCCAATCTTTGTCTTCTCTGTGTTCTCTTCTCGCGATATTTCCGGTTTTTCTATTTCCGGTTTTCATATTGACAATATCTTGTTGGTTTATCTCAACATGATTGAATCTAGTACATGTTAAGTTGTTGAATTTCATGCAAATACAACATAACTTATTCATGTTTAACTTGGAAACATGAAATTATTATGTACAAAACACATATTACATTTTAGTACATGTAACAGATAGCCATGTTAATTCTTTTGAGTGTACACTTACAGTACGGATGAGCTGAAGGCTGATATCAAAGCAACCTGGTCTTCACTATTGGTCACCACAGGGTGATCAGCTCCATGCCATGCTCCACTCATACAATACTTCATGCTAAAGGATCCCCAACCAAGTACTGAGCGCATGAATGATCATTTTTATTTTAATATTTTAAAATGTAAATAATATTTAAATATTTTGAGATACTGGATTTTTATAAATGAAAACAGAAAATGTTTGAAATGTCAAGGATGGCTCTTTCTTTGTTTTTGTTTTTTAAGTTAAATCTGAGTAACTTTAAACTTAAATTTCTTTACAACGGCTTCCATTAGGTATGACAAGGTCTTTCCCTTTTAATAGCCCTTTGATAATGCACATTCCATATCATTTATACATTCTACTTTATACATTTTATATATTTCTATTTTATTTGATTGTACAGTAACTGTATATCTGTATATTTGTAGATTTTATGTTTTACATACATTTTTAGTGCAATTCTTCTTTTTTATTATGCAGGGAAATCTATTTAATATATCTAATATATATCTAATATATAAATCTAATATATCTTTCGATATTTTTATTCTACCTCACATTTTCTTTTTTACATCATGAACAGTCGTATAAACATTTCACTGCATCTCTGTGTACCTGACAAATAAAACTTTAAATTTGATTATAAATATTGCACTTTACGTACAAAATATAAGATTATTTTATATAGTGAACATATTACACATCGATTTAATGGTATTAACCAACATGAAATAGGTGTGGAACATCGCAAGGTGAGCCGAGCATCGGTTATTGGCACAGCTTGAAGTGGGGAGGACAGAAGGCATGTGGCAAATCAAATAGGACTTAATTACATTTGAAAGTTTTCTGTTTTATCTGTTTGAACTGATCAGCCATCATCATGAAACATCACAGAGACGGAAGGTCTTTTTCTCTGTGCCTGATTCACCTGGAGCTGATATTGAATCAAGGTCATTTAACGCATGTTACAGCTCACACAAAAGTGCTCTAAGCATTCCAGGACAGACCTAACCCCGGGGCCGAAGCATCAAAATTCAGGTTGGACAATTGACATTCCCACAAGCGCTGAATGCCCTGCTGGTGATTTGGAGAGGAAAAGAATAGGAAAAATAATGAGACCCATCCAGTTTATAAATGACTATAGAATGTATCTTATATATACCATACAATGTTCTAGAATAAAAAAAATGTTTTAGGATTTTTTTATATTTTAAACAAAAAACAAAGAATACTGAACAGTCAAGATTCTGCACTATTTCCGGGTCCCTGTTTAAATGTCAGTAATTTGCTGAGAGTGACAGTGTTAACTGCTAATCTATTCTATTGGATGGTTTTGAACTTGAGGAGTCCATGCCAACTCAAGTACATACTGCCATTAAGAACGTAGTGAATAGTAAGAAACTCTGATAGTAAGAAAAGATTCAACTTTTCACTCAAGATAATTTTGTTAATATAATTGGTAATGAAAATGAAATTGTAAAAAAAAAATAATCATAATATATCAAAGAAGGAGAATATTGACACTTGTGGTGTCTGTACTGTATAATGGCTGGTTCTGGTTTCAGCCTTGATAACAGTTAAATCAGTTATGATGGAATATTACTTGATATAGTCCATTATCTGACAAAATGCAGAATATTTTACATATTCTTAATATATTATTTGTCATATTTAATTAATGTACAAAAATTATACCATAATGTGGGACATCTAATATATAAATGCCAAATGTATATAAGAAACTGCGCCCAAGACTTTTTCATTGTACTCTCTACATCTCTTGCTCTCATTTCTGTCTTTCTTTCACATTCCCTCTCCCCGCTCTGTGTGTGTGTGTGTGTGTGTGTGTGTGTGTGTGTGTGTGTGTGTGTGTGTGTGTGTGTGTGTGTCCAAGCATCACTGGTTGTGTCCTGTGATGATAATAAAGGCAGTCGGAAAGATTATCACAGTCAGCCACTTGTGAACTTCAAGGTTAAAAGAGCATAGCACTTGTGGCTTTGTGTTTTCAAAAGAAAGGCTAATGATGAATTAATTAGCTGTGCACTGTGCCTGCTCTTACTGCCCCCATCTGAGGACCTTATACTGTACACGCACAGAGCAGAATAATAGTTTTCCTGAGAAATAAATTTTTTCTAGTTAAACTGGTTTTTGTTTTTTTTAAGGCCATTTTATGACTAAAATTTTGAGTTTTTCAGTGGTTTTGTAGCAAGAAACTTTAATGAGAATAATGTTTACATAGTTGTTTAATGTATTGATTTATTAGTAATGTAATGATGCAGATTTTATTTTACAAATAAATTATTAATGTTAATGCGTGGTCAGTCAAGTGCTGGAGAATGCAGGAGTTGTTGTCGTGAGTGTTGGAGTTTTAATTTTATTAGTAGCTTAGTTGTCGAAATATAACCGCAAAAATGACAAAGATTGATTCTGACTATACTGTAGTTGGTGTACCTGGGCCCTGAGATGGATTGGCACCCTGTCCAGGGTGTACCCCGCCTAGTGCCCTGAGTCTCCTGGGATAGGCTCCAGGTCCCCCGCGACCCTGAACACAGGATTAAGCGGTATAGAAGATGAATGAATGAATGAATGGTGTACCTGGTTACTGTAAACAGTTAGAAATTCTGGGTATGTAAAATTAACAAATTTGGTTTATTTGAAAAAGAAAAAAAAAAAAAGTTAAGTACCAGATTTGTCTAAAGCTACTGTAGCTTGCATGTGTTCTTTGTTTCACTGATTATTTATGCACAGTAGAGGTGCATTTAGAGAAACTACAGTATTTGTTATAATGTTTTTTAATTTAATAGATTTTATTTCAGTCAAGAAAGTTTTATTTAAATAATTTATAATCTGCAGTATATATTTAAGATAACAATTTGAATATAAGAATTATTGACAGCTCAAAGCAAGACAAAGAGGAACATTTATGCATAAGGAATTTAGTTTTGGTATTTGCAAGTCGGTGGTGTAGTGGTTAGCACTGTCGCCTTGCACCTCCAGGGTCTGGGTTCGATCCCCGGCCAGGCTCGATTCCCGTCTCTGTGTGCATGGAGTTTGCATGTTCTCCCTGTGCTTGGTGGGTTTCCTCCGGGTACTCCGGTTTCCTCCCACAGTCCAAAGACATGCAGATTAGGCTAATTGGCGTTCCCAAACTGACCATAGTGTGTGTGTGTGTGTGTGTGTGTGCTCTGCGATGGATTGGCACGCTGTCCAGGGTGTACCCCGCCTCGTGCCCTAAGTCTACTGATATAGGCTCCAGGTCCCCGCGACCCTAAATACAGGATAAAGCGGTATAGAAGATGAATGATATATGCAAGTTTTTAAGATAAGCTAAACTTTATTAATCTTAAAAAAATTGAATTTGTAGTACTTTTTCTTGTACTGTTTAATATTGTTTAAAAATAGTTTAGCTTCTCTTTTACTTAATTACGTTTTTACTAAATAACCTTAATGCTCCATGCTCAGATGAGTATTTTCTCTATTGTGGGTTTGTACTGTAGTTGAACTGGATAGCTTCTTAAACTCTGCTACTTTGAATATTTTTTGTATTTATTGTACTTTTACATAAAACACTCAGTCGTGGGGTTCAATGCCCAAAACCTAATCCCGGATGGAATAGGAGGGTTGGCTCAGGAAAGGCATCCGGTGTAAAGCGTGTGCCAAGTCATAGACGGGTCAGTTGGTCTGCTGGTGCAACCCCTTAGTAGCCGAAAGATCAACAACATTTTACATTTTATATGAACCCAAATTGGTTTAACAAGTATATGCAGGTGATACAATTGTTAATTATTTATAAAATACTGATACAGTAGGTGTTGTCCAGTGTCTCCATGGGGCTTCTCACCTCTAGTGTGCGGTGCGATCATGGATAGTCTTTTAAAAACGGGCTGCTGGTCCCTACAAAACCTGAGGGGAATCTGATCACTCTCACAAAACAAGAGAGCTGTTCAAGAGAGTGAGTGAGGCTTTCCACAGGACAGGAGGGGAGAGTGACACTCTCGGTGATGCCAGGTGACGCAGAAATATCAGAGGAAGTGCGGGTGGACTGGGTGACGTCCTCTGCAGCATTGAATGCCCCACTGACATCAAAGGTCAGACAGGGTGACATTTGGTGGTGAGCCAAAATGGCACCTTCATTGGTGCAGGTTGGGGGAGCAAAGATTTCCTCGCCGGAGTCAAAGGCTGAAAGGTGCCGGACAGTAGAGACCTCCTTCTTGTCCTCTGGCTTGTATGATACTTGTGAGACCCTCTTGTCTGTCCCTGGCAGGACCTTGGCTGAAGCAGGCCATTGGCTTGCATTTGGCAGTAGAGACCGTTTTGTCAGTGTCTGGGTTGGGCTGCACCAGCAAGGCCGCCTCCTTGACCAATGGTTCACCCATAGCTGTCAACCCATTGTCAGTGTTCGAGGGCAACACCAGCATTCTTGCTTTCTGTCAGGGATTAAAGCACAGAGGATGTAGGTGCAGACTTTGTGAGAAAAATAAAATCAAGGCTTTGGACAAGAACTGGAACTACGCACAAACACAACTGTTGGCAAATGAGACGGCGCACGTGATTTAGCCAGTGGATGATACAGTACAGTAATTCAGATTCAAAGTGTTTCACAAATTTATAGTGCTTTCAAAATGACACAAATCTATGTGACCATCCACTGGTGGTCACTTGCACTTCCACCATTCTTATTTGCTGTAGTTAGTAGGTTAACAGGCTCACTGATTTACTGCAGAATCAATAACATTGGCAGAAATTTGACCAAAGCATGAAACTCCCATCCACACTGCAGTTGCTGCTCGACTGACAAAATCAATCCTGTACCGGTGCTGCTGAGTCGCACTCCTTCATTGTACTCTTGACAGATGCTGTGGTGGTGGGCATTGGATTCTCTCCACCAAGGCTAGATATACAGTATGTGTATTCCTGCATTATAGGTGGATTAGCATTTAGTATAGGTACGTAAATGTGCATTTTCAGATGTAACCCTTGTGTTTGCTCCTCGGTTACTACCAGCACAATCACTCTGCTTTTAAATGCAATAAAGGCCCACCTGGTCCATCGGACTGAACCGTGCCAAGCTCTGTTCCTATCTCTTACTTGTTTATCACCTCTAGAGGAAGTAAATGTACAGTATATCCGGCAGTATACCCAATCTGTACTGTAGTTGGGGAAATCCTGTGAAATTACCAGTCAGAAATGGTTCTGAACCACATGCGTATCAGTCAACTCAGTAGGGATTTGGCTCTTCATTCTATCTTGAAATACATAAAAGTTTGGGAAACTCTGGCATTTCAACAATTTATAAAATATTTAAGATTATTATATATCTGCGTCCCCATAGTCAACTCTGCACCATGCTGCACTCAAAATCCTATGCGTGTTCTGTTCGGTAACATGTTTAGACTCTTCAATAGAACAACAAATTGTTTGTACAGATGAAAAATATTCTTTTGGGTAGCCATTCATCTCCTCATACTCTATCTCACTCATTTTCTATACTGGCCATCCTGTACAGGGAACCAGGAGGCCTGGAGCTTATCCCAGGGGACTCGGGGCACGAGGATACACTCTGGATGGGGAACGAATATATCACAGAGCACAAGTGATATAAATTCTTTACAGGAAAAGTAGACAGTGTTTTCCAGTGTCTAAATCATTGTATACAATGTTAATTCCGCTCAATAATTTTTGAATGGTGCCAGTACAGTAATTATCAAGTTCATTGTAACACTAGAGATCGTGCAGACATTGCAACTAGAGCATTAATAAGTTCAGGATGTGCCTATTAGGATGACAGCTTTGGAGGTGCAAAGGAATAACAGTTATCAGTTGGCACAGGCTGATCTCGCCCCATCTGCTGAGACTTTGCATATATTTTCAGCTTCCTGAGCAATGATTAGGGCTGTCAGAACCTCTTTAACCTTCTAACTGCTGGTCCCAACTGGCCCTAATTAGAGACTAATGATTTCTAAAGACACAGCCTGTGATTGGACTGCCTCTGCAGTTTGTATACAAATTAATCAGCAATCACATCAGGCATCCAAGTCGTTTCTGATGTATAAACAAAACAAACAAAAAATTCCAACATAAAGGATAATTCTAAAAGGACAAATGAAACAATAATAATTTTTTGACAAAGCATACAGTATAGAGAGAGATGTTTGACAGATATGTAGTAACTTTCATCTCTCCATCCATGCTAGATTACTGTACATAGGAAAACTTACCTTAGATTCTTAGATCATATACTGTACACAAAAACACACACAAACACATGTATACCAAGAACCACACCACTCAGTCCTCTATTTTTTCACATTAATATCTAAAAATCTAGTAAATGGTCAAAATGATCATTGTACAGTAAGTACTATATAATAAGAAATATATCTCATTTTGTTAAAAATAAAAAAAGTACTAGATTTTGTGTGTTGTAGCTCAAATGTTGGCTGCACATTTAACCCCAACATATGACTCTTTGAGGCCATCTGGAGAGTTGGCTCATGTTGGAGAAATCCATTGAGGCTCTCTCTCACAAGTCGTGCAGTCTTCCCAGATGATGGAAACCCCAGAGATTTCGTGTCACACTGATGGTGGAATCAGACAGCTCATATGGAGAGAAACAAAAAGAACCTCCACATCCACATGCTCTTCAATTATTTTTTTTCCGGAGTTTCTGTGCATGTGTGATTGTTTACGTGTATACATGGTATTAGTGATTAATCCCTTAATTAGGATTGTTTATATTAGATAATTGTCTTTTCAAACTGGAAACAATTGCAAGCAGGTACATGTAGGATGGAAACATTAATAAATACATCTTTTAATGATTAGACGATAAGACTTACTGAACTCGACGCATTGTCCAGAGGACCTCTGCCTTTTAGCTTTGGAATTTCCTGGAAAATAGTGAGAAATACGCCAATGATACACCAGACTTTGTTTATAATAAAAAGGCAGACGAATTGTGTGCTGTTGTTTTGAGCTCTCTGATATAAACAGACTCTCTGGAAACCTTCAACACTCTCACACTAGTAATGATGTGGATGGATTATGTGTTGTGATTTTTTCAAAAGTGCTTTAAAGGTGCCCTGATGCACCGCTCTCAGGTTCTCACTCTCACTCACTCATCTTCTATACAGCTTTATTGTATTCAGGGTCGCGAGGGGCGGAGCCTATCCCAGGAGACTTAGGGCACGAGGCAGGGTACACCCTGGACAGGGTGCCAATCCATCGCATTGCACACACACACACACACACACACATACACACACTCATTCACACACTACAGGCCATTTGGGAACGTCAATTAGCCAAACCTATATATTTTTGTACTGTGGGAGGAAACCGGAGAACCCGGAGGAATCTTACTGTGTAATTAAATGCTATAAACATTTTAACCAAATTTGATCACATTGTCAAATTATTTTTGTCTTTTTGTTTGTTTGTTTGTTTGTTTGCTTGTTTTACCATGTGCCAGTTGCATGGAGAGCGGACAGGTATATCAGTAATGTCATGCAAATGAAGTGTTTTCCCACAACATTAATAGTTTTAGCCTGAAGCACTAAATTTCAGTTGTAAATTAATTTAATCATTTGTGCGTGTGTGTGTGTGTGTGTGTGTGGGTGTGGGTGTGTGTGTGTGTGCGCACTTCCAGCTTTTTTCCTTTGTGCTTTATCAACTTTTAGTCACCTACATATTAAATCACCTACATTTCTTTTAAAACCACATTTAAACGTCGTTTTTGTGCTTAGAAACGAGTGCAATTTAGGGCTTCCCTAAATGCTTTAGTTTTTGAAGTTATATGTCAAAAAAAAAAAGTATTATTATTTTTATTTATTTAATTTTTTTTTAGAAACAAAGGGTTGTTTTTGTTCTTAATATGTTAGATGCCCTGTTGAATTATGTGACTCTGGTCTCTCTCTCTCTCTCTCACACACACACACACACACACACACACACACACACACACACACACACACACACACACACACTAACAAATAAGCCTGGGCACTTTTGTTATATTTGCTCATGTGTGCACGGGTGAGAGCGCCTGTACGACATACACCTGAGTCCAGCTCCTGTTATTTATTTCATTATCAGAGATAAACCCTTCAGTTTATCTAAAAAAAAAAACCACACAGAAAAAGAGCACAATTGTAAACATCATAATAGTCATTTAAATTATATATAAATATAATTTTTATATAATAAATTATTATTATTATTATTATTATTATTATTATTTTATTATTAGAATAATTTTCTTTCTGTACCATCCCTTACCAACTTCTTATAAAGTATGAACCTGATCCATTTGTACTAGCATTATTTATTTATTTATTTATTTATTTATTATAGGATGTACTTCTAAGCACTGCCCTGTAGATGTAAATCATCTATAAACGTATATATTTTCATCATCTGTGGCATAGAAATGATAGAAACCCTTTTCATCAACAACTCTTTGGTGCCCTTGGTACGATTCAGTCTGTTATTGCTCCTTCTTCTATATTTGCTGTGAGAAATGTTTGTGCTCGCAGTGGAAGAAAATGACCTTCATAATCTAAGGCCATTTATGCTAATTTGACCGTGTTTTCAGACAGGATTCGTATGTGGTTATTAAAGCACATCTGAACATATTAAAGCAGTCTGAACAATGGCTGCAAAGTAATGTGCAAAAGGAGCAAACCCTTAACAGGACTTAATGCCATAATGCAAATAAATAGCTAAATAACTAGTGTCCCTTCCTGTGTCTTTGTGATAAGATTTTTAAAAGCACATCAAAAAGACCAACTTTTTTTTTTTTTTTTTTTGGTCTATAATGGATTTCTATTACTCAAAATATGCATAATTATTGCATTCTTCCTAATTAATTATAGATTCAGCATTGTCCTTAATGCAATGTTTCTAAGTTCAAAACCTGTCCATAATGCTCCATACCTGCTGTGATCCAGTCCCACTCGAAAAATTAAACCTACTGCTAGACTTTTGGGTTTGGTTTGGTTTGGAGATGTGGTTTAACTCGTATGTGAAGATTTAAAACCACTTTACCTGCAGTTTAAAGGTTTAATTTATTTATTTGCAGTATAATGCAAAAGTCTTGACCCTGTCTTCATATTTTCCTTCCAAAGAGCTAGACTGTCTTGTATTTTTTAGTATTATTTCTTAATATGTTTTCACTCTAGTGAAACTAATCGTTCAAGCATAAAAAGAAACATCTAACGTAAGTCCTGACCCAGTGAGAAACAGGTGCAGATGATGACAGATGATCAGGCCGGTGATTATTATACTGCTGATGCTGATGCTGTGTGTTTGGAACAGACGAGAGGGGAAATGAGGTCGCTGCTGAGGTTGTGACATAAACGACCAGTTTTTAAATTGTATCTTTAGGCACCTTGCAGCCTGTCGCAGTAAAACATGTGTTCCAATTTCTTACATTTAATCTACATCATTTCATTTCAATTAAAATGAGGATGGGGAATCTTAAGACTTTTTCACATTTCTGACTATTTGTAGGTGTCACAGGGGGACAGAGGACGCAAGTGCAGATCGACCAAACAGGGCCCGGTTTCTCGATAACGCACACTATTCGCGCGCTAAGAAGACTCTTAAGATATCTTACGTTAAGTGATAACTTTTCTAAGTGTATTTCTCGAACTGTCTCTTAGGAGTCTTCTTAAGTCGCTGCCTCTTACGTCCGACGTTACGCGGCGCTGTCTACAGTGAAGGTCCTGAATTAGCGGACATCGGTGGCTCAGGAATCAATTTTTCACTCCTTTGGCGTGACAGCGTTAAGAAAGACGGCACTTTCTATGCAAATTAAACATTGCACTAAATTCTTTTAATACCGTTTATTTCGACATGGGTTAACTTATCAATAACATGCCATAATAGACAAATATATAAATTAAATCACCAAACTGTCGCTAATATTTTCATGTAACATGTGGCCGTGAAACGAACCGGGTTTACAATCATAGTTGATGGACAAACAGCTGATACACTCTTCACCAGCTTCAGAAACAATGTGAAGTGTCAGTTGTTGGGGTTGTAGAGCGCACTTATGGAATGAATACGATGAGATGACAGAGTGGAGGTTTAATACCCCTATCTCACACGCGGGGCCGTAAGTGCGGTTCATTATGATGTGTGGCCGGACTCATCTCCGTGAGCTGCCGCGATTGCCCGCGACATTCCTTTATTATTCCACGAAGTTCTTCAAGGTCTGCAAGCTTCCGCGAGGACCAGCAAAACAATTAAACGTTTAATTTTTCATGCGGAAAGATGGAACCGGAATCACAGCGCAAAAACTCGGGTTGAATCATGATGAACCCTACTTACGGCCACAGTGCGAGACCGTGCAGGTGAGATAGGGGTATAACACACCACATCTCACAGCGAGTCAAACCACATAAGTGAATACTGTAGGGGTATTAAACATTACAATCACACAGAAAAATGAATGGATGCGGGGTCTGAAACTCCCAAGGTTATTTTCTCATTTAACTAAATCAAATTTCATAAAAATAAAACGTGTCTAAAGAAAAGTCCATAAAGTTATGGATAATGGCTAATGATCAATGAAACATATTTTAAACAGAAAGCAGCGAGCAGCTGGACATCGGGACGGGGAGTGTACAGTAAGTACAGTAAGTACGACGCGTTGGTCTGGCACGTGCAGGTCTGAGCAGCTCAAGAAGCTCCATAATCTGTTGCCTTGGAAGGCAAAACCTTTTTCTTTTTTTTTTTTTAATAACGACGACGGGTAAAATATGAAAAGGGCTGAAGTTTTGTCTAAAGGAAACATGTACATGACCCACACGGCTCCACGGACGGCGCTGTCTTCAGTTTAACACAACACCACGCTGTATCGCTGCCTAATTGTTCGCCACCTGTTTAATATTAAATGTTATTGCCAATTTGAATGCGTTAGTCACATTATGAAATAGGCTAATTAAAAGTCACTCTATTAGTTCTGATATCAAATAAAATAAAATTCTTAAACAGGTCTACAGTATCTTCCATCATTAATACGACTTTGATAACGAGCCATAATGTGTTTGCATACACCGCTGGTTTATAAAGACTGCTGCTCAGTGGCGGCGACTAGCGTCTCGAGCTGAAACTACGCTAAGTATGAGTTAAGGTTGGTCCAGACCAACCTTACGAACGTGTGACTTAGCTAAGAGATACTTAGCGTAAGAACGTTTCGGGAAATGCGCCATAAAGTTAAGAGAGAGGTTAAGGTACAACTTAAGAACTACTTAGCGATAAGAAGCTTTCGAGAAACCGGGCCCAGGTTAATCAAAACAGGCAGAGGACAGATAATCAACACACTATCAATCCGGGAAATGCAGAAATATAAGACAGGAAACCAAAACAGGATTAAAATGATGCATGAGACTGAGGCCATGTGTACACAGTCAGTAATCAGTATTTACGTTCAATATTTATAGCTTTAATGTATGAGATGAGGTTCTATGTTCTCGGCAGACATGTTGTATTCAGGTAAATGCAGCAAGGCACAGCAGACAGTCATTCAATTAGAATGAAAATATTTTAAATAATTTTCTAAGTAAAACTAAATTTGTGCTTATCATAATATTTCTTAATATTTCTTAATGTTTCCTGTAATGTACAGCTATAAGCTTTCTCTGTCTCTATTAGCCAGGCTGAATGCGAACGCTCTTGGCATGGATGGACATTTCAGATTTCCTCTCAAGTAGCAGCTGTTTTCTCATGACATATGCTCTGGAGTAACATGAGCCATGGACATTAAAGCCATAACCCCTCATGCATGTCCAAGGCAGAGGATTCAGAGAAGAAAAGGATTTTTTTTTTACTTTCGGAAATTCTGTCCAAAAAGCCATGTAGTGAGTTTTTCTCTAAGATGCCTTGATATGGATTCCCTGAGAGAAAGAAAAGTTTACTTCTACAGAGACATAAACCAGTGATGCCAACCAATGATATCAAATATTGTGATTATTTACTGTTAACATCAAGCACTATATTGGTGGGTGAAGCAGCATAACCTGCGGAAATGAAGGTTCTACAAAAGTCAATGAGTCATGGTCAAGGCTAAAGTTAACAGTGAAGGTCGGGCCTAGCAAATAAATAATGAGCAAATCAATGGGTCAGAATGGTGGAAGGATAATGCTCACCCAATGCTGTCCCAAGTCCATAGGGACCAAATGCCCATCCATCTGGGCCAATCCCATAGAAAAGCCAATGCAGCCAGACCACCACTGCCCACCGCAACCATTTCATGACCACTGGCCTGAATATGGAGTTGGTCTGCCTTTTGCTGCTGTAACAACTTTCACTCTTTTGGGAAGGCTTTCTACTACATTTTGGACCAAACCTTGTACACAAGACCATTACTGACATCAGGCTCCATTTCATACTGAAGGTCTTCATTAGGGTTGACATCAGGACTTGGTTCTTTCACACCAACCTTGGCTAACCAGGTCTTCAGTTTGTGCACAGTGCATGTGTCATTCAGGACCAAGTTTGGGTTCTTACTCTCAGTGTAGGGGAAACTGTAATATTTCAGCTTGTAGAGACATTCTAGACACGTGGGTGCTTTTAACGTTCTGGCAAAGGTTTGGGGAAGACCCACTTTTTGGTGTCATGTCAGGTGCCCATACTGTATACATTTAGCTATATACTGTGTATAAAAAAATAAAAAATAATAATTTCAGATAAACATATTCACAGCACTATGTGACTTTCCCCCGTCAAAAGGACAGAGGACAGAAGACACCCATAAAGAACGAGACCAGTCGTGGTGGAATGCACTACATTGTTCCCAGGAGCTGTTTGTTTGCTTATCAACTAGTCTATTATTTACTGATTACTTAAACTCTAACAGGCTGAGTTTAATTACATTACTGGACACAAATTTTGATTGAAATAAGGAACGGATTAATTGTTTAATCGTGTAATTAAAATAAGTTCATTCCTAAGGACTTGTTTTCAATCACATGTTGATGAGGCCTGTGTTTTAAGACAATTCTGTGTTATGTAAATGAGGTTTGAAGATTAGGCTCGAGGTTTTTAATTAACTTAATTACACGTGTACTAAATAGAAAACTTAAAGGTCGTCTTCGGATTTTTTTTGCGAACTTGGATGCAATATGTTTTATGTTGTCAATGTTATAAACATGTACAAGTATACAGTATGTGCGCACTTCATATTATAACAGAAATAACTTCCTCTTTCAGTTTTTAATCTAGTTCAATAACTATTTTGTTTATTTCACTTTTGTATTATTTTATACAGTATATTAAGTATTTTTCATTAATTCGTACAATCTATAGTTAGGGTAAAATTTTCACATCAGACAAAGTTGTTAAATTCAACATATTGATGTATATAATGTTGGATTCACATTTATTTTGTGGCCAAAATCAGTAGCAATTGATATTTATAATACATTCACTACAGGTATTTGCACTACAATAATGTCTTTTTTTCTCCTTTTCCTTTTGTTTGTTTGTATGTTTTTTTGTTTGTTTGTTTTTTCATTTCAGCTACACTGTTTCTAGGCATAAAAGCATAAAAGTAAATATGAACAAAATATTCATAGTACAATGAAAAAAATCGTCGAATACCTCATTGCTGCAGGTAAGATGCAAACTTTTGCACACCTAGGGTTTTTAAATTTTACCTTTAATCATATATTTTTGAAAGTTGGTTTAAACCTAAATTTTTTGAAAGAGAAAGTAAAAATACTGCATTTTATTTATGACTAGTACTGTGCATATATCTCAGGAAATAAAATGGAAAGTAAAGACGTTTCCTGGAAAATTTTGCTTTTATTATTATTATTATTATTATTATTATTATTATTATTATTGATTGATTGTTGATTGACACACCAGTGTGGTAAGTAAAAATGCATGTAGGACAGAATTTGTATTTATATATTATACAACATTTCTATATTATACAATAGCTGACTATGCTGTAAATAATTGTACTGGATTTGGGTGGATTACTCTGCGCAATTGTGCATTTAAAAAAAATGCATATGAATGTTTTCACAGCACATTTCACTGGGGAATTCTGATTAAAATGAGAGCTCAAATATGCACAACATTCTGAGTGTTAATTGGTACACTCAGAATGTTGTTTTGAATTCTACTTTGTAATTTGTTTTCATTTTTTTACAAAATAAAGTTATTCGACAAAGTCTGTTGTATTGAGTTTGTAGTTGTGTTTGATTTTGAAAGAATTTACACATGTATAATCTACATATGTATATGCACAAAACCACACTACATTAAAAACAGTTTATACATTTGTAAGTTAAAAGGATTTAAAAACACAACTGGACGGCCAGACTTTAAATGTCATGTCACCTATCATACTGTATGTGTCAGGACTCCACCAACATCACAGCAGTCGCCCTCATTCATCACCACAAGAATCACAATATACTGTAGCAATGATTACGTTGGCATCCAATAAAAATAAATAAAAATATGCTAATGTTAGTCAGCAAAGTACTATTGAACTGAAACATTTTATCTAAAATGAAAGGAATGAAATCAGAGTCATTATTATTAAAGTTAATTTCCAGGAATAAAAATAATTGTTGATGGACAACAAAATATCATAATACTCATATCCTCTGTCAAGTATTTGTCAAAGGTTTAGTCATAAATAAACAATTTAACAGCAAAATAAGATAACTTAAAATAATTTAAATAATAAAAATAAGTTTTAACATTTTTAAGCATAAAAACCTACATGTTATTTCTTAATTGTTTTGTTTGTGCTTCATTTATATTAGTTTAATTGTTGTGTGATTTTACAAAAAGCTATAAATCCACCTCCACAGTTTTATCAAAATGGATAAATCACCTTCCAGTTGGTTTGCTATCGTTTAAGTACGCAATTTAGCATCAGCAATATGTTGGTTGAGTTTTGATAAAATAAAGCCAATAAATGCATCGATGTGTCAAGGAAAAAGGTGCCGAGTTTAATTGCACACAAAGTATTTTTCATAATAAAGATAGTTGAAGATCATGAGTAACATTATAATTTATTGAGAAACTAAACTTCAGGAGTTGATCACAGGTTGCTATCATCAGTGCAGAGTTTCAAGCGAGATGTGTGCCTTCGTGTGATAAACCTCTTTCGGAGGCGATCTCCACACTTTCTGTTTTGAGTGTTTGGGGGAAAATCACGCTCTCCTTGGGCTTCAAAAAGGGTGTGAGCACTGTGACCTCCTCCCGATTAAAGTGCTTCGTGCGCAGCTCACCTTCTTTCAAGATTCAAGATTCAAATAACTTTATTAATAACAGAGGATTAAAGAGAAACCACGAGCCGCGGCACATTCCTGGGACTCACGTTTGGAGGCGCACTTGAATGTGTGAAATTGTGAATGGGAAGGAGAGACATCCTCTCTCGCTTCCGTGGAGATGGAAATAGCCACCTCAGAGCACTCCTCTAGTGATGACAGAGCGTATGAGGAGTTACTCAAAGTAGTAACGCGTGCGGTCGAGCGACTGCATATCGACTGGCCGCAACAGCGAGCTTCCCCCAAGCACTCGAAATTAGATGACAGGTTTCTGTCGGATGGACAGGGGGCGGAGCCTCAACATCGCTCTCTGCCCTTCGTGCCATTGGCCGTTCTATGGCTGTGATGGTTTCTGTGGAGAGGCACCTGTGGCTAAATCTCACGGGCATCAAGGATAAGGATCGTGCGTTCCTCCTTGATGACCCCATCTCACCTTCCGACTTAACTCCGTCGCCACTAGGTTTCGGGAGGCAAAATTATATGGGCAAGTTCATGCTCAAGAGTCGGGACTGCCGGTCACCTAATCCCGACAGAAAGACTTTTGAGCCGGGCACCTCCTCATAAAGACTGGGGTGCAGTGCGCCGCTCTTCGCAATCCGCTCAAAGAAGCCGGACCTGCGTACTGTCTTCTTCACGAAGAAGAAGTCCTGATGCTCATTCGCCCAGGACCGAGGGGGCCCGGAGAGGAGCGCATAAAAATTCCTTTCAGGAATGAAGTGTTCTCACTGGCACCCCCCGGAGGTCGGTGTTCATGCTCTGCCATCACTGGTGTTTCGGGCAACACGAACTTCAACGAAATGTTAGTTCTTCGGTCATTTCCTGCCATGTTTCAGGATGCCAAACATCTAACACCACCCGTTTAACCGAGCTGCCAAAACTTGTGCCCCTTTTGGCGAAACTGGCAGCGTGGAAGCTACTGCCAGGTATATCTCCTTGGGTACTAAGCACTGTAGAGAGTGGCTACAGGATTCAATTCACACATCGCCCTCCACGTTTCCAATTGTTCATCACTTTCAGAAATCTTTAGGCCTCATGGCAGCTGCGTCCACGGTAATACCTTTGGGCCTTCTGCACATGAGAGCATTTCAGTTGTGGCTAAGAGCCAGGGAATTTCACTCGAGGGCCAATCCCCAGAGGCAAATAATGGTTACGCGCCAGGGGCTTCGTACCCTTTCTATGTGGTTCAGACCCCGGTTTCTGACTTTGGGTCCCACTCTAGGTCCGTCTTGTTGTCGCAAGATGCTAATGACAGACGCTTCCCTCATGGGCTGGGGTGCAGTCTTAGATGGCCGTCCAGCCCTAGGGAGCCGGAGAGGTCATCTACTCGCGTGGCACATCAATTGTCTCGAAATGATGGCTATATTTCTGGCCCTGAAGCACTTCCTCCAGCAGTTGAGAGGCTACTATGTCCTAGTGCAGGTGGACAACACTACGGGAGTCTCGTATATAAATCACCAGGGCGGACCATGCTCACGCCGCTTGAACAAGCTAGTGCGCCAGGTTCTGCTTTGGGCACAGGACAAGTTCCTGTCCCTCAGAGTTATTTACATTACGGGGCATATGAATGTGGGAGAAGATTTTCTGTCCAGACAAGCTGTGACATACAGGGAATGGAAACTCCACCCCGAAGTAGTCAGTCAAATCTGGGAAAGATTTTATGTAGCAGAGGTGGACCTCTTCATCTTCCAAAAGACAGCACAATTTCCCCTTTACTAATCTCTGACTCCTCCAGCTTATCTGGGTCTGGATGCCATGGCCCATACGTGGCCCAGATTATGCCTTTATGCGTTTCCCCCGAAAGCTCTGCTCCCAGGAGTCCGGATGAGGGTCTGTCAACAGGGTTTGCGCCTCTTATTGATAGCGCCACATTGGCCAACCAGAGTGTGGTTCTCGGGTCTAATATCTCTCCTCGATGGCTCACCGTGGGTGATTCCATTGAGGAGGGATCTTCTGTCTCAGATGCAGGGGACAATATTTCACCCCCTGGCCCGAGCTCTGGAACCTTCACGTCTGGCCCAACTAAGAGGTCTTCCAGCCAGTGTAATCGAAACTATTTTAAGTGCTAGGGCTCACTCCACTAGAAGAACTTATGCCCTCAAATGGAGTGTATTTGAAAGTTGCATGGCAAGACATGTAGACCCAGTCCACTGCCAAATTGTTTCAGTGCTGGAGTTCCTGCAAGAAAAGTTGTCCTTGGGCTTATGCCCTAGTACTCTCAGAATGTACGTAGCCGCTATTTCGGCTTGTCATGTTCTGACCGACGAGGTTTCTGTGGGTAATCACCCTTTAGTTGCTCGTTTTATTTATGGAGCTAAACGTTTGAGGCCGCCCACTAGAGCGACGGTCCCTTCTTGGGACTTAGCTATTATGCTCGAAGGTCTGATTGACACCCCTTTCAAACAACTAGAGTCAGCGCCCGCCAGGCTTCTGACTCTCGAGATGGTTTTTCTTATGGCCATTACTTCTTTGAAGAGAATTGCAGGCTTTGTCAGCCTCCCCATCCTGACTTTGCCCCTGGGCTATTCAAACCTATTCTACATCCTCACCCGAACTACTTTCCAAAAGTTTCATTCTCGACCATGAACCCAGTTGTTCTTGAAGCATTCTGTCCTCCGCCTTTTACAGCTCCGGAGCAGGAAAGACTTCACTTACTGTGTCCAGTATGTGCTCTTCAGATTTACGTCCACCGCACTAGCCAGTGGTGTAAGTCAGAGCAGCTTTTCATATGCTACGGGGGCCGCATTGGGTGAGGGATGCTATTGCCCTCACCTACAGTACGAGGCGCGTGGTCACACTTCGCCTCTAGGAATCAGGGCTCATTCGACAAGGGGTATTGCTTCATCTATTGTGCTGGCAAGAGGTGTCCCCTTGCAGCATGTGTGTGATGCGGCAGGTTGGTCCTCTCCATTTGTTAGATTCTATAATTTGGATGTTCATGCTATTATGGGCTCACAGGTCCTCGAGTCAGCCTCCCAGAGCCAGGTCTGAGACCTCCTTGGCTATTATGCGCACATGCAACACAACCCTGGGGGTCCAGACACTTGCAGTGCCGCGGCGTCCACGCAGCATCGAGTGTAGCTTTTGAAAGGGAACGTCTCGGGTTACTTTGCTGTAATCCTGTTCCCTGAAAAAACTGGAACGAGATGCTGCACTCCAATGCCGCAATGCTTGCATGACTGGACGTCCTTTGAGACATCAGATGACATCACCTTACCGAGTGTATATAAGCCAAAAATTTGGCGTGTTTGATACACACAAAAAGGTGTTCCCATAGCGTTTCCACGCATCATCTCGTTCCCCGCTTTTTCAGGAAACAGGGATACAGCATAGTAACCCGAGATGTTTCTTATATCAAATCACTTTTGTATTTTTTACATGTCCTAACGTTATTTCTCAAATTAATTCTCTTTCAAAAACAGTACTATAAGCGCATCTTGGATCTCCAGAAGCAGGAAACCCAGTGCAAGTGATAGCAAATGTGAAAAAAAGAGATTTTTGCGAAGTGAAACAGGACGATAACTAACTTTACCACAATTATTACACCACACTGTCTCACATAGCTTTGTTAAATACTGTATATAACGCGATGTTCAAGCAACACAGTCTTTAGTTATGGTTATGGTTTTGTCTTTGTCTTAATGCGCCAGATTTTGCTCGAAATGTGGCCGTTACGTGTCATGGTTTGCTATGAATGTGGACGTCTGAAGCTTATAGTTGATATTGTGGTTTTCAAATTAACTGCTTTGTTAATTGAGAATTGTGGGCGATCCCCAGCACCCTCGCACATTTCGGGGATCATCAGGTTGATTCTTTACTATTGTCTTGCGGTTCAGTTGGACGGTTCACAACCACTAGTCAGAGAAAACATTGCTTGAATGGTGGGATTGTACTTTAGGTTGTTTGAAAATTGTCTCTAAGAAGGTTTTGGCAAATTTGTTAAAAGCAGCAGTAATGTTTTGTGCCTTAAATATGCTCCATGTGTGCACTTGCAATTAACTCATTATTCTGAAGCTTGTAAAAGTTTTGTACATTTCTAGAATCTTCTAGACTCAAAAGTGTTTAAAGTCTTTAAAGTGACAGTCAGCTTGGTGTATGTAAACATTTGAGATTAATTAATATTAAATACAGTATATGGTGTGTTTATTCAAAGCACTTTTAACAATTGTCATTGTCGCAAAGCAGCTTTACACAATCATAAGAATTATGGAAGTATGAAATGTGATCGTGTAGATGGATGGACAAACATATGGAGAAAGAAATGGATGTATAAAGGCATTAAAAGGCTCTACATTAAAGACTTTGGTAAATAAAACACTTTCTTTTTTTTTTTTTACATTTTATTGTGTGTGTGTGTGTGTGTGTGTGTGTGTGTGTGTGTGTGTGTGTGTGTGTGTGTGTGTGTGTGTAAACAACACATTTCAACAAATGTGCATGCAAACAAATCCAAAAAATTTCAGGTGAGGCCTTTTTGACCAATCACAATTCACAGTCACCACCAAGGTAAATCAAGCGTAGGACATTTCGAGGCCTAATTACCAGGTACATCTCAGCAAAAATATACATTTATGGGTAATCATCAGCAGGTGAGGTACTTAATATGGTGGATGGGTGGCCAAAAATGATTTTCTCTGAACAATTTTTGCTAAGCTGTAAAAAAAAAAAAAAAAAACACAAAATTGTATAATGCTGGAGAGGAAATGTGATAAATGCATTGGCCCAAGACCCTAGCGTTCTGCGTAAGAGCTTTGAATTGTAATGATGTTGAGGGTGCTTAAAGAAGATATTGGCCTCAAAGATACTGAAGTTGATATCTTAATAAAAGAAGCTCATTTCTGAATTGCTGAATTTATAGCAAAACGATCTGATTAGACAATACAGAAATATGAACTTTTCACCATGGGTTGCTGTGGACGGGAGGGATGGAGGTTAAACTGTAGTTCCAAAGGGCCAAGGAAATCACACGATGGTCATAAGAAATTCCCAAATAAAAAAAAAGGGAAAATAAGGAAATTCCAGTTTGCACTATTAAAGAGGCCCAAACTGAGAGATTTCTTGTCATGTCTTTAAACATTTAAACATTTATCCATCCAACTTTAACTGCTTATCTGAAGTCGGGTCGCGGGGGTAGCCGTTCCAGCAAGGAACCCCAAACATCAATTTCCCACTGGCCACCTCAACCAACTCGAACTGGGTGAATCCCTGAGGCGCTCCCAGGCCAGTGTGGAGGAATAATCTCTCCACCAAGTCCTCGGTCTGCCCCATGGCCTCCTCCCAGCTGGACGTGCCAAGAACATCTCCCTCGGGAGGCATCCTGGTGACATCCTTACCAGATGCCCAAACATCCTCAACTGACTCCATGCAAAGGATGAAACACCTTAAACATAAAGCTTAGCATGAGCAATTTATTTTTTTTATTAGTTAAGACAATAAGTCTATTTGTTTGTGACTATCAGGGATTCTCAATATAAGGAAATGAGCAAACAAACCAAGTAGCACATATGTAAAAAAAAAAAAAAACGTATACAAATGCTCAAATCCATGAATAAGTAACAGTAATGTCGGTGATGATGCTACTGTACATGTAGTCTGGGCACACAAGTAATTTTTTTTATTATGTTTTCTTTGAAGACATTTCTGTTCAGCTGCAGTACAACAAGGATATTTACTGACAAAGAAAATAAATGTGGCACATATGAGCCATGTTGCACAGTTACTGGCAAGCCAACATTTTGTGACTTAATAGTAAACAGCCTTATTGATTCAGAATGAATAACCCATATTAGACTAAATGAAACTAAAGGCTAATAGCCCTTTAAAAAGTCTCTTTTGTGCAAATGGCCTTTGGGGAGGACTGGCAAGCATGTGCAAATGAAAATAACCAAATGGAGCCAATATGATTATGTCTATTTATTTAAAAAAGAATGTAGTGACACACAATTTTATCATAAAAAGGTCCAACACTATTGTATAGTAACCTTAGTCAGAGTCCTTCTTGAGGATAAACACACGCGCGCACACACACACACACACACACACACACACACACACACACACTATCCTTGTGTTGATTCAATTATTAATGCAGTTAATAAATGGTACATTTAAAACAAAATCAAACACTTTTTAGGTTTTTTCTTTTTTTCTCAAACATTTCTATCCTTGTGAAATAAAATTCTGATCAGAAGCATTTTAGACTCGCAGTGATTTCTTTCAAGTTCTCTTTTTTTTTTTAGAAAGAATGTGTATTTTTAATAAAGAAAAACAATAATTTTGAGCACAAGGTTTAATAAATTCTTTTATTTATTTTTGGTTTTCTGATATAACACAGGCAGTGTGGAGTCGAGGTTAGCGATGTCACCTTGCACCTCCAGGGTCCAGGTTCGATTCCTTAGTGTCTGTAATGTGTGTGTGTGTGTGTGTGTGTGTGTGTGTGTGTGTGTGTGTGTGTGTGTGTGTGTGTGTGTGTTCCCTGCAAAGGATTGTCACCCCATCCAGGATTGTCACCCAATCCTTTGTCACCATCTTGCCCTGTTCAGATGGTCAGGATCAACCCAGGAACCAACAAGACACAGGGCTGCCATGAACTGGAAGCTGATGGAAAACCAGCGTCACTGTCTCCAGTCAAGCAAGGTTCACATCACTATGAAAAGAAAAGACAGAAGCTCCTGCTGCAAAACATGGTGCATTTAAATTTAACTAAAGTTTGCCACATGGAAACGTCTTCTGAAGAAAGGTTTTCATGAAAGATATGTCTGGAAGAGTTAAGGTGGAGCATTTTACCCCTATGAACGCTGTACCAGCTGTTAAGCATGGTGGTGGTAGCATCACACTCTGGGGCTGCGGGTCAGTGGAACTGGTGCAAGTGGATGGAATAATGAAGAAGGAGGTACAGTACAGAAATCCCTAATCAACCTCAAATCATCAGTTGAGGGTTGAACTTGGGACATAATATAATGTTTTAACAGGACATTGACCTCAAACACACATTAACGCTGCTTCTGGAATGAATAAACCAGGTTAACTGTAAGCTTGTGGAGAAATAGACCTAATGAAAATTTGTTTTGTTGAGATGATTTGCTGGGTCTTTACTGTAGCCACCTTCATTTGCTGTGTACTTGTTTGTCTTTGACCCTTTGGTTTTGTCTTCACTTAGTAAATCCCATGCTCTATAGGGTTGAGATCAGGTGAGTAACTCAGACCTTTAATAAAATTCAACTTCTCTGCCTTGACTTGTTTTCTTGTGCAGAACATTTTAGTCGATTATCCATCTGTAATGGGAAGTACAGTAATGTCCAATCAGGTTTGCAGCTTAATTGGACATTGGGTCAGAACTTAATTGATTAATTTGACTTAATTGGAATAAAATATAATAATAAAATAAGTAATTCTATACACTTCAGAATTCATCTTGTGCTTTGAATCATAAACCCTTTCTTTCCTTCTCCATATTCATCTCCTCCAATCATTCTGGTACAAGTTAACCATGTGGCAGGACTGCGCAGGCGTTTTTTTATACTGTATAACAGAGTCTGTCATTCTTATCTTTGACGCATCTTGAGATAAAACATCTGTATTCACACTGTTTTCCAGGGTAAAACAATCTGCAGACTCAGACAGTGAATAAAATGGAAATATAGTTTTAATTCCTTCTGTGCGTCCCGGTACCAAATCATCCACAGCCTGGTGGTTGAGAAACACTGGTATATTGTGAAATGCTTTTCTGCTCCTCACAATTGTGAAGAATATTTATTAGAGTTCTGTATTTTAGATCACACAAGCCTTTTCTCATCTGTCTTCTCTCATCAGCCGCGCAATTCCACATGCAAAGATGCTGCTTGCTGTGTGTTTTTTGTTTTTCTCACCATTCTGTGTAAACCTTGGAGATTCCCAGGAGATCATCAGTTTCTGAAGTACACAGCTCAACAGCCCGTCCAAAAACCAGCCCATCTGGCACCAGCAGCCACGCCACGGTCAAAGTCACTGAAATTGCTTTTTTTCTCCCATTCTGGCATGAGGTTCCCGCTGCTGCTGCTGTGGTGTGTCTGTGTTTATATGCGTGTGTGTGTGTGTGTGTTTCATACATGATTTTATGAAACAATTTCCATTTTTTTGTGAGTGCCAAGAAAAAAAAAGACTTAACCCACTTTCCTTGTTCTGCTATTTACATTTCGAAATGAACGAATGTATGAAAACACATTTCCACCAAGCACACACACACACACACACACACACACACACACACACACAACCCAAATGGCCGAAACTCTCCCCGAGCTGGCTTTGTTCTTCTTAGAAGTCATTGGAGGAAGACGAGGCAGATAGGATTGTTCACTTAACGTGCTGCTTTAGTTGAGCGCACTGGTGTCTGAAGATCTCTGTTCGAGCTGGAGGCCAAAGGAGCAGTAGGTCTAGTGTAGGACCCTGCAGGCACTGAGGCATGAGGCCAGGCCCAGTTCTCTTTCCTGTGCCAACCTGCCTCAAACCCTGACTTAACAGCCAGACGCAACAGGGGATTGTGAGACAATGTGTGCAATTTTGCCACAGTGGCTCACTCATTCAAAAAGATTATCGCAGCTTATCACAGCTGACAATGGTGTGTTGTTATGTATTTTTAGACCCCTGCTTTAAATAAAATAAACACTGACACACATTATGGGCTTACTACAGTACAGTGCTTTTAAATGTAATTTTTCCCTTAGATGTTTTTATTGTACACTAGCGTTAGTACCTGTTGTTTACGGTTGAAAGGTTAAAAGATTAAATCTAATAATAATCTGCTGATCTTTAATGTAATCAGTGATATTATTATTATTCCAGGTTGAAGCCCACATACTGTACATGTCTGTCTGTCTTTCGGTACAGCAGAACTCTCTCTCTGTCATATTAATACAAAGAAATCATATTCTGTAAGGTTGAGTATCTTAAGCCTTGTTTACACTAAGTTCTACTTCTTTCATGGTCAGACAAATACACTCCCTGTTTAAATTAGATTATTAAATCTGGCACATGATTGTTCATAACATCACTTTTACTCAACATTTTGATTTTAGCGCATAACACCGGGCTCTCAGTCTGGGTATTTTACACGCCCTCACCTCAGACTGCTGTGGATATGTTTGCTCTAATGACCCGTGTTTTACCTCATAGTGACGCTTTACATTAATGCTTCTATTACAGTTTACGAACATATGAGACAAACTGTTTTTAAACTTCCTGCAGGAAGAATAAACATAAATTGATCTGTCCATTCATCTTTGAAGGTTTAGTTTTCAAAAGTTACGCACCTTTTTTTGGAGTAAGAAATGCTGCGCCGCACTATTATTTGTGTTTCCTGGGGATTTGGGCACCTTATAGATGCATGAAGGTCATTTCTTTCACATACTCTGTGTATTTGTGATTGGTTCTGTTGAGTGACGCGTATAGCCATGCTCACCTCAAGGGAAAAAGGGCTATATTTTTTCAAAAAAGTGGCAGGTGTGATTTAATCTATCACAAAACTGATCATAACGTCCCTTTTACTCAATATTTTTATTTCATGTATGGCGCAGGTTTATTCATTCATTCATTCATCTTCTATACCGCTTAATCCTGTGTTCAGGGTCGCGGGGGACCTGGAGCCTATCCCAGGAGACTTCGGGCACTAGGCGGGGTACACCCTGGACAGGGTGCCAATCCATCGCAGGGCACACACACATACACACACTCACACACTACGGGCAATTTTTTTAGGAACGCCAATTAGCCTAACTGTGGGAGGAAACCGGAGTACCCGGAGGAAACCCACCAAGCACGGGGAGAACATGCAAACTCCATGCACACAGAGACGGGAATCGAGCCCAGACCCTGGAGGTGCAAGGCGACAGTGCTAACCACTACACCACTACACATAACTTCAGGCAAATACCGAAGGACGGGCAAAGTTAAATTAAATTCTGTGTAGCCAGTTTTGTGTGATGCTGTGACAAAAATCAGCTGGACAGACATACAGACATACAGATATTGGTTTCTGGTCCTCCAATGTATGAAACGTAAGGATGTCATTGAAAGAGCGAGTTCTGACCCAATGTACAGACAAAACCGTATTTATTTATCTTTTGTTTATCAAGATAGTTAGATTTTCTATATGCAGAATGAGACCACAAAGATTTATCCTTATCCATCATTTTTCTCCCACTGTAAATCTACAATATATTGATATCTCTCATTATACATATAAATATGAGATTTGCTATATTAATCAATTCATATACTTTTGTAATTTCGGAAATATAAGACACAGAATTGGTTAACACAGACTCGGTCTCAAACCTGGAACTTAGGAATAATGCCTTATGTACACAGAACATGTACTTTAATATTTATTTTGGACCAAGTAATCTTCCCCGCATGCCCTTTTACCTGTACTCCTTTACCCCCACCTGACCGAACCTGGTTCAGATTACGATATCATTTTCACACATTCGGCCCATGGTCTTACAGCATGTCATACTGCCATGTTAAGTGGCTGTTTTTTTTCCTCCTTTTGCGTAACGGGTCCCTTAAACATTGCCCACTTTCAGTGCCACATCCTTTTTCCTGAAGACCCCCAAGACCCTTCTGAAGCATAAGAGCTTTTAGCCAGCCTGCGCTAATGTGTGGAATAATAGCTACTCCCTGAATCTTGATGGCCCCTCAAAAAGCTGTCTGAATTTGTACACGAGAGCACCTACGGCAGAATATTATCCTTCTTTTTCTATCTATTCTTGTGCACTTCCATATCTAATCTTATCTTATTATATCTCTCCCCTCCTATTATCTTTCCCTCATGTAACCTTTCTGTCATATCATTAGTGAGGTGGAAGATAATATCTCCTCACAGATATGATGGAATACTACGAACGGAGCATAATATTACAATTATGTTGTGCTTTGCAATTACAGACAATAACACATGAGGTCTCTCAGCAAAGAGCTTTTAAGTGAATTGTTACATCAAGGGTTGACTTACCTTCCCATTATATGTGGTTAGAAAACAAGCTAACATAATGTAAAAGTTACACTTTTAAAGTAGAATAAATCATTCGTCCTTTAAGAGTTTTGGACTTAGTGCTGTGTGTCTGTGTGTGTGTGTGTGTGTGTGTGTGTTTGAATTAAGAGATGCATCATTTAACACAGTAAAAATCCACCATGGTGGATAATTGCTTGCATCTATCTTTTACCAAAACATAATTATTAAACAATAGCAGCAATCATCAAGAATTTAAGTGAGTTATTTATTTTAATCATTTGCTCCTGGTTTTTTTTTTTGTGATTTATGATACATATACACCGATCAGCCATAACATTAAAACACAAAACATTAAGTCCAGCGTAGTGTGGGTTCCCTTTGTGGCACTGGGGCGGCGCTGGCCAGGGCTCCGAAAGACCTCTGGGGCAGAGCTGTGGTCTCTAGCACCAGGAGGTTTGCAGCGGATCATTTAGGTGCTGTAGTTTGTGCGGTGAGGCCTCCGTGGATCAGACTTGTGCATGCTCGATCGGATTGGAGTCTGGGGAGTTGAACTATTTGTTTGCTAATCCACTGTAACCAGCATCGCTTTTTTCAGCAATTTGTGCTGCATTGTCTTTTCCACTGCATCAGACCAGACAGACTGGCCTTTCGTCCTCAAAGACATAAATCAACCACGAGTGCCCACGATCCTGTCACCAGTTTACTGTTATGTAATTGATAATCAATGTTATTCTCAAAACCTGGCGGAGATGCTAATGTTATGGCTGATCGGTTTATTATATGGCGTTAAATGGTCACTGTGTAATATTCATTAAAAAAAAAGAGAGAGAAATAACAGTCTTTCATTGCCAACTGCAATTAGACTTTACAATAACCTCTGCTCTTTCTAAGAAAAGTGTTATCCTTCTTTTACATCATTACAAACATTACAAACATTCTGTCCTCTTTGTTAATCTGTCAAAATCCCATTAATACACCATAATATACTGTACAGTCTCTTACAGTTTTCCAACTGACTGCACTTCTATGATCATGTACAGTATTTTCCTATTCATTAATATGACAACTTATTCACTATTACTTATTACTTTATTAATGCAATTTAATATGTATTTCTTAGATTCCCACATGACTCCACTATTGTACAGTAAACAGTTGATCATTGGTCTTAGTCTCAGTCTCTGATATTTTTTGTGTTGTTGTTGTTGTCATTGTTGTTGATAATAATTTTTACCCTCTTTTTATTTTAATTTTAACCTAGCTTTTAATATTCAACTACACCTTGTTTGCTTGCATCTTAATGCTGTAAAAGTATTAATAACGTTAATAAAGATTATATATCTGTCTATATATATATATATATATATCTTACACTAAATTGTGCAGCAAGTATGCATGATACAGTAGTATGATCCAGTGAATATGACATTCGGTACAAAACTGAAAAAAAAAATACTCTATTATACACAGCATTGAAAAACATAATGTGCTTAGATAATAGTTTATACAACATTCCAGGGCTTTACTGCTCATGGTGTACAGTACAGTAAGGAAACAGTTGGTCAGTGTTTTCACACTGATGTACCTTATACCAGAGGGCAAATAATTTTAGTGCACACAAAAAAAAAACCTTCAGAAATTTTTAAGATCCTGATATTTAAAACAAATATACCAACACACAGGCACAAGACAACCTAAATCAGAGTTCTGTTCTATAATTATTTTGTGTGTTATTCATCTTTATGATACATCATTCCTTCATGTTATACATGTGTACTTCATTTCGGTTTGGGTCGAAAAAGAGGAAATAAGATGAAGTCACGATCCTGGAACGTGTATGATATCCTTCTCATCCATCAAACATACAAACATGGGGATGAGTGTAGCCACTCAGAGACGGTTTGGTTGTTTCATGTAGACACAAAAACGCTAGGCCAGAGTGAGACAATACATGGGATAGAAAAATTTTAATATAAACGTAAACATGTTTTCACATTTTCTTAAAATGCACAATAGGATAAGAAATACCGTCAGGACCAGAAACCTTAAAAAAATTTAATAAAACAAACAGACAAACCTCTTAATTATAAACTATGTACACACTTATAAGACAATCCTGGCTGAACCTTTAGAGATTTCCTCTAGAGGGATAATAAAATAATTCCGAAGGGTTTTACATTTACTGAGGGGGTAATTATGAGATTAACTGTCTGATTTGCAAAAGATTTATAATATAGTTTAATGCAAGTAAATATAAATATTACAGATGATACATTCATATATGAATAATACTTTAATATATAACCATGCATATATAATATAATATAATATAATATAATATAATATAATATAATATAATATAATATAATATAATATAATTTAGTGATTTTTAAATATATACTTATTTAAGACAGATTATTTCCTGAATGAGTGGATTCATTCTAGCCACACAGTGAGGAGAGAGAGGGGGGGGTAACCGCTGGGGGTGGGAGGGGGGGGGGTAACCGCTGGGGGTGGGAGGGGGGGGGTAACCGCTGGGGGTGGGAGGGGGGGGGGGTAACAGTAGTTATAGAGGCTACAGGTGATACTGTGAGAACTATATGGAACAAAAAGCATGGGGCAGTTCTGATCCTGATTGACCCCGATGAGACCTGAATCATTTTTCAAATGAAATTTACCGAAAGTCTGATCTATTCTCTCTCTTCTCTCTATTCTCCAGACCTCTCCTTCTCCTTCTCCTTCTCTCCCGCGCTCACACTGCGCTGGTGTATTTTGGGGGGAAAGTTGCGAGCGGTTTTTGCTTTTCTGGCCCGAAATGATGCTCGCCTGCGACCTGACAAAAGACTTAATGACTCTGTTTTGGTGCGTCACAAAATCTAGTGGAAATGTAGGAAATGTAGAGCTCCATTAAATTCTGTTAATCCGTTAAAGAATATGTTTAGTTTTAGCCATTTCATCATTATGTGTATTATTATTATTATTATTATTATTATTATATTATTATTATTTTTCAACTAAAGATACTAATACTAATAATAACGTTGCGTGTGTGTGTGCGCGCGTGTGTGTGTGTTTGTGTAACGGTGCTGTATGAAAGACTGTGATTTGTACGCACTAATAAATATTTTTGCCACTTTGGTGTCCTGAATGATGCGTAAAAGTCTCCTTCTTGTTGTTCTTCTTTGAGCAGTGCGAAGTTAAAATTCGAACCAAGCAACAAAATCTGGGAATTTTATCTTGTCGCCCAAATTATGCCATAATAACAATAATAATAATAATAATAATAAGGTGATTAACAGATCTCTTTGCACCTCGTAACGGGTGGTTAATGTTTATTTTGTAATAAAAAATAAAAAAAATACCCAATATGTGCGCCCAGCTGAACAATGAGAATATAAATTAAAATATACTACTAAATTATTGTGTTATTTTTTTTGTTATTAGTATAATAATTGTATTATTAGTATTACATAAATTACCAATGTGTAGTTAATCTATTTGAATATAACATAATCTGATAAAGTTTACTAAACGCTCACTAACTTTTCCTGTTATATCTGATGTGCAGAAATGCACCAACTCAGTTTCCAAGCCAGAGACATTATAATATTATTATAATTCCTAATTTATTAATGTTTTAGTGACAAGTTAAAAAAATAAAATAAAATAAGGTGTAAAGCCGTTTGCAAGCAGATAAACATTTTTTTTAAAAGATGAAAATTCTTACACTGGTGGCTGGAATTTGCGGCTCCGCTCGGCAGCGTAAAAATGCGCGGCGGCTTTTTGCGCCTGAGGAAATGAATTCATCGGGATTTGCTCAATTATGTCTTAATTTATGAACAAAAAAAAGTGTCCACCTCGCAAAGTGTGACTCCGAAAATCGATTATTCGGATTATTGTGAGTGAGTTCATAATTATATCGATTTTCAACCTGTAAATGAGGCTCCAGTATACAGTAAATATCACCTGTTTATGAAACAGTGCTTAAGCAGGATGTGAGAATGTGCAGACCAAGTGATGTTTAAGTTGTTTTAGGCGGCATCTTAAAGAATTCAAAAAGTTTCAAATATAAAATGTAAAAATGTGATGAAGGATTGTTTTTCCAGCTGATCGGGGAGCAGGTGATTTTAAACAGAAATGAGTGATGGAATAACAGATAATAAAAAGCTACTTGAGTTACCCTGTTGTTTTCTTTGGTGCGTTTGTTGTTGATTGAGTGTCTGTCCACAGCGGAGAAGTTGAGTGTTTTGTATTCCTCCGGATCCAGTGCACTGCTCTTATTGGTAGCTGAAGTCGTTGCATCACCATGATTGTGACGCGCCGTCTTCCTGCTTCCTTTATTCGCGTCTTGAAGTCATTCTTGCTGATGTGATGATGTGAGTCTCGTCCTGCTGCTCGCCGCACAATTTCCAGGTAGAGAGAGGAGCGGCGCACTAGAGCTCTCTCTCTCTCTCTCTCTCTCTCTCTCTCACACACACACACACACACTCTCTCTCTCTCTCTCTCTCTCTTTGCGCCTTCACTGTCCTGAGAAATTACTCACATTCGTCCAGGGGGTGAGCAGTCCTATCCATCGTCTGTTACTCTAAAGAAGCTCAACTCAAGGCTTTCTCATCTCCAGAGTAAGTGAGCCTATCAGTGCCGTGGTGTAAGTTCCGTGTCCGTGCTCTCTCTCTCTCTCTCTCTCTCTCTCTCGTCCAGTTTAACGACAGCGGATTATTTCTAAGCAGGTGCAGTGTGTAACCCTCAGCTCTATTCTATATACTGATGATCTGTGACCGCCTGCGCGGCGCGGTGTAGCTGCAGAGCCCCTGCGCGTGCGTGTCATGTGTCCATTTCGGCTACTTTTCATTTTTAAAAGCTGTGACACAAAGTAGGAGAAACAACGACGTTCATCACCTCTGTTTTTCAAGATCAGGATTTTCCGCGTGCTCACCTATTCACGGCTTTAATAACTTACCCACTGGAGTCGGTTGCGCGTATTTTGCGCGTTCATGTGGATAGTTTACATGTAAGGAACGCGTCTGGTTACGGTTTGGTTGGCAGCTTTGCTTTACTTTAGTAATAGTTTACTTTTCTGACAAAAAAAAAACAGCAGTTTTAATTATGGGTTGTTGATGGCGGCTGCGTCATTACGCACAGACCAAAAGTCATCGTGTTCATCACGTCGTAAAAAAAAAATCTGTGCTGATTTTGTTTTTTGAAAGATATTGTGCAGGTGGAGAATATTTAACTGGCCGTGTAAAATATACTGCACGTGTTTTTTTTCTCATAGATATCAACTTTTATTACCATTTTTCTGTTCTAAAAAGAAACAATTTGAATAGTTTTCCAGCCCACAAAAAGCTTTACAATGGCAACAATACAATATTAGTGTACATTTGCCTCAGGAATATGGTCTGTAAGTTTGTCACACTATTGTCACGTCATATTTTACGACACTTAAATATTTCTTGCCTTATAGACTCATGTCGCGGCGCTAAGGTCGGCTATTGGTGTGTGAGGTCAAGTGATCAAAACTTTCCTTTTACATTTTTCATTTAAATTTAGCAGAAGAAAGCTGAAGTCAGGAGCATATGCATTATGAATCAAGGAGTTGGCCTGGATAAATATTTATTGTGATTGTTATAACTAATTAGATTTTTTTAATATCACAAATATATATCATAAATGTTTTATTTTTCACAAAAATATTTTAAACAGTTTAAAAAATAAGTTTAATAAGTTCGGCCTAACCAGTGTCATACAGTAGATTATTTTATATTTAGGAATGTGATGTAAATTTTAAATCTAATTATTTTCCTTCACTGAAAAGTAAATAGAGATAAAACAAAGTGGCCTTTTTCCCCCAGCGTGTTCATAATGTGATACACTGTTTTATCCTACTAGATATACAGTTGTTTTTCATGTTTACATAAGAATGATTGAGTGGTCTATAGTTAGATATAATTATAATAAAATATAGATAAAAATGACGAATGATGTCCGTGTTATACAGAAAGAACTTTACTCATGAAATATTGAAATCTTTTCCCTCACCTGTCTCGCAGGGTTCAGCTGGCGAGCCTTTTAAAATGGTGTAACAACATTTCCAGTGATGCCGGACCATGACAACACGTCCCTCTTAAATAGACAAACCAAGAGACGAAGAGTTGACATTGGAGTGAAAAGGACTGTAGGTACCGTGTCTGTAGCTTTAGCCCATTTACAATCAAGCAATTTTAGTGCCATGAATCCGCACGGAGCCGCGCAGGATGTTAACTGTTCCGTGGTGCAGCACACAGACAGCGAGAAGACCAATGTGCTTCACAAGTTGCTGAAGCGGGCCAGCTCTTATGAAGACACCTTGGTGAACTTTCCCGGGGCCACCATCATCTCCCAGCTGCTGAAAAACAATTTAACCAAAAATGGGGCAAATGAACCCGACTTCCAGAGCAACGGCCTCTCCAGGAGCAGCTCCGAGATCCACCAGGAGGACGCCTGCAGCACCTCGTCACGGGGCAGCCCTCAGGAGTGTCTGTCCCCCTTCAGCAGGCCTTCCATGGCACAATTTGACATCGACCGGTTGACAGATGAGCACCTGAGGGCCAAACGTGCCAGAGTGGAGAATATAATCCGTGGGATGAGCCACTCTCCAAATGTCACACACCGTATAGGTGAAACTGAGCGTGATGGGGCTTCCCAACCCCTGAGCCCTCGAGAGAGTTACAGGGAAAACAAACGCAAGCAGAAACTACCCCAGCAGCAGCAGAGTTTCCAGCAACTTATTTCTGCTCGCAAAGAGCAAAAAAACGAGGAGCGCCGTCATCTCAAACTACAGCTCGAGGACATGCAAAAACAGCTCCGTCAGCTCCAAGAAAAGTTCTATCAGATTTATGATAGCACTGACTCTGAGAATGATGAAGATGGAAATCTCTCAGAGGACAGCCTGCATTCTGATGGAATGGAGAATCACATCTCTGATTCTGTAACAAACCGCTCAGAAAATGAAATGTCCGACCTGGACCCAGGAAATTTTTTGGACCAAGCCCAGTCACTTATTTGTGAGCAAACCATGATGACTGAGGGAGAGAAGCCGAAACGGGACGGCTCTCAAGGAAAAGGTCATAGATCAGTGTCCATGCATGCAGAAGGGAAACAACTAGCAGAGACACTGAAACAGGAACTAAACACCGCCATGACCCAGGTGGTGGACACAGTGGTAAAGGTCTTTGCAAAAACCCCTTATCCACTTCCTCAGGGCTTCCCAACTGTGCAGACACCCTCTGAGCACTTTGTAGTGAATCGCGAGAACCCAAATTTTCACACTACTAACCAGCGTTTACAGTGTTTTGGTGATGTCATTATTCCCAATCCCCTCAATTCATTTAGCAGCATGCGTGTGCCCAACCCAAATGACCAAACAGAGGCCCTGCCCCTAGTGGTGAGAAAGAACTCTGCAGACCAGTCCGGATCTTTACCCGCACCTGCAAACCACCACCCCGGTCTTCACCCATCACCATTAACCTCGACTATGGCCTTCAGTCCTCCATCCTTCCGACATCCTTTTCCTCTTCATATTATGGGTTATCCTTTCCAAAGCCCTCTAGGTGCCCCGAGTGGGCCTTATCCAGGCAAGGACAGGTCTTCTCCTGAGTCTATGGACCTGTCAAGAGAAACTACCAGCCTTCGGACCAAGATGTCATCAAACCATCTCAGCCTCCATCGTCCTATTTCACCAACACATCCAGGAAACCCTGAAGGCCTTTCAATATCTCTCATCAAGTCTGAATGTGGTGACCTCCAAGATATGTCCGATATCTCTCCATATTCAGGAAGTACAATATCCTTTTACAGTAATCGACTGAATGAAAGATTATTATTATTATATTGTGCTTTTGCTATTGTTTTAGAATTAATTAAGTTTAGTTTTTCAATATGAAATTATATATAAATATTCCAGGGTGGGTTAAAATTATCAAATAACAATTGATCCTAAAGTGTTCCAGTGTAAATTCAAATCCCTTGGTCTAAAAGACATTTTTAAGGCGCTCTCTGTTTAGGGGCTTTTTAATTGCGCACTGTAGGGCAAAGTGTTGAAAAGCTTTGCCATGACAAACATACCTCCCATCTTCTCTGTTCTCAAATTATCATAGAGAGACGCACAATACCCCACCCCCTTTCATCACAGGCCATGAAGACTTTGTACATAAATGCTCAAAGCAAATCATATTTCAAAGCCAGGAAGTAAAAGGCCAAGTGCACGTTTGCCAAAAGATCTTAGCATCTTGTGTTTAGGAAGATGAGAAAATATATCTGTCAGCGAGTGGGCTTCTTTTTTTTTTTTTTCAGAGAAATGCAGTAAACCCTTGTTTTCGCTGTGCTTCCCCTTAATTCACATCTAGTGCTTCAGAGAATATCTGCAAATTGTTGTATTCTTTCTGATCATGAAGAGCTTGCTATAGTCGAAAGCACTTGCAGCACTAATAGCTGTTGCCTGGCAGCAGGTCCTTTCTTTTCATCTTTGCGTTTTTTTCAGATGTGAACAGGTGTTTGCAGGTAGCTGTTTATCTTTTATCCTGTCCCTCTTTACAACCTTTTTTTTTTAACCAAGCAGCGAGATGTCTAACAAGCTTTGTTTATCTATTTTTGTCTAAAAGTAAACAAAGATGACAGAGTGCTCTGCACGTTTTTCTTACAAAATAAAAAAATTTTATGATCTAACTGAAAATTTTGATATTAAAATGTATATTATTGAGCAAATGAATGCACGTGCATGGGGAGACTCGCGAGAATGATGGTGCATTAATTGTGCAATAGAATAAGAATATATATATATACTGTATATACACACGTGTATATATATAATCTGAAACTTTATTCAGATATTTATAAATGGTTTTGATGTTTCTGTCCTGGACAGAATGGTTTTCCTTGTCACGCACCCTCTTTGCATCTCAAGACAAATAGCCTTGTTCATTTTCCCTGCAGGATTTGCATATAGAGAAAGAGAACAGCTCTGACATGGTGCGTTTGTAAGTATCAGGGATGGGGAGAGTCGAAGTCAGTTTGCATGTCTAATGCACTAGACAGTCAGCTCTTTTCCTAACGATGCTTGCTGCTTCTTTTACACTTCAAAACATATATCTAATAAATATATATATACACGAAAGCAAAAGATCATTCATAATTACCCCTTTGATGTGTTACCTGTTTGTTTGTTTGTTTGTTTGTTTGTTTGTTTTCCAGAAAGTCCTGTTAAACCATGCTATTTTATTTATTTAATTATTTGCTTAGCAATTTATATACTTTTAATAGAGCGCTAGGATGAACTGTCTGTTGTTTTTTCATGTTGATGAGCAGATGTCTAGCATTAATTTATGGATTTATCAACCTCGTGTTTTCTCCCCTTACACCTGGCAATGTGGCTCAGATTTCACCGGTTGTAGTCTCCGTTTCGTGAAACTCCGTGAATCCAAATCCAAATTCAGAAAAACGACTGACGAGGCGCACTTCTCCGTGGCTCTGCTGTTTTCGTAGCATCTCATTTGTCTATATACTGCGGTCTCTCTCGTCCTCCACACTCCTTCATATTCATGTTTGCATTATTTCCTGGCTGACCTTGCTTGTGGCCTGGTTTGTTTTACAGTGAATGGGGTAATGTTTACTTGGGATTTTGTCACCAGACATATTATTGTATCCTAGAAACAGCTTATTATATTGTAGGGAACAAGACGCTTGTGTTGAGAAGTCATTAAAGATCTGTTAAAGATTATTATCATTTTTTTGGAGATGGAAATGAAGCTCTTTGGCCCCAACACAGGGGAGGGTTATATTTGTATCTGGCAAGCCATGATGTAATTAAGCTTTTTGTAGTTTTTTTTTTTTTTTTCAGATGGTCCTATGAGTCATAATTAAGATAAAGCCAATGAGCCGGTGTTTCCTAGTTCTGTATACAACTACAGTAATATAAGTCCAATTGTATTCACTAGCTCAGGTTCTACTTCTACTTCATGTTGTCAAGAAATGCTTTGAGAAGAGGCCTTCACTGGAGGGGCCGTGCTTCTAAATAAGCTTTCAGACCACCCTCTCTCTCTCTCTCTCTTTCTCTCTCTTTCATCCTGTTACTCAGTCATTCATTGTTGCTCTTCTTTGTCGTATACATTATGACAGATGGCAGAAGAGAGAAGCCAGCGCTCTTTTAGTCCTTATCAGCGTAATGGAGGGAAGCCTCCTCCTCTTGACTTGTACAAGCACAACGTCAGTCGACATGGATAGCATGATGGCATTGTTGAAGAGCTCCTGCAACACAAACAGCACTAAGTCAATTCGTCTAATCGTCAAGTTGCATCGGATTCTTCGTGCCGTTCTTGGCGGAGGTAGTGCACTCTGTAATTTTATGCAATTTGTTGTATTTCACACCTCTGCTGTGAAATGGACAAAGTGCAACACCGACTGCATAAACTGACTCGAAGGAACCACAGTGATGAATTATATGGTCGATTGATGGGTCCATTGATTTACCCCAACATGCATCTTCATTTCGATAAATTATAAAGCCATTAATCTGTCAAGGAAATGGCATGACCAGTCTACATCGCAGATGTGGCTAAAGCTGGAAAAGCTGGCAACACACAGGCTGGGCCCAGAGCCTAGGGGGTGGGAGGGTGGTGGGTGGGGTGGGGGGGGGCGGGTGAGGGGGCAAAGGGTTGTGTGGTTGTTAGGAGTAAAATGTAATGGGTAGATAGCTGTGGTTAGCTATGGCTCCTCCTGGGACTCATCACAATGCCCATCTGTTTATCCATCTATTTATCTAGAAGAGGCGAGCAATGCTACAGCCAAAACAACAAATAAAGAGAGTTTCGTATTTAAAGAAAACACACATTGGACATTAATGAGAGCTACATTGACCGGCACACACAGTTTTTGGAATGTTTAGGATAATTCCTGAACCAGTCAAGAAAACACTAAGGGATCTTTATGTTTAACAGAATCTATTTTTCTATGTTGTTTAAAGATATCTTAATTAATGTAGTACATACTGTAGTAAATGCATGTTAATTTATACTAATGCACTTTCCTTAACCATTAATTCTGCAAATCCAAGAAGGCTTATCTCCAAACCATTTGAAGAAGGCCAAGCTGATGTTCTTCTACACACGCTATCCCAGCTCCAACATGCTGAAAATCTTCTTCTCTGATGTGAAGGTGAGTTCATCTTTAAACGCTGAACAGATGGTTCCATCTCTCTTGCTTTTTCTCTCCCAGTTAAAGTAACTGCCTTTACTCTGTTAGAGCAGGTAAATATTATATTTTATTTTATTAATCTAAGGGTGAAGGCCCGTGTTTCATTTCACTTGCATTCCTTTAGACTGTGTGGGGGGGAGACACACACACACACACACACCAATCAATTACTATTAAAAGCTATTTAAAAGCTCTGTTCCTTTAATGGGTCTCAGGGCACTCACTGGTCACCTCTATTGATGAACTAAACTAATGATTTTGGACGGAATATTGGATGAAAAAATGCACAACACAGAAATAGCTTTTTTTTTTCCCCCTTTGTTGTCAAATGTAATATGTGTAAAAAAAAAGCAAGAGAAAATAGCATTATAAATAGTAATAAGCATTATTATTTTAACATTAATAATAAGAAATAGTCATCGTATAGTGCCAGTATATTGATGCATTGATTTTCCTTGTAGTCGTAAATACACCCAGATTAGTTTAAAGTGAGTGGAGAGATGACTCTGTGTGTTTTTATAAAGAAATGGAATTCAAAGGCAGGATATTTTGTAAATAAAGGTACATTAAATAAAATAAACAGTGTTTAGTCCTGGAGATTTTGGGTCACCCTGACTTTTGCCCAGCTTCCAAATCAAGGTTATGAAATCAGTTCTGCCTTTTTTTTCTTGAATGATCAAATAAAAATAAAATCAATTTGCTTCATTTAGTTTGTTTTCATTTAAAGGAAATATTTACTGTAGGCCGACCAAACACTCATCTTCTACTCACTTTAAATTATTAAATACGTTTTATGCCTAAGAATTTCAGTCCAGATTTAAAGCCTTTTCATTGACTATAAATAGGGGAAAAGTCATAATATTTGTACAAAAGTTGTCTAATTAGATGTCTTCTTTTACGGGTCATGCCTTTCTTAATAAACTACATGTTAAATTAGTCTAAAACAACATCAGGGTGGTGAGAACAATTAGTTTTGAGTGCACAGTTGATAATGAGGAACAATGGGTGGCCTATGTTTTATAGATCACAAACTATGTATGCTACAGTAGGTGATACATTACTGACTAATTACATGGAATACACTCATGAAAGCTGCAGGAATGACTAATTAAAAACGTTAGTTAGCAGAGCGATGGATTCCTGATGGATAATAATGATTTGGAGGAATGGCTCCATTTCCATAGAAACTTCTAAAAGAAATTATTTTTAATGGAATAACAAGAAGATCACAAGATCTATGTAGTGACTATGTAGTGATTTTATGCTTTATATCACTTTTCATCATTGGGCCACTATTCACAAGTGTATTATTAGGTTTTGCTGTAAATTATTCAGGTAGGAGAAACGTTAGGTTGTATGTTACTGATTAAAAAAAAAAAAAAAAAAAAATTCAAATTTTATTAGTCACATACACAATCATACACAGTATAATATGCAGTGAAATGCTTTTTATACGACCGCCAGTGACCTTAAAAAGAAAGAAAATAAGAAAATAAAATCTTGTACGTAAAATAAATAATCAATAAAAAGGAAATACTAAGAAATAATTTTAACTAGTAAAATTTGTAAAATTAACTGTGCATAAGGGCATAATAAAATATTGCAAAAATATAGAAATATGGTATTAAAGTGTCCGTGGTTGTGCAAATATGCATGAAAGGTGACATGTGCAGTTGTCCAGATGTATGAGTATTTAGTGCAAGTGTGTATGAATGTGTCCATGATTGTCCAGTCAGTGTTGTGAGCTTAAAAGATGTTATTAGTCCTGTGTGGAGGTGTGATTAAGAGACCTTATCGCCTGCGGGAAGAAGCTCCTCCTCAGTCTCTCTGTGTTGGCCTTTAGGGAGCGGAATCTCTTCCCAGACCGCAACAAAGAGAACAGTCCATTACTGGGGTGACTGAGGTCCTTCATGATCTTCCTGGCCTTAGTCCAGCACCGCTTGCTGTAGATGGAGTGCAGGTCAGGGAGCTCAGTGCGGATGATGCGCTCGGCAGATCGCACCACCCTCTGTAGAGCTCGTCTGTCCTGCATGGTGCTGTTCCCGAACCAGGTCGTGATGTTTCCCGTCAGGATGCTCTCTATGGTGCAGGAGTAGAAGTTCCTGAGCACCTTGGAGGGCAGTCTAAAGTCTCTCAAGCGTCTGAGGTGGTAGAGACGCTGCCGGGCTTTTTTCACCACGGTGTTGATGTGACAGGACCATGATAGGTCCTGCGTGATGTGAACACCGAGGTATCTGAAGCTGTCCACTCTCTCCACTGGGCTCCTGTTGATGACGGGGGTCTGGTAGTTCCTCTCCTGCTTTGTACTAAAGTCCACTATCAGCTCCTTTGTCTTACTGACGTTCAGGAGGAGATTGTTCCTCTGGCACCAGTTCTCCAGATTTCCAATCTCCTCTAGGTAGTCCGACTCATCATTGTTGGTGATCAGTCCGACCACGACGGTGTCGTCAGCAAACTTGATGATGGAGGTGGAGTTGGTAGTGGCCACGCAGTCGTGGGTGTACAAAGAGTACAGCAGGGGGCTCAGAACACAGCCCTGGGGGGCTCCAGTGCTGAGAGTGAGTGTAGCTGAGACATGTCCACCCATCCTTACTGCCTGTGGTCTGCCAGTCAGAAAATTGGAGATCCACTGACATATAGATGAGCTCAGTCCCAGGTGCTCCAGCTTGGTGGTGAGTGTGGAAGGAATTATTGTGTTAAAAGCAGAGCTGTAGTCGATGAAGAGCATTTTAACATAATTCCCTTTCCTAGTGTCCAGGTGAGTGAGTGATGTGTGGAGGAGATGAGAGATTGCATCGTCTGTGGAGCGGTTCTGACGGTATGCAAACTGTAGTGGGTCCAGTGTGTCGGGTAGTGAA
This sequence comes from Channallabes apus, assembly GCA_030522415.1. Taxonomy (NCBI): domain Eukaryota; kingdom Metazoa; phylum Chordata; class Actinopteri; order Siluriformes; family Clariidae; genus Channallabes; species Channallabes apus. The sequence goes on along the minus strand of CM060116.1, from coordinate 1,391,253 downwards.
GAAATGATGAAGTCTCTGATAAGGCGTTCAAAGCACTTCATCACTACTGAGGTGAGAGCTACAGGGCGATAGTCATTGAGAGAAGCAGGATGTGGTTTCTTTGGAACAGGAACAATAATGGACTCTTTGAAGCATGTGGGGATCACCGACTGAGATAAAGAGATGTTGAATATCTCAGTGAACACAGGTGCTAGCTGGTCTGCGCAGGCTCTGAGGATACGACCTGAGATGCCGTCTGGTCCTGCTGCTTTCCTGGTGTTCACTCTCTTGAAGGCTCTCCTCACGTCGTGCTCGGAGATGATGAGCGCGTTCCCGGTGCTGACTGTGTCTTCCTGTCTGCAGCCGTTAGCGCCGCTAGCATTAGCGCCGTTAGCATTAGCGCCGTTAGCATTAGCATTGCTAGCGTCTTTAGCTGCAGCCTCGAAGCGAGCGTAAAATGTGTTCAGCTCGTCTGCCAGAGTCGCGTCCGCGTTTGTCATACCGGATGTTGGTGCTTTATAGTCCGTTATTGTCCTTAGTCCCTGCCACAGGCTCCTAGAGTCACTCTGTTGAAGCTGTGACTCTAGTTTTCTCCCGTAGCGCTGCTTCGCCTCTTTCACCGCCTTCCGGACGTTATATGACGCAGCCTTGTACGGTTCCATGTCCCCCGATGCAAGTCCCGTGTTGTAGGCAGCTGTGCGAGATCTCAGAGCATCGCGGATGGTTTTATCCACCCACGGCTTCTGGTTGGGAAACGTTCTGATAGTCTTTTTCTCTACCGTATCGTCTGCCAGCTTCTCAATAAATCCCACAACCGCTTCCGTAAACACGCTGACGTCATCATCGGAGCTGTTTCTGAACATGTCCCAGTCTGCGTCATCGAGTGCGTCCTGTAACGCGGCCACCGATTGGTCCGTCCAGCGCGCGACCTCCCTCAGGACCGGAACTTCCTGTTTCAGCCTTTGTTTATATTTTGGAGGAAAATGGCGGCGTGGTCGGATTTACCAAACGCTGGACGAGATTGTGCCTTGTAACCGTCTTTGACCGTGGTATAACAATGGTCCAGTGTCCTTTCGCCCCTGGTGGGGCAGGTGATGTGCTGATAAAAGTTCGGCGCTGCGCGTTTGAGGTTGGCACTATTAAAATCCCCCGCCACAATGAGCGCAGCGTCCCGGTGTTGTGTCTGGTGCTGTGTGAGCGCCTCATGCAGCTCGCATAAGGCAGTTTCAGTGTCCGCTTGTGGAGGTATGTAAACGGCGCTGATTATGACCGATGTGAACTCCCGTGGAAGATAAAATGGACGACACATGATGGACAGTAGTTCCAGGTTTGGTGTGCAGGAGCGTGTAAGAGGAACAACGCTCGCGCTGTTGCACCAGCTGTTGTTCACCATTAAGCACACGCCGCCTCCCCTTGACTTCCCCGAGTCCCGCGTCCTGTCCATGCGGTGAACCGAGAAGAACTCGGCCGGCTGTATGGCGTGGTCTGGCACCGCTGGGTTCAGCCATGTCTCGGTGAAGCAGAGGAGATTGCAGTCCCGAATGTCTCTCTGGAACTTTATCCTGGCCCTGAGGTCATCCAGTTTGTTCTCCAGTGACTGGACGTTGGCGAGCAGGATGCTAGGCAGAGGTGTGCGGTGTGCACGGGCTCTCAGCCGGTTCCTCACACCAGCTCGTCTCCCTCGGGTTCGTCGCTTCGCGTCGCGTCCATTGTTCTCCCTCAGGATCTCACTCGGCCAGCTCGGATCCGGAGTTAAAACCGTCGAATTGTAAGTACATTGTATACCAATAGAAACAAGAGTGTCTCTATCATACCTAATGTACTCAATGGTGGTGATTTTGCCGATTTTAAAACACTGAAAACTAACTTAAAAAACAAAAACAAAGAAAAGGTGGTCGGAGCAGTCGTGACGGCAGCCGACCTCACCGGCGCCATCTTGGATTATGAAAGCATTATATGAAAGAATGAATCTGTACTGGATGTAACATGATAAATAGTGAAGATTTAAGATTTTCTGATATTCTTACAAGGTGAGACCTGGTAACATTTTAAATATAAATGTTAATGTTGATTATAGATGTTTAACTGTTTCATTTATACAGTACGTTATTTATGCCTAACATCTTGTAGTGTTTGTCTTTATTACGTTTGTCAGTTTTATACCATGATGTGCTAAATTTGGTGCTAAAGTTGAAAAAAAAAACAGTCTATGATTGATAAGATCTTGTTTTATATGAATGTCATATTATATTGTGGATATGTTATGGCTAGAATTTTAAACTTCACAGTAATTTCACACTCTGACAGAATTTCACAGTTCTGCTTAAAATTTGCATCTATATGTTATGCAATAAGAGCAAAGACCCATTTCTCCAGATATGGAGGATATAAAACACAGCACATGGACCACATTTTGAAAGACGTCACATGACATTGTTCCTGACCATTTTAGGGTTAAAAGCCCCGCAATAAAACAGTCACAGCAATATTTTCTTAATTGTTTCATATAAATTTGTTAAAGAAATGCAGCCAGAGCAGGTTAAAATATGTTATTATTATTATTATAATACATCATTAGAATAGGTAAATAAGATGAAATTTACTTTCAGCAACAAACAATGCACATGTCACATGTGCTACCCAGACACACCGTCATTTCGGAAATAATCCTCATGGGTAAACAAATTAAATCCTCATGGGTAAACAAACATGACTACACCAGGATGTTCATTAGATGAACTTCTTAGGGAAGTTGAGGTCAAGGATAAAGCTGAATAAGAAGTGTTTAAGGGGTTTATTTGGCCGTGGCTTCTTATGGGCTGCATTTACAGTTACACACTGCGGGACATCTGGTCATTGTATTTTCATTGCTTGTTCGACATCCCATTACAGATCGAGTTCCTTCTTTATTGTTATCATAACATCTACTCTTATAGAAAGAACCCGGCTGTGGGGGTTCGGCTGTTCGGCCCCAAGAGCAGTCGTGAGGTTAGGCGCTGATGTCAGGCGCGTACTGAGGCCTAGGGTGCCTTCCAGTTCCTCCCAAAGGTGGTCAGTGAGCTTGAGGTTAGAACACAGTGGCGTCCACAAACTTTTGCCCATGTACTGGGTTCAAGATTTGACATCCGCATTGATATGGAGTCTTTTTTTTTTAATCAGATGTGTAAAATAAAAGCAGCTGTGCCATGCCACTGCTCAGCACACACACATGTAAATGTGTTTTTCTTTTCGGTTTATTGAACTTAATGCTTATGTAGCAGATATTCTTCCTGTATAGGCAATAAAAATGCTCGTTTGTCTGGTTGTGTGTCTGTCTGGTTTGTTAGTCATCATTTATCCCTACATTTGCTCCCCGTTTCTGTCCCGTGACTGTTTGCCCGACAGGAAGACGACATGTGCTGAGTTGTCACATTCCGACACCTTTATATTTTCCCCACTGACCTCTAATGTTATTCTTTTCTGGATTCTGTATTACATGTAATCACCCCTGGTCATGCTAGAAACCTTTCTCTCGCTCCGCTGCGAACATTTTCATTACACGAGACTTCTGAAGCCAATTGTTAGTGTAATACTGTAATGGATTTTAGAGCCGATGTTTGGATGCTTCCAGGATTATATTGTGTAACTGATACAAACAAATTAAAGGCCACAGCAAAATCGTTGCGCACAATAGCGTTCCTCGTGTTGGACGTATATTTGGGGGACGTTTCAGGCTTATAGATGATGGAGTTGACTTTGAGTACTACTGTACTTGTTAATTATAGCTTTGGCATTGGGGTTGTAACTTAACAATTACACAACATTTCACGTTAGTGATGCCATCTCTGCTGTTCTCTGAAGTATTCAGTATTTTACTCATAGGTGAACTTTATCCTACTGTACATGTCGCAGAGGTTCAGAGTAAATGTGTTCACACATAGTCTAAAGTACACTTCTCTGGATCGTCAGGTTGTCCAGGGAAGATCTGCACTATTCACACATGGCCAGGCATCCAGTTGTTTTTCCAGGGAATTGCACATCAGTGTCACAATAATTGTACTTAACATAAAGCAGTTTCTCTTTCATTATACTATATTATTTCATAAAATCTTCATTACAGAAAAAAACACAAATATACCACAACCAACTTAGTTTGAAACAATTATAATTTCTTATTAAGTTGTTCCTATTTGTGCAAACTCATTAAATAGAATTAAGAACATTTACAAACTTAGTTTGTTTCAGAAACATCATTATAGATGAATATCCTTATGACATCTTGCTGAGCTGCATTAATCATTTACTTTAATTATTTTTTTAAGTAAAAAAAAACAATTAATCTTTTTAATTAATATGCGTATCTGTATTAAGACCAAATAGTCTCACAATAAATTGAAGTAGATGTGGCGCGGTGGTGTAGTGGTTAGCACTGTCGCCTTGCACCTCCAGGGTCTGGGTTCGATTCCCGTCTCTGTGTGCATGGAGTTTGCATGTTCTCCCCGTGCTTGGTGGGTTTCCTCCGGGTACTCCGGTTTCCTCCCACAGTCCAAAGATATGCAGGTTAGGCTAATTGGCGTTCCTAAATTGCCCGTAGTGTGTGATTGGGTGTGTGAGTGTGTGTATGTGTGTGTGCCCTGCGATGGATTGGCACCCTGTCCAGGGTGTACCCCGCCTAGTGCCCGAAGTCTCCTGGGATAGGCTCCAGGTCCCCCGCGACCCTGAACACATGATTAAGCGGTATAGAAAATGAATGAATGAATGAATGAATTGAAGTAAAATCCTAAAGTTTCTGTTTTTTCTGTGCAGTTCAACCGCTGCATCACCTCTCAGCTGATCAAGTGGTTTAGCAACTTCCGTGAGTTCTACTATATCCAGATGGAGAAGTTTGCTCGGCAGGCCATAAACGATGGCGTGACTGGTGTAGAGGAGCTAACGGTCAGTCGGGAGTGTGAGCTCTATCGCGCTCTCAACATGCACTATAACAAGGCCAATGACTTTGAGGTAAGCTCTGTGCAGTGCAGCGCACGTCAACGTGTCCTTACTAAATGCCATTGCATTTTGTTTTGTTTTGTTTTGTTTTGGCAAAATGTTTGTCGATATCTCTCTCAATATTATTAAAATTAAAATGTTACAAATGAGTTAAAAACAGGATCTGAAAATGTCTGCACTTTTGGTTTATGACTGAAATGATGTTAGAATGATGTTTAAGAAGAGTCAGTGCCTTGTTTTCATGTGAGCCAGTGTTTCATGTTATTAAAGCCAACACTTTGTTTACCTGCGAACCGTACAACTGACAGGTTTATTTAATTCATAACAAATAATAACAAACTAAAATTCAAATTCAAATTCAAATTCAAATTTTATTTGTCACATACACTTTTAAATGCAGTGAAATGCTTTTTGCGACCACAGGGTCGCGACGGCAGCCATTTCCCAGGCGCCATCATAGAAAACAAGGAATCAGATACATTAGGATAACGAGGGTAAAAAAAACTACTATGACTTTGATCATTTATTATGTAGTTCAGTTTATAGATTCTGCAATGATCTCTGATTAATGACGCATCATGTTTGCTGATTCATATTTACTGGCCATGACAGAGTTGTTTTTTATTTGTTACAATTTAAGGTTAAAATCATTTTTTTGCATCACCTCAGTACAGCCTTAATGTATATAATGAACATTATTTACTGTAAATGTGTAACATAACATTTGCAGAGTTATTAGAGCTTTCTAAACCTTCATTCCAGTGAATCATGAGGTCTAATTTGACATTGATCTGTATTATTGATTTTGGGTTTAATAACCCTAAGAGGTCAGTAAATTGTTTTGATAATGAGGGCTTGTAATTTCTAAAGATGTAAGATGAAGAATCACAGATCCCTCGGGTTATGTTTCACGAGCCCCTGGGAGAACCCAAAATATTTGTTAGTTAGATATTTTGTTAGCAGTTTGGTGAAATGGCCTGGAGTGTAATGAAATGGTGGGAATTTCCACAAAATCTAATTGTAAGAAATGGGACAGGGAGCACTTAAAACATTTTGTGCTTGCGCTTGTGCTAAGATTAGGCCAATTTTGGTTGAAAGTGGGTTTGAAAATAACACGGCGGATTTCAGATGATCACATCCCCTGTTGTGTTACTTTACCGCGGCCAGTGCAGAGGTCTGCGTTGATGCCCACAAGAAAAGAGAGTGGATGCAAAATAGGGAAAATATGACTTATGCCTACAGCAGTAGAGCAACACAGGCAGACACCTTATACTTAATTTGCCTATGATCATGAGAATAAGACACATAATTTAAATAGAATTAATTAATAAGATACCTCCCTCCTAAAGAATATGAATTGAACCGTCCAGGTCCTTGTTTTTCCTTTAACTAAATGAATGAATAAATGGCTGTTAGATAAAACAAATAAAATCTTATGGTCCAGGCTCAAATATTTATTTAATGATTCGATTTGACTTGAAACGCGGTTCCCTCACACGACCCGGGCCGAATCTCACAGCTGTTCTACCGGTGTTGATTCTGTATGTTCTCCCTGTGCTTCATGGACGTTCTCTGTATGCTCTGGTTATACGGTCAGAAATCATGTAATATATAATTATATTATTATTATATTATTATATTATTATATTATTATATATATTACATTTATGCTTTGTAGGCTGACTTGCATTTCCAAATTGCCCGTAGTGACTGAATGTGCACTATTGCCCTGCAGTAGGTTGGCACCACATCCTTGGTGTCCCACATGGTTGTGCTCTGAGGCCCCTCACGAACACATACAAGAGAAGTGGTATAGAAAAAAAAATTAACTAAAAATGAATGAATGAGATTTAAAAAGAGGAGGATCCCTTATTTGAGTAAACACTAATCAATTATTGATAGATCAATACAAGATTTATTATATAAGGATTTTATGCTTTAAATTACAAATAAAATGAGAATCATTACAGATGAGTTGCTCTGACAGAGTTGGACAAAAAAAAAGTTTTTACTATTAACTTACTTTATTAACTCCATGGTTTAACTGAAAGTGAAGGACTTTGATTACTGTATGTGTCATTTAGCTGCCAATTACAGTGGAGCATCTTTTATATATTATTAATATTGTAGGACTAACCTTCTCTTTCTCTGAATCTGTTTCATTTATTCATTCATTCAGACTGTCCCATGAATAATGGGCACAATACACTCTGGATAGAATTCTTCATCCATACAGTATGTTACAGCTGTCAGTATGTTGTAAACAATAGAAGGAAACTATAGAACCTGAAGGAAACCCAGATGTGTACTGAGTAAACAGGTGAAAACATTGAACAGACACACACACACACACACACACACACACACACACACACACACACTCACACACATACTGTATAAAGACCTGAGCTTGGGATCATATAGGAGCTCCCGTATGTTAGCAGTGTTAACCATTGCGCCACCCTTGACTTCTCTCAATAAAATGGGGGGAAAAAGTTGCTGCAGTATAGTTACTGTATATACAGTAGCATAGTATATATAGTTATAGTATATAAATATGTTTACAGAGATTGTATTAGAAATTATTCACAGACCATACACACACACACACAGCAGAGCTTAGTTTGTTCTCCCTCCATGCTTACATCATTTACCCTCAACACTTTGTCATTTAACCCATCCCCTAACCCCCCCCCCCCTCCCCACACACACATACATACCACCTACTTCACTTAGAGCAGGTCATAGTCAAATTATATTAAAATGACAGCTATAGAAGGAGTGTGCTTGCTGAGGGTTTGCGAGCAGGAACATATCTGGGGGAGGTGTTCCCTCTTTACATACATGAACGTGGCATTTGCATGGCTGGAGAAGAAAATGCATAGTGCTATGAATAAGACTGTTGTTGCAAGAGGAGCTGAAGTGATGGAGAATCTGATTTGCATAGTAAGAGCAGACTGAGCAGGTGTGCAAGCAGGTCTGGATCATAGACCACTGATTTGCTTTTCTTTTTTTCACCCAGGGAAATGTTTTATCTTTAATGCAAATCCAACAAAGAAAGATGGACTTGCCCGACATGTGGGCATTGTGTTTATATCCTTGCGGCTGAGATGTCACACACACACACACACACATACACACACACACACGTTTTATAGTGCATTGCAAAATAACTTTTTTTTTTTTTCACTTACCAACAGTCATTTTGCTAATGGCTATTGGGCGGGGGAGGGGGGGGGAGGGGGGGGACACACACTTCTCTATGGTCTTTATTTAATGTCTGCTGGTAATTACTTTTTTTTTCTTTGAATCTTTTAATTCACCCGGTGCCACCAAAACTGCTCTGATCCCTCAAGGCCTGGACGCCACAAGACCTCTGTGTGTGTGTGTGTGTGTGTGTGTGTGTGTGTGTGTGTGTGTGTGTGTGTGTGTGTGTGTGTGTGTGTGTGTGTGTGTCTGTGCATGTGTGCGTGTGTGTGTGCGCGTGTGTGTGTGTGTGTGTGTGTGTGTGTGTCTGTGTGTGTGTCTGTGCATGTGTGCGTGTGTGTGTGCGCGTGTGTGTGTGTGTGTGTCTGTGCATGTGTGCGTGTGTGTGTGCGCGTGTGTGTGTGTGTGTGTGTTATCTGGCAACCAGATGTTAGCAGCAGATCCTTCATATCATGTCCGTTCTGATATGGAAAAGTTTGAGTTGTTCCTGAAACCGTTCCTGCTCCACATCAGGACTGCTGCTAAGGTTTTAATGCTAGTTTCTGGATATGTAGCTTCAAAAAAGGTGTTACAGCGAACTTGTAGAGCTGTAAATAAGAGCGCCTCTCATTGGCTCCTGGGAAGTTTTGCCAGGTTTTATCTAAATTCCCATCCTATGTACAAAAAAATTGCTTGAGATTAGTCGTGCTTATGGGAACAGACATGCCATATGTTCAGGAATCACTTCACAGACTTTATCTTGGAAACAAGTTAACAGTGGTGAGCGTTTCTCATTTGCAATACAGTACGCTGCCATTACAGTATGTGCAGAACATCATAACCCAGTTCTGTCTTTCCTAAAATAAAACGTTAATTTGCATCATATTGATTAGAGATATACTATATGTTTATGTTTTTCATGAGTGGCCTGCTCTATTATCCACACCTGAACAATGAGCTCAAAAAATGTGTCATACTGTATTTCTACCATATTTTTGTACAAATAAAAAAAAAAGTCTGTTGTTATTTTTAAAGCCGTCTCTCCATAATACAGACTGACACATCCAGTTCCCTTACACTCGAGGGCTTTCTAAATATATAGTTATTTTATGGATTTCAATAATAAGGGTCTGAACATTAATGGAACATCTTTTAGCATTCTTAATAGATCATATTATTCTGATTAGAAAAAAAAAATCTCGCAATAAAATTAAACTTTTAATACAAAAGCGTTGAGCGTGCATCCCAGCTTTAAAGACGATTTTAATATCATGTCCAGCAAACCTTCTTCAACTTGGAATGTAACACAATAATATAAGACCAATAAAACTTTATTACGTGGCAATTGTTGACAAATGTAAATAAAAGTTTCTTGTATTAAGAAAGACATTGTTGGTCACATTAGAAAATCTTTTTTTAAGTTTCACAGAGACCTCTTGTCAAGAAAAAAAGTTATTCTGCAGGTTTCTGCAAACTGCTATGTGCTGTTATAATTTGTAAATGAGAAGGAACTGCTTTTTCTATATAAACTCTTTTCCAGGTGCAGCATAGTGATAGTGTTCTAATATAAAATTAAAAAAATTACTTAAACTTAAATAAACTTAAAGAATGGTCTATTCCTATGACTCAGTTAAATCATAATACTAAACATACACAAAAAGTATATATATATAAAACATTTCACTGTGCTGTAAGTGCATGTGTCTAATGACTGAATGTGTGTACATATAACAATATAAACAATATTTACTATTAAAGTTGCAGGTTCTAGTGATGGGCAGCATGGTGGCTTACTGGTTACCATTTAACGCTTTTCCACTGCATAGTTACAGCACGACACGGTTCAGTTCAGCTCACTTTTGGGGGGTTTTCCACTGGGAACAGTACCTGGTACCTGGTCCTTTTTTTAGTACCACCTCAGCCGAGGTTCCAAGCGCGCCGAACCGTTACCAAAACGTGACGTGTAAACTCCGCTGGTCACTGATTGGCCGGAGAAAATCGTCATTACTGCATCACTGAACTTGCGACACGAGACACAACAGAACCGCTATATTTAGAAACAGCCAGAGAAGGATCGGACGCACCTTTTTGTATTAACCAAAAATTTTCTTTGGCTGCCATCAGCCTCTTTTGAAACAAACTCCTTCGTCTCGCTGTTAAAAACATCCACATGCGGAGAATGAAGAACACCATGCCGTCGATATGCTCCATTGTGGTGTGTTTGTTTGTGGCGCGTTTACGATGACGTCACGGCAGTAGCGGCGCCGCACGTGAGTAATCCCGCCCACTCTAAAGCGTTACTAAACTGCAGTGGAAGCGCAAACCGAGCCGAGCTGAGCCGAACCGAAGTGAGTTGAACTGAACCGTGTCGTGCCGTACTATGCAGTTGAAAAGAGGCATTTGTTACCTTGCACTCCCAGGATCCAGGTTCAGTTCCCACCGTCAGGCCTCCCTCGGGTCTGTGTGTGTGTGGAGTTTGTATGTTCTCTCCGTGCTTGGTGGGTCCAAAGACATCCAGATTATCCAGTGTGTGAATGAGTGTGTATGTGTGTGTCATGTGATGGGGTGTCCAGGGTGTACCAAAGTCTCCTGGGATAGGCTCCAGGCCCACCGCGGCCCTGTGTACAGGATAATGTTAATGTTAACGCATCATTTGCAGGACACAGATATTTCTTGTATGCAAAAATCCCGCTCTATGAGACTGAGCGACTCCCCTGTACAATGTCCTTTTCAAGTCTCTCCGCAGTTTTTTTTTTTACAGGACTTTCAGAGTTTTTCGTTTCTGGAACATTCTGTTGATCTTCTTCTGAAGCAAGTCTTTTGTTGGCTTGGATAATGTGTTTCATTATCATGCTGGAAGGTGAAATTTTTCTTTTTCTCTTTAGGTTCATGCCAGAGTAGATTGGTATTTGAGCTATCCTTGATTCTTTGATGAGATGAGATGACCAGAGCCCCAGGCACTGCTGAAAAGAAGCGGTGGATATGCTGATCATGTGCTGATAAGCTGCTTTGTTTGTCTGCCTGATCTTTTAGAATTATGTCGAAAAAGTCCAACATTGGTTTTATCAGAACATAACACAATTTGCCACATGGCGTGGGGTTATTTTGGCAGGCTATTGTTTTATAAACAATATTCATTCATCTTCTATACCGCTTAATCCTGTGTTCAGGGTCGCGGGGGACCTGGAGCCTATCCCAGGAGACTTCGGGCACTAGGCGGGGTACACCCTGGACAGGGTGCCAATCCATCGCAGGGCACACACACATACACACACTCACACACCCAATCACACACTACGGGCAATTTAGGAACACCAATTAGCCTAACCTGCATATCTTTGGACTGTGGGAGGAAACCGGAGTACCCGGGGGAAACCCACCAAGCACGGGGAGAACATGCAAACTCCATGCACACAGAGACGGGAATCGAGCCTGGCCGGGGAATCGAACCCAGACCCTGGAGGTGCAAGGCGACAGTGCTAACCACTACACCACCGCGCCGCTTTATAAACAATATGTTTATATTTAAACATACAATTAAAAAAAGCCATAAACTATTATTATTATTATTATTATTATTATTATTTAGGAGATTTTAAGAATGTAACAATCTGAAAAATGATGCCTACATATGCTTTAAACCCTTTCCGACTAGTACGTGGTTCTTTAGTCTTACTTAAGTCTGAGATACGATTCTTCACAAGACCTTTGCATCATGTTTGGGATCGATTTTCACCCATCCAACCTGGCATATTTGTTCAAGGTTCATAAGGTTGGTTGCATGGTGTGTGTGTGTGTGTGTGTGTGTGTGTGTGTGTGTGTGTGTGTGTGTGTGTGTTGACTGCAATTTTCAAACAATGACAGATTCCCAGTAGGATTCAGATCCTGGACCTTGGCCGCTGTAGACCATTCACCTTTATATTCTCCTTAACGACTCCTGAATTGCTGAAGCCTTGTGTTAAACATCAGCGCACTTCTGGAAAGTTAAGTTTCGTCCCCAAGCTTGAACTTTTGCTGTTTCTTTAATTTTTTTGTCTTTTTTAGCAGACTGAACCAGGTTTTTGTAATGGCTTCATATATTTGATTGCTAAAATTATTCGACAAAAATATGATTTCTAATAGTAAAAGCCATCCAGAACAGGATGCACATGTAATGCATCGAAATGTCGAAATGTCTTCATCAACCTTCGATCCTCTACAATAGCCCTTCTCAGTATCTTACCATTTCCTAGCACCTCACTCTTCAGCAGGGTGTCTGATGACTGTCAGGGCATATGTGTTGATGGCTTGGATCTTGTTCTTCCCATGGAGCTGGAGCAGCAGTCTGTTGCCTTTGTTCCTTTTCTTTTATATGTTGCTACTTGCCTCCTTATCATGTTTCCCATGTGACTGTGGGGCAACTAAGGTACTTGTGACGTTCTTTGTGTGTCTGCTACATGGCCCGTTGGCAGTTCTGCCTCATCAGTCTTAATCATCTTCCCTTGTGTCTCTACTTGTGTATTTATCTAGTTGAGAGGATCCAAGACTATGGAGAACAGCAGCAGGGAGAGTGCATCACCTTGGTATTTGCCGCACCTGGTGGACAATTTGTTCTGGATTGTCTTCCATTATCATTACAATATTAATTCCAGTTATTGAGACAGATCCTTAGTGACATTGGTTTTGTTGTAGTTAATTCAGGCTGTCTAGTTTTTGAGTAACTGCTCTTCATATCATTAGTTGGTGTTTTCAGCCTCTGGTGTTCAGCTGTGCTTTATGTACTGCTCCATGTTGGCAGCTTTCCATGTGGGGATGCAGATTATTGGCCATCAACTGTATGGTCTTGTTTCCTTCTGGAGGTCTTTCATGATTAGCACCGTTCTTCCTTGTGTTAGCCAGTCTCCATTGGCCAGCAAGCAGCTGGTTTATCTACAGTACCAGTAGCAGTGTACCAGGTCGTGTGCTTTCCTGCTCTGTCAGTTGCTTTGGTCTGCTCTGGGGTGATGCAGGCACAGGCCACCGATGTTTTTGTCTTCTCTTTCATCCTCGTTCTTCCAGTTCACATGATGCAAAAGAAAATGTGATTCATCAGACCAGGCCACTTTCTTCCATCGCTTCATGGTCCTGTTCTGATGCCCACATGCTCATTGTAGGTATATTGATCATGGTCAGCATGGGCTCTCAGACTACCCTGCAGCTCCTCAGCCCCATACACATACTGTATGTAGGACATTGTGACAGAGCTTCAGATGTCCACACACTTGGGAGAACCTGTTGGAAAGATAATAATATATTCAGAAATCCGGCATTTATGGTTGAGTTTGATAAAGAAGTCTCAGTTCAGTAAAAGACATACTGTATGGTCAGCACGTAAATAACATGAGAGCTCTGACAACATCAAGACAGGATTCTCAGGTCTGCTGAGAGTGTAGATTGAACTCTTTAGGTTGAACTCCGTGAATTTCATCTAGGAAAAAAAAAGCTGTTAATGCTCGTCAACTGGTCGCACATTGCCTACAGTGAAGCATGGTGGTGGAAGTATTACAGTAATACAATAGATGGGGCTTCTTAGTGCAAGTGATGGGGAGAAAGAGGTCAAAAGTGAGGAAAGGGTGAATTTGCTCACAAACTCAGGCTGGGATGAAACCAGACAATGATCTGAAGCACATTGCCAGTACAACACTATCTCAGCCAAAAGATTAAACTTCATAGAATATCTGTACAGAGACCAAAAGCTCCCCATCCAATCTGATTGATCTGGAGAGGATCTGCCAGGAAGAACGAGAAGAACTCCATACAGTATGTATAAAGCTTATAAAGACTTAACCACATATTTTTTAAATGGTCTCAATAATTTTCTAAATTAAACTTTTTCATTCGCAATAATTTAATTAAAAAAAACATCTAAACACTTTCACTTTGTCATCATGGGGTTTTATGTGTAGCTTGATGACCACAAAAAAAAGCGAACAATTTCAAATAAAATGTATAACACAAGAAACTACAGTCATGTATAATAGTTAGTGCCCCCTCTTCAAATTCTATGTGATTTGGGGTGAAAACATAATAAAAAATAATCCAATTGCTTCTTTAAGACCATTGCTTATGTCTTTTCTTCTTGGCATCACGTTAACACACACAGCTGAACGCTCCAGACCAGCAAACTGCCAAAATGTCTGCTTTTACAGAGGTCTGCACACCTGCTGATGATCAATTAATCAAGGGCTGATGATTAGCAGCGTCTGGCTGTAACGTACCCCCTTAAATCCTCTGCAAGCAGTAAAGGGGGGGGGGGCACTTAGCACTGTCTGCTTGTTTTGGTCTTTTCCTATTTTTTAATTCTTGTTACATAAGTAATGACACTGTGAAAAAATGTTATATGATGTCGTCGGTCTGAGTATTTATTTGATAAAGACTAAAATCCGCTACTATCTGAAGATTGTCGTGAGACTTTGTAATTTTTGCTGCACAGTTCAGCTTTGTTAGTAAAAACGATGTTTTCAGGCTAGACAGCTGAAGTCTCTGGTTCCGAGAAACTGCTTTCACACTTGCTGTATCACATCACAAGCACTATTCATGAGCTCTAAGAGTGGTGGGGTCCCAGTGGAATAAGGAGACATTTTCATGACAGGTCTTGGGAAGGTCTAGTTTTTCACCTAGAAAATAGTTCAAGGCTCTTCTGTCAAAGCCTGTTGAGTGAACACTTAGTTTCCCCAAACCCCCCTTCCCTTTCCTCTGTTCCTCCCTCTCCCCCGTCCCTCCCGCAAAACTAGTCTGAAGTGTCCACAGAAGGGTCTGTTTCGCTCAGTCTCATTCTTTCTCTCTCTGATCTCTTTGCCTATTTAAAAAAAAAAAAAAAAACACACTTGGTTGCTGTATCCCCATAGCAGATGCACACCAGTCTCACATTACAGCAGATGAATATTTCTCTGTATTTCCTTTTACAGCACACCTGTACACTATTTCAGAGTACATAAATGTACAAGTCTTTAATAAGTATCTTACCACCACAAAGTTATAAATTATTCCACAGCAGCGACAGCTCTCGTATATATGTATATATATATGTACATATATATATTTATCATTTACGCTTATACTGGAACAGGATTAAAGTATAAGCATAGACAGCTGTGTACTGTTAAAGTGTATTAATACACAAATTGGACCAGGTCTAGGTCTGGTCTAAAGAATGCATCAGATTTACTCCAATCCGCCATAAAAACATTTAAAAATAATAATTATACAAACCTTGAGAGGAGTCGTGAAAAGCGTAGATTATTTCGTTACAGTGACACCAGTCATGGGTCGTGATATATTAAGATGAAAGAGTCACTTCTCAAACTTAAAGTGTTAGAAGCAGGAAAAATATGCAGTGGTTTAGTTCCTCCTAAAAGTGGTCTGAGAAAGGACAACCAGCACACCAGCTAAAGGGCCATGGGTGATGACGGAGGCTCATATTACACCTGGGGAACGAAGGCTACTGTAGCTTGTCTTTTCCAATCCCATACAAGAGCTACTGTTGCACTGGGAGCTGAAAAAGTTCATTCTGGCTCTGAGAGAAAATAATGCATTGCAGCTTGCCGTGTATGAGGCTGTGTGGTCTTAGGAGGGTCGGAGTGGCCATGAAGGGTGCCTACAACGGCCATGGGAGCATCAGTACTGGTCTTATCCATACTGTTTGTGTGTGTTGCGTAAGAGATGGCACCGGGATGCACTATGGGATGTAGATGAGGCAGTAGAGGGATTGGAATCCTCTGTTCTCCAGGTCTTCATCCTTTGGTCTTGTTGTAGACCATGTAAATGTGTTTTCCAAAGACAGTTGCCTCTTTCAGCAGAATAACACTTTCTCAAGCACTACATAAAATGTTCACGGCCAAAACATGGTATCGGTGCTGAAAAGTGTCTCAAATAGGTGAAAAAGTTCATTTTCAGATCGGACCATATAACACAATTTTCCAGCACACTTACGGTCCATGCTTTGTTTTTTGTAAATACATTTATATTTCTATCAGATAAAAAGAAACACATTAGCGAAATACAATTTCATGCTGTTTTATGTTTTATGTTTGTCTGTAACTTTTTTTTATTCGATCATTTCAGTGATCTTATTTGTTATTCAGGTGAAATTTGGCCAATTTAGATTCCACGTGAAAAGGCAGAAAAGTGAAAAAGTGTATTATTCTAAAATGCTAAATTGTTAAGATATTCCAACATGAATGTGACATGGTTACGGACACTACAGATTTTTTTGCTTTTTAAACTTTTACCAAAAACCAATTCAACCAACAAAAGCTTCTAGAAGCGTACACCAATTTTAGCATTAATACAAATATGAATAATTTGTATTTTTATTGTTTGAAGCGAGACAGTATAACACTGAAAAATGGCCATTTTTTTGGAGCCACATATAAAATCATTTCTTCAAACCAGTTGAAGTTATTTATTTTTAAATAATTTTTTTAAGAAAGCACGATTGGTCACGTCCATGTTGTGTCAATCTGACAATCTACAAACCGGTCTGACCCACGGAGGCCCTATCTCATAACTTTCAGCACTTAAAGGATCTGGTGCTACTGTAACAGCCTGGTGCCACAGAACACCTTCAGAGGTTTTGTGGAGTTCATGCCTTGATCGGTCAGAGCTGCTTTTGGCAGCAGAATTTGGCAGCTGTTTTGGTAGAGTGTAAGAGTAACAATGGCATCAGCTCAGCATCCCAGTGTGCTGAAGTGCGTCTACATTATGAACTTTGCTCTCGGTTATGAATACTGGCTCCATCGGCTGAAGTCGTCCACATATAATTACAAACACACCACAAGCCAGGCTTGCGTTTTGACAAACAGGCACATGGTGCTTGCGTAAGGTTCTAAAGTAAGAAAAATAGAGTGGAGTTTAGCAGTGACTGTGTTTGCCTTGAAATCCTGGTACGAGTGTACTATGGACCTGAAACAGTGTGTGATGCAATGATGCAATCACAACAAGAATGCTTTGAAATTGTGTAATTTAAAATAACCCATGCTATTACTGTGGGTGTGAATATTAATGGACTATACTGTACAGTAGCGGCTTTAAAAAGGGTCGATCACAGACACAACCACAAAGACACAACCATAAGAGAGAAAATATTTTATCCATCTACACTAGACCGCGAGGCATGCAGTTTGTGTTTCTGCTGACCTGCTCATTCTTGAAGTTACTCGGCCGCCCATATTGTTCCTACATTAAATGCCTATTGAGTTTTGGAAAACGACTGTATAGGTTGAACGAATGGGAGACTGTACACTGTACACTGTATGTGTGTGATTGATTTCGATTGTGTTAATTCATATCTGCCACATGTACAGTTCAGTATATTGTAATGGATTATTTGTTTGCTTAAGTTTAATTGTGATTATATTTATTTTGACAAGCAGACATTATGATTCAGCATACGGTTTAGTGCCAAAAGTTTACATATTCCAAGGCTAAAGACTTTAAAACTCAGTAATGTACACAATCAGTGTTATCATACAGCATATACATCCTGCGCTTGTTTTATTTCCCACATTATTTATTGGATTTTTTCCCCTGTTTCTCCTGACAGCGCTATAATACATGCTGGTGTTTTGGGGTCGCCTTGCCACTTAGACATTGTGTTGCCCTCTCCAGTATTCTCACATTAAGGCATTTGGTTATTTTGGCGGTCCTGGTGGACCATGTTACCATGTCATGAGATGGATGATGTCATGAGATGTTGAGCCCATCCTTCCTCATGAGGCCATCCCCTTCCTGATGCACACCAGCCCCTGTCCAGCAAAACCACCCTAGCTCTTTCTTCTTCTTTAGATTAGAAACTTGCACTACTTGCTGCTATACATAGCGTTAATTATTGTGGCTAAACAGATTGTTTCTTTTGATTCGTCTGACTGGAGAACACACCTCCGAAAGGCTGATGATCATGTGCAGCATTTTTGTTTGGCTTTTTTTGTGCTTGTGTTTGGAGTAAGAGCTTCTTCCTTGTATAACATCCTTTGAAGCCAAGGTGATGTAGAACCCTTTCATTGGTAGATGTATATACTGTATGTACAGTATGACAGATGCACTCTACCGGAATGTACAGTTTTGCATCTTTACACTATAGTAGGGTGTATGTAAGTGTATGTAAGTAAAAGAATCAGAACACTCAGTGCACCACAGTCTGGCAGGTTAGGTTAGGTTGTTGACCCGGCCTCCAAGTTCCCCAGATCCCATTCCAGTCTAACCCCATGGGATGCATCAGACAAACTGGACTGGACAAGCCACACCTTGCAGTCCTCAGCATGCACAGGATACACCACTAACGTCCTGATCCCAGAGCACACCCTTAGAGGTCTTGTGGAGTCACGCCCTGAGGGACCGGAGCCGCCCTAGTGGCACATGGGGAACCTACACAATACTGGGTTAAATGGTTTGGGTATAAATATTCAAATATTAAATGTCACATACACATCCATACACCATATAATATGCAGTGAAATGTTTATATGACTGCGGTGAGCTTAAATCTAGAGTTTCTCTATGAGAATGAATTGCACTAGTGAGTACAATTAATAAAAAAAAAAATTATAGAATATTCAAATAGAGAAATAAGTAATAGAGGAAAATAAAAGAAAGTTATACAAATATAGAAAACGTTCAGCTGAAAAACAGAAGGTTGTTAATAAAACAGTATTGATATAGAAGTGCATGAGGTGTTGAGTGTGTACGTGTATAAAATTACAGCTGATCGGTGTACAGTATGTAGCTGTGGTGAATAAAGAGCTGCTAAGATTATTACAAAGGGGACAAGTGGACAAGACGCTATCGATTTTAAGGTTGTTTTTTTAATTGAACTGGAAGACATTCGTTTATTACAAATTAGGCCAAATTAAAGACTCTAAATCTAAAGTCTAAACGCAGTGATAAACACTACGTTTGTGTAGGAACCTTCTAGCCAGAATAACGCTGAAAGAGAAAACAGTCGTCTCCTTTAATAATTAACCTCCGTCAGTAAACCATTGAAAAAAAAACACGGGGACACGAGAGCGAGAGAGAGAGAGAGAGAGAAGATAGGAAAGAATGGAGCTAATAGATCCAGATAACAGCCCGCGAGACATCTTAATATATCCGTTCTAACCTTTAGTGGGTGTCGATTGAACTGATTAGGCCCTCATCTGGACCTCTTGCTCGGAATAAAACACTTTCCACACAATCTACATTACTCTCCCGTCCCCTGGTCACGCAGGCCTCGTGTTCGTCTGACAGTTATTGGGAGTTAAGTCACCCATCAATCAATATTTACCCAGTAAACAGAGGGACTTGGGAAGGCGGGGTTTGTTTAGAGAGCCCGAGCGTACTCGGGAAGGTGAATGAATACACGCTGGAGTAGCGGGCCGTGTGTCTCGAGCCCCATCCCCCGCCGTACTACATCCCCAACCCTTCCCCCACGTCTCATCTCGCGTTTCTCAGTGATAGAATACGCCGCTTTTCATAAGGTGGCCTCTGTGTCGTCTTATCAGTGGCAGCTGCGACGCTGATATCTTTGCACTACCACTTGCGAGCTGTATCTCATGGTGCAAACACACAGATTTCACAGATCTGCCAAATGAGATCTTTAGTTGTACTGGAGCCGTCAAGCCACTGGTGGAGAGAGAGAGAGAGAACAACTCGGAGGTAGAACAGCGGGTCAGACAGCGTGACTAACACACACAGGGTACATTGTGGTCCG
This sequence comes from Channallabes apus, assembly GCA_030522415.1. Taxonomy (NCBI): domain Eukaryota; kingdom Metazoa; phylum Chordata; class Actinopteri; order Siluriformes; family Clariidae; genus Channallabes; species Channallabes apus. Next base: position 1,371,416 of record CM060116.1, on the reverse strand, counting down.
TGGTTTCTGTTAAAGACAATTAACTACAATTCTCCGAGACCTTGACTGTGACCTGTTTAACCTGCGCCTAATGTATTTTGCTTTTGAATTCAGGCGACTCAGAGTCATAAAGACAGAGTATAAAATCCTAATGCGAAATTGCCTGGTGCACAATTTACCAGTACAGCAGAGAGGTCACACAGGCTTATTTCACACAATAGCTATAACAAAAGCACAACAGCTGATCTGTGAGAGGCGAGGAGGTGACAAAACAGTTAAAGAATGCTGCTGGCTTCAGGCTAGCAATCAGCAGATTCAGTAGACAAAGGGTTTTGTGACGAGAATAACGCGCTCTCCCTTCGTTTCTCACACTGTCTTTCTTTCTGCCTTCTTCCAAGACAGACAGTCGAGAGGCTGCAAAAGACCGCCGCTCTTTTCTCCTTGACTTTTTCTTCTGTTTGCGAATGCAGTCAGCATTTTACTGTCATTCGATAGCAAAAAACTTTTTTTTCTGCAGCTGAATTCCTTAATCTGAGATATATATACAGTATACGGTACGTACAAAACAAAAAGAACTAAAGAAAAGTAAGTTCCTTCGAGGCAGTAAGCAAAGGGGTCAAAACTTGAGGATTTTACTTTTTTTTTTAATTAACTCGAAATGAAATCCAAAGATTTAAGTCTATTTTTTTATCATTTGTAATTTTATTTGGTCATTTTATATGATGACTATAGTACATAATTGTTAATGTATTTTTTGTTTTTTTTTACTTAATTGCATCTCTTGTCATTTCTAACATGAAGTAATTGTAACACTCATCATCTGTAACCGCTTTATCCTGTATTCAGGGTCACAGGGGGCGGGGGGGGGGGGGGGTAATGGGGGGTGAGGGGGGGCTGGAGCCTATCCCAGGACACTTTAGGCCACGAGGCGGGGTCCACTCTGGACAGGGTGCCAATCCATCACAGGTCACACACACACCTACACACACTCATTCACACACTACGGGTGTGCACTTTAGCTTATTCTTGGAGTTTTTTGGCCACTGCACAGGCAGTGAACAGGCACAGGGTGGCACAATTGTACAACTTGATTTGGTTCAAATGAATGGTTCCCAATAGGTATTATATTAGCTAAAGGTGTGTGTGTGTGTGTGTGTGTGTGTGTGTGTGTGTGTGATGGTCTAACCTAATGATTGACTCTGTTTCCCTCTTACATTGTTGCAGTAAATATTAAGACGTATTATGACATTTAAATTTCCTGTAATTTATGCTGTATTTGTGCGTCAATGAGACGCATCATGTGGAGAGAAAAAAAAGATAGTTGAACCCAATCTGTTCTGCAAGAGACCCAGCTGTAAAGTGCATCACAGTGTGAATAATCCTTAACGCACACACACAGACAATGGCATTATGGGAATTGCAACACACCCAGGAAAAGACGAGACTGTTATGATATTACTGTCTAATAGAAACTGTGAAATAGAATTAATGGTCTGGTGGACATAATTTACAACAAATGTATTTATGTCAATTAGGGTTGCCATTTTCACCCAGTTCCCTTAATTGATAGTTTAATATGTTAACAACGAATGATTGATTAATCATTAATAATTAATGATAACAAGGTGCACATTTTTTCTCGGTTCAAGACTTATTTATTTTTAGCAGCACAATCCAGCGTTTATTATACACTAATTTATTTGTTAGTGGGATGCCTCTGTATCCACATCGGTTGCCACATGTTAATTCTTTTTTTAAATGGGAAATATTATTAATGTGGCACACAGCACAATAGCCCCGCCCCTTCATGCACGAATATCGACCTGTGAAGCACTCGTGAAACGTTTGTGAACATTTTGCATTGCTGAAGGCTCAGTTTCCCAAAGTGTTATAGACTATTCAATTTTGAGTAATAATAATAATAAAAAATAAAGATGGACAAATGGGAGGTGACTTGGGGAGCCCAGAGAAAGGATCACAAGGCAAAAGTAGTAAATTAAACAGAATAAAACTATCGAAAAATACAGCTTCAAATTCATCCCATCTAAGTCGTAATTCCTCTAATTCCTTAAAAGCACAATAAACATATAACACATAATGACACATCAGCTGTTTAATGAATTTACTTGCCAATACTAAAATATTTGCTCCTGATGAAATAAAGCAGCTGTATTTGGTTAATTGTTGGATAAAATGTATCGTTAAATAGTACGCAGGAGTACTGATGTAGAACTGTGATTAGATTTTTGACCCTTTCATCATAAAAAAAGTCCAGACGTGAAATCTTCATAGGAGTTTTTGCAAAATAACTTTTTTTTACTTATTTAATTAATTATAAAATTTTATTTTTTTTTTTAAAGGCAAACGTTTGAGAACACATTTGTATCGTACGTGTAAACAAGCTAGCATGCTTCATTGATCAACATCATATCGCTTGATTAGAGGCTATGAAGTAAAAAATAACTTTTTTGCATTTTGCAGATGTCTTTACTTCTAGTGACACACACAAGTGCTTTGTTGTCTCCATTAAAAACAAATCCTCATGCTATTGCAGACTTTACGAGTACCATCCAGAAGGAGTTGAAATTATAAAAATATAAAAAATATAACACATTATGACAAAATAAACATCACCGGGTAAGCAGAGGATCGTCCGTCCGAGCATCGGCAGAAGCTGCAAAACAAATGCGAATTCGTGTACACTGCACTAATGAGGGGAAGGATGTTTAAAAAGCAGTATGACTTTTTTTTTTTTTCGGCAGATGAAAGCTGAGGATGGAACCGTACCCTGCCCCTTCCCCATTTTATGTGACATTCATTTATCAGCCAAGAGTGTTTGGCAAACCTTTTGCCTACAAGAGCTGTCCCAGTGACCACTAACCTTGGTATGTCCTGACACTCATGATGAGTGTCTGCAGAACACAGTAGGCAAGCTGGCTGCTATGTCAAGTCTTTATTGTGTACTGCCAAGGATGGGGACAGTCAGTATAATCAAACAAAGGACCCTGAAGACCGTAAACCTCACCAGTGGAGAAGGAAAACGAGCGACATCACCTCTCACCTTTTATCCTACACCTTTTAACCTTATATAATTATACCATAAACCTGGAGAAACCAGAAAGAGGAACACAAAAAGGATTGTACTGAAATGTCACCTACATTATATATATACAAAATGTCAACCAGATTATAAATATAGCCATAAAAAGTGTAGAGTAACTAAAACCATTGAAACAAGCAGACCTTCAGACATGCCTGAGCTACTGTACACCCTGCACTCCTTTTTGTTGTTGCAGGGTTAAATGGTCTATTTCAATATAATTCCAGGCGTTTGTAACAGTGGTGAAATTCCCAAAGCTAGCGCGTTAGTCAAGGTCTTTTATGATGACTATATTTAAAGCATTTGTTTTAAAAAAAAGAGACTGAATGGTTAGGGTCACATTATTGGCATGTTTTATCCTTAAAGCTCGTGCACAAGCGCTCTTCGGGGTGTGATCAGCTGAAATGCTCGATTTTAACTCTACAACACAGAGTCACAGTGAACATTAGAAACAACTGAGTGTCAAAGTTTTCATTCGTAAAATAATAATAAATTAGTTATTAATGGATAAACTAGACTAAAACCCAACCCCAGAAATGTAGGTTGCTGTGGGTCTGTAAACCCCAGATAACCACCAGGGGCAGTGTTTAACCTAAACATCCTTTAGTGTTCATATAGACCAGACTAAAAACCTCCCACAAGGTCAAGCACACAAGTTATTAAACATGTTGGTTTCTCCAGCTAAGGTGCGAGATGTTCCAAATGACTGGAGACACTTAATAGGACCACAGTTACATCTATAACTAGTGTTCTAATGTGGTAGTCGTACCTCAGTCGTTAAGTCATCAGGCTTCTGATCAGAATGTGTCGGTCAAACGTGTTTTTCCAACTGCAGCATTGGCCAAGCTAACAGTATTGAGCGGTTGCTTTGGACAAAAATGTCAGCCAAAGTGTAAATATCACCTGTTGTAACTGATAAAGTATCATCAGAAACTCATTCAACCCCGGTGAACTGGGAGAACATTTGGAGATAACTGAGACACTTATACAACTATGAGCATTGATGGTGACCTTATGGAATCTGGAGAGATATCTTAATCGTTGTTGCAGTACAGACCCACTGGAGCAGCAAAGCTCTCTGCAGCACTCATGAGGTCACAGCTGGACTGGGACTCCAGGCATTTCCTAAACTGTGGCTTTAACATGTCACTATCCTCCAGCTAGTCAGAGGAACTCCCTGGGGCTTCGCATTGAGACGAATGAGACACAACTTGTCTGATGAACAAATAAGAAATGTTCTGCAGATTATCATTTATAGAATACCTTGAGGTACTGTGAAGTCGTGGCACACAGCCTTTTAACTGTCACTGAAGGATGTGAGAATGTATAAATTAGGCCATGAGATGAGGCCTCAGTGGCGTAGAGCATGGGATGATGAGCAAAATCACTTGAACATGCTAGCCGCGCGTATTCGCTTGTTCATTGTTTGCCAGCGAAAAGAATAAACGTGGAAAAGAATAAAAACCGTGCTGATGGAGATGACACTTGCCAGTGTAACAAGAGGCAATTGGTGTAGTGAAAAAATAACTTCGTTCCCAACCTGTAGACATACAGTATTAAGAGATCTGTTGGCATTGGTGGAAAAAGTGCACAAATCCTGTACTCAAGTAAAGGTAGAAGTCTTCTGATTCACCTTTCTACTTGAGAAAAAGTACAGAAGTGCTCCCCTTTAAATTTACTCCTTTAAGTATCAGAAGTACTGAGCTTGTGTTAGCTAAATGTAGCCTTTACGTCATAGTACGAAAATCTCTCTCTCTCTCTCTCTCTCTCTTTCCCCATCCAAACTATGCTGTTTTCATCGTTGTCTGAAACCACTTTCACTTCTGATTTCAAACACCTGCTACACGATTAAGCATGGGGGAAGGCAATTCACGCAATTACGTATAACAGTCAGCAGCAACACTGTGTTTATGTAAATCAAAGTCACGCAGAAATGTTGTAAAGCAGAAACTACAGATATTTTGTTGTAGGATGTAGTGGAGTAAAAGTAAAATTATCCTGTAAATAAACCACTCAAGTGAAGTACAGATACTTGGGTACAGCACCGAAGCAAGTTTCTGTTCACCAAATCTGGCAACCAAACCAAAATGAAGATGCTGTTGTTGCTTATAATAAGCAATATGGTATGCAATCGTAGCAATAATAACTCGCTATGCAAAACATAAACTTAGTATTTCTTTTAACTGACTCTGATTAAATACAGAACTGTAGACTGGTATTTGTTAACAACTTTACATTTTTCTTTCTCAGTATAAATGAGCCCAGGGAGAGTTATATTATACATATTATACATATTATACATATTGTTTACCTACAGGTGCATAAACCGTGTGACGGTGCCAATAGAATCTTAGCTACTCACATTCTGATTGGAAAGGAATTGGGTCCATAAATATTTGGCCAGTGACAGCATGACACAGCTTGATTTGAGGGTATACACATGCAAATCAGATGAAATGAGTATGAATTGAAGCACTTTTCATCTGTCAGAAACTCTTCCCGAACCCGACTCCCTTACTTTATAAGAATAAAGGTACAGTAATAAAATACACATCATATTTTCCACTACATCTGACTGATTTCTTGACTAATCTATTTCGAAATCTTTTAAGGTGCCATCTTATGCCATTCTTTTGTCTGGTCGTGACTTATGTTCTATTGTGTGCGGTTCCAACGTAATCTGCTTTTAGAAATCCTTTAAGAGCACATAACCTGATGTTGATGCCAAAAATGAAACTTAGTGTAAGTATATTTTTAAAGCTGCCCCTGCCAATAGCCACCAGGCCATGAACGCCTTCGTAATGCCAGGTGATGAGTTTAATCATGGGTGTTAATGTCGAATGACGTGTGACTTTAGTTTATTTATATAACTATTATACTGTATGGTGGTGCTGCAGTGAAGTACAACTACATAATGAAATGAAAAAGCAAACAGACTGTAATGTAGTGATATTTATGTGTGTAAAATGTTTTTTTTTTATTTACATTTTGTCCAGTTGAAGTCAAATATTTGCATACACTTACACACAACTTCACATTTCATGTAACCACACATTCTCCATTATTAAGCCAATTACTTTTCGACTTTATTCTTAGAAAATATTCAGTTTTCTTAGAAATACATTGTTTTCAATGAATTAAAGGATTGCATACACTTTCTTAAGATTTGCTGGCATTTGGTGGTAGTTTGTTTAATGGAACTTTTTCTCTGTTGATTCTTGTGATCAACTGCAAACTTTATTCTTTCTTTTTTGCTCTTTTGAATACAGTCACAAGTGCACTTCTCCTAATTGTGACGATTGGTCAATCAGGGGCTTCTAAAATTATTTTTGGAATCAATTAACTTCAATTATGTAAACTTTGAGCCGGTAGAATTTTTATAAAGTGAATTAAATTTAAAATAATTAAAAGCTCTCTAACAGCTGGCAAAAGAATTGTATAGTGAAAAGACTGAATATTTAGTATTTTGGTCTCAACTGTATATAAACCACTAAATGTAATATAAATTAGATTTTATTATTTAAATATATTTTTTCAATAGGCAAAAGAATTATCAGGATGAATTAATACACAGCTTGCAATCATCCGTTATCTACACAGGTCATCCTGGAGGTTATCCCAGGGAACTTATGGCACAAGGCTGGGCACAAACACACAAGCAATCACACACTACAGGCAATTTAAAACCTTATCAAATTGTACTGTGCGTATTGGTGGCACTGTGGGAGGAAACCAGATGTCAACCAGAGTTGAATCATAAACTCAGAAACTGGATAAAATGGCCAGTCGATGGGTCCAAACATTCGAAAGCAATGGTGAAATTTGGGTTCTACACATAACTCTGTGCTAGAATTAACTCAGCACTTGTTCTGTTACATACTGATCCAGGACGAGCTTATGGAAATGATCCACAATGGGGTTCATTAAACCCAAAATTGTTTCGAATTTATGCAAATATCAGTTTTACTCCAGACTTGGGATGTGGTTGTCTCTACCTCGCCTTATTTGACATATTGTTTATCTCTATTTTATTTTGCTTTGGTTACTTCAGAAAAGGGATTGAAGGTGAATATATTTATTAATGTTATTGTCTCCTTGTGTATCCGCAGGTTCCGGAGCGATTTCTGGAAGTGGCGCAGATCACGTTACGGGAGTTTTTCAATGCTATTGTAGCAGGCAAAGATGTCGATCCTTCCTGGAAGAAGGCCATCTACAAGGTTATCTGCAAGCTGGACAGCGACGTCCCGGACATCTTTAAATCCCCCAACTGTCTGCAGGAGCTTCTGCATGAGTAATAACTGGCATCACCTAGTACTTAACAACTTCACTCTCCCCCCAGATCTGTATGAAAATGAAGGTAGCATTTTTTAATTTATAAATTCCAGCTACATTGTTGGCTGTTTGTGCTTCTTTGTCTAAAAAAAAAAAAAAAAAAAAAGTCTGATAGTTTTGACGACATTAATCCTAGTCAAGTCAACCCCTCGCTCTTGTCTGTATGAAGGGCGTGGCTATATTTACCACAAGATGGTAACGAATAGATGGTACCCAAGAAATTTCTCCATTTTTTGGGCATTTTGTTAAAAGATTTGTTTCATGCCAGGATGTTTGCAATGCGTGATTACATTTTTAGCTGTATAGATGTGATTATTAATATTATTATTATTTATGAATAATATAATTATTACTATTAATGTTATTAATGCTTGCAAAACACTTGTGGTATTCTTGTTTCTCATGGCAATGCTGAATAAATTATTCTTTGAATAAAAAAAAATATTAAGGGAATATATTTTTCGGTCTGTTATTCAGCACTGTGTGCGCTAAAATGTTTTAGTGTCCGCTCGGATACGTGGATACGTAGGCCTAAGAAGCTTTTTCCTTTACAGAACTAAGAAACACCAACCATTTGAACCCAGCGACAAATATTTTTTTCCTGTAAAGGCGTTTCTTCCCATTTACTCATCCAGATATAGGCTGCATAATGAAATTAAAATAAAGTGTGTAGACAGACTGTGCTCGTGCATGGCCTAAAGTCCAAACCAAGGGTACAAACATGACAAAAAAACTTTTTTGGAAAATTGCATGACTCGTATAGCACCTGAGCTTCTTACTGACTGAAATATCTAACCAGAAATTTATTTATAATTGGATTGGATTGATGTTACGTAAAATGTTATCCACTTATTATTATTATTATTATTATTATTATTATTATTATGGGTTACTACTAGCAAAAGCCATGGAACGCTAAACTATGACATTCAAGGTGTAAAAGTCTTTTTATTAAACATAAAAAGCAAAAAATAGAAACTTAGTATTATTACATACTGCAACAAATAAAATCTAGTTCAATGCCAGAATTTTATTTTCAATTTGTAACTTTATGTAAACAAACATAAATCATATCGGAACTTTCTCCACCTTTTAAAGGGGATGTATTATGTAAAATTCCATTTTTAGTTATTTTCAGACATTCAGGTCTCCAGTGTGTGTACAAACAGAAATCTGGAGAGAGAAAAAAGCATTGCTTACTTTTTGCCTTTTTTTTTTTTCTTTTTAATGGCCGAGGTCTTATATAAGAAGAACTCCTCCTCTGGTTTATGTGCAACTGTGCTGTTCTTACGAGGGGCGTGGCTCAACATGAATTTGGAAGAGAAGTGATATAAAATAAAATAACAATCTGAGGGGTATTTCAGGTGCAGCATTAACACACACACACACACACACACTGGGGGTACCAGTGTGCTATATTACCTTATTAAAGTCAAATATGGGGCCTTTTTATAATATTATATAACTACAAAAATTCAAGGGAAAATTAAAATAAAGGGGGAAAAAACCTACACTAACCTGCGGGCTCACCCTATTATACTGTATATGTACATACTGTATTATACTGTGTGTCTATATAACTACCCAAACATATTCAAACTTATACTTGCTGGATATTCAATAGTACTTGTCATACACACGTCACCTCTTAAGTAATTCTGATTACCCACAAATAACGATCAACTGTTTCTGTAAAATAAATTTTTTTCACATTCGTTTGGTCTCATCTGCCTGTACAAGGGACGACCATGAAGGCCATCATCAAGAAGTGGAGCAAATGCAAAATGAGTCCTGCAGTGACATTTCTAATGACAGGACACGCCTCTGAACCTGAACCGTGGAATCATGGTGGATTCCAGAAGATCTACAGTGGAAATAAAAGATCTGCATGAATATCTTGAATGTCACTCTGAGTATAAGAAATTTTTATTTACATATCTGGGTAAAGTGGCTAGGTGGCGTTTTTGTGAAAATAAACAGCGAAGTCTGCTTAAACACTTAAAATCATGTGGCTAAATGTCTTTTGGTCTGATGAGGCCAAGGTAGAACTTTATGGGCACAATTTTAAACGACACGCACAAGAGAGTTTAAAAGCCTAAAAAAAAAAAAGCATACCCATGGTGGAGCATGGTGTTGGCAGCATTATGCTTTTGGGCTGCTTCTCCTCAGCTGGGACTCGGGCTCTAGTCCAGGTACAAGGAAACATGGATAGCTCCAGTCCATTCAGGCACAAGACCACTTTTATACAGCTAAAAGATGAAAAATGTCCCAAAAACCCAAAGCATGAATCCAAATCAACAATGTAACGGCTTCAGAAGAAGAAGCTCAACATTAGAATGACTTGAACGGGACTGTGCACAGAAGATCCCCTCACAAATAGACAGAATTGCAAAGATGGAATAGAATCAAGACGTGCTAAATTAGATCGAGGGCTGTATTCCGGTAATTTTATTTTTTGCTAAATCACATTGTTTTTCTTTTACGTTAAACACATTTAAATTCCCATTAATCTATTACTAATAAATTATAAGAATAATTATTGAGTTGAATTACTAATTGAGTCTAATGGTTTGAAACACCAGCACTAACACAGTTCCTGCTCCACTCACACCAGTGCAACACCCATTAACACACCACTGCCATGTCGGTGTCACCGCTCTACTTTAAATTGTTCGGCATTCATATAATAAATGGTCAATATTGTTATCCTAATGGACAGGATATAAAGTATGGCTTTGCATTAGTGATATGTCTAAGGTTTCAATTTGTTCATACGAATTCATCAGTTTTCTATTCTCAAGATAATAGAATATAGTAACCTCTAAGTAAAATATATGTTTATGATATTTTGGAACTTACATGCATTATACATAAATCCCTCTTGAATAAGAACTTCGAACAAAAAATAAAGAATTTACATAACACAGTTAAACACAATGCTTGATTTACTTTAATCTCTGAGTGAAATAAGGAAAATGCAGCTCTTATGTAGTTATTACAGATTAAAGTGTGTAAAAAAAATAGTTCTGAAAGTATTCACAAGAGATCCATAAAAAAAAAACAAGCAAGCACCTTGGACTGTAATTCGTTTTTTTTTTTTTATCTGGTTTTCAACAGCAATAAATTTGTGCTGAAGCCAACAGTCACTGTTATATTTCTACCATGTTCTACATACAGTATGTTCCAGATAATTATTAGTAAGTGTAATAAATAAATAAAACAAATAGACAAAAGCCTAATGAATAAAAAAGGGCAAATTAAATGGAAAAAAAATAAATAATAATAATAATAATAACGATACTGTATGTGGCGACTGCACCAAGAGGTAGGAAGAAGCTTCGCTGTAATTTACAAGCTGATACGAAAAGACACTTTAGCTGCCTAAGCACTGCGGTGACTCCAGTGAACAGGAGGCAGGGTCACTCCCTATTCTGTGCCACAATGACGAGCAGAAGCGTGTAGCGCTCGAACCCTTCTGTTTGATTTCATCAGAGTGCCTTTGAAAGGCACATCTTAACAGCACAACAATAAAACAGCTGTGTTTGTCCTGGCCCATTCAGTGGTGACATTTTTTACCACCAGTCTCTGTTTTCTTTTTAAAACACAGACTCGTGTCAGTTTCATATTGTTTCTAATGAAAAATAAACCGAAGACTAAATATTTCTAAAACGTTGATACTCATGCTGTTAGACATTAGAAGGTTGGGGATTTTTTTCAGTAGGTATAATCATAATAAAAATTTTAAAAATTAAATGTATAAATTTTAAAAGGCACATAAATACATAAAGATAATAAATGGAGATGAAATTCATTATTTGATTGTGACTTAAGCTGCATCTCAGGCGTGTGTGACGAAGACTTCTGGCATGACAGTCAAAAGAAGCTGCCGCTCGATCCAGCTGTGCGGACATAACCTTAACGTGCCAAATTTCTCCTTAAGAATTCTTACACATAACCAGTTATGTTTTTTTTTTTTTCCTCTTAAAACCACTGGGCCACCTGAGGCCCCCTCTCCCTCCCCCCTCAGCGCCGAGCAGACGGGCTTCTTACAGTTGGGCTGAAGCAGCATCTTTGCATTACACGAACAGTCTGCTTCATAATCAAACACCATCTGTCGCTACATCTGAACCTGTTTTAACATCTGTGCATTCTGGTCTTAACAAAGCTGTAAAAAAAAAACTGTTCAGAACTTTCACAGTTCACTGAGCTGGATGTGTATATTTACAACCTTTAATGCATCTTTGCGCTACTTTTATGAGGTGCCCCCTCTCTCTCCTGGCTAGGGGGTTGTAAGGGGTACCAGTTGTCCTGCCACGAGTAGCCAAGTGCAGATGCACGCTATGGCACAGAGGCATGCGGCAAGAGGAAGATGGAAGGAGAGCTTGAAAGTGGATGAACATTTTTGCCAAGTAACAAACCGTCGTAACCCGTTCTGCCTCGAAGTTGATCGTGCTTGACGTCCTATTAGAGGAACTGACACGACAGACTATTAAAGTCAATCAGGAGCACGGCTGGGGTGAAACGAACGTGCATTCTAGGAAATTTGGGAACTGAAACATCCCAGGATGTTTGAACACATCCCAAAATGAAACAACACAGGATGATTCAGCTGCTACATCACTACGTCCAGAGTTTGTGAGCTCAGCTTCAGACCCAGTGAGGGGCAGATTACAGCAGCATAAACCATGATGTTGCATTGATACTGTATATGCACAGAGAACGCACTGGTTATGGCTAGAAGAAGACAGTTTTTCTCTTTCCACATGTGTGGATTAATATGATCTCTAATGATGCAAGGCACTTACAGTAGTGTACTTTCGATAACATCTATAAATTAATATTAATTGCTCCAAGATTATTATGTGTTATATTATTCGCTACAGAATAATTATTGCTAATAAAAAGAAAAATTATGACTTCAAACCTTGATCAAGGAAGGATGTCTGAAATAGAAATGACTTTCTTTACAATTAAAATGCTGTTAGATTAAAAATAGGAAATCTATTAAAAAAAAAAAAAACTCCATGGCCAAAGTATTATCATTTATTTTACTATTACTGTATTAAATTATTTATTTATCATTTTATTATTATTTACTATCATAAATGTATTTGTATTAACATTCACATTCATAAAATGCATAATAATCTATTCATAACAACCCAGAATGTGTTAGCCGTACACTATAAAAATATACTTTAACTAATTTATGGTGTCTGTTGATGCGCTACACAATTTATAAATATATTCTCTATTGTAAGTTTACGTCACTAAATAATTCAATATATAATATTTCTCATTCTCTATAGCGTTTATCCGGTACAGAGTCACAGGAGGCCTGGAGCCTTTCACAGGAAACTCTGGGCAAACACATTATAGGCATTTTGGCATCTCCAGTTAGACCAATCTTTATGTCTTTGAACTGTGGAAGGAAACCAGAACACGTGGAGGAAACCCACCAATCACGAGGAGAACATCTGACCGAACCCTCAACCCTGGAAGTTCAAGACCACAGTTCAAGACCACGGTGCGAGAGCACGGTGCGAGAGCACGGTGCGAGAGCAGAGTGTCACCTGAACTGAGCAGTTTAACAACAGGAATCTATTTGATCCAACTATTGTTGGAAGCAAGAAATTAAGTCATAAATAAAATAAATTAAACAAATTTCTATAAAATAACAAGTACTAGAGATTAAAATGATTAAAAATCATATACTAATAACATGTATAGATATATGAGCAAACATTTAGATTACATTTATAGCTATTTGTAAATTCATCTCACAGGTTTCTGAACACGGCAGATTAACGGAGCAGAGACGAGATCACTTGGTGACATCTAGTGGCAATTCAATTGTGTTCTTTTTTTTCTCTCAATGTGAAAAGATTGTGGAAAGTCAATATTCTCAAGGTTGAATTTAAATATGCGTGCGATGTTCATGTTTACTTTTACTGGTTTTACCAGATCACTACAATTTATAATCTGCTTTAAAACACACACTCACACAGACACACACACACACACACACACACACACACACACTTGCTCAGATAGACACAGGAAAGTACACAGATCTAGCAGAGATGATAACTTTACTCAGCTCTCCATGTCTCCTTTAATCGCTTGGATTTCAAGAGTTTCTGCACTTCAGGAACCTACTATAGGAACCGGCTACTATATTTATTCCATTTGTGTGACCACCTCGATTAAATCTCAGTAGCTAACTGCATTATAATTAAAACACAAAAAAAGACCAGATGGACATAGTTCTAGACCCTCAGCATTCTCTCCGAACCACAAGCACAGCTTAGCAACCCTCATAGGAGAAATGCATCAAGACTCCTCTATGTTTTGGCCTCCTGCTGGTGTAATGAACCACTGACATTTCTACTTACCACTCTCCACACCGCTTTATGGTGTTCTCTGACCGACAGCACAGCGATATGGTATTTAAAGGAGACGACAAATCGCTTCTCCATTTGCTCTGAATAAAGAGGTCCATACTGGAGATACTCCATACTAATCATTCAATTATTTAAAATATACTCTTTATATAACAATCTAAAATAACAATATCATAGTATCAACATTGTGCTGACAAGGATTTTCAAAAAAATTCTAATTTTAATATTAAAATATGAATAGTACTGTATTATTATTGCCAGGCATCAGTTTTGCTCCAGTAGAACTTTAATATCAGAAATAAAAGTATCATGTGTGTAAAATGAAGCCGTGTCTTCTTTCCCAACAAAAGTTATAACATATTACAAGCCTCTCTGGTATCAATTATGCAACATTAGATGTGAAGTTCAGTATCAGTTATCTGGTATTAAATGTTAAGTATCAGTTAGTTATCAGGTGTCAGGTTTCCAGGTACCAGACCAGGGATCAGCTTGGATTCAACGCCTTGGTGTAGATGGATGGATGGATGGATGGATGTATGGATGGATTTATGGACAGACAGACAGATAGGTAGCCATGGGCCAGAAGCTTTTAAAAATGTCACAAATATGAATTTTTACCATGTCTGCTACTTCAGTGTTTTTAGATCTTTGTGTCAGATCTTACTCTGGCATACTGAAGTATAAACCTTTCATAACCTTTCATAAGTGTTAAATTACATTAAGTTTATACCAAGACTCAATCAACTCCTGGGCCACACCCTGAATGGTGGCGCAGCCCATTCTTAATAATCAATGCTTCGGCTTTGTCAGAATTTGTGTGTTTTTGTTTGTCCAGCCTCCTGTTGAGGATCAACCACAAGTTCTCAATGGGATTAAGGTCTGGGAAGTTTCCTGGTCATGGACATAAAAATACTCCATTTTGATCCCTGAGCCACTTAATTATCACTCTGTCTTATGGCGAGGAGCTCCGTCATGCTGGAAACGGCATTGTTCATCACCAACCTGTTCTTGGATGGTACATTAAGTCGAATATAATCAAAAAGTTGATTTATTTCAGTAATTCAATTCAAAAAGTGAAACTTATATATTACATAGATTCATTACACACCGATATATTTTAAACGTTTATTTCTTTTAATCTTGATGATTACTGTATGTCTTGCACCTAATGAAAACCCAAAATTCAGTATCTCAGAAAATTAGAATATTACTTAAGACCAATAGTTTAACACAATAGTTGGACTACTGAAAAGTACGAAGTCTGGCTGGAAAATTGAATCAGCATCTACATAATGCTGGTCAGCAGAGAGAAGCATGAAGTGCTCCAAAAGATTTCCTGGGAGACGAATGTGCTGAACTTGGACCTGATAAAACACAGTGGACCAACACCAGCAGATGACGTGGCTCCCCGAACCACCACTCACTGCAAACTTTTCACTAGACCTCAAGCACAATGCACTCTGTGCCTCTCCTCTCTTCCCCCAGACACAGGGATCTTGATTTCCAAATGAAATGCAAAATTTGCTTCAATCTGAAAAGAGGACTTTGGTCCACTGAGCAACAGTCCAGTCCTTTTTGTCCTTAGCGCAGGTAAGACACCTCTGAAGTTGTCTCTGGTTCAAGAGAGCCTTAACACAAGAAATGTGACAGTTGTAACTCATGTCACAAGGCAGGGTACACCCTACACAGGGTACACCCTACACATCCATCACAGGGCACACACACTCATTCACACACTACGGGCAATTTGGGAATGTCACTTAACCACATCTACATGTCTTTGGAATATAGGAGGAAAACAGAGAACCCAGAGGAAACCCAAGGGCGTTGAAGATGAAACATGGCTGGGTCTTTCAGCATGACAATGATCCCAAACACACCACTAGAGCAACGAAGGAGTGGCTTCATAAGAAGCATTTCAAGGTCCTGGAGTGGCCGAGACAATCTCCAGATCTCGACCCCATAGAAAATCTTTGGAGGGAGTTGAAAGTTCATGTTGCCCAGCGACAGCCCCAAAACATCACTGCTGTAGAGGAGATCTGTGTGGAGGAACGGAGCAAAATACCAGCAACAGTGTGTGAAGACCTGGTGAAGACTCACAGAAAACGTTTGACCTCCGTCATTGTTAAAGACGACATAAAGTACTGAGATGAAACTTTGTTTTCAAATAAATTCTTAAAAAATCATACACAATGTGATTTTATGGATTTCTTTTTATTATTGTGTCTCTAATAGTTGAGGTTCACCGATGATGAACATTACAGGCGTCTCTCAGCTTCTTAAGTGGAGAACTTACACAATTGGTGGCTGAATAAAAACTTTTCCGATAGATAGACAGATAGATAGTGCAAACTGTTTCAGTCTTGTTCAAAATAAACCGTGTATGTGTTCATTCACGTGTTTAAATTATACAGTGTTATTAGTTTTTTTAAATAAAACTAAAAAAAACAAAAACAAAAAAACAGCTACGCACAAATAAAAGTACAGAAACGCCCACTGGAGGTTTTTTCCCTTTACAGCATTTTTGCTAGGAGGGCAGTAACAAGGCGGGCTTTAGGACAGCGCGGGTATCAGTGGGTATGCATAGGGTTGCCAGATCTTCCGTAGAATTAAGTCGGCGTGTAGACACAGTAGACGTGGACTGTGATTTAAATTTAATTTTAAAAAGTGGAACTGCGACCTTCACCAGGAGAAAACTTTAGAAAGATTAATTAACTGGACTTTAAATAAAAATAGGAATTATTGTGTGCATCAGTGAATTTGTCTGTTTCATTAACATTTAATAATATATACTGTATACAGTGTGTGTGTGTGTGTGTGTGTGTGTGTGTATTAGGATTTTAAAGGTGTGATTGACTTACCTTATTGAAATGAAGTCACGTAAAATCTTTTAGGACAGTAAATGTATGTAATTAATATAATGCAGACAAAGTACAGCTTTGTTTGTTTGTTTGTTTGTTTGTTTGCTTCAGAATGTGCATGTCTCTCAGTATTGGCACAGAACTGGAAGATTCATTTATGTGAAATGTGTAAAAGTCACTGTATATTATTATTATTATTATTATTATTATTATTATTATTATTATTATTATTGTTGTTGTTGTTGTGATGCAGAAAGGTCTATCTAAATAAAGGAAAGGTCTGTACGTTGGTCAGAATTTACCTTTACAATAATATCTTTATGTTTCATACATTGGAGAACCAGAAACCAGTCTAAGGAGAAAAAAAATCTGTCTGTCTGTATATCTGTCCAGCCAGACAGTTTGTCACAGCATCATACAAAACTGGCTGAAAAGAATTGAATGAAATTATGAAACTTTGGCAATCCCTATAATTACCTACTGATTAATACTAGATATCGACCGAAAGTTAAGCTTTGTGCCATGAATGAAATCAAAATGTTCCCTCACAAGGGAAACATTCAATGTAAGTGAAGTTGTGTGCAATGTTGTGCTCATAAACCACATGTTTTTACAGTGTACTGTGTGTGTGTGTGTGTGTGTGTGTGTGTGTCGACCTGTGGGCTCGTCTTAAACTCGACCGCTGTACAGAATTTACTGTATCTTTTGCAGTATTTAGATATCTGCCTGAAATTTAACTTAAAAGTGATGTTATGAACAGTTGCTGGATTTAATAATCTACTGTATAATAATCTACTAATGCGCTACTGTCTCAATGTAAACAAACACCTGCACCAATAGATATTAATTAGAAAAGATAAAGTGAATATTTTGACTGGGATTAGTTCATATTTTCACTTTGTTTGAAATAACAGCGCTGAAGTGGTATAAGTGAATTTTAACACGCTGGAGTCGTTTTAAGACAAAACTTCATCTTTATCTGATCGACTTTTTCCATTTCTCATCTGTGATTCTCTCTCCGATTACCGAACAGGGAGTGTATTTGTCTGAGCACCAAAGAAGGACAACTTAGTGTAAATTTCTTTGTATTAATAAGTTCGACAGAGTTCTGCTGCACAGAAAGACACACAGACATGTACGTGGACTTCAACCTCAAATAATAATAATATCACTGATTACATTAAAGATCAGCAGATTGTTATTAGATTTAACATTTTAACTCTTATTAAAAACACTAGTTTTATAAACAGCACTACAGTTTAATGTTGTGTATTTTTTCAGTTCTGAATAATGTTCATTGACACTTGTAGGGTAACATATGTTGACGTGGCAACCCTGTCCATGCCATAGCCCCGCCCATCTGCTCCTCTCCATGTGCTGCTCTCGGGTGGAAGCTGCTGCTGGACTTCCTCTAGTTATTATTCCTAAAATCTACTAAACGAACTGTTGCTCGTGTCCGCGGAGGGCAGTTTAAACCCCCCCGGCGGCTGTTTAGGGGAGGTGAGCAGCGCTGCCCGCGGTGTGAGGGAATGGAGGGCTGTGAGAGATTCCTGAGTCCGGGGAGAGGCCGAGGGGTCAGGGCGACCAGACACTTCCAGGTGGGGGAGCTGGTGTTCGCCTGTCCCGCTTACTCCTACGTGCTGACAGAGAACGAACGCGGCGGACACTGTGACTTCTGCTTCACCAGGTAAAACCTGCACGGCTTTAGTGCTTCCGCAGTTTCACTGAGCTGGGCGCAGCGTTCAGCCCCGGGCGTTAAGGTCGCACTGTGAGGCGGTGACCTGTGTGTGTGTGTGTGTGTGTGTATCTTCTCTTCTCAGAAGTGAAAGGCTGTCCAAGTGTGGAAAGTGTAAGCAGGCGTACTACTGCAACGTCGAGTGTCAGGTGAGCATAAAAGACGTGTCTGTTTGAATAATTAGATTTGTACACAGGTTTTTGGAGAAGATGCTGAAGTTTTGAAGATTCTGTTTTTGTTCGAGTTCACCGTTCCACCTTAAATGGTTGCAGATACCTTATAGGGCCGCTAGAGGGCCTTTCAATAAACAGTTGTTATTTATATATATATATATATATATATATATATATATATATATATATATGTGTGTGTGTATGTAAAAGTCCCCATACGGTTGATGAACGTAGCGGCCGTATGAGGTACTGCAGTGTACCGTGACAGTGTGTGAGGGAACTGAGGGGTTCCAGGTTTGTAAAAAAAAAATAATAATAATAAATGTTCGTTACACGTTACAATATGATATTAATAATAATCAGGTATTATATTGAATTGTTAAATATAATTTTCTTTAACTAATTATACTAATTATCACACAGTTATAATGTAATAATGTGATGAGTGTATATAGGGAATTATATATACAGCTGCACTCGAAATTATTCAACCCCTATTTAAATAGATTATTATTTATTTTTTGGCCAAAATTCCTAACTTGCAGCTGTTTTTCAACCTTAAATGGTTGCAGATATTATATAAGGTTTACATTATAAAATCAAGTTTTATACCCATGAAGTAATTCTTACAATATTGTTATAATAATAATAATAAGGTATTATACAGAATTGTCAAATATTTATTGCTTATTTGTTGTTTATTATTTTTATCTATTTGGTTGTATTACAGTTGTATAGTTAATTGATGATTATATTGATAATGTAATAATCTATAAGCTATAAGTGATTATATAAATAATGATGCACCACTTGCGATAAAAAAAATTAAGTAACCTAACCTGCTGTAATAACATTATTATTATTATTAGTAGTAGTAGTAGTATTGAATAAAGAACCACTCCTGAAGGAACTCTGAAATGCTTTTTTTTTTAATCCTGATGAAATTCAGTGATTATTAAACCTGCTAATGACCTTTGAACCCCCTCGTGCTGGATCCTGATCGTATCTTCCTGATTCTTCGTTTTCTTGTATCGCAGGAACGTGTCGTGTCCTTCATTCAAACGTATCTGAAGTCGACTTTATCAAACAGGAAGTGGAAGGAATTTCTTAGCGGAGCCTTTACGTCCCTGACACCAGAGTCGCCTCATGTGTTCAGTAACTCGATCTGGGAGCTAATTATAGTCTCGCCTGATTTAGCGTGACGGCTCAGTCTGTCCGTTTCTTCTTCTTCAGCGAATCCCGGGTGCCGTTTGAGCCTCGCGTCCTCGCGCGACGTTAATGAGCAGCTGAGAGCCACATTTCACTGCAGATAAACATCATTTAACTTAGAGATAAATGATGTGTTGGAAACTGTTCATGAAAATCACTGACGAATATTAATTCTATTTATTTTTATTTTTTTAAACCTATGATCCTCCACATGGTGTTAAGATCTTGCCTCAGTCTTGCATGAAAACATGTGGTGTTACAACAGATATCAGAGATCTAACACTGAAGCATCGATCCAAGAAGCAGAGTACGCCTACACCGCGCACTACATCAACAACTCGTGTCCATGGGCTCTGGGCCAGGAACCAGAAACGAAATTATTTTATTGTACAAGAGGTGTTCAAGTCAAAGTGGGACTTGATTCTGAGTTCTGAGAGTAAAAACTCCCATTATGTCTCTATATAATCTCCTGCATCACTAATGCACTTATCCCAGTGTTTCACTAGAGCTCGGACACCATCAAGGTAGAAAGTTTTCTCAGTACGCCGGAGTCGTGATCGGACTGTCTGTCTGGTTCACGTCTGGAACCTCGGCCTCCCAGGAACTCCTTTAATGACTTTTCCAAACATGTTCATATGGAAGTGTCTGGGACCGAGGTCAGGACTGTACGGGGGACGTGGCGATAACTCCCAGCTGAGTTCCTCTAACGTGCGAGTGGTGTTGGTGAACGAGTGTGTGTACAGTTCACACACACAGATGCATCTCTTCTGTCGATTTTCAAGAATCACGCGATCCACTCGCTGAATGATCGCAGGAACAACTGCAGTGAGCTCTGGGATACCCCGTCATTCATGGACTTAAGGTCTTTTTTAAAACGTTTGCACAGTTCAAATGTCTTTGGCTTTCATGGCTTCATTCAGTCGAAATTTCATAACGAGTCGCGGTTTGACTTAAGCACTTGCCATATTCAACCGTTTAATGCTCAGCTCTTTATTTTCCATGGCTTTAGAAAGGGGACTGGTCCATGCACAAGCTGGAGTGCGCTGCCATGTGCGCGTACGGAGAGAACTGGTGTCCTCCAGAGACGGTCCAGCTCGTCGCAAGGATCCTCATGAAGCAGGTGAGCGGAGCCCACATGTAAAGGTGCAGACAGTCAGCTCTGTGTCTCCGCCATGTCATTTCTGTCGCCCCCTACTGTTGGGTCGGAGGTGTAAATCTGCTCATCGCCAACATAAATATCATGGATGTATAGCGCTGCGCTCGCTGTGATTTATTTGAGCTGCTTTTCAATACTTTTCTGTAGTACTGATGGCTAGTAATTATAGTCTGTAATATAATCTGTCGTTTTTTTCCCCCTTTTCTTTTATCAGAAAAGCCAGACAGAGTCGACTCAGTCAGAAAGATTGTTATTGCTGAAAGAATTCGAATCACGTGAGTATTCCGGCTTATGTCATGTTTATAGCCGAGTCTCATCACCTCCTGACAACAACCCAACATAGACAAGTGCAGGTTTAGTTCGAAAACCAAATAAAGGTAAAGTTTTAAAGCTAAAGCATCGAATTTGTTTGTTTTCGTTTGTTCAAAGGTTCTAAAAGTAAGGCAGCTTATAAAACACTGAAATAATTGTATGAAATCCACAATTTCATACAGTTACAGAAATAGAAGGTACAGAAAGTTATTAATTTATTTTTATTATTTGTTAATTTAGAAAAATCTACATTCAGTGCTTGTTTAAGTGCCGAGTGAAGAGGCGACACTTCAGACTTTGTTTACAGACAGTCAGTGACCGCGGCGGCGAGGAGGAGGAGAGAGAGAGAGAGAGAGAGAGAGAGATACTGATGCGTGTCTTTGTGTCGTGAGTTGAGCTGAGGTTTGTGGTTTGAAGCGAACGTGGAACAACGTGAAGTTTTATAATCATCTTGTACTAGTTTGTATTAGACTTGGTAGGCAGCCGTGACTTAAATCTGATTTGTACAACTACAGGAAGTTAATCAACACATCATGCAGCTGCGATTGTTTGCAAATAGAGATCCTAATCTAGCAGAATTATAGGTCATGCATAGTGTTATTGTCAAAGACTCGACATTCTCTGTTCCTTCATTAAATGATGTAGATTCAGTTAAAGAAAGCGACAGGCTGCTGCAAAATGCCTAAAGATACGTAAATACACATTTTGTTTTTTATTGTAAAAACCTCAGCAGCGACCTCATTTCCCTTCTTGTCTGTTCCAACCCCTCGGCATCAGCAGTTACTAATCACCACCTGATCATCTGTCATCATCTGCACCTGTTTCTCACTGGGTCAGGACTTACGTTAGATGATTCTTATGCTTGAACGATTCAAAGGTCTCTGTGTGGCTTAACAAACCAAAAACAGGGACTGGAGTGAAGATAAGGAGAGACTTAAACGTCCTTCAGGAACCTTTGAGCACACGGTACTGTAGAATGAGGAGTATGAAAGGAGCAGGAGAAGGGCGGGTCCGGTTCTGCCACTGACATTGTGTTCATACGCCAACTT
Organism: Channallabes apus; assembly: GCA_030522415.1. Taxonomy (NCBI): domain Eukaryota; kingdom Metazoa; phylum Chordata; class Actinopteri; order Siluriformes; family Clariidae; genus Channallabes; species Channallabes apus. The sequence continues at coordinate 1,349,106 of CM060116.1, read as the reverse complement.
CAATTGTTAGTCACAGGAGTCTGGGAACGCTTCATGAGATCGGCTCCTCTTGTGTCTCGTTCTTTTCGTGTTCAGTCATGAATTGACTCGGGCGTAGGACTCGTGCTTACAAATCAAAGCAACTGTATTTTGTCCTTTTTTTTTTTTTTTAATTATTATTATTATTGTACAGAACAGTTTACACCACCTATTCATTTACATTTACGCATTTGGCAGACGCTCTTATCCAGAGCGACTTACATTTTTATCGCATTATACATCTGAGCAGTTGAGGGTTAAGGGCCTTTGCTCAAGGGCCCAACAGTGGCAACTTGGTGGTTGTGGGGTTTGAACCTGGGATCTCCAGGGATTTCCTGGGATTTCCGAACCGTAGTCCAATGCCTTAACCACTGAGCTACACCTGGCCTATAAAGATAAATGCTATTTATCTATTCTCTGATTATAATAATGTCACAAAACAGGTTTTACAGATGGAATAATAGAATGATTTATGAGATCCTGTTGTTTTTAGTCGACTGAGATTAGAATGAAATGTTAAACTGAATGATGCATCATGTTGTAAGTGGGAAAAGTCAGAGCTATTAGGCGGAGGACTGTAAGTGCAGCAGTAATCGTGATGTAACTGTGACTTTTTGTTTCTTCTCAACAACTAAAGAATTTCTGAGCACAGCGATGTTTAATCCCATGTTTAATGTGTCCTGTACTTTTGAACACATATTAATGTGGTTTCTATATATTTTGTCAAGACTTGGACAAGATGGACAACGAGAAAAACGAGATGAACCAAACTAACATCGCTGCACTTCATCACTTTTATTCGAAGCATCTGGACACTCCGAGTAACGATGCTCTTGCAGAGCTTTTTTCTCAGGTAACCTTATAATGTTTATCAGTCAGGTTAATAAGTTTAGTGATACATTAATCGTTGTTCTATCAAATTACAACATTTTAAGGGGGGAGGGGGGGGTAATGGTGTATCTACTGATTAAAAACTGACTGGGAAACTGTGGAGCAAAAAAACTAATAATCGACGACGTGTTGAAAAACCACATTGTTGCAGTTCCATGATTTCTCTCTACAACCATGAACAGGATCTTATGCGTTAATAATTTTCAGATTAATGACCTTCGGCACTGTTTAAACTTATTATAACATATGAATGAATTAAAAAAATACATTATGTAATTTTTTAAATTACATTTTATTTGTATGCTTTACATGATTAAGAGAAATTACAGAAGTGTGTATGAGATGTGAGTGTGTGTGTGTGAATCAGAATGATCAGATCGTCCCTGATGAACGAGTCGAGTGTGACGGTGCTGAGGGAAAAACTCCCTGAGATGGTGATAGGAAGAAACCTTGAGAGGAACCGGACTGAACAGGGAACCCATCCTCATCCGGGTGATAACGGATAGCAGGGATTGATCTGCTCTCATACTGTGTGTCAGGAGGCTGGAAGTTCAGTATAACCGGAGATGTGGAGAAGTTCATATGGAGTCCAGTTGGTTCTTAAAGGTTCAGATACAAAACTGTTTCTATGAACTCCAGTCCTGAACTATCGAGCGACTGCAGTCACGAGTCGTCAGAGAAACAGCTGTCTGTATATCAGCCGAGGACAGGACACGTCCCCAGTCACCCACGCGCATCCCAGACAGACCAGACGTGACGAGATCTCCGACCAGAAGCAGGACACCAGGACGAGTCAGACAACACAATGAGATTGTTCAGTTTATTGTAGTTATTATCGTGAAATTGCACACGTACTTGTGGAGAAACACGTGGAAATGTCTCTGGAAGGACGGAGAAGGTGTTAATAATCCTGGCTGAGTTCCTGTAATGTGCAAGTGCAGTTCCCACAGACAGACGCGTCTTTTGGCAACAGGTTATCCGTTAAGGATCCGGCGTTCCACTCGTTGAATGTTCATGACTGCTGTGTGTCTTCTGAGCCACTTCAGCCTGGATCGTCATTCACGTACGGACGTACGGCCTTCTTTAAAACATTTCCACCGTTTAAATGTTTCACCGAGTCTCATCGCTGTACTGCGCTTTTAAAGTCTTCTGTAAATGTCAATCACTTTTCTGCCTTCATTCGCCAGAAATCCCAATCTCACTTTGACTCGAACTGCTATCATACAAAGAAAAATCAATCATCTACATCACTAAGCTCCTTAGAGTGAAATTCTTCGAGCTAAGCTCTGTAGTCTGAGGATTGGGTTCCCTGAGCGGACACAGTGTGTGTTTTATTTGACTTTTGTAAGACTGCAGGAAGGAAACACATTCCACACGGGATCAGTAAAGGTCTTGAGTGGTCGTGTGGACACAATGTTCATGTAGATCATTTGTACTCTTCGTCCCAGGTGAACTGTAACGGCTTCACCATTGAGGATGAGGAGTTGTCTCATTTGGGCTCTGCAGTCTTTCCAGAGTGAGCAGTTACGCTCTTCATCACATCTATTAATATTACAATCATTTTTTTTCTTGTATATATTCACTTTTCTTTTCTTTTTTTATCACAGCGTTGCTTTAATGAACCACAGCTGTAACCCGAATGTGATCGTGACCTATAAAGGTACAGTAGCAGAGGTTCGTGCTGTTCAGAAAATCAGCCCTGGAGAGGAGGTGAGTGTCTCAATTTGACCAGGAGTTAATGGTTCAGGAACATATTGTAGTCCCCGACTTATGAACATTTGAGTATGAGAATTTCCACAGATTTGAACGGATCCCGGTTCTACAAATACATGTAGATGCTCTGCACCAGATACCAATATTTACAATTATATAAAATATTTTCAGCGTGTAAGTGAATGTATAAAATTTCTAAAGTCCAGATGTAATATGTAGCCTTTAAACGATGTCAGTTGACCCCGCTGCGTCGTCGGGATTCCCCTCGCGATTTGAAGGCGCAGTTTTGTGAGAGTATAATGCAGAACCAAAACTGTTTTTTATTTATTTATTTTTTTTATGCTTTTAAGTTGTGTATTTGTGGCAAAGATGTACAAGACTCACTTTGTTTGACTTACGAACGAGTCCGTCTTGCGAACGTGCTCCCAGAACAGAACTCGTTCATAACTTGGGGACTGACTGTTATATCCACAAAAAGACAAAACAAAAAGGCAGACCAGCGTCACAGTGAATGAATTGTGCATTGGACTGTAATATCTGTTATATTTAAGCACATTTACTAAACATTTGTAGGTGCTTATGGTTCATCTGAATGTTTTATTATAAACTATAAATCATTTTTTTTTTGTTTCCTAACAGATTTTCAACAGTTACATTGACCTCCTGTATTCTACCGAGGACAGAAATGAGAGACTGAAGGACTCGTACTTCTTCACCTGTGACTGTACAGAGTGCACCACCAAATCAAAGGTCTTTCTTTTTTTATTGTGGTGTCTAATGGATATAATAATAGTAATAATAATAATAATAATGCACATTACAGCATTACAACCTCCAACACTCGAACCCTGCGTGTAGTGATTCCGGAGATCTGCCGCGCCGCGCCGTGGACTCGCCATCCGTACTGTGTCGACCAAACCGGCCACAGTAGCGTGGATCAGTGGATCTGTGCGATACAGACTCTTCTAGTCACCTGTCTGCATACGATAGACCTCACTGTCCTCACCATGAAGACGTGCGTCTGCTGCGATGTCTGATTAAAGTTCTCATTAAGGATGCTCGGATCGTTTCCTGGTTTTCTCAGGACTTTTGGAGTTAAAAGCTGCCACTGAATGTTTGTGTTATAGCCCACGGAAAATAAGGAAGAAGGTTTTAAGATTTAACAAGTGCCATTTTCCAGACATTCCTTTACCTCCTCGTCCTGTCAAATCTTTTGTGTCAAACTACATCTGCGCAAAAAATAGTGAGTGAAAGGAAATTAGTCCCAACATGATGTATGCATTGAGAACATGACGGGGACGCCGCGACTAGGACGTAATACCCTCATGATAAATGCGTATTTTTCCAATTTGACCCCACTCCCGTTGCGTTCTTCAATATTTTTTGGACACCGTGGGAACTTCATGGCCTTCGCCAGAGTGTTGGCTCTGATGTGTGTTAAGGCTCTGATTTACCGATCGGAAGGTCAGAGGTTCGAGCCCCAGCTCCGGTAGGATGCTGCTGTTGGGACCTCGAGCAAGGTCGTAGAGGGGGGGGGGCGACCCTGCGCTCTGACCCCGCGCTCTGACCCCCTGCGCTCTGACCCCTGCGCTCTGACCCCCGCGCTCTGACCCCGCGCTCTGACCCCTGCCGACTAACAAAAATAGGATGTGTGAAGAATAAAGAATTTCATTGTGCTGTAATGTAATGTTTTTATGTCTATTTTTGTGCCAATACATAATTTTTCATGCATTTTAACACTAAACTATTAAGAACAATATAATTTACTAATTTTGTGACATAAATATTAACGTAAATTCAGCTACATTTCCATATGAATTATAATACTGTATACTGTATTTTTTTTTAGTAAACACAAAGCCACTTCGGCTTGGGACGGTGAATTATTACCGTATTTACCAGAGTAATGTTTGAAGCTGAGTTTGAAATGAAATTAAAGTGGTTTGGGAGCAGATTATATATTATAATAATAGGTATTTATAGATATACGCTTCAGGAACGTAACACACAGAGCATTTCGGGGGCCGACTGTATGTCTAACTTCCTCACTTTTTTTACTTTCAGCCTTTTACAGTTATGATATCGTTATTTAATTTTCTCACTTCTTGTTCTCTCGCATGCGGGTTTACAGGACAAGGCTAAAATGAAGATTTGTCCGAAGCTGCGCGAGTCTCCAGAGCCGGAGGAAATTCAGGAAATGGTGCGCTATGCCAAGAATATCATCGAGGAATTCAGGAGAGCCAAGCACTATAAGAATATCCTTACCAGCCTTTCTCACGTCTCTAAGTCTCTAGTCATTGATTTGAACAGTCCTTGACTCCACAGCACCCCCCAGTGACCTGCTGGAGATCTGCGAGTTAAGTCTGGAGAAAATGGGATCCATATTTGACGACACCAACGTGTACATGCTGCACATGATGTACCAGGCCATGGGCGTCTGCCTCTACATGCAGGACTGGGACGGAGCCATGAAGTACGGAGAGAAGATCGTGCAGCCCTACAGGTGGCACGGATTATTCATATTTATAATGTTTGACATTAGTAATAATAAGACTGTTTATATCGCTTGTCTAGACACTGACAGGTTTTTGTTTTGTTTTTTCCCCTCCGCAGTGTACATTACCCTCAGTACTCTCTCAACGTGGCGTCCATGTACCTGAAGCTTGGAAGACTTTATATGGCACTTGAGAAGAAAACACAAGGAGTGAAAGCTTTAAAAAAGGTATCATGTGTCTGTAGAAAGCTAACTGGTGCTCATGGGTGTCGTATTCAGTGATGTTGTTACATTAGCTACTCTTAGACCCTTTACGTTGTATATTCGTGTCAAAGGCGTGTAAGTCATACTTTGTCAGACCTACGGACTAATCTGAACGGAAAACGTTCGTAAGTCAGGGACGACCTGTATAACCTCCATCACCATCCAGACCTGTTTTTCGCTTCTCTACTTTTAACTACAGACTTCGGCTCACCGTGATAACGTTGACTTGACATTCGATATTCGATGCGATGATGTTCAAAGCTTCTTCCCTCGGCATGAAAAAAACAAACAGGAAAACATTCACACGTTATATATGTAATGTAAAGACCTAACATCGCCTACAGAAATCCTCATGTTATTAGAGTACGAGAGAAGTGTAGCGGCGTGCAGCTCGTCAGCATGTGAAATAAGTTGTAATAATCTGAAAAAGTCTGATAAGTTCCCGAGTATGCCCTGTAGGGGGAGCTGGAGAGTCATTTTGCTGCTTGCATTGAACCGACCCCTCCAGTCTGCTGAACGTAACCATGTGAAGAACAGAGACAGATTGACCAGCAGCGTGTCCACGTCCGTCCGGTCGCCATCGTGTCCTCAGCTGAACTCCCTGAAACCTGCTGTGAGCTGGTGTTTAAGGTGTTTACTCGTGTCAGTTAAGGATTCCTCCCTGAACAGATCCGACACTCTTGGCCTGGTCACCTCCGCCTGCCTTAAGAGCAGAAAAAATTCCAGGTTAAGCTGTTGATGAAACTCTTAAACACGAGAGCCTCTAGTGCACCTGCCTTGTACGCTGCCAGGTGGAAACAAGTGGTGTGCAGGACATTATTCCAGTCCAGCATGGTAGATATTGCAGTACATCAGAGCGCGATGATGCCTCATAAAGTCACCGCAGCCTCTGTGAATAGATGAAGTTCCTCTTTTTGTTTCTACCACATTTTCTCAAGAATGATCGAGAGCAGGGTCTCTCACGCCATCATGATGTTAATAGATGTTGAAGTTAAATGCGTCTGGTGTTAAATGATGGGCGTCACCTCGGCGTACAGGAAGAGCCGTGGTTCTGTAAAGATCAGATGACCTTCAGGATTCAAAGGGAGTTCAGAACTGTATTCCTAAGAGATGAGGAAAGGAGAAGGAATGATTGAGGACAATGTTGAATCGAAGAGAGAGAATAGCAGGGGTGATGGCGTTCCGGCACCACGCTGGATTTCCGGCGTACTGTGGCTGCAGGAAAAAAAAATAATTCAGGTTCGCAGATATCGATCTGTCATTTCTCTAGGTCTGAGATTCACAGGTGATAGAGAAGGACCAGCCAATCAGCAGTAGTGTGTGGATGTCTGTGATTGGCTGGTTTTGTAACACTGGACAAAGTTGAGCGAGCGCGCAGGCAGAGTCGAGAAGTCGCGCATGCGCGGAGAACATGTTGAGCGAGCAGGGGAGACACCGCACGCGCAGAATCGCTCAGAACTGTAGCAGGAATTTATTTGAGCTTGACCCGTCATTTACTATCGCCCACCCACTCGTCACGTTATGTAAGAATTTAGGATAATCAATTAGTTAATCAATTCCTGTGTACTTTGGAGTACTATTATTCCCATTTTTGGGTCGCCGCCCTTTTTTTTTTTAAACGCTCCCTATAACTCCGCCCACCTCTCGTGACATCACAGGTTTTCGCGACTAGACCAGCAGAGTTTAGGGGCCGGTGTTATGCGCTAAAATGCCCCCCTGCCACGGATTGCCCCCCCCCCCCTACATAATCTCTTTCAAATAATATACTGTATTAGAACATAAATTCATACAGTAGGTTTATGATTTACAAATTGCAGGTTATACTAAACGAATTTGATTATAAAATAACCAATATAAAAAAATGTTGTATAGGGGAAAACGTAAATAAATTATATATTTTTTTTCATGTACAACATGTATATTTTTACATTGCTTATTTTATAATACAAATTTTTTTTTTTTTTTACCACAAACTATATTTATTTAGTGTAATTTGTGATAAATAATAGTGTAATAATTTTGTTATTTTTACATTGACAAACCCCTGCAAAATAAATGTGCCATAAAATTATTTTTGGGGATTTGTATTAATCGTCTCGACGGCTGTGACGTGCCTAGGGTTAATAGTAATAGTATATTTGATGATAATAAACCTATGAATGTATGTCCTAATATTACATTTGATAGCGATTCTGTAGGGGGGGGGCAATCCATGGCAGGGGGGCATTTTAGCGCATAACACCGGCACGGGAACCAGAACATTGGAAAAGGGGTATTACTGACCTGTCCTGGTCTGGCTGTAGCATCTGTAGCGTTTACTTCCAGTGATTGTACTAAGATGGACTAATAATGTCAATCTAGACACTGAACATATTGAGAAGGAAATGCTGTATTTTCTTGAATAATACTGGAGGCTTAATGCAAATATGAAAATATTTAAAAAGAGCCACTTGACAATAATGATGATCAGGGTTATACATAGACTGTTTATATATTTGGGCCCAGGGGCAACAAGTTATGTGTTAAAAGTGCGTCGCATACATAGTACCCCCCCACCCCACCCCCACACACACACACACCCCACCCCTACTCACCTCAGGGGCAAAGAAAAAAAGTTCAGGCTCAGGAATTTTTTCCACTATCAGCCCTGGAATAGTTTTGCAATGCTGCACTTGGCAGAGTCGAGCAGTTAGCACACGGCTGCCTTTGCTAGTATTTTAGAGATATGACTAGAATCTGAATTGTTCTGTGGGTCAGAGGTTTCGTTTTCTCTCTATTCCTGTCTTCGAGCTGTTGTGGCTTTTCAGAGGTATGTGTAGGATCGGCGTCAGTGTTTTAAGTTTCTGGCTAAATGTTTCATAGTACAGTCTATTTTCTGAAGTGCACCAACACCTTTTTAAGCACAGTACCCCTATAGTGTGATGCCGCCGCCCCCGTGCTTCACAGATGAGATGCTGTGTTTTGGATCCAAAATCTTACCTTTTTTTTTTTTTTTTCTCCATAAATCCTTATCATTATGACCAAAACATTACTTTTTGTTTCATCTGACCAGAGAAGGCGTCTCCACAAGGCTGGTGATCACTGACCGTGTTCAGTCACAACATTCCTCCTTGTCCCCAGTGTACTGATACCACCATAAGGGTGGACGGAGGTGCTTTTGGTTCGGATGGAGATACTCACTCACTCGCTCGCTCACTCACTCACTCACCAGTTCGTTTTTGCTTATACTGGGATCCAGTTGAACATCAACAGCCGCTCCAGCGGGTTTGCATTGGGTTTGTTACACACAGTGACTGGAAATGACAATCAGCCTACTGTACATGTCTGCATGTCTTTGGCCTGTGAGAGGAAACTGTGTGAGTACCCAGAGGAAACCCCCCCCCTCCCCCAATGCACAGACGAGGTTCGACGCCCAGCCCTGGAGGAGCGAGTTGCTAACCACTACGCCTTCTTTGGCCACTTGTGGTGTCTCTGTGTTTAAGATGTTTATCGTTACATGCGTTGCTCTTAATGAGGACTCGGCAAAAGTAATGCGAGTTTAAATGAGACGTGTGTTTTCTATATTTATTCCAGGTAAACTTTTTACTTTAACCTTTTGATACCAAACCGTGTAAAGGTTATTGAAAGATTTAAAGATTATGTGAAGTTTAAAGTTACTGACCCGCTTATAACCTTCGCTTAAACCTTTTCACTTTGTTGTTATAGGAAACAAACATCTTTAAAAATGTAAATTAAATCTCTTTATTTTTATTTTTTACTTTATATGCTTTTTGCTCATTTTTATTTCAGGCTCTTGCAATCATGAATGTTTCGTTTGGAAAGGACCATCACTACATCGCTGAGATAAAAAAGGAAATAGAAGAGCAGAAATAAAAGAACGGACTTTTGTAAATTCAAGAATGGCTCTATGGCATGCAAAACCTGTACCTCTGCTTGCACACACACACAGTTTCTCCTTGGTGTCATTTTAAGTTTTTGTTTGTTTTTGAAGGACTCTTGACCTGGTCCTGGATATTTAGGTGTTGGTTCTGTTATCTGTCTCTACCATGAACACATACTGGATGCACTGTTTATGTAAACAAGGGCTAATAATTAAACATTATATTTGTCCTAAAGATTGTCTGAAAGTTACTTCCTTAGGTTTCTTTGCCATATTATTCATCAATCATGTTTGTTTGTATACAGAATTCACTAATTATTTAGTAATATAATAATTAGAAGATAATTTAACATGTATTTCTGATTCTAAATATTAATTGTCTAGATTGTGTGGCATGAAGGATGATGGTCTCGTTTAACTGCTTCAGTTACTGGCTCAAATAAATGTGGGACGACTTAAGAAAAAAAGATTAAAAATAAAATTGGGTGATGTTAATGCTTATTATACTGTATATAAGCATTGATGTTAATTTTATTATTTTTAGTAATATAGTAGAAGTGGAAGGCAGCCAAAGTAACATTGTGTTACTGTGTATAAGTAAATATTTCACACATTTGTACTTTTTACTTGAGTAGTTTCATTAAAAGAATTTTTACTTTTGCTCCACTACATCATATAGGAAATATCTGTACTTTTACTTTAACCAGAGTGGCGTGTAGAACCCGAAGTGGGAATTCATTCCCTTTGTAGCCTGTTGGAAATCAGACGTGAAGCTGGTTCACACTCGAGTGAGAGGATTTACTATGAAAAAGGAAATGGAGCTAATACAAGCACTTTTTTTTTTAACTTGTGCAAATTTGAAGGTCAGTACTTTTATACTTTGTGCAAGTAGGAATGTAAATATTTTTGGATGCTTGTTATAATATCCTGAGACAAAAATATCATTTATGCAAGTCTGCTGCTTAAGTGTTTTTAGATCTTTTCTTCAACTTTAAAGGATGTTACTGTTGGCATGACACAGGACTGATGGCAGTGCTCACCATCATACATTTCAAGAAGGGCAGCAAAGAAGCCACTTCTCTCCAGGAAAACACATCAGGGACAGAATGATATTCTGCACCAAGTACAGGTGAGGACTGGAGTAACATCAAGTTCACCATCTAAGAACATTTCTGGTCCATGGCCAGGAAAACTCCTCAGTCCTCAATCCCACTGAGAACTTCTGGTCAAAAACTCCACAAATTCTGACAAACTCCATTATGTAAGAATCATTCAGGGTGTGGCCAAGTTGACTGACAGCATGGCAGGGTGAATTGCAGAGGTGCTGAAAAAGGACGTCGACACGGCAAATACTGACTGTTTACATAAACTTAATGTAATTGTCAATAAAAGCCTTTAACACTTATAATTACACTTCAATATACCAGAGTAACATCTGACAAAGATCTAAAAACATTGAAGCAGCAGACTTTGTGAAAATGAATGTGTCACTCAAAAGTTTTGGCCCCCCCATTGCATGCAATCTGGAATTTAAGTGAAAGAAACTTGTTGCAGATCCAGACACCAATAAAATAAACCACAAGTGCAGTAAGTTTCTCACCAACTCTATATTCTTTCAGCTTGATTACATGGATCATATGATTAATCATTTTGGGGTGAACCAGCAATCAATCAAGAAGATATGAAAATTCTTAAAATCACAAATGAAGGGAGTCCATTTGGACAATTGAGTCATGACCTGCCCTCTGCACCATGTTTGCCTGGAACAAATGGTTCCTGAAGAAGCTACACACACTTGGTCTGTTGAATGGCTGTAGAAGGCTACATAACTCATGTCACGCCTCTTTCCAGTTCATCTTCATTCAGAGGGTCGTTATTCGGTTTTAATCATCAGTCCAGACTTTCCACCGATTAGTAATTTGATCCAGAATGTTCCATTCAGAAAATTTACATTTCATAAAAAGATGAAAAACGCATCTAGTTTTGTGTCACTTTAATCTGCACTTTCAGCGTACTGGAAGACATTTGCAGAAGTTTACATGAATTCCTCCACATATATAAACTGCATACATACAGTAAAACTGAACTATTTAAGAAACGGGATTGTATACATATTTAAAATGTCTGCTGAATCAAGTAAAAAGCAACGTCCGTTTATTAATCCAACATACAAAAAAAATAAAAAGCATTATCTGCAACCTGAAAAATCTAAAATGTAATTAAAAATTTTAAATAAGTCTTGAAATACTCAATGTATGATTTTGCTAAATTTAGTTCCGTTACATCATTGCGTATTCTGAATGAATATCTTTAGTTTTCTTGACGCGCACAGGAGTTACTTGGGGATCCCAGCTACCATCTCGGACTCGATTCCACAGTGATCAGAACCTCTCAGGATCTTAAAATAACCTGGGGAAGGGAAAAAACATAAAAACATTAATGAAGCACTTCAGTTTAAGTCACGGTATTTTATGATTCACTGTTTGTCCTGGGGGCGACGCGGTGGTGTGATGGCAGCATGGTCATCTTGCACCTACAGGGTCGAGTTTGCATGCTCTCCCCGTGCTTGGTGTGTTTCCTCCCACAGTCCAAAGACATGCAGATTAAGCTAAATGGCGTTCCCAAATTGCCCAGGTGAGTCTGCGCCCTGCGCTGGAACAGGGTGTACCCCTGAAATATATCCCCTACGACCCCGTATACAGGATTAAGCGACTGTAAGCACGCAAGTAACCTGAGCATCCTTTTAGTTCATCATGTGTGGCTCATGTAATTAACCCGGGTTTAATCAGTAAACTTGGAGACAGTCGAAAAATAAATAAATCAATGACCGTCCAGGGAATGTGTTCGAGCAGGACATCTCGAAGGCCAGGCTCGGGTTGGAATCTGTACTGGAGTTCAGGTCAATCCAGACCCGGCCACGCCTCGTATTAGCGAAGCAACAATACAATGAAATTAAGTGTATGCTTTCAACTTCGTGTAGTTTCCCTTCGTATTTGCAAAATTGACAGCAATTTTTAACGAGTGTATGATAACAGGGTACAGTTCAGGGGTTGGCCAACAGGCTTCGGTGTGTAACGTTACGTCGCCAACGCGGTGAGGAGGAACGCATCGTCTCAGACGGCCTTAAACCTGAACACATCTTGAATGAAAGCCATTTGCTGAGAAGTAACCCGAGGATCTCGTCCGTCTCTTCCAGACACCTGAGAGTAAAGATCTGAACATTTCAGCTAATCTTTCTTGGGGCCCCAGCACTCACTCCATGTGACCATTTCCAATGTATTTAAATTATTTTGTTAAAATCTCACCCAAGCCTCATTAAAAAAAATAAATAAATAAAAAAAACTACAAATCAAGAATTGTAATAATTTTTACCGTTATCGCCCCAATCAGTGTTCCATGAGTTAGCAGCCAGCCAGTAGGGGGTGCCGTTTTCCTCTCCCCAGCCCAGGATCTTGATGGCGTGACCTCCTAATTCAGAGCCAGTGACGTGCTGATAAACACCTGGAACATCAGACAGAAACACCATGAAAGATTTATACAGCAAACACGAGGTCTTGGTGAGCAAATGCCAAATTTTAGTCATCAGCTCTGATTAACAGGTGAAGCTGAAGGAAAGGTCAGTCATAAACCCAAGATTTAAATATTAATTATTATAAATCCCCACCCACAGTACTGCAGGATTTGAGTCAAAAGTCACAGCTCACCAGACTTGTACAGAAGAAAGTCCTCATACACAGTGAAAGCGCCCTCCACTGGACCGTTCTTGTAGAGCTCTTGCATTATCTGAGTCGCATCAGGTTCAATTCTATAGGATTGTTTTCCTACAAACATGAAATGAGCAGCAGTTAAGTATCCGACTCCACGAGGTTGAACTGTCGTAAGTTCTCTAACAATCATGTCTATAGATGTGGGTTCTTACCGAAGTGCTTGTCCTGCTTGTACGAGGGACTGTAGCCGGGTTCACATTTCTGGTCACATTGCGGAGTGTCTCCGCCCTCACCGGTGCACGGAGGGCGAGAACCATTGATGTGATGCTCACACGGCTCAATAGTGTACGGACGACATCCTAAAGAACACAAAGACTCATTGAAAAAAAATTATAATAATAAAAACTTGATGTTAACCATGTGGACGATTAAACACCTACCGATATGCGAGTTATAGAGTCCACCAGTCACCAGACCTTGAGTAGTCCAGTAATCCCAAGCAGCAGACGGGTATCCACCGTTACATCTGAAGCGATAGAGCAGAGAAATGTTTGTCGGGTCCCAAAACAGGCCTTTATAATTTCAAGAAGCACATTTACACTCATGAAAAAAAAAATACTCAACGTCAGCATGTAGAGCGTGATGTAATCCTTAATGTGTCAAGTTTAAAATATGCCCCCCCCCTTTTTTTATTCATATATAGTCAAATTAAAAGTTAAACTTTGCAATCTCTTCGAGAACATCAGACTGGTCACTCAGACACCAGCGTCAAACAGCTTGAGCTTCTCCGCAAGTTACAGAGTTAAATGTCAAGGATTTGCTCGTTCGACGCGTCTGCAACATGAAACTGGTGACTGCTGCAAGTTTCACTCAAATAACCGGAAGTTTGCTTGGCAAAGTGTTGTTGTGTAACTGGACATTTACGTCACAATTGCGACAAAAGTTACTGATGTGCAAAACCAAGAGGAGCATCAAATCCATCCAGGAACACGTGATTAACACCCAAAAATGTTTCTGGAACAGAAGTCGTTAAACTCCAACTTTAAATTAGTAACAGAAGCAAAACTGTTATACTTCTTGTGATTAAATTAAACTCTCCATTTCTACCACTTTACACAACCAGCAAAGCTCACACGGTACATTAACCTGAAAATCATTACAGATTAATTCACTCATTCATCTTTTTGTGGATTAATGTAAAGACTAATTAAGACACTTGTTGCCAGTATGAAGATCTGCAGGTTTTTTCCTGTAACCGAGTTAATCTGAAGAGGAAACTAATGCTTTTCTTTCTACAAATACTTCACTATAATCATTACAACAGGTTCGGTTTCCCCGTCGCCTCATCAGAGTTTAGTACCAACTTTGGGCAACATTTCAGGTGTCCTGGTTAGTCACGGTTGTTTTTCCAGCCAGCACTGATGCCTGGAGCCGTCTAAAGCCGTCAGTTACTAAAGTCAATCTCTTATCAGTTATAGTGCTGAAGTCCATCGGTCAAAAATGTCAGTGTTCTCAAACACAAGGTTTTAAATAAAGTGTTAGGATAACGATAAGGCTACACAAAGACTCAACACCGTGACTGATACACAGCGCCGTGTCCAAATGATTTTTACTCCAATGATTTTAAGCTTTTAGCCCACAGTGTGTGATGTATGTAATATGAACCTGCAGTAAACACATTTTGATGACATTGTCAATCCTCTACGGTGTGTGTGTGTGTGTGTGTGTGTGTGTGTGTGTGTGTGGACCCCTGATCATTCCGAGGTTTGCTCACTTACCCCATTCCACAATCAGAGCAGCAGGTCAGCAGGTCCTGAGCGGAGATCTCCACACTCACTTTGCCTTGGCTGTGGATGCAGATTCGGTCGGAGATTGCTTCAGCTGCTCCAAACGCCTGCAAGTCAGGTGCAAAGTTACGACTCAAAATCTAAATTCAATGTATTGAAAATATCGTAGAAAATTATCCATTTAAAAAAAATTAAAATTCCATACCCAGCATGACCCACATGAACCCTGGTCTCGGATTTCCTTTAGAGTTGGGCAGTTGGGCCACTGCTCTCTAGGATCGAAATTCTTAGGAAGCTTGACTTGTCCAGCATACTGAACCCTACATGAGACCAAAACAAGGCACTTAATGCAGGGAAAGGGGGGGGGGGGGGGGATAAAAAAAAAAGTAAGAAAGTAACGACTATCCATTAAAAATGGATAAAAAGATAAAAAGACAAAAGTGGCATTTCTGCTTCAACCCCCCCCCCCCTCTCTATACTCAAACATACGAGGTTAGGGGGGACAAAACGCCATGTCACGATCATAAACAATATGTATAAATGACAAAAAGAAATAGTTGTTGCAAGGGAAAAAAATAGAAAGTTTGAGTAACATTATTTTTGTAGCAAATTATTATCTTGCATAAAAGTTGCAAATTTAAAAAAAAAAAAAAAAACCTCGAGCTCAGCTGCTTCTAATCAGTTTTTATTTTATATACCAATGCCAAAAAACTTTGTTTTTAAACAAAAAGTACTTTAAGTTTCATTAACATTATAATTCTCAGAAACTTCCATTTTAAACTTTCATTATTTTCCTTAATCAAAAAATTCTGCTTTATTGAACTTTTAGTTTTGCCGGAAAGGTGATGTCTCCTCTGAAAAGAGGAAAAAACATGTGATTGTCTTCGCAGGCCACATGTAATGCAAGAGGGAAAAAATAATGCTGCTGCTTCCCCTTTCATTTGTATGACTTTTTCCATTCTGACATTCAGCAACTTCACTGATCTATACATCACACTCAGACGATCACATTTATGATGAGGACGCAGAAAAAATTATTTAATTGGCTACAACACTTTAAATTCAGCTTGCTGCAGTGACTTGCAATGAAAATTTTGAAAATTAAGCTTTGATTATACTTAAAAAAAAAACAAAAAAAAAGCCCTGTTTGACCAGTTTGTTTTGCAGCAAAACAGTGACGATATCAGTCATGTGGAATAACCTCCAGTCTGAGAGACATCCAGCATAAATTACAGAAAAGTTCCAGCTGCTGGAGATTAAATCACTCAGACTTCTGACTTCAGTCTCACTTGAACTTTCATCTCGGTGAGAAAAGGAAGCCAGTCATGTGATCGATCATAAGACTAAAGCAACCGGTGACAAATTACCCACAACGCATTTCCTGCTTCACTAGTACGACACTATTGTTTCTGATCATCAGCAGCTCGAACTGACTCATCGCCCTTACAGACTCTGCGTGCAGACAAATTAAGGAAGTGTAGTTTCACAGGTATCGTACATTCTGAAGACCCTGGACAAAAATACACTCACATGACGGGGAGTTTCGGTCCTTTCAGCCACGTTCCACACAACTGCTTCACGTAGCTGTAATCCACCTTCCCAAAATTATGTCCAGCCTGTAGAGAGGATCAGACAAAGTCCAAAAGATTGAAATCTGAGCCAACACTTTGAAAGTGTGAAAACTTGTCTTGCTGTAACACATCTGCTCGTATTACCGAGTTACCCTCAGGCTCAGACACGCGCAGACCGATTAAAGAAGCAGCACTTACTGTCCATGTACTGTTGGCTTTGTTGACGTAGTCGACCATCTCATGAGAGAGAGGACGTAGATGTGGACGAGCCCAGCACACGGCCAGTGCACAGGCCAGGTACAGCAAAGACGGGCACTTCATCCTAAAACACAAACGTGAAGCTTGCATTTAATGAACACGCAGAGCTGACCAGCATCTCCTGACCATTCAGAAGTCAAGATTATGGGCTGAACATTGAAGAGCTCCATTTAAACTGCAGTCATGCGGACAAGTACAGCACTGAGAAACCATAACGCAAATCTGAGAGGCTCTCGGAACTCAAGGCAGTTAGGGCAAGTGTATAGTTACCTTGATAACTATAGGTTGAAATGGGGTTAAAAAATATAAATAAGGCTTGATATCTGATCATGGTGAAGCCTAGAACAGACCAAAATAAGGTCATAACGTGACGATTTATATTGCCTACATTTGACACCCTGGGACGTGCACCAGAGGAAAATGCAAACTGCAGAACTTCCAAGTATTGTTGCTTTTAAACCCTCATGTGACATTACACAATCTAAACTGATCAGGGTGGGGGAACACGCACACACAAATATGAAACGTTTAATATTCTCGTCTCACAGAAAAGAATGTTCAAGACTCCATCTCTCCACCCCAATTATTCCCCAACCACAAGACATTTGTTCACGTAACTTGGGCTCAACCACTTACAAATCCAATTCTATGGGAAAAAAGAAACGGAATAATGTAAAATGTATAAATTAATGGAATGTGCAAAATGCCATTAATTAGAGGGTAAAGACATGGCGCGTAGGTACAAGAGCAGCGGTACAGACGAAACATGGAGTCGTGTGCGTGACCGCATCAGTGGTATTGTCCATGTTTTAAAATGCAAAGTTTCTCCTTGTACTGTGTGGTGTTCTGGTTCATTTTTATTGACTACAGCCCTAGTGTGCGTTACTAACGCATGTGATTAACCTGGATGTTTAACGGCAAATTTCTTTATAAAAAGCTTCTAGATGGAAGTTTGGATAAAAAAAAGTTGTGTGCTCGAGCTTCCTTCAAGGGGAACCATTTTTACAATACATCAAGTGCAAGACGTGCTAATTTTGGCTGAGGCGGCCGAGGCCCCAAGTTGTTTTTCAGACCCAAGGATTCAGGTTCAAGTCCCACCGTATGGTCACACCCCACGCTACCCAAGAGACTTTAATTTAACTTTTGTTAAACGTTAATGTTTGAAAGTATAAAACTGCATAATCCGTTTCCTCTAACCAGTTTGACACACTTTTCTTTATTCCAACTTTGCACATTAACAAGAACAATGCAAGCAAAGTTGTGTATTTAAAATAGCAAATAATCATGATTAATCACAGACTGGCTGATTAGATTAAAATTCATCCAATCTAATTATTTTAATAAATTGACAGCACTAAAACACAAGTTTAGCATAATAATCCTGGAAAAGCCAAAGCAACCCAGAGAATGAGGGAGGAATATATGGGGAGGAAAAAAGTTAAAAGTCAGGATTAAATACAGTTCAGTAACTGCTGTATTTTGCAGAGAGGGGGTTTATTCTGTACATCTGGCAACCCTGTTTCATGACGTCACCGCTGCTGTGTCGGTCTCGCTGTAGGAAAACGATCAAAACCTACAAATACACTGATGTAGGTTTTAATGTTCCACTCAGATATTTATTACAAACATATATTCGAGTTTTTTTTTTTCAGTTCAAATAATAAACTGACGTGTGAAGCCTGTTTGTATGTTATTAAACCGCCGCGCCCAAAGTTACAAGCAGTTAATGCAGTGAGATCACGTGACCGCAGCAGCACTGTTACCCCTTAACCTGAATAAATCTGATTAAACTGCCCGAGACGACTGACCCGGTCTGTAAACAAGGAATAAACAACAACAATCTGACTCGGAACTGATTAAATCCAGACACACATTATATTACATTCGCCACCCCTCCACGTGCAGCGCTTTAAAACCCACTAAGTTTAAATCTCTGCCTCTATAAACCCGCGTGAAGGAGCCGCGAGCTGATGACCTCTTACCTGGACCTGGTTCACTCGGTCTGCGTGCGGTGCGGGCGCGCGCTGCTCGTACCACTTTTATACACACCACCCCGTGCTTGGCAGAAATCACGTGATTGAGTCATGTGCATTTCTGTCGAAATCAGAAAAGATCAAAGAAAACGCACGTGACTCCGGTCAAAATAAAAGCCTGCAAACATGTCTTTCTTTAAAAGTGAATGAAATTTAGTTTTGCTCTAACCGCCCCCTCCACCACAACCCCCCCCCCAATAAAAAAAATCACATTTAAGTTTAATATTACAATATAATTTTATATCTTCATTATGATCAAATGTTACATTCCGATTAGAACCAGTCACGTGACAGCCTTGCCTGACTTAAAAAAATAACATTAAGTATATAACATTTCCATATTTTTTGAAGTATTTATTTTGATCTGATCTCTGTATGATTTCATGTTTAGAAAATAGTTTTCAGATGCAATATTAAACAAAGATACATATTTTTTCTGCTGCTTATTGTATAATAAAATCCCTTTTATTTTGTTTTTCATAACTACTCAAATCTTTCCATAGTTCATATATACAGCTGCTAAAATGATGACTATAAAAATGTATTTAAAATATTTGTTTAGTTTAAACTATTTGTATTACTGTACATGACAAACTTCTGCAAAATAAATCTCACATAGTCACGTGACTAGGGCTTGTTATAACATGAATATAAGATTTGATCATAATAAAGATACAAAATGACATTGTAATGTAATATTTGACAGCGTTTTTGTCAGGTGGGGGGGGTGCATGCAAGAAAACCAAGAAAAACGAACAGAATGGTGTGAATAAAAAGAACACACACATACACACACACACACACACACACACACACAATGTTACACTACAAACAATTTGGAAACATTAATTAGCCTAAATCTCTTTCCTCTGCGGGAAACCAAATGTTTTTGTTGGTCTGTTTTTTCCTTGGATTTATTTCTCTTTTATCCTAGGCGTCACCCCTTTGGATCATCTGATCCCTAAAATCTGGTGCAGCTTTTACAGCGGATGCTCATCTTATTGCAACCTTCCCATTTCCTAACTTGCCTAGCCTGGGACCAGCACTGCATATGTATGGGGCGTAGGTATACGGATCTTGCCCAAAATGCAACAGTGGCACCAACCCGCCGGTCAGCAACCCAAAGCTTCAACCACCTGATCCACTTTTGTACCTACTGTACCTGCTTTAACCAGATTGCATGGAGGAATCCCAAACACACACACAGTCCTGGGACAAGATTCGAACATCAAACCAACACGAGCAGAACAGTAACGGTTCACCTAAACCGGACAGTTCTGGTTTGAAAGCAGTGGACCCTGGTGTGGTTCCTGACATTTGATGGATGTTTGATGAAGTGTGATGTTTGTTGTGAGATGTTTTTCAAGAAAAGAAAGAAAGAAAGAAAAAATATTAACAAAATTAATTTTGAAAAGGTGGTTTCCAATGAGGAAATGATACCTGATCATAAGGGGGTTTCCAATGAGGTTTGCAATATTTAGAAATAATATGCAAGTCAGAGTGACACTGCAATTCTGATGCACACAACATTAAAGTGATTTGATACTAAGAGCGTGAATATTAAGTGGTCAAAGAAAACAAAAGGCAGAAAAACCAGAACATGGCGCAGTAGATTTATAAACTGTGGCAGTGATCCTTACATATACATACTGAGATTATTTGATCATTGTGCCAGAGGTTCATTATAAGAACCCTAATTATCATACAGTACCCTGTGATGAGCTGCCTGACTGGAGACTCATCCTGAAATAATCTACAATGTGTATCTTCCATTTGGTTCTTTGATCATTAGTTACACTAATCATTATACACTGTGTATGTGATATGCAGTTCAGGTGAGGAATTTTGCGTTAAGGAATGAATTGATAAAGCTTTAAAATAAAGATCTTTCATTTTAAAAACATACAAAAATGATCATTGATATTCAGCATTTCATTTTGTAAAGTTGCTTTGTGGCAGTTTTGCTTGTTAAAAGCACTATGCAAATAAAATTAAAATTGAATTACATTGAACTGAATTAAATCAAGCATTTCATGCCTCTGACTCTGTCACCTGACACTGTAAGTTTTCTTTTCTTTTGTTTGTACTTTCTGTAAAATAACTCTTTAAACTAAATACCAGGTAGTTATTTTACAACAAAATATAAAAATGCAAAAGTGATTTTTACAATTACTTTTTTCGGTAATTAGTTAGGATTAGTATTTAAGCAAACTTCAGGTTTTAAATAGATTGCGTCTGACGTTTATCTCTTGTCTCTGAACAAGACAAGACAAAATCAGGGAAGGAAGCATTAGATGTTTTAAAGGTAGACTAGACTGGAAATTTGGCTTTAATAGGCCGAGAAGAAGAGGGAAAATGAGACCTACAGTATGTAATGTAATGTAATGTTACCTACTGAATTAACTGACTTTAAACAACATGCAAAAAGAAGAAGAAAAATAGAACAGAGAAAAACATAGGCTTGCGGTTCATATAAACCTTTGAGCTAACAGCTCAAGCAACTGTTTAATAAATGGACAACGACGTGATGTAGGAATGTCACTCTATAATGAAACCTGCTTTAGATCAAGACAAATAGCAGACTGAGTAATAACACAGAAATATTACACTTCTAGTAATAACTGGGGGCACGGTGGCATAGTGTTCCCAAATTGCCATATGGGCAATTAGGTGTTCCCAAATTGCCCATAGTGTGTGTGTGTGTGTGTGTGTGTGTGTGTGTGTGTGTGTGCCCTGCAGTGGATGGGCCTCCTATCCAGGATGTACCCTGCCTCATGCCCTCATGATAGACTCCAGGCCCCTGTGACCCTGTATACAGGATGAAGCAGTATACTGTAGGTGAATGAATGAATGATTAATTAAATGTATTGGAAATGGATATTTAAATCATATAGATAAAATAACTCTGTGTCATCTTTTCATGAGAGCAGTCATATATTTTAAAACATTGTCAAGGTGAGTGGCTTCATATTTTCTTTATTTAAAACCATAAAGCTGTTTAAAATGAAACGTTCAGTTCTGCTATACTCCTGATTAAGGAGACACTATTATTTGTAGTTTGGGAAGTCTGTACAGTATATCACTGTCTACTTCAATTCAATTAAATTAAATTTTATTTGTATAGCGCTTTTAACAATTGACATTGTCTCAAAACAGCTTTACACAATCAAAAGAATTATTTAAGTTTGTATGGAATGTGAATGTGTATGAATCAAAATGTTCAGATAGTCCCTGGTGAGCAAGCCCGAGGGCGACAGTGGCAAGGAAAAACTCCCTGAGATGGTAATAGGAAGAACCCTTGAGAGGAACCAGACTCAACAGGGAACCCATCCTCATCTGGGTGAAACAGATAGCAGGAAATGATCTGCATTTATACAGTGTGTTAGGTGGCAGACAGTTCAGCTATAATAGTTCAAATTCAAATTCAAATTTTATTCGTCACATACACAGTCATACACAGTACGATATGCAGTGAAATGCTTACACGACCGCCAGTGACCTTTAAAAGAGAATTAAATCTTATAGTAAGAAATAAATATGAATGAAGAAATACGATAGGAAAATTTTAACTTAACTAGTATAAAAAATAGAAATAAAAATAAAAGTATACTGTACATAAAATAGAAATAAAAATAGAAATATACTGTAGATATACAATAGAGATTTTTTTTTTTTTTTGCATACAGTAGTATGTAAGTATGCATACAGTAGAAACGTGTTCTTAAGGTTCCTTATTAAAGTGTCTTTGTGCAAGGGTCCAGAATGTAAACATAAACATGAGTTCCGATGTAAGTGTAGATGTGCAAGAAAGTGTCCATAGTGTCCAATGACGTAAACAGGTTGTATTAGTTCTGTGTTTGTGGTGTGAATGTGGTATGGTTGAGAGACCTTATCACCTGCGGGAAGAAGCTCCTCCTCATTCTCTCTGTGTTGGCCTTCAGGGAGCGGAAGCGCTTTCCTGACTGCAACAGAGAGAACAGTCCATTGTTGGGATGGCTGAGGTCCTTCACGATCTTCCTGGCCTTGGTCCAGCACCGCTTGGTGTAGATTGAGTGCAGGTCAGGGAACTCGGTGCGGATGATGCGCTCAGCTGAACTCACCACCCTCTGTAGAGCTCGTCTGTCCTGCATGGTGCTGTTTCCAAACCAGGTCATGATGTTTCCCGTCAGGATGTTCTCTATGCTGCAGGAGTAGAAATTCCTGAGCACCTTGGAGGGCAGTCTAGTCTGAAGTCTCTCAAACGTCTGAGGTAGTACAGACGCTGCCGGGCCTTTTTCACCATGGTGTTGATGTGACAGGACCATGACAGGTCCTGCGTGATGTGAACACCGAGGTATCTGAAGCTGTCCACTCTCCCCACTGGGCTCCTGTTGATGACGGGGGTCTGGTAGTTCCTCTCCTGCTTTGTACTAAAGTCCACTATCAGCTCCTTTGCCTTACTGACGTTCAGGAGGAGATTGTTCCTCTGGCACCAGTTCTCCAGATTTCCAATCTCCTCCAGGTAGGCCGACTCATCGTTGTTCGTGATCAGGCTCACCACGACAGTGTCATCAGCAAACTTGATGACGGCAGTGGAGTTGGTAGTGGAGTTGGTAGTGGCCATGCAGTCGTAGGTGTATAAAGAGTACAGCAGGGGGCTCAGAACACAACCCTGGGGGGCTCCAGTGCTGAGTGTGAGGGAGGCTGAGACATGACCGCCCATCCTTACTGCCTGTGGTCTACCAGTTAGGAAGTTGGAGATCCACTGACACATGGGTGAGCTGAGTCCCAGGTGCTCCAGCTTGGTGGTGAGTGTGGAGGGAATTATGGTATTAAATGCAGAGCTGTAGTCGATGAAGAGCATTTTCACATAATTTCCCCTCTTAGTGTCCAGGTGGGTGAGAGATGTGTGGAGGAGATTTGAGATTGCATCGTCTGTGGAACGGTTCGGACGATAAGCGAACTGTAGTGGGTCGAGTGTGTCCGGTAGTGAAGAGATGATGAAGTCTCTGACCAGGCGTTCAAAGCACTTCATCACTACTGAGGTGAGGGCTACAGGGCGATAGTCATTGAGGGAAGCAGGATGTGGTTTCTTTGGAACAGGAACAATGATGGACTCTTTGAAGTATGTGGGGATCACCGAGATAAAGAGATGTTGAATATCTCAGTGAACACAGGTGCTAGCTGGTCTGCGCAGGCTCTGAGGATACGGCCTGAGATGCCGTCTGGTCCTGCTGCTTTCCTGGTGTTCACTCTCTTGAAGGCTCTCCTCATGTCGTGCTCGGAGATGATGAGCGCGTTTCCGGTACTGGCGGTGTCTTCCTGTCTGCAGCTGTTTGTGCCGTTAGCATTAGCGCCGCAAGCATTAGCATTGCTAGCGTATTTAGCTGCAGCATCGAAGCGAGCGTAGAAGGTTTTCAGCTCGTCTGCCAGAGTTGCGTCCGCGTTCATCATACCGGATGTTGGGGCTTTATAGTCCGTAATTGTCTTTAATCCCTGCCACAGGCTCCTAGAGTCACTCTGTTGAAGCTGTGACTCTAGTTTTCTCCCGTAGCGCTGCTTCGCCTCTTTCACCGCCTTCCAGGCATTGTATGACGCAGCCTTGTACGGTTCCATGTCCCCCGACGCAAGTCCTGTGTTGTAGGCAGCGGTGCGAGATCTCAGAGCATCGCGGATGGTTTTATCCACCCACGGCTTCTGGTTGGGAAACGTTCTGATAGTCCAATAAATCCTACAACCGCTTCCGTAAACACGCTGACGTCATCATCGGAGCTGTTTCTGAACATGTCCCAGTCTGCATCATCGAGTGCGTCCTGTAACGTGGCCACCGATTGGTCTGTCCAGCGAGCGACCTCCTTCTGAACCGGAACTTCCTGTTTCAGCCTTTGTTTATATTTTGGCATGAGGAAGATGGCGGCGTGGTCGTATTTACCAAACACTGGACTGTGCCTTGTAACCATCTTTGACCGTGGTATAACAATGGTCCAGTGTCCTTTCGCCCCTGGTGGGGCAGGTGATGTGCTGATAAAAGTTCGGCGCTGCGCGTTTGAGGTTGGCACTATTAAAATCCCCCGCCACAATAAGCGCAGCGTCCCGGTGTTGTGTCTGGTGCTGTGTGAGCGCCTCATGCAGCTCACATAAGGCAATGTCTGTGTCTGCTTGTGGTGGAATGTAAACGGCGCTGATTATGACCAATGTGAACTCCCGGGGTAGATGGAGGACGACACATGATGGACAGTAGTTCCAGGTTTGGTGTGCAGGAGCGTGCAAGAGGAACAACGCCCGCGCTGTTGCACCAGCTGTTGTTCACCATCAAACACACGCCGCCTCCCCTTGACTTCCCCTTGAGTCCCGCGTCCTGTCCATACGGCTGGTTGTATGGCGTGGTCTGGCACCGCTGGGTTCAGCCATGTCTCGGTGAAGCAGAGAAGGTTGTAGTCCCGAATGTCTCTCTGGAACTTTATCCTGGCCCTGAGGTCATCGAGTTTGTTCTCCAGTGACTGGACGTTGGCGAGCAGGATGCTAGGCAGAGGTGTGCGGTGTGCACGGGCTCTGAGCCTATTCCTCACGCCAGCTCGTTTCCCTCGGGGCCGTCGCTTCGCGTCGCGTCCATTGTTCTCCCTCAGGATCTCACTCACAGCCAGCTCGTATCCGGAGTTAAAAACGTCGAATTGTGAGTACATTGTATACCAATAGAAACAAGAGTGTCTCTATCGTACCTAATGTACTCAATGGTGGTGATTTTGCCGATTTTAAAACAAAGAAAACTAACTTAAAAGACAAAAACAAAGAAAAGGTGGTCGGAGCAGTCGTGACGGCAGCCGACCTCACCGGCGCCATCTTGGTCTCACCTAGTTGATGTTAACTGATGTTAAAAGGGAGTCCAGTAGTTATTGGAGAATCAGATAGACTTGTAGGAAATTCCACTCCTGAACTATCGAATTGTCAAGTCCCCAGAGAAACATCTGCTAACACCAGTCGAAGCCAGAACCGTCTTCTAAGTAGAGAGAATCATCCCCAGACACCAGACGCATCCCAAAGAGACACACGGGGCATCCATGCGACGAGACCTCCAACCAAAAGCGGGGCACCAGGATGGATCAGACAGGTCCGGAGGGCAGAGGGAGTCTGGATCACTGGCAGCTCAGGGATGACGTGTGTAGCTCGACAGAGAGAGAGAGAGAGAGAGAGAGAGAAAGGGGGAGACAGGGGGAGAGAGGGACGAGAAAGCGGGGGAGAAAGATTCTAGGTTCCGATCTGACATGGCTAGGTTAACATCTGCATCAATTACATTGTTCGGATTCAAAGCCTCAATTTTATGCCTGATATTTACAATTTTATTATTAAAAAAGTTCATGAAGTCCTCACTATTGCATGATGTTGTTGTGGAGATTTCTGTAGTGGTCTTATTTCTGGTTAATTTGGCTACGGTATTAAATAAAAATCTAGGATTATTTTTATTTTCTTCTATAAGAGTGGAGAGATACGTTGATCTAGCTACACTAAGAGCTTTCCTATAGTTCAGGATGCTCTCTTTCCATGCTATTTGAAATACCAACAATTTAGTTTGACGCCATTTACGCTCTAATTTCCGAGCGGTCTGTTTTAAAGTGCGCGTGTGATCGTTATACCAGGGAGCGAGTTTCTTATCTCTAATAATTTTTCTTTTAGCTGGAGCTACATTATCTAAGGTACAACGAAGTGTCGACTCTAAATATTCAGTCGCCTGATCAAGTTCTGTGGGGTCAGACGGTGGCCTAATCGAAGTTGGTAACTCTGGGAGATTACTGATAAAACTCTGTGTGGTAGTTGATGTGAATGTATGTTTAATACGGTAGCGCGGTGCTGTGCGTACATTATCACTGTGACACACTTGAATGGAGACAAGATAGTGATTTGAGATAATTTCAGACAGTGGAATTGTGAATACATTTCTTATAATTAATCCGAAGAATATTACTAAATCTAAAGTGTGACCTGCTTTATGAGTGGGTCCTACTACACACTGATTTACGCCTACGGAGTCCAGTATGGATATAAATGCTGTTCTCAGAGGGTCTTCTGGATTCTCAAAATGAATGTTAAAATCTCCAGCAATTAACACTTTGTCTACAGAAATGACCAGGTCTGAGATGAAATCTGCAAATTCACTAAGAAATTCAGAATACGGCCCTGGAGGTCTGTAAATTATAATTAGTGGAATCGACTGAGCTGATTTAATATACTTAAATACACTTATGTTACTATAGAGAATTTCAAATGAGTTAAATTTGTGTCGGTGTTTTTGTACGATAGACAGATTATCATTATGAATAACTGCGACGCCTCCTCCTCTACCAGTTAACCGAGGCTGGTGCATGTAGCTGTATCCAGGAGGACTAGCTTCATTTAGAGCTACATACTCGTCCTGTTTAACCCATGTTTCAGTTAAACAGAGTATATTAAACGCCTGATCTGTGATAATTTCATTAACAATAACTGCTTTTGATGCGAGAGATCTAATATTTAACAATCCTAGCTTCAGATCAGAGGTGCCGGCTGCGCATTCAGTATGATCGGAGTTTGTGGTCTTTATGTTAATTAGATTATTGAAACAGACTTTCTGAGTCTTTCTACACTTTTGCTTAGATCGGGGAACAGACACAGTCTCAATAAGGTGAACCCTGAGTGACGACTCTATGCAGCTAGCAGACGGTTGGTTTAGCCTGTCTGTCTGCTCCCTGGCCTGGGCTCTGGATTGTCACCGATTAACTAGACCTCTACTGAGACTATGAGCTATACTACAGGAAATGAGAGCAGCACCTTCCCGAGTGGGATGGACACCGTCCCGCCCTAACAGGCCAGCTTTGCCCTCAAAGGTCTTCCAATTGTTTATGTAGCCCACATTATTTTCGGAGCACCATGTTACCTGTATGTCGCCACGTCTCATTGGGATGGGACCAGAGCATACTACTTCATCGGACATCGCCTTCGCTAATTTAAACACCTCTGTAAAGTTACTCTTACTAACCTCTGACTGACGAAGGCGTATATCATTAGCTCCAGCATGTACCACTATCTTAGAGAACCTGTGCTGTCCTAGAGCCCTAAGATTACCTGCTATGTCCGGTGCTCTGGCCCCCCGGGATACACCATACTTGCATTTTCAATTGTTTTTCAGTCTTCCAGAGTAAACAGATGAAAAAAGTAATCCTGCTTTAACTGGGTCTGTGGATGAACAGTCCTGGTGCTTGTGTTATCGTGTGTGTTTAAAGTTTTCAGGCAGAGAACCTGCTTATGTTGGCAAATGCCATTTCATTGATGAGTGGAATGTAAAGTACATTTAGGAAAGCATTTTTTTTCACTTAGTGAGCGTAAAGCACAGACCTGGGGTCAAAAAAACTGAATTGAAAGCAACGTTTGACTCAGAATGAACGATGCGGTTGAGGCCTGAAAGGCAGAAGTGAACTTTTTCACGCATATCTATGCTAAAAATAATAATTAGTAAGCACTAAATTCAATTCTTTTTAAGCCACTCTGAATACTGATAAATCAGATACTGAAGCTGGATCTCAGTGCGGCTTTAGCGTGTGATTGATGTGTTCACACTGATGTAAATGTGTGTTAATCACGAGGGGACACATCGGCTTCTGTAGACACCTGAGATTGAAACACGACGTGACATGTCTCCTTTTTTTAAAATGTAAAGCTGTTTTCCAATGCTGGAGCCCAGGAGACACACCGGTACCCCATCGATCACGCCACATCCTCATAAACGAGGCAGTAATACTGTAGGAGTGAGAGCTGCCCTTGGAGATTCCTAACCGGTCAATTCACTCCAGACTGATCACATGAAAAATGTACAGGTTTACAGTTAGACCAGGGATTCCTCTTAGCCTTTGATCAATATGACGAAGTGGACCATAAAACACAGGTTTAACACCAGATGCCTTTCCTTTTGTGCACCTTCCATTTGGCGCGTGGTGGATAAGCAGCCTAGCACTGAGCCGCCACTGCCGCGGCTTGATGATATGAAATTATTAAGAGGAAAATGCAACAACCAGGCCAAGTTCACCGACTTGTTTGAAACAGCGGAAAGCCCATATGATAGAGACACAGCTGCTGAGACAGGAATATGTACACATGTGCAGAATCACGGTTACTGTATCTAATTAGCAGTACAATGCAAAAAAATATCATGCAGATACAGTTTCATCAAAAGTGAAGAAAAAATGTGATTTCTGAGACTTTGATCAAGAAAATGTTTGAATATTTCAGAAAATTCTGATTTCTGGGAATTTTACATACAGTATAGTACAGTTGTACAGTTTATACAAAATAGTGTCAAAAAAATACCTTTGAGCAGAAACAAAGTGTGATAGAAAGAAAGTAGAAATAGAGTAAGAGGACAAAATTAATTAAAGTTAAACTTGTCATAATTAAAACATACATTTGGCTGCTCAACAGTTAAATGATTGAATAGTCAGTGTCCTCTTACACCAGTAATCAAACACTTCCACTTCCACTGTATATGCTGTGTAATCTGTCCTTATCCCTTCACTTCAGTTTTTTTTTAAAAGAATTTTAACATTAACTTTAATTGTGACACAAAACTGTACTTTAAACATCATCACAATCTGTTAATAATAATAATAATAATAATATTAATAATAATAATAATAATAATAATAATAATAATTGTTATTATTATTAGCACTGTCGCCTTGCACCTCCAGGGTCTGGGTTTGATTCCCGGCCAGGCTCGATTCCCGTCTCTGTGTGCATGGAGTTTGCATGTTCTCCCCGTGCTTGGTGGGTTTCCTCCGGGTACTCCGGTTTCCTCCCACAGTCCAAAGATATGCAGATTAGGCTAATTGACCCAAATTGACCATAGTGTGTGAATGTGTGTGTGTGTGTGTGTGTGTGTGCGCTCTGTGATGGATTGGCACCCTGTCCAGGGTGTACCCCGCCTAGTGCCCGAAGTCTCCTGGGATAGGCTCCAGGTCCCCCGCGACCCTAATACAGGATAAAGCGGTATAGAAGATGGATGAATGAATGAATAATAATAATAATAATAATAATAATAATAATAATTATTATTATTATTATTATTATTATTATTATTATTATCAGTGTTGCCACAAGATGGCAGCAAAACACCACAGACATTTTGTCTGCAGCTTTATAAAACTATAAAACTATATTTGCATGCGTTTAACAAACATAAATAAGAATCAAGGCATATTTCATACTCAAGGAAGTTCATATAGACCTATAGTTAAATAATAATAATAATAATAATAATAATAATAATAATAATAAGTCCAAATCAGATTGTACACATAAAAGAGGCCAAGAACATGTACAAAATAAAGACGTCAGGACAACAAGGCAAAATATACCAAATGTTCATTTTAATTTGAACAGATCTTTATTTAATATCTGAGTTACCTCAAAAACTAATATTCACACTATTTTTGTTGGCTAATCTGACAGGTATAGCATGTGGAGTAAATGAAGAAAATAATGAAAGACTCTGAATATAATTTAAGGAAAGAAATGCTTTTATTGTGCTGTAAAGAGGATTAGTGGCAGTGTGTAATGTAGCTGGTACAGTAGAAGCACACATGCATGGGGGGGGGGGCATTAATATACTGCATGGTCAAACAAATACAATATAACACAAGTTATGCAATTAACAGCTACACAAAGACAATAAGAGATATCTCTTTATTTTGTCCAAACTTTTGACTTCACGTATACTATACGATAGACTATAAGATAGACAGATACTCTATTGATCCAGGAGAAAAATTCCAGGAATAAGTCCAAAGTTTTGGGAGAAAAAAAGCATGAATGTATATTTTACTTGTTGATGTTTAGAGTTCATGCTTTATGTGTGAAATGTCATTCTGAATCAAATAGAAAGCATGTAACATTATAATTAATGTATGTAACAATTATAATGTAACATGTATATAACATTATAATTACAAAATCCACCTGCAATTAAAAAAAATGGTACCTAATTAAAACATTGTTAGACAGTTTAATTTTTCCTTTGTTTCTTAGCCCAGTAGAATAACGAGATTTCTTCTTCTTCTTCTTTTTTGTATGGAAGATTAATTTATCTTCAGTATTAAGCCTGAATTAAATATTTATTCCTCACATCTAAGATTGAGAATTACACCATATTACACGGCCACATACATCATTTAAAATCTATTTAACATGTGTTTAGTCAATATCAAGTTCAAACTCTCATCTCATCTGTTTATTCCTTCACTTCTTGCGATGTTAACCGCACTTCTAGTTAACAAAATAAAATTACAGGTGATGAACAGTAGAACAGCCTGGCAATTAATAATTAACGTTAATACTAATGTTCATATCTTTAAACCAATAGTTTAACCATGGCTATGAATATTCTGTTTATTATCCTTCTGCCTGACACTTTCACTCATCTGTCTTTATTGGAAGAAGAGGTGGTGTGTGTTTTTCCTCCAGATTTCTGTATGAGGAAGAGTGCTGAGCCTGACTTCATGTGGAAGCGTCCTGCCCTGACTGCTCTGTGTGAGGGTGTGTATTTTTAGAAAAAATATATAAAGCTGTTTTCATTGCTTTTCCCCAATGCTGCATGAATAAACAATGCAACTGCATAACTGTGAATATAAGAGGTTATTTCTTACAAATCCTGTTCATTCATTTTTAGTATAAATCGTCTGGTTGTGCAGGTTTTCACGAGGATCTCAAGACATGGTTATTTTTTATTTTTTTATTTTTTATTTAAATAATAATTCTTACGGTGTAGTGGTTAGCACTGTCGTCTTGCACCTCCGGGGTCTGGGTTCGATTCCCCGGCCAGGCTCGATTATCGTCTCTGTGTGCATGGAGTTTGCATGTTCTCCCCGTGCTTGGTGGGTTTCCTCCGGGTACTCCGGTTTCCTCCCACAGTCCAAAGATATGCAGGTTAGGCTAATTGGCGTTCCCAAACTGCCCGTAGTGTGTGATTGGGTGTGTGAGTGTGTGTATGTGTGTGTGCCCTGCGATGGATTGGCACCCTGTCCAGGGTGTACCCCGCCTAGTGCCCGAAGTCTCCTGGGATAGGCTCCAGGTCCCCCGCGACCCTGAACACAGGATTAAGCGGTATAGAAGATGAATGAATGAATAATAATTCTTACGGTATAGAAGATGAATGAATGAATAATAATTCTTATGTTTATGATTAAAAGTGCCATTTTGTCAACCAGCTTCATGACCGATCCTTTCTAAGGTTAACTTTTTCCTTGGATGAACCAAGCATTTGTTTGATGCTTCTCCTTTATTCTAAATATAACCTGCTGGTACGGTGAAGGAATTTAATCCAAAATAAAAGCTAAATGTAGATAGCTGTGTGTTTAACAGGATTTGCATGTGTAAAGTTGTCTTAAAATGCTGGAATAAACTAAAACATACATTTATGTTTTATGGATGATTGGATTTATATGCAGGTTTTACTGTGGCTTTAAATTATATATATATTAATATAAATACATTTTCAATTAAATATATTCCGCTTCACTATCATGTACTGAGATGTTTGTGTCAAATTCTCCTTTACTGAAAACAATGCAAACTCTATTTTATTTTAGAGATCTGTGTTTGCTTAACCATAAGGGTTAACGTTACTATTCAGACCAATTATTGTGCCATTTTTCAAATTTGCAAAAATATAACATCTTTTATGGTTATCTTAATCAACTTTAAGAAGTCTAATAAGAAGATTTATTGTTATTAAGACAGATCTACATATGAGCTATTCTAATTATACATACATGTACAGTAAACTACAAAAAAATAATACTTAGCCTCCTGAAATAAATACTTTCCTGAACATTTCTCCAAAATACTGATTTTACTGATTACACTCACTAATTCTTATACCGCTTTATCCTGTACAGGATGGTGGGAGACCTGGAGCCTATCCAAGGAGACTCGGGCATGAGATACAGCCAATCCATTACAGGGCACACACACACACACACACCACACACACACAGACACTCTTTCACACATTACGGACAATTTGGAAATGCTAATTAGCCGACTCTGCATCTCTTTGGACTGTGGGAGGAAACTGAGGTACCCATGGAAACCCACCAAGCATGAGGAGAACATGCAAAGTCCAAACACACAGAACCAAGGACAGAATCGAACCCTTAACCCTGGAGGCGCGAGGCCACAGCGTTTAGCACTATGCCACCCCTAATTACGTAATATTCATGTTTAACAACTTAAAAGTAACAATAGCTTGTTGCTGAGGGGTCTGGTGTTGCAGGTGTTATATGGTTGTGTAGTGCTTCCCATAATTGGTCAGCTTGATTTTCTCAGGCAGGATGATATGCACAGAGTGTTCGTTGTCATTCGATCTTAGAAGGAAGTCTCTCTGTTCGCGCATAAGCTTGCTATACTTAGCATTTGCCAGCCACGTCTCGCAGCGATTGAAGTAGATGATGCTTGTGGTACCCAAGACCACCAGGCAGGTAAGCAGACCCAAAATCGCGAAGCAAATAATCTGGCTACGTGTGACCAGTGGACTAGAGTCATGCGTCGTCTCTTTCATGGTGATCTTGAGGAGCTCGTGCTCAGGGTGTCTCAAGAGCTTGTTGAAAGGATGAGCAGGGAGGCTGTGATGCTGGGGAGGGTGGCTCAGGTTCGGTGATTTAAACTTGGATTTTGTTTTAAACTCATGGATGTGGACATCACACGAAGGTCCTGTTACACCGTGTGGACAGATGCATCGTGTTCCGCCGCCAGTCAAGGTTAAGCAGGTACCCCCGTTGCTACAGGTGCTGCCAGAACACGGAGCCAGACTGATGTTGCAGAGGAGGCCGGAGTAAGCAGGAGGACAAATGCAGGTGTAGGCTAGTCCATGATTAGTGCACGTCCCACCGTTTAGACACGGGCTAGACTCGCAAGCGTCGGCATCGAGCTCACAGAAATCTCCAGCGAATCCAGGAGCGCACAAGCAAGACGAGTGGCCGTCAGATCCGTTATTACCCACACAGGTTCCACCATTCTGACACGGAGAACTGAAAATAAAAACAGGGAATTAAAGAAAATAAGAGAATGCTCTAATTTAGACCAAAACAAATAGCAAAAAATACTAAACATTAACATTTTGATAAATACATCTTAGGAAAAGCAGTTAGATCAATAATATCGGTTCCATATTGTGGACTGTTGAATTTGCCTGTTGTTGAATCACTTGCTTATAGGAACAGAAATATTTACAGCGTCACCACAAATTAGTCTTTCACTTTTTCATGGTTGAACAAGATCAGTGTTACCCGTTTATTAAACACTGCCCTTTCTTCATCTGGCAGTTTCTGCCTGTGTATCCAGGAGGGCAGGTACAGAGATATCCACCCTCGTCTGTCTCAATGCAGGTCGAATTGCCAAAACAAGGCTTCAATGAACACAGGCGGCTGTCTAGAGACGAAAATTAATAATTAATTTCATTATTCGTTGCATACATTTCCTTACTCGCTGCTTTACATTAATTATCCAGCTTAGCCAAAGTCAAACCATGCATAACCACCCGAGCAAATCTTCACAGAGGTTCACAGATTGATGACCAATTACTGAGTCTCACCCCGGTCACACTGGCTGCCCCCCCAGCCCTGCTCACACACACACTGCCAGGCTTCTTCACATGTTCCATGAACGCAACCTGGCAAAGGAACGCACTGCTCACATGTTGCACCCTGCCAGCCAGGCTTGCACCTTAAAGGAAAAAAAACACAATTTAAATGATAATGTATAGAATCTTTCGTAATATTTACTGTATATATATAACACACTTGTGTGAGTAAATCTCAGCTCTATACGATTGCAACAGTTTTCCTCATTAGGCATCTACAGTATGTGCACAAGATATTTATAGAGTTTTATTTTTGCCTTTATTTACATTTTTTTATTCTCAAGTTTGTGAAGTTAATACACATATAACTCATGCAAATGCATTTATCCTACTGCTTCAGACAGGAAATCTAAATATAGCGTGTCAGAATATTTAATGCCTCAACATACCTGCACTGTCCACTGTCACAAACCCCTCTGTTACACCCAGAGCCACATCCTGCAGCTGTAGACAAATGCATTTAAAGAGAGAGAGATGATGATGATGATGATGATGATGATTCAACATGGTCTAAATGTCTTCATGCTCATATGGTCACTGCGCGTCTTGGACACACAGAGTGCTTTAAGAAAATTCATCCGACTGTATGCAGCTGTAGTCTGTCTGATGGATGCATGAGAGCAAACAGTAACATTTAGATGAGGAGGTAATTTACCTTCACCGAGGGCAGCAAAGCTGAGCAGGAACGAGCAGGAAAGCGCGAGGAAACCACACACACACATCCTCGGGTCTGGGTTTAAGTCCTTATGCACCTGAAGCGCATCTCAATTACGCAAAGTTCACTCTCCCCTCACACACACACACACTCAACACACACACACAATACACACTCAACACACACACACACTCAACACACACACACACACACACACACCCTCTGCCAGACGGTGATAGAGACTCTTCCCCGTGCGCGCGCTCCGTCCGGACCGTCCGCGCGACACTGTAGCACCAGAGCGCGTGGAGGAGAAGAAACACTTCACAGCCCCGATGTGGACACGAGAGGAGACACACAGGAGACACACACACACACACACACACACACTCGGGGGAATAATTACTCTAATTGTGTTTTTGAAGCTGCAATAAATCCATCAAACACAAAATCACAGAGATTTAGGAAGAAACAATCGTGCACAGGCGCGCGCGCGCACACACACACACACACACACACACACACATCGTAGCGCCGAAAACTCCTCCCAGTCTCTCATCCACTTTCAGAGACTAGAATGATGGAAGGGTCCACCACACACACACACACACACACACACCTGCTGAGTGATGAGTGTCAGCTGACAAAATATACCAAATGTTCCTTCTCTGCAAAAAAAAAGTCCAATTCCAAAATAAAAAAATAAAATTCTCTCTCTCTCTCTCTCTCTCTCTCTCTCTCTGTGTGTGTACAGTATGTGTATATGAACAGTATATATACAACCCCTGGCAAAAATTATGGAATCACCCTCTCAGAAGATGTTCATTCAAATGTTTAATTGTGTAGAGAAAAAAAAAAAGCACATACATGCCACAAAACTATTTTCACTCAACAATCCAAACTTCTGGCTGTATAAAACACTTAAAAAAAACAAAACAAAGAAACAAAGAAAGATAACTATAGTCAATGACAACTATAGTCAATTAAAAATCAAACAGAGGAAAAAAAATATGGAATTACACAAATCTGAGGAAAATTATATGGAATCAGCATGCACTTTGCATTTCTAAAACAAATACCTGTATCTGATTACAACTGCTAATTAGTCTACAATTAAAAAAAGAGTGCTTGCACACATTAGGGATGTGTTGAACCAAGATGATTGACATAACTCATAGCTCCAACACGAGAGATGTCAGTTGAAACAAAGGAGAGAATTATCAAACTTCTTGAAGAAGGTAAATCTTCATGGAATGTTGCAAAAGATGTTGGTTGTTCCCAGTCAGCTGTGTCTAAAATCTGGACCAAGTACAAATCAAATGGAAAGGTTGTAAAAGGGAAGCGTACTGGTAGACCAAGAAAGACATCAAAGCGCCAAGACAGAAAACTTAAAGCAATATGACTTGAAAACAGAAAATGCACAACAAAACAAATGAGGAACAAATGGGCAGAAAGTGGAGTCAATGTCTGTGAGCGGACAGTAAGAAATCGCCTAAAAGAAATGGGATTTACATACAGAAAAGCCAAAAGAAAACCATCATTAACATCTAAACAGAACAAAAACAAGGGTTCAGTGGGCTACAGAAAGACAATCTTGGACTGCGGATGACTGGATGAGAGTTAGAGTCAGTGATGAATCACGAATCTGCATTGCGCAGGGTGATGATGCTGGAACTTTTGTTTGGTGCCGTTCCAATGAAATTTATAAACAACAACTGCCTGAAGAAAACATGCAAATTTCCACAATCATTATTGATATGGGGTTGTATGTCAGGTAAAGGTATGGGAGACATGACAGTCATTACATCTTCTATAAATGCACAAGTTTATGTTGAGATTTTGGACACTTTTCTTATTCCATCAATTGAAAGGATGTTTGGTGATGGTAGCATCATTTTTCAGGATGATAATGCATCGTGCCATAGGGCAAAATCTGTGAAAACATTCCTACAGGAAAGACATATAATGTCAATGGCATGGCCTGCAAATAGTCCGGACCTTAATCCAATTGAAAATCTGTGGTGGAAATTAAAGAAAATGGTCCAGGACGAGGCTTCAACCTGCAAAGCTGATCTGGCAACTGCAATAAGACAAAGCTGGAGACAGACTGATGAAGTCTACTGTTGGACATTAGTTAAATCCAGGCCTCAGAGAATTCAAGCTGTTATAAAAGCCAGAGGTGCTGCAACAAAGTACAAGTAGTGTTTTTATTTGGTGATTCCATATTTTTTCCCTCTGTTTGAGTTGTCAAAACAGTTGTCGTTAACTATAGTTATCTTTCTTTGTTTTAAAAAAAAAATGTTTTATACAGCCAGAAGTTTGGATTGTTGAGTGAAAATAGTTTTGTGGCATGTATGTCTACACAATTAAACATTTGAATGAACATCTTCTGAGAGGGGTGATTCCATACTTTTTGCCAGAGTTGTATATATATATATATACACTATATATAATAATATATATATAATATAAATATATAATTATATATATATAATTTTAGATCACTTGCAAATTTCTTTGTTTTTGTTTAGTGATTTATTTTCTACATTCTACAATAGGTAATTACGTAACAACAAGAAAAACACCAGTTAGTTGTTATTGTAAGACACAGAGGTCGGCCTTTCTGTAATAGTTCTTGCAAGAACAGTATTGTGTCAAGTGCATTTGCAGAATCCGTCCAGCACCATAATGAAACTGTCTCTCATGAAGGCCGTCCCAGGAGGACGAGACCAAAACCTCCCTCTGCTGCAGACCAGAAGTTCATTTAGAGTTATCAGCCTGAAAAATGACCAATTAACAGCAGCTCAGATTAGAGGCGTTATGAAGTCTTTACAGAGCAGAAGTAGCAGAAACATCTCAATATCAACTGTTCAAAGGAGATTCATGCAGTTACTGGACGCCTTCAGCTTTACAATGTAGAAAGAAATAAACATCAGGAACCATCATGGAGTTAGAAAGTGATCTAAAACTTTTGAGCGGTAGTGTGTGTATATATATATAGCAGAAAAAATGTGCAAGCATTAGGATTTGAGTGACATTGAGAATGGACAATTTTTGATGTCTAGAGGACTGAGTCAGAGCAACTCTAAAACTGCAGCTCTTGTTGGATGTTCCTGGGTCAGGACATTCCAAAAGTGACTAAAGAAAGGAAACACAGTGACCCGGCTACAGCGTACATGGACCGTGGAGTCCGATCCAATAGAAAAGCTTCTGAGCTTCTGTAGCTCAATCTCCCATGAATTGCATTAGAGAAATAAGAACAGATGTTTTGCTCCAACAAGCTGCAAAGTACCTAGAGATGAAATTTATGTACAGTAACGACCTCATTTCCCCTCTCGTCTGTTCAAACCACTCAGCATTCAGCAGTATACAGTATACTAATCACCGGCCTGATCGTCTGTCATCATCTGCACCTGTTTCTCACTGGTTCATGTCTTCTCTCTGATTATTTACTGGTTCATGCTTCATGGGATAGATTCCAGCAGCCCCCATAACCCTATATACAGGATAAGTGGTGATCACAATCAGTAAGTTTTACTCTACTCTATGTGAAACCAGAGCCAGATACGGATTAATGAAAACATCCAAGCGTGTAACATATTTACGTGTAACATATTTCTAAAACCAATGAATGCTGACCAGAGTATAGTACTGTGAGGTATTATAAAGCATAGTGTGCAATAAAAAGGTGCAGCATTAAAATCACATAGCACAAAGCACAGTGACAATTAATACAAACAACGTTTTTTTTTTCCCGAAGGCACACAATGAACATCTGGGTACTACTGTATAATTACTATAACCAATTTGTGTTAAAGGAAGACACTTTGCATGGTTGCAGGTAGATAACCCATAATTTGTAATCTTGCCAAAAGCAGACAGATGTATCCAGGAAGACGATGGCAGTGTGCAACATTGATCTATTCCCAGTAGTGGTTTGAAAATGTCAGCTTTTCATTTTCTATATTAAAGGAGAATGAGCCATTGATTTGCTGTTCTTTGATCTCATTTGTGATCTGTCTTTCATGCAGCCTCCCCCCACTCCTAAGGATGCTCCAGGGTGGATAGCGAGCTGTGAGAAGCTACTTCATTTCTTTGAATGATCGCCAAAAGGACAAGCGGGAAATAAACAAGCAAGTGGAGAACCGTGAAACCATGTCAGATCAAGGTTATCAATCTTCATCATGCGTAATTACAGCTCCAACTCTGAGGCAACAGTAATATTGTTAAGGTATATTACAGGCTAGAACTGAGCTCTTGCCAGAGCTGCTGTCAATATTTTCTTAAATGACAATTCATGCAGCGATGCAGTAGGTAACGATATAAATATAAATAATATCACATTTTAAACTCTTGTTTTAAAAGATGTCGCTCAGAAATCATATTGTTGTCAGGACGTCTGAGGCTGAACAATGGATTTGCATGACCAGTCATTATGCCAGTGGAGAATACTTTTGTATAATGTTATTTTAACCTCCTACTATACACCAATCGGACATAACAGCAGCACATTAACATTGATTATCAAGTACATACACCAGTGACAAGATGATGGGTACCCAAGGTTCCCCCAGCCCATCCAGTCCGATCCCACAGAAAAACCAATGCAGCAGATCAGCAGGCAAAGAGCCTAAACCAGCCTAAAAACTCCTCAAATCCTAATTCAATTGTACCGTATGGGATGCGCCAGCACAAAAATGTAAGCATTCAAAGAACCTGCTGCCCATGTCCTGGTGCAAAACACCCAGTCTTGTGGAGTCATGGCCCAAGGGGTCTGAACTGCCCCAAAACCTAGATGGTTTTAATGTTAATGGTTTAAAATATACAATATTGCTGATCGTGTACTGTAGATGTAAAGTTTCCCTGGGCTTAATAAATAGTTTTTATTTCACCAGACTCTGTTATGTTCACATTTAAACAGCCTGAAATTTCTGAACAGAGCCTTTTAACATAACTGTAACAGGTATACTACCTGACATAAAAATCTTGTCAAAATGTATCAATAAATATATATGAAAGAATATTAACTAGTCATGGTAGCATCAATAAAACTGCTTTCCACATGGGTAGCACAGTGGCACAGCGGTTGGCATTGAAGCCTCACAGCACCAGGTTTCCTTTGGGTTCACTCACTGACAAAAGGTGCCTCAATATGACACCAAATGCCCCGGTGTGTATGTGGGCATGGAACCTTACAATCGACTGGAATACCACCTAAGGTCCTGCTATTGTGAAGACCACTCTATTTCTGACATTGTTACCCCACTGTGCATTATGTTCTTTATCTTGCCCTTGAGAGAATGTGTGTGTGCATGTGCGTGAGTGTGTGTAAACTTTTTTTTGTGTGTGTGTATAGCTTTAAGGACTTGTAGCTCAGAAAAGGAGCATGTGCTAGTTATTTAAAAAGCATCTGTCTTTAGATATTGTCATGACCCTGTACATTTGAATCATTAGACATATTGAAGTAAAGAGGTTTTATATGTGTTTTCTCAGCCGAGACCTCTCTCTCTCTCTCTCTCTCTCTCTCTCTCTCTCTTTGATGATTATTATTGTACAACAAACTCCTGCTTACAAATCTCTTGAACACGTTCCTTCACGGATTTAACTTTGAAGAGCGGATGAACAGGTGTACGAGGGGTGGAAGGATGCAATTACGGAGGCTGACACTGCTGCTCGGTGCTGTCAAAAATCCTGAAGCATCCATGCTAATGCACCATCTTACTCTGAGACGCATTTATTTAAAAAAAAAGAATCAGTCCACAGTTTACAGTTGTACTTCAGTCTCATACCACAGATGGCAAATAAACATTCCGACAGAGCTGTGATTATGCTGATAATTATAATTCAGTGGTATAACTGTTTGATTAGAAACATGTGACTCTACTAGTGAGACATGGCCTGTGGTTAATATACTGGGAGGAAGATACACTGGAAGTTCTTTCTTTTCTTTTTTTTTTTACAGTAAAGCTAACATTTACTGTAAATGTGCATTTAAATCTTCAAACATATATTAGTGTACATTAGTGTACTACTTGCTTATCTGGGAGCTGTTCAGTGTCATGACAGAAAAAAAAAAATCACAAAATACTCAAATAATTGAAGATTGTTTCGGATTAATTATCCTGCAGAGCAATGAAGGAGATATGGAAGATGCCATTGCTACTGCTCTTCAAACTGCATTAACCCACCTTGAACACCAGGGGAACTATATAAGAATGATAAAACATGCCACCCTTGGACTTCCCCAATCCACCTGCCACAGGATTAAGGACTTTTTAACAAATTCTCACCGATCTGTTAGACAAGACCGCCACCTTTCCTCCACACACAGCACTGGCATCCCACAGGGCTGCATGTTGAGCCCATTATTTACAGTACGCCCTCTACACCCACGCCTGTGATTCAACCCAACTCGCCGACAACACAATTGTTGACTGATGAAGCAACTGTGGTTGGTCTCATCTCAGAAGGAAATGAAACAGCCTACAGAGGTGAAGTCCAAAGACTGGCAGTGTTTTATTCAGAAAACAATCTCACACTGAACACCGCAATAAAGAAATATACGCATCATAGACATGTGGTGCTGCCCCTGATCCAATATACATCACTGGAGTTTGTGTGGAAAGGGGCTCTATGTTCAGATATTTTCGTACACGCATCACTAATTATCACTCCAGGGGGCTGTTCCATAAAAGCCGCTTAGAAAAGCGGGGATTAAAGTTGAAAACCTGACTTGAATGAGCCGAGCTAAACATCCGCGCTTAAATTGGTTCCATAACAGTAAGTTGAGGATCATGTGATCTTACTAATTTGAGACAGGTTTAAATAGTCTAGATAATTGCGCGTGCACGCCATTGTTTAAATGTCCTGAAAAGTCGAGCATCAATTTACTGTGGGCTACCATGGCAACAGAAGGAAAAGCTTGAGCAGCGATGTTCACGGCAACGGAACAGCGTTTGCTTCTGGAAACATATGAAGAATTTAAAGATGTCATCACCAAAAAAGGCAATACAGCGGCAATAAACAAAGCAAGAGAGAAAGGTTGGCAGGAAATTGCTGATCGTCTCAATGTGTAAGTAGCGTTGTAAAGTATTTAAAATACTGTATCAACATTGAATGTGTGTCACAATACATTGCAAAGTTTGTGTGTAAAATAACAGTAATGTTAATTGCTTTCATGCAGCAGCAACTTAAATGAAGGAAAAAGAACCTGGCAGCAGGTGAAAATAAAATATAAAAATATAATTCAGAATGGTAAGTAAATCTAATGGTATTTACATATGTAATCAATGTCAGCTTGAAGTTACAACTATTTCGTTTTTTTTTTTTTTTTTAATTGCAGCGACCAAGAAGACTGAGGTTGCTGGCACTGGGGGAGGGCCACCACCAGCCAGCTTCACTCCTGCAGAGGAGCTGGCTTTGGAAATTAATAAAGGGAGGCCCGTCCTTGAGGGAATAGAGGGGGGGACATCATCTAAAATGATATCACCTAGTATAAGGAGTGAGTATATAAAAGGTGTGTGTGTGTGTGTTTTATTATCATTATTCCTTCCTGACTAACTGATTTCATCCTTCCTTAGCCTAAGTACATCATAGCAGTAATGTCACGTAGAGGTACTTGTGCTACTGTAATGGTGCATTTTGGTAAAAAAAATAATAATAATTTTTTCCTATCATGTTTGGTTTCATAGTGACCAAAGATTCTGTATGCTTCATGGATCCACCAGACATCATGTTGCCTGTGAGTATGAGACCTTTTAAATCAGTCATGTAAGCTAATGAGTTTAACTGAGTTTAATCAGTGGTCACAGGGAGAAGGCCCATCAGTTGAGGAGGATGAGGAGACGGTGTCTGTATGTTCAAGGAGGACTGAGGTAGTCACAGGCTCCATGCGATACTGTATTGAATATTAAAAAGTGTACTTGTGTGATAAAATGATCATAATGTGTTTTCAGGATGCTGACACTGTTCTAGAGCCCTCTCAGTCTGGAACCACATGTGACAAAGTGAGTATTAAGAAATGAAAACAATGTGCCAAGAGTATTCAGTGAAATA
Source organism: Channallabes apus (assembly GCA_030522415.1). Lineage (NCBI taxonomy): Eukaryota > Metazoa > Chordata > Actinopteri > Siluriformes > Clariidae > Channallabes > Channallabes apus. The sequence goes on along the minus strand of CM060116.1, from coordinate 1,306,143 downwards.
CCTTAAACCTATGTTGCTACAGAACCCAGAAAACATAAAAGGAGTGTATAAACACTACCTCCTTAAACAAATGGAAGCCGCTGATATCGACATCCAGTATAAAAAAAATGAAGATGAAGAAGTTGGAGCTGGAAATTCAACAGCTACAGAAAAATGCAAGTAGAACTACCATTTTTAAAAAAGGAAAAGAAAAAAAAACATTACCTTTTTGATCACTTTCCACAACATTTATTTGTGTGTTTTCACCCCTAAAAGGCAGATTCACTCTGAATAAAGACAAATCACATTAAATACTTTGACTTCTGTGTGTTTATTCAACTAAGGAGAAAGTTGAGGGGCCAGAGGAAAATTTTAAAGGCTACAAATGGTTTAGACCATATTAAGCAAAATAATTATTTGAATATGTGTCTCGTATAAGTCTGCCTGTTTCGTTTTCTTCCAATACTGCTTCATTTCCCCAGTCTTCCTCTTCAACAATCCTTGGTTGCCTCTCTCTCCTCAGACAAGCAATGTTATGGAGAACTACACAAGCAACTACAATGTCACATGCCCTAGGTGGAGTCACTCTGAGGTGCTTCAGGCACTGGAACCTTGACTTTATCAGCCCAAATGCCATCTCTATACGACCTCTTGTGCGTGCATGGGCAATGTTGTAGCGGTGCTGTGCCTCTGTCTGGGGCTCCTGATAGGGAGTCAAGAGGTAAGGCAGGCATGGATATCCCTTGTCTCCCAGCAAAACTCCTGAGAATTCTCCTGCATAGACAGAATGAATAGATATATAATGTAGTTTTTTTTTTGTAAGACTTTTTGCGATTTAAGTGATTACTAGCATACCTCTTGCTTGCTGGTAGAGAGATGAGGCTCTAAAGATTCTGGAGTCATGCACAGAGCCTGGCCATTTGGCCTCTACATTTGTGATGATGCAATCTGCATCACTAATTCAATTCAATTCAATTCAATTTTATTTATATAGCGCTTTTAACAATGGTCATTGTCTCAAAGCAGCTTCACAAAAATTAAAGAAATTTAACAAAAAAAAATTATATATATATATATATAGAATAATTATATATAAAATAATAAATAAATAAAATTATAATAGAAAATAAATAAATAAAAACAAATAATAATAATAATTTTAGAAAAGAAAATAATTGGAAGTGTGGATGTGTGAGAAAAATGTGCAGATAATAATGAGACGAATGAATGAAATTTCTCTGATGAGCAAGCCAAGGGTGACGGCGACGGTGGCAAGGAAAAACTCCCTGAGATGGCATTAGGAAGAAACCTTGAGAGGAACCAGACTCAACAGGGAACCCATCCTCATTTGGGCGATAACAGATAGAAATGATATAACATCTTGTGCAGGTGAAAATTCAATATGACAGAAATTATTTAAATTTGTCATGAAGACCAGTTCAGCATAGGGACGAGTCGGTAGGTGCAGAGGGCAGATGAGGTCTGGATCACTGGAAGCACAGGAGCAGCATGTGTAGCTCCAACCATCATAAAGCTGAATCCAGTTGGAGCTGGTCCTTCTCTGGATGCCTCAGGAACCTCGCAGGGTCGGCCTTTGTCTACTGAAGCTGGCAAAATCTCCCGATGCCTCGGGATGGGTAGAGAAATACAGAACAGATGGGGAGAATTAGCGTAGTTGCCATTCGGTATAGGTGTACTGGAGTATGAGTACTGGGAATCATCTATACTAATCATCTATAATAAATTAAACCTGTAGGTCATTACATTTTTAATTGCAATGAACTAAACACTGGTGCCCAGCTTAGTACAGAGCACTCAGTGCTGGAGCATAGCCTTCAATATCATCTCAGTGGGACCGTACCTGTACATTGATGCTGTGTACTGATTTCCTATTCACAAAGTCTGCTTCATGTGGACCAGACGGACACTTAATACGCACATGGGTGCAGTCCAATGCACCGATAACATTTGGGAAACCTAGGAAAATTGTTTGTTTTAAATATGTCCCATGTAAAATCAACAGTCAAGAAATATTTCCATGTTTTATAGAGTTATTTGAACTTACCAGCTATTCCATAAAAGGCATGTTTAATGGTACGAATAGCTTTGTGGCCCGGGAATGTGATGAACACATTGAGTAATCTTTTTAAAGAAAGGTACACAGTTCGTACAGACCGGCAAACCGATGCTTTGCTGATATTCTCCGCATCTCCAACTGTGTACAAAAATGTTCCACTGGCAAAAAAGCGAAGTGCAATGCACACCGTCTGTGGGACTGTGAGCGCTCTGTTGCGGCGTGTGTTATTTGCAATGTATGGGCTTAGTAATCTACAAATATATGCAATCCCATCTCTTGAGAACCTATATCGCTCATACAGGTAGCTGTCATTAAAAGCCAATGGGTCTGACCTGTCTCTGAAAGTTCTCTCTCTTTGAAATGCCCTCCGCAAGATTATAGCTCCCTCATCCACCACCTCATCTATGAAAGGACACGCCATGGTTAAGTTTGGAAACGAGTTCAGCTCCCTATTTATATACTTTTAATTATAAACCGTCGCCGTCACCCTTGGCTTGCTCATCAGAGACATTTCATTCATTCGTCTCATTATTATCTGCACATTTTTCTCACACATCCACACTTCCAATGATTTTCTTTTCTATAATTATTATTATTATTTGTTTTTATTTATTTATTTTCTATTATAATTTTATTTATTTATTTATTATTTTATATATAATTGTTCTATATATATAATATATATATATATATATTTTTTTTTTTTTGTTAAATTTCTTAAATTTTTGTGAAGCTGCTTTGAGACAATGACCATTGTTAAAAGCGCTATATAAATAAAATTGAATTGAATTGAATTAATTAATTAATTACCAAACTCATTAACCAAACTCACCAATTAAACACACAAGTTTTGAACCTTTCTTAGTATTTATACCTTATAATTTCTTACATTTATTAGTATAGTACATTTCCTTATTTATTTATTTATTTATTTATAAAAAAAAATTATTAATAGTAGTTAAGTAACATGAAATTACATCGAATTACCAGCAGCAGGTGAGTATAAATGGTATGTTCGTTAAGCCTGAACTCAGACTTAGCCTGACAGTTAGCCTGCCCCGGACCAGGTTAATTTGCCAGCATAAGTTGCCGGGGTAACTGAGTTTGAACTTTTTAAAGTTTGATTTATGAAACCGAATCTACCAAAAATAAGCCTGACTAACCGAAATAAGCCTGGCTTATACTCTAATCTTGGTTTATGGAACAGCCTCCAGGACCACAAACACCACTGTGTTGGTAAAGAAGACATACCAGTGACTCTACTCCCTCTACCACTGCTCCACTGAGAGCGTGCTGACGTATCACTGTGTAGTAGACCAGCTGCTTGGCAGCTGACAGGAAAGCCCTTCAGAGGGTCATCAACACCTCCCAAAAAATCATCGGCTGCTCACCACCCTCACTGGAAGAGCTAATCAGCTCTCACCTCCACGACAGACCAAACAACATACTGAAAGACCCAATCCACCCTGGACACCATCTGTTTGACCTTCTGCCTTGGCAGACGCTTCAGGTCCGTCACATCACACACAAACAGACTCATGAACAGTTTCTACCCCAGATCCACATGAGAACTGAACACTAAAAAACACTGGCACTGAATGTTAGGAACTATTTGCACTACAAACACTCACGTCTACACATTTCAAAGATTCAACTACATGTTACTTTATATTTATTCCCAACTGCAAAATATGTACATAAGATAAAATAACTACTCAACTAACAAATGTGTGATATTCTCATATTCTTATTTAATTTTAATTGTGTAAAGTATATAAGCTTGTCTAACACATTGTTCACAAGTGCAATATTGTTAAATACAAAATCTCCACCACTTTAGTATCTTAATTAAACAGCACTATCTGATACCTTCTAATATTTATACAATTTATTTTAAATTTTTATGCACCATATAGAGTGACGAGAAATCGATAGATTTCTATCTATCTATCTATCTATCTATCTATCTATCTATCTATATATATATATATATATATATATATATATATATATATATATATATATATATTCAATTCAAGATTCAAAGAACTTTATTAATCCCAGAGGGAAATTGCTTATTCTTGGTATTATCTAAAGGAAAAGTAATAAATAATCTACAAAAAAAGCGAATAAATATAAAGAGTCCTAAAACAGTATGTACCAAAAATATGACCCAAGAGCATTTGTAAATATTGCACAGTAATCTAATATATGTATGTAATATTATATTATTATATATAATGTTGTATTACATATTTTATTGGGAAGTAATATTGCAATTATCATATTATTAATACAGGTATACAGTATATCCTGGTCTTTTTGAAGTGTCTTAGCACAGGTTCTGGGGCATGTGCTTGGGCCCGCTCATCATTGCTTGCAACTATATGTAATTCTTGAAGTTATCTAAACTGATGAACAATCAATTATCAGAACAATTATAAGTGCATTTGCACCTAAAGCTAAGACAGGTATTTAAAATAGAACAAATGCTTTAGTACAGCATTTCTTATGATTTCGATAGTTCAGGACTGGAACTTTCTACAAGTCTATCTGAGTCTCGAATAACTACTGGACTCCATTTTACATCAAGTATTATAACATCAATTAAGATCAACTATTATAGCTGAACCTAACACTTAACACTGTATAAATGCAGATCATTTCCTGCTATCCGTTATCACCCAGATGAGGATGGGTTCCCTGTCGAGTCTGGTTCCTCTCAAGGTTTCTTCCTATTACCGTCTCAGGGAGTTTTTCCTTGCCACTGTCGCCCTCGGGCTTGCTCACCAGGGACTATCTGAACATTTTGATTCATACACATTCACATTCCATACAAACTTAAATAATTCTTTTGATTGTGTAAAGCTGTTTTGAGACAATGTCAATTGTTAAAAGCGCTATACAAATAAAACTGAATTGAATTGAATTATGAAGATTAATTCTGAAAATATTTATTGCTTTAGTCAATACAAAATTAACATACTGTAAACATGAAATGTCTGTTGTTGTACAGGAGTAAGCCATGGTGTGAAAAACTATTTACCCCCCTCCTGATTTCTTATTCTTTTGCATGTTTGTTACACAAAATGTTTCTGATCATCAAACACATTTAACTATTAGTCAAAGATAACACAAGTAAACACAAAATGCAGTTTTTAAATGAGGGGTTTTATTATTTAGGGAGAAAAAAAATCCAAACCTACATGGCCCTGTGTGAAAAAGTAATTGCCCCCTGAACCTAATAACTGGTTGAGCCACCCTTAGCAGCAATAACTGCAATCAAGCGTTTGCGATAACTTGCAACGAGTCTTTTACAGCGCTCTGGAGGAATTTTGGCCCACTCATCTTTGCAGAATTGTTGTAATTCAGCTTTATTTGAGGGTTTTCTAGCATGAACCGCCTTTTTAAGGTCATGCCACAACATCTCAATAGGATTCAGGTCAGGACTTTGACTAGGCCACTCCAAAGTCTTCATTTTGTTTTTCTTCAGCCATTCAGAGGTGTATTTGCTGGTGTGTTTTGGGTCATTGTCCTCCTGCAGCACCCAAGATCGCTTCAGCTTGAGTTGACGAACAGATGGCCGGACATTCTCCTTCAGGATTTTTTGGTAGACAGTAGAATTCATGGTTCCATCTATCACAGCAAGCCTTCCAGGTCCTGAAGCAGCAAAACAACCCCAGACCATCACACTACCACCACCATATTTTACTGTTGGTATGATGTTCTTTTTCTGAAATGCTGTGTTACTTTTACACCAGATGTAACGGGACACGCACCATCCAAAAAGTTCAACTTTTGTCTCGTCGGTCCACAAGGTATTTTCCCAAAAGTCTTGGCAATCATTGAGATGTTTTTTAGCAAAATTGAGACGAGCCTTAATGTTCTTTTTGCTTAAAAGTGGTTTGCGCCTTGGAGATCTGCCATGCAGGCCGTTTTTGCCCAGTCTCTTTCTTATGGTGGAGTCGTGAACACTGACCTTAATTGAGGCAAGTGAGGCCTGCAGTTCTTTAGATGTTGTCCTGGGGTCTTTTGTGGCCTCTCGGATGAGTTGTCTCTGCGCTCTTGGGGTAATTTTGGTCGGCCGGCCACTCCTGGGAAGGTTCACCACTGTTCCATGTTTTTGCCATTTGTGGATAATGGCTCTCACTGTGGTTCGCTGGAGTCCCAAAGCTTTAGAAATGGCTTTATAACCTTTACCAGACTGATAGATCTCAATTACTTTTGTTCTCATTTGTTCCTGAATTTCTTTGGATCTTGACATGATGTCTAGCTTTTGAGGTGCTTTTGGTCTACTTCTCTGTGTCAGGTAGCTCCTATTTAAGTGATTTCTTGATTGAAACAGGTGTGGCAGTAATCAGGCCTGGGGGTGACTACAGAAATTGAACTCAGGTGTGATAAACCACAGTTAAGTTATTTTTTAACAAGGGGGGTAATCACTTTTTCACACAGGGCCATGTAGATTTGGATTTTTTCCCCTTAATAACGTAAACCTTCATTTAAAAACTGCATTTTGTGTTCAATTATGTTATCTTTGACTAATAGTTAATGGTTTTTGATGAGCAGAAACATTTAAGTGCAAAACATGCAAAAGAATAAGAAATCAGGAAGGGGGCAAATAGTTTTTCACACCACTGTGTATACACACACACACCGATCTATCATAATAATAAATCTGGATCAGAGCAGGTTTGATCTTTGCTCTTGCAGATACAAAGGTCATTGTGACAGAGAAGACCACATCTTAAAATTATGGGTTTCAATTGAATTCACTTCTATTTTCATTTCTCTAGTGTTTGTGTCAAAAGTAATATCATGGACCTTTTTAATTATGCTACTTTTGATACAAGCAAAAGGGGCACACCTTAATGAAAAGCACACACATAGACTCGCACACACACACACACACACATAGAGTGTACATGTTTTCCCTGTGCCTGGTGGGTTTCCAAAGACATGCTAATTGGCGTTCCCAAATTTCCTGCAGTGTGCCCTTTGATGGATTGGCGTCCCACCCAGAGTGTACACAGCCTTGTGCCCAGAGTCCCCTGGGACAGACTCTATGCCTCCTACAACCGTGTACAGGATAAACAGTATAGAAGACACAGTCAGGAGTGATGATAAACAAACAGACATGAGCCAGACTGCCTAAAACTCATGCCTGCAAACAGTAACTAGCAAAACCACATTTCACCCATTCACTCATCTTAGTGCAGTCAGCTTGCAATAAACAGTTCAGGGTCTGATGCATTGAGCTCAGTGCTTTGTGCTATGAGCATGCACTAAACAGTTTGTGATTACATGTAATTCCCTGGTTAGGTCTTGCCAATTCGCACCCACCTCCTATCTCTCCCCCCATTATTAGACAGCTACTACCATGGACACAGAGGGTAAATACAGTGTTCTTTGAATATGTAAATATTCTAAAAACCTGACATTTGTTCTAATGGTCCTATTACATGCATATGCTCTTATCTGGTCCAGCACTTGGCTCGCCTTTTATTCATGATCACGACAAGCCAGACCGCATGAGCTTATATAAATGCTCCTACAGTTGTCATAGGAACCGTGCATGAAAGGTGATCCTACTTGTGGAATGTGATGCAACCCATAGTGACCACTCATTCCAGATATAATAACCCAAGTCAAATGAGGAACCTAAAAATATCCACGTGGGCTTAATGTGTGACTCATCAGGACAAAAAGTCTGAAGGTGTGACAAGACACATTTCTCATTAGAGACCTTTCTCACCAATAATTATGTTTGTCCTGACTTTTCTTCAGTGTCTGTCTGTCTGTCAGTCTGAACTTGAACTTATCTGAAGATTGGTAAACTAAATGTGCAAGACTCACAGTTTCACTGTAAGCGTTCTGTTAGTGACAGACAGACCACATGGTTGTTGATGTCTGCTGCATGACTTCTGCTTATTTTCTGAACAAGTGCTGAACGATGTGTCACTAATGCTAAGACTAAACATCCTCGCTATACACTATATCAAAAGTTATAGCTGATAATGTTGTAAGTAGAAAACAAAAAGATCCCGTTTGGGTAGTATTGCAAACTTTTTATGTTATTGTAACTTATAATAAAATATAAATGTACATTTTGAATGATTACAGCCATAATTATATGGTAGGTGTTGTATACGCAGATATTAACCTGTGAGTGACTTTACAGTAGAGGACTGGATATGAATTGGCTAAAAGCTCACTATTGTCAAACAAGCTATAGATTATATTATTAAGCATTAAGTTCAGCCTTTATCCATCACATATGCATTACTGTATTCAATTCAATTTTATTTATATAGCGCTTTTAACAATAAAAATAAAGAGTCAATGTCTCAAAGCAGCTTCACAAAAATGAAAGAAAAGAAAATTTTTGGAAGTGTGTATGTGTGAGAAATATGTGTCCAGATAATAATGAGATGAATAAATGAATCTTGAATGAAATGTCTCTGATGAGCAAGCCAAGGGTGACGGCGACAGTGCTGAGGGAAAAACTCCCTGAGATGGCATTAGGAAGAAACCTTGAGAGGAACCAGACTCAATCAGGGAACCCATCCTCATCTGGGTGAAACAGATAGAAATGATATACAGTAACATCATGTGTGTTGTGCAGCTGAAAGTTCAATATAACAGAAGTTTCTTTAAATTAACATGAAGACCAGTTCAGCATAGGGACGAGTCAGTAGGTGCAGAGGGCAGATGAGGTCTGGATCACTGGAAGCACAGGAGCAGCATGTGTAGCTCCAACCATCATAAAGCTGAATCTAGCTGGAGCTGGTCCTTCTCTGGATGCCTCAGGAACCTCGCAGGGTCGGCCTTTGTCTACTGAAGCTGGCACAATCTCCCGATGCCTCGGGATGGGTAGAGAAATACAGAACAGTGTTACGTGAATACCAGATTAAAGAGATGCGTCTTGAGTCTACTTTTGAACTGAGAAACCGTGTCTGCTCCCCGAACACTTTCTGGAAGGCTATTCCAAAGCTTTGGAGCTGAATATGAAAATGCCCCGCCCCCTTTTGTAGATTTTGAAATTCTGGGAACTACCAGAAGTCTGGAGCTTTGTGATCTTAAGGCGCGTGGTGGATTGTAGCGCATCAGAAGACTGGTTAGGTATGTGGGAGCTAAACCATTTAAGGCCTTGTATGTAAGTAATACTTTTTTGTAATTTATTCTAAACTGAACAGGTAGCCAGTGCAGGGATGATAATATTGGGGTTATATGATCAAATGTTCTGGATCTAGTGAGAACCCTGACGGCTGCATTTTGGATTAACTGAAGCTTGTTTATTGAGGATGCAGGACAACCACCTAGTAATGCATTACAATAGTCCAGTCTGGAGGTCATGAATGCATGAACTAGCTTTTCGGCATCAGATACGGATAAGATGCTCCTAAGCTTGGCAATATTTCTAAGACGGAAAAAGGCTGTTTTTGTGATATTTGAAATGTGATTTTCAAAGGACAAGTTACTGTCTAAAATTACGCCCAGGTCTTTTACTGCTGAGCTGGTAGTAACAGTACATCCTTCTAAACGCAGGCTGAATTATGAAAGCTGTTGTGTGCTGGTTTTGGGGCCGATAAGTAATATCTCTGTCTTATCTGAATTTAGTAAAAGAAAGTTATTGGTCATCCAATCTTTTATGTCCTGGACACACTCAGTTAATCTAGACAACTTAGATATTTCTTCTGGTTTAGTTCAGATATATAATTGGGTATCATCAGCATAACAATGGAAACTAAGCCCATGTGTTCTAATGATGTTACCCAAGGGAAGCTTGTACAGTATATTGTAAACAGAAGAGGTCCTAAATCTGACGCTTGTGGGACCCCATATTTCAATGGCATTACACCAGACGGTTCTCCATTTAGATCTACAAAATGGTATTGATCAGACAGGTATGATCTAAACCATTTTAATGCCTGTCCCTGAAGAACTATGTGATTTTGTAAACGGCCTATGAGAATATTATGATCTACAGTGTTGAATGTACAGTGAAACTATTTATTCTTCGCATATCTCAACTTTTGTTAGTAATCTGGGGTCAGTGCACAGGGTCAGTCACTATACAGTGCCCCTGGAGCAGACATGGTGTAGGGCCTTGCTTAAGGACAACAGCAAAAAACTGGTGGAGCTGAGGCTTCAACCGCCGACCTTCTGCCTTAACACTTCAGACTTAGGAGCATCTTATCCGTATCTGCGGGAGTCACCACCACCAGCACAAAAAGGTGATTCCCTGAATCCAACCCACACCATGGCGGTGAGAACACCAAATCCGAAGGACTTTAGTAACACAAACTGTCTGATTCTGTCTTATATACAGTATATGCATGTAAAGTTTCGGCAGAAATTAATGTATACAATTATTAGTCATCAAAAATTTCCCATAAAAAAAAACAGGACAGCAATGATACCTTTTAACCTTATTACTCCTGCAATAGAGCTCAAGAAATTACTATTAATTTATTCAATTATTCATTTACACTGTGATATGATCATACTGTATGTCTCATGGTTACTACAGAGCCATAACTGTAGGAATTAGGAGTAAAGGTCACCTTAGGTCGGGCCCCAACGGTGAGAATGAATCTGCAGTAAATTGCACTCAATGTATATTTAATGTGAGCTTTGGTGTATGAGATTATTATGAGATAACACTCATTATTTTAATAACAGTCTTTAACGGTGGTGTTCCATTGTTAGACAGTCGTTATGTCTTTAATCTTTTCCTGTTTAACACGACTTGTCAGAGAAGAAGTTAATTGAAAGAATAAGAATAATTTAACAATAAATTAGAGGCCCTGGCTGCCGTCTGTCACTTTTCATCACACCACCCGCCACTCGACTGTGTGTATGTTGTCATGCTTTAGTTATATTTTTACACCCCACTGGAAAATTGTGCAGCAGAGCAGCAGACGTGTATCCCTACTCAGAACAGACACACTTATGAAGGATGAATGACTTCTGCTCAGTGGAATGGTGTTGTTTAAACCACAATTTCCCTTACGACCTCAATTTCTTCCAACCTCAGATGCACGCTGTGATGTAACAAGGAATTATAGGCAATAAAATGCTTCCCCCCCCCCCACATGATGTTAAGATTGGGTTGATAACATAGCTGCATACATTTATCTTTTGTTCATTCCTCCTCTTCTTCTTTACTTTACTTTTTTCTAAACAAGGCACCTGATGGCTCTGACCTTTTCTTATCCATTAGTTGGATTTGGAGAGCATCAGGACACCACCCTCCCCCCACCCCACCCCCCAAAACCCTGGCAGTTAAGACCAAACTAATTAATCTTGGGTGTGTGCAGACTGGGTTTATGCTGTTCGTAAAGATTTTGCACAAACCAGAACAAAATGCAGGCATATATAAAAAAATATATACAGTAATAAATAAAAACTAAATACTATATTGTGCGTCTGGACTGTGGTTTATTTGGTAGCAGTTTTGACTGTACTAATTGCATTGCTGTACAAAGGTCGTCACCATTCTATATAAAATTTTTTGCATGTGTACAGTCCATGCATTTTTGCATTGCACCGGGGACAATAATCTGGACTGATGGGTTGGGGGGGATGTTGGGCCCACAGTAGTCAAATGCATGGTCTGTTTATTCAGAATGTCTGTTAAGCATATCAATATTATTTCCCTAACAACCTTTAAAAAATAATTCACAGTAAACATGTGCCTCAGGGCGATTGATTACACCAATCTAATCACCGACACTGCTGCATGCTTTTGCAATATGTCTGACAGTACGCATTCATCCAACACTGTGTGGTTTCTTAATTTCTGTGGTTGTTTCTGTCGATATCTCTGCTAGATGTAGAAGACCAACATGATATTCAGTCTGTCAGCCAACTTCATCAGAGCTTAGCAGAAAAAAAAAAAAAAAACAATTGACCAATTAGTAAGTTACTAAACAAACAGTTAGGAATATTTCTACAATTTGCACAAGATATATTTTTATAGACTTTTTAACTTTATGGAAAGAATTGGCCGTGGTCTCTGGGTGGGACGCTCTACACTCTCTTATATTAATCGCAGCAAGTCTAGTCAATCATGGGTGTCTGTGTGCTCAGCTTTTCTTTTCTTTTCTTTTCTTTCCTTTCAGTCTGTTACATTGCCACATGATGCAGCAAGGGGAGCAGGTGGAAAAGATGCAGCTGGCTGACATTCTGTCAAAGTTAACTGTACTTAGTGAAGTTAGTACAGCATGAAAGGAAGCATACACAGCGTTCCAAATTATTACACTAATTATTTCTCTGATTTTCATAATTAGTAAATGCAAATGACAGTCAGTATAATTTTCTAGTCATCAACTATTAGAGTATAATTAGAATTTTATTGAACAAACCTCCTAATGATAATATTTATTTAAAAAATAAAAAACTGAAAACGCACTGTTCCAAAATATTATGCACAACAGAGTTAAAACATGTTATAGGTTGTAAAGAACTGAAAATAGGCTTTTGTTGAATTTGCAGCATTATGAGGTCATATTTACTGAAATCAGAAACATCCTAACAGGGCTACATGTTACATCTTAACATCGGACCCCTTCTTTCATATCACCTTCACAATTCTTGCATACATTGAACTTGTGAGTTTTTGGACAGTTTCTGCTTGAGTTTCTTTGCAGGATGTCAGAATAGCCTCCCAGAGCTGCTGTTTTGATGTGAACCGCCTCCCACCCTCATAGATCTTTTGAGGATTCTCCAAAGGTTCTCAATGGGGTTGAGGTCAGGGGAGGATGGTGGCCACATCATGAGTTTCTCATCTTTTATCCCCATAGCAGCCAGTGACACAGAGGTATTCTTTGCAGCATGAGATGGTGTATTGTCGTGCATGAAGATGATTTTGCTACGGAAGCTACGGTTCTTCTTTTTGTACCATGGAAGAAAGTGGTCAGTCAATATACTTTGCCGAGGTCATTTTCACACCTTCAGGGACCCTACAGGGGCCGACCAGCTCTCTCCCCATGATTCCGGTCCAAAACATGACTCCCGCACCTACTTGTTGACGTCGCAGCCTTGTTGGGACATGGTGGCCATCCACCAACCATCCACTACTCCATCCATCTGGACCATCCAGGGTCGCACGACACTCATCAGTAAACAAGACTGTTTAAAAACTAGTCTTCATGTATGCCTGGACCCACTGCAACCGGTTCTGCTTGTGAGCATTGATTAGGGGCCGAATAGTAGGTTTATGCACAACTGCAAGCCTTTAAAGGATCCGACACCTTGAGGTTCGCGGGACTCCAGAGGCACCAGCAGCTTCAAATACCTGTTTGCTGCTTTGTAATGGCATTTCAGCAGCTGCTCTCTTAATCTGATGAATTTGTCTTGCAGAAACCTTCATTCTGCCTTTATCTGCACGAACCTGTCTGTGATCTGAATCAGCCATGAATGTCTTCACAGTACGATGATCACGCTTAAGTTTTCATGATATATCTAATGTTTTTATACCTCGTCCAAGGCATTGCAGTATTTGAGGCTTTTCGGCAGCAGAGATCCTTTTTCTTTCCCATATTGCTTGAAACCTGTGGCTGTTTAATAATGTGGAACAACCTTCTTCAGTACTTCTCCTTTAATTGGCCTCATCTGGCAAACTAATTATCACACGTGTCTGAGATTCATTTCAGTGACCCAAAGAGCCCTGAGACACGACACCATCCATGAGTTTAATTTAAAAACTAAATATTTAATGTTTATGGCACTTACATCCAATTTGCATAATAATTTGGAACGCGGTGTAAAATGCAAAACAACCTTGGAGAACGGGTAGGTCAGTAGACTGTCCAGCAGGTGATAGTTGGATGTTATTAGAAATGCGAGTATCCTTGGTGCACCTGGGTGGCTCATCTCTAAGGGTGACAGCACTCCACTTAGTTCCTTAAATCAGTTTACTTTACTCACTGACAAAACGAGAAGGACAAGTGATGTTTTATAGACTCGCATGTACTGTATAATCATGATACTGGGGTGATGACGTTGCAAGGACTTTAGCCACCTGTTAGTTTGGAGGAAGTTGAACTGGAGGTTCTGGCAGTCCAGAATGAAATGAAGCAAAGGTATAGAGTTTTTTCCCTGAAATGAACCATACTTTATCCTTTGCATGTATTTGACACATTTTTATACTTTCACTTAGGTATGGCTTTCTAGTTTTCCACTTTTGTTCAAAAGTAGTAATAATCCATGCTGCTAGAGACAGAAGATAGGTGTACAGTAGGTGTACAGTACTGTAGGTTCTCCTGATCTGCTCCACATTGCAGTGGCGAGTGTAAAGGATAAGGGAATAGAGGATATCTTCCAACCATTAAAACCACTCCCTGACAGCCAGCCTAATTTCAAGAACCTGGTAGTTGCCCACGCTCTTGTTTATTTTTGGCTGCTGACAGTTTCTTCTCGATAAAAGTAAGCTATAGGATGAAGGCTGCTTCCATGACTCTTCAACACAATCCTTATTTCGACCTCAGAGACATCCACGTCCCCTGTGAATAGACGGGGCGGATCAGATCGCTGAAGGAGAAATGCTGAGATGAACCTGTGCTTGTGTGAGATGGAGGCCTCTTCTGCAGCAGGTGAACAGGTTAATTAGAGTGAAGGCCCCTTGAAGGAGAGACGCGAGGCTCTGGTGCTGGAATTCTTGGTGAAGCACTGGTGGTAATCTGTAAAACCAATTAACCTTTGGTAGCGGATCTGCGCTGTAGGTTCGATCCGGTGTTGAATATACGCAATTTGTCTCGGTTATTTAAATTATACCTGGTGTTAAAATATAAATAAATGAATCAATATTTTACGCAGCTCACTTTATATGGCAAGTAAATGTTCAGTAAGTACTGATGGTTGTACGCTGGTCGGTAGAGAAGCACAGATTGGAGTGGTCAGGTATAAATGTAACAGTATTAGGTGTTTTATGACCTTATGCCCTTGTGAACCTACTGTGTGTAATGACTGAAGAACCTCAATGGCATCCAACGTATGAAGCCGTTATCCAAGTTAAATAATCTAACTAAAGAGATGAATACCTGATATTCTGTGGTTTTCCAATTATTTATATTCCATGCACTCAAAGGAAGAGACCTCAGAGACTGCTGAGATTTGCTATTTATTGCTTTACTAATTGCAATGTTTTAGTTAATCTATAACTCAGACACAGTGGCCTAGTAAAAATACACGATATAAATCAGAGATATTCTAATCTGAAGGCAGGGCTACTGTACGTCTTCTGTTGTTGCTGGATATTGTAGGTATGTAGGCTGTACTAAAAATAGCAAGCGCATAAACAAAACAGTGAGCTAACATTACATTTAATTCAGTTTATGTATCTTTATTTAATATGATTCTCTTCCCCTCTGGCTTTTGCAAAAGCATCGCACTTCTCATATATATGCAGGAGGCTGTTGACATGGCAACAGCACAAAGTACAGCCACACATTCCAGGTTTTTCAGCTTTTAAAAAAGAAGAGGCACACACACACACACACACACACACACACACACACACACACGAGATTGCGACTCACACATATCTCCCAAAACAAGCACTTCTTTTCAATAACAGCTTTATCCTTTTGCATGTTGCAGTGGATCCAGTGTCTGTCTC
Source organism: Channallabes apus (assembly GCA_030522415.1). NCBI lineage: Eukaryota > Metazoa > Chordata > Actinopteri > Siluriformes > Clariidae > Channallabes > Channallabes apus. The sequence goes on along the minus strand of CM060116.1, from coordinate 1,290,466 downwards.
AGTAACACTGGGTGCAAGTTCACGCTGGTTGGTGCACTCGTCCCTCACACACACACGCACACACACACACACACACACACACACACACATACACACACACACACACACACACACACACACACACACTCATTCACACCCAGCAAACTTACCCAAGTGTATTTTCTTGGACAGTGGGAGTAAATCAGAAAAACACTCATAAACCCCATGCGAACACAGGGAGACACTTACCATGGAGGGGGGTATGAGGGGTGCTGTAGTTACCCCTAGGATAGCTAATGTATAGCACCAACTACCCCCACCCCTCCCCAATACCCCCTGTAAGTGCCATATCATACTTGTTATGAATTTGTTGTTGTGTTTATTTTATTTTATTTGCTGTTATTTCATTTATTCTACCTTGTTCTATTCATTAGTAATGCATTAAGCATTAAGTTTGTTACATAAGCCATAAGCTTTAAATTTCTAAGTTATGCATCCATTTTGACACTCGTAAGTTGGTCTGTGATGTCATTCTACTATTACATGCATTTGTGTGACTGTCATATGATAGAGAGTTCAGTTTAGATGCGGAAGGCTACAGAAACACAAGCTTTTGAATGTAAGCTGGGAATGTAAGATACAGCAACTAGGTTGTTGTAACCGTAAGCTCCCGTAAGTGGATATATACAGCAAGAGTGTTGTTATATACGTAAGCTAAGACTGTAATTTACAAGATACAGCAAACAGGTTGTTGTAAAAGTCAGAGATTTGCAAGATGCAGCAACTGGTGTCTGTAATCACAGTGGATTTACTCAAGACGACTGTATGAAGTGTTGATTCTTTGATGCTGACAAAATAAACTACAAGAGACAAAGAGATCAGACTTCTGTCGTGTGAGTGAAACTTTAAGACAAAGCTACGCGTCAAAACTGGTGAAATAATATGACCGCATCTACACCCCCAATAAATGTATGTTGTGTATTTTCGATTTGAGTACGTTAATAAAACAAGCCAATATTTTTTTCAACTAAAAAATAAAAATGATTCCAATTTCTGACCTTGTGTTCACATCCTACAGTATTAGCACGACTGCATTTTTGTTTTGTAACATAGGCATTAATGATATTACAACAAATAATCTTCCCCTCATAAACGCAGTGTTTTATTTTAAAGCTGCGTCTACAGTATGTGTGTGTGCATGTGTGTCTGAGCATTCCTGAGCGCACTTGACAAAAAGTGGAGAGGCGCCATGGCACCAGCAAAAGAAAACCTCTGGTGTCGTCCCTAGAGACATTAATCCAAGCTCACGGTTGAGCTCTTGGCCCTGGAGCGGTGAGGTGTCGATAATGCTCAATGCGCTACAGCAGTTTGCCGACACGTCATCTGTTTATGCTTATGTTTAAATGTCATGAAACCACAGCCTCCTTCAGTATTTCATGCATAAAGAGATGAAGCAATTGGCTGATCTCTGACGTTAGTGCTGACTCTGGAGACTCCCTCCAAGAAATGCTAAATAAGAACAATTACAACTTCGTAAATTCATTCAAGTCAAGTGTCTAACTTTAAATGGTGCTTTAAATGGTTACAACAGAAATTATAATGTATTGGAATAAACATATTCATATAAACCCATGATATAAATTTTAGGTCTCAAAACAAAAACAAACAAAACAAATAGCAAGTATAAAATGATAACGCTGCGCATTCGCTTTTCAGCTGCAGTACTGCTGTCAGCTAAATTATTTATTACATTTACTTCAACTATTTCATTTCAAACATATTGCAACGTGTTAACATTTTCTTGCTGTCTATTGCACATCTTTAATGTGTATAAACATGTTTATCTTAAAGCAATTTAAAACATTAATGCTCAAGGCTATTAAAAAAATTAAAAATGCAAAAGCCATCAAATGCACAAAAGCACCAGAGGGCAGTGTAATACATGCAGAATTTAATTTTGTAGAATTATTTATTGAGGGAGTTGAACACTGTGTGTGTTCACAGCTCAAGTTGGGGCTTTATTATGCAGCTCCGGAAGCTTCTAAGCAATTTCCCTCCAGGATTAATAAAGTTCTATGAATCTTTTGGCACTGCAACGTATTGTAGACCGACCAGCTGTAACATTAAACCCCCACACCAGGTGAACTCAATAACATTCATTATCAATAATGTACCGGTAAACTTAAGTCAACTAAATAAATTATCAACATAAAATACCACAATTAACTAGCTAATTAAGGCACCTCATTAGCTGACTAACTGAGACAAAACAAATGAACAGAACTATCTAAGAATTATATAATAAAAAGACAAAAACACAGCAAAAGGCAACATAAAATGCATGTGAAGAGCAACAACACAACACAATGCAATACTTTGTGATAAGAAAATGTCATCTGGAAAAAATGAATGCATGTATAACTGTGATTAGAGATCACTTAAAGGCTCGAGTGCATCATGAAAAATTAACCTTAAGGCACTTGGGGGAAACTCTAGTCCAGAAAGCATCTAGTGCTGTAGCAGGGAGTCCCCTGACTTCCAGGAAGACGGCCTTCAAGGCGACCCTGAGCTTTTCCTCCAGCTCTTTGTGAAGTCACTAGTAGTTCGGCGATCAACAACATGCTGGAGCACCGGACTGGAAAAAAGTGGTGCACAGTGAAGCAATAACAGAAAATCACCAGTGGGTGCTGGAGGAGGACTGGGACAAGAATGGAGGCACCATCCTGGTGGTGCTTAAGTAGTTCATTGCTTGGCTTCTGCAAGGAAACTCTAAATGGAGTTGCTGAAGATGGCTGGCTGAAACATGAAATTCGGTGTGAAACTGGGCAAATCTGCCACAGAGACGGTTGACATGATTTGACAAGTTTACGGCGATGCTGCAATGAGTCGTTTGAGGTGTTTTGCCTGGCATGGATGCTTCAAAAGGTGGAATTACATCACTGGAAGACAACACAACTGCCCCAACGCCAATCCCCAAATTCTCACGTGTGATTTGAACATGCGTCGTGTTGCTACCAAGTTCGTCCCCAGACGGTTGACCCAAGGAACATCATGTCGAAGTCTGCCTCCATGTTAAGGATCATTACACGTGACAAAACTTGGGTGTATAGGTATGACCCTAAAACAGTCCGCAAAATGGAAGAGCCCATCATCTCCATGACCGAAAAGGCGAGGCAGGTCCACAGCTCGACCAAGTGCATGTCTTTTTCGACATTTGTGGCATCGTGCATCGAGAATTTTTCCCCAGGGTCAGACTGTCAATATCGAATTCTACTGAATTTTTGAGGCATTTAACTAAGGAGAGAGAACGCACAGGTGAAGTAATAAGACCCAAACACAGTATACAGTATAAATACATACTTATTTTCTAGAACCACACTGAGACTCCTCCGGGTGTGGCTGTACGCAGCTGCCCATTCTGGTTACCCAAGAACAAGAAAAGGATGAACTCAGGGCAATGTTTGATTGCATAGTTGCAATTATGGAGTCCCACAGTGTTTAGAGCAGCCCAGTGGTCTCAGTACCCGACTCTGACTGCTACAGATACGCCGGTTTCTGTTTGTATTATAATAAAAAGGCAACACAATATCATTATAGATGAAATGATCAAACGGATTCTCTTTTTATCTTTTACAAGACCAAATGTTTACCAGTGCAAGTCGAAAAAAAAAATACTCTTTGTCTTCTGCTGAAATGTTTAACAGTTGTTGTATTAAACAAATTTAAAGGTGATTTGTCATAAGCCATCTGGACTAATCATATCATTATTGAACGCACAATGTTTTAGAGGGAATAATATTCTTTAGCTCTAAAATATATTAAACTCTTATTTCATAGACTACAGCAACATCTCTGGTATTTTGTGGAGATAAAATATATTGAACAATACTTTACTGAAGCCTGTATCTGTATCAGTATGTGTCTGAGTAATAATACTGTACATGCACATTAAAAGGTCTAGATGCTGATAATAGTAATAGTACTATAACATACGGAGTGTATATACTGTAACATACGGAGTGTATTGCCACCTCACTGTCACTGAGGTTGATCTTCTGAGCTTCACAGATGGATTGCTGTTGTTGTTTTATTTTTTCTCCAGCCCAGATGTCTTCATCATTATCTGAGTGTGTGTTTTACTGACAGTGCAGAGTGTATTCTGGTCCTCTGGCTTTCAACACAGTACAGTGCTATAATAATAATAATAATAATAATAATAATAATAATAATAACATTACAGAATTCTAGACATTACAATCTTAGTCCTGTTATTTCACCTGTTTGTGACAAAAAAAAAATACAACAGTGTGATTTGGCAAAATAAATTATATAAATTATGTGGTTACCATTTGAAAATTTTACAATGCATTGCTCTAAATAAGTGTACAATCCACAAATCAATAAGTTGTGTTCAGACTTCACCCACTTTCCATTTCTGACCTGGAACTCTTCTTTTATTCAAAAGCCAAAACAGTTAATAAGATGGAGCACCAAGATAAACTATGAGGACGAATATTGCTTTAATAATTATGATACATGGCCGTCAAGCCCAGGCACTGAGGCACTATTTTTACTAGGTTTTAAATTTGTTGTTAAATTTAAACGTAGGGTAATAATCTGTTAATTACTTTAAAGTTTAATAAAAACAGAAATTGTAACATAAACACGCTCGTACAAATGATTTGCAAATAAATCCATTCATATCAGGCCTGATAAATGACTCCCAAAGGCCACAAACTGGATACAAACAAATTGATCTGTAAATCATTACATAAGAAATATTATGTTCATGAAAATCTAATTAGATCTTGAAAAACTTTGCATCCTGCCCTCTCCTGCTTGTGTAACTCTATATATAATGAAACTCACTAATGTGAACCTCAGTTAATTGGCTTCAAATTGTGTGACTGAAAATAAGTTACTGCGTTTCTCTATAAAAAGAGTAACAATATTTAGACGCTGCTGTTTTTAAAAATAATGCACGCTGACTGGGGTGGTATGATGTGGCATGTGGAAGGGCATTATTTTTGGATAACTGCACATGCTGTACTAATGCATTGAGTTCTAATGCAGTGAGTTCTTCTTGTATCCGTTGGTTATATAAAAAAGACGTTATTGTGTTTCTGATATTGTGTGAATTTCCCATGCCTTAGTCTCTTGCACCTCTCCTGTTCACCTGTTCCATGTCATTTGTCTATAAAACTACCCCTTTATTGCGCATCCTCATTCATTATATTTTAATACTTCCTTTTGTTTTTACTGAAAAATGCTAACGTGCTTCCTATCGTCTGTCCGTCCCCGGGTCGCCATATAACTTAAAGTAAATGTTGATGACTTGGATGTATGTGATGCAGTGTTGTGTTTCTGGCAATAAACAGAGAAGTTTCTCACACCTATCGTGTTTGACTGCGGCACTCCTGACCTCGGTATCGCAACAATTTGCTCAGTTACCACCTGACGGTAACAGTACAATCATTGCTGTCCACAGGCAAAACTAGAGACATAAATTAATATATGTTATATTACAAGAGGAAACAGTGACATAACGCAATTCCGATAAATAATTGATTTGTGATCCTCAGATTCTGTACCACTGCTAACAGCCCTATCACATGGTACCTAAGATCAATACCTTGCATTAAGAAGCAAGTGACCTGGAAAGCTAACAGTTACAGCATATCAATATGTATGTAATCAGCAATATGAATGGTCTGTGCTTTTGTACAACCATTTGGCTTTTATCATAATCAAAATAGGGATCATACAGAAAGTGCATCTGTTCATCCACTTTCTGTATAATGTACTGATTGTCACATATTGGCACTAACAAAACAGATTGTGTGGTCGACAAAGTATATCAGCCTCCTAATCAGAGGCTTGTTCCATGGCACAGACAGCAAATCCATTTAGGGTGAATGATGGCACAAACAGGGGTGGGAAAGCAATGAAATCTATGCCCTGCAACTGACCATGGTCCACTTCTTTTTGGACTCAATCTGTGATGGTGTAGCTTTCAGACCAAAAATGCAAAAGGGATTTTCAAAACCAGATCAAGGCATCACTATAAATGGATCTATTTCTACACAACCACAATTCAGAACATTTTTTAATAGGCAGGATCTTGGCTCGTGTTCTTCCATTGCTTCCTGTCCCGTGTTTTTGGCATGGCAGAGTGACCCGGAGGAGGAGGACTCACGTCCACGCTGTTCATCCAGCCTCTCGTCTCCTATCTTACAGGGATCTATCATCAGTCACAAAGAAACGACGGTTAGCTCAAAGAACTCAGTCTCAAGCCTACAGAACTCTTTACCCAACATCAAGAGATTTTCTTCTTCTTCTACAATTAAATGCCCTAAACGTAGCTCATGTAGTACGGATACCAGCATCCACAGTTCCAGAAGCTCTAGTTCCAGTGTACGGAGTGGAAGCTTAAGTGAGGATGACAGCTGGGAAACAAGCAGTTGGAGCTCAGGAGCCACCTGTCTCCTGCGAAGCTCCATCAAGCAGCACAGCGAGGAGGTCTTTAGAGTCCATGCCAGCTCAGGCAGTCGGCCTAAACCAGCGAGTGACTCGGAGTCTGGCCAGCAGGACATGGACCATCAATCTGGTGATAGGAAGTCAGATTGTCAAAAGAACTCAGAACCCATGGAATGTAAAGTTAATGTGCAGAGCCAGAACTCCAGTCATTACAGCTCTGCTGTGTCAGTACAATTTGAAGAGATGATTAAAACCAAGCTCAAATTTTCTCAATTTCTGAATGAAGTAACTTGCAGAGTTCTGGATCCTAAAAGTCTACAGGCTTTTGGTTTAGTTTGCCAGAAGGAGGCATCTGTTCCAGTGCTATCATCATCTCTGACCAACCTGTCTCACTCCTCTCCTCTTTCCTCTAAAACGTCAACTCTTTCAAGCTCTCACTTTGGGTTAAATGGAGACCCTCCACCCAACCGTAGGGAGTCCAAAATGAGGAACACTGTTCCACCTGTGACCCAGTTGAAAACGTGCACACCAAGCTTCAGGTTTCTGGATAACATTGATACGCAGAAGCGGGCACATAAGGAAACACTTTTCATAGAACAACAAAGAAAAAAAGACAGAGTACAGAAAGAAGATGAGTTCAAATCCAACGATTCTAGAACCATTAAAAAAGAACGTCAAAGAGATCAGGACAGGAAGAGAAGAACATTGCTGGTTTCTCCCAACCTGTCACAAATAAACAATGTTGGAAGACAACACCCAAGTGTGATTTCAATCAATAAAGAGGGCATTCTTAAACAACCCTACTGCTCGTCCTCAGCCTGGACTGTTAACAGCGATTTAGTAAGTACTTTTACCTGGTGTTGGACTACCAGCATTTAAACTTCAAGCAAATTAATTTTAACATGACCGCATGTTAAGGTGTATTAAAAAAAATGCAAACATGCTCAATTAAACAAAAACTAAAACAAGAATGACAACATAGAACAATTTTAAATAATAATTTTAAAAGAATAAATTCATAATTAAACATTAGTAGGGACAAATGGCACAACCTAAAGACTTTCACTTTTTCTTTTTGCTAAATAAAAAATTTCTCCTGTTTTTTTAGCCACTATCACAATTGCACAGGAAGTTATTTCACAGAAAGTTATTACAGTGAAACCTCTGATTACGAGTAACGCGGTTTGAGAGTGTTCCGCAAGACGAGCAAATATTTTTTATACATTTTGACTTGGAAAACAAGCAAGTCTTGGTTTACGAGTACCGAGTATCATGTATCACGCATGCGCTTCTTGTTTTGACACAGAGCGTCACGTGATCACAACTGAGCCAACGATTTTTCTCTCTCTTGTGCTGTGGAATTCTGGGTAATCGTCTCCCCTGCTGGGTCTTAGTGCTCGTCTCTTACTGGTATAATCAATATCCGTGCACGCGTGTACTGTTTACTATAACACTGTGACCACGTGTGTGTGTAAATCATCTTTTATTTTGTGTCTGTTTGTGTGTGTGTACAGCGCGCATAAAAAAAGTCTCAATAGAGAGGTTAAAGATCCATTTTCTCTCTCTCTGTATCAGCCTGCTCGTTATGTCTGTGTCATTGCGCCTTCACACACACACTCTTTCTCTCTGCTCTACACAGAAACACTGCTCTGTTGTGATTCTTTTCAAAGGTAAAGTGCAGGTTAATTTGTTTTATTTTTATTTTACAGCAGTGATTCCATTAATGTATCGCTCAATCGAGTGTAAGGGGATATAAAAAAAAACAGAAAAATTATTGGCAGCAATGTTATTTAATCATAGTTATTTATCAATGTCTATTTTTTAACTCGAATGTTGTTGTTGCTCTTCCTGCTGCTACCATTAGGGGTCGCCACAGTGATTTTGAGTTTGGCACAGGTTTTATGTTGGATGTCCTTCCTAATGCAAACCTCCCACTTTTATCTGGGATTAAGGCCCACAGTATGTGTGCCCTGAAGCCCCAGTGGCTGGCTGTGAGGCGTTGGCTGGGATTGAACCCCAACCATCCACATGGCAGACGAGATGCCCACCAATAAGCCACTGATGGCTTCAATGTACATACAGTACAGTAAACATACAGTACCTTACATATAAAGTCTGACATGAGAGGGTGTCAAACACTAACTTTTTTAAAAATAAAAATAAGGGTTTAGAAGTTTTACCTTTTCAGATTTTTATAATTTAAACAAAGAACAGTTTTTTCAACAACACAATGAACAGGTTCAAAGCGAAAAGCATGTTTATATTATAAAGATATGTTTATATCCTTTATTGTGCTATTTACAGTATGCTCTCACCACTCACATAAGATAGACTTTACCTATTGCGTCCCAGGAAATGAGGAAGCAAAATCTTCACAACATGCAAGGATTTTTTTCAATCTTTTTATTTTAGATAAGATAAATAGATCTTTTTAAATAGATAATATTTTTAGATTTCAGATAACTTTTTGTCATTGTTTTCAAAAGGTGGCTTAGTTGTAATGCCGCATATTTATGGCAAAAAAAACTGGTAAAAATAAAAAAACAAATCATAATCTGTTGATAATAAATGGTGTTTGCAGAACTCATAAAAGCAATATCACACTCGAGGTCTGCTGTACAAAAAAAAATTTTTTATAATGATACTGTGATATCTTCAGTACTCGGTCTGCATCCTCATGTGTACGGTAACATCACGTCCTGGTACAACAACACAACCTCAAGTGTGATATTCCTTTTATACAACTGTTCCACAAACCCCATTTATTATCAACAGATTTTTTTTCTTTATTTAACTAATTATTTTGCTCCGCCCACACATACTCTTCTGCACATGGCGGAACTACAGTAATTAACCGCGACTGGCGGAGCTGGCATCCGACGGTTAGTGAGTGCTCTGTAGCCAAAAGTTGAGGAGAATAAAGTTGGACAGTGGTGGACAGTCCTGAGAAATTCACCATATTTACTTTATATTTGCACTTAATTCACTTTAGAATATCAGCTCCGTTAACTTCAGGGTTCTGGAGTTGAATCCCAAATAGTATTAAATGGAACACTATCGCACTATGGTGTAAAATCCCTTGTTCCACACACCAAGTAGTGCCCTTGATCAGTGGTTGGAGAGGGATTTGTGATTCAGCCTTGTGTTAATAACTAGTTACTGTAGGTACATTTCAACCATATACAGTTAGTACACAGTAAACGAAACAATGTTTCTCCAGGACCAAGGTGCTGCATGCAACATACATTTACAACATAAATTAACAGAAAAACTAAACTAGCTAACTAAGAGGAGTAGTTACTGTAGCTTGCTAGCTGAGACAAGACATATTGACATGACAACATAAATTTACAACATAAATTAACAAAAACTAACTAGCTACTTTAGAGAGGAACTATATATTTGTTTTTATACGAAAGAGACAACATGAAGTGCACATGCAAATGTGCAAACAACAGCGACAAAGTGACAGTGCGACAAACATGACATTCCAAAAAATGAGAAACAGTAAACGTTCTGTAAAGTAGCAGCCAGGATTTAAAATAGTTAATGCAAAAAATTATCAAGAAATGAATATTGTGCAAAAGAGCATTTACAGGTAGGTGTGTACAATAGTTTGGTAGTGTAGATCAGTGTGTTTGTGCTTGTGTTGATTAATCAGTCCAAGTCTCAATGTTTTGAGGTATATTTGTAGCAGATATGGGTTTTTGGCAGGCAGCTGCTCTCTCCTCAGTACTACAGACTGTAAAGAGTTAATTACACAGTTAACGTAATAAATCACTGTTGAACACCTGGGATGCCAAGTGATATGTATGGTTAAACATCCCCGTGCTGTTATTCTCTAATATCATCACTCTTGTCCAATCAGATTATTTGGGTGGAACTGTTGTATAATTAAGGCCATCGAATGCTTTAATTAGGTCACATAAGTTGGTCATATTTTTTTAAATGTTGAACACACATGATCACAAACACACATGATTCATGTTGAAGTTTTGCTGCAGACCATTGCTCACAAATGTGATGATATAACCAAAAGTACATGCTGCTTAACTATCATCCCATGTTAGATTGTTCCCTACTGCTTTATATGGTACAGTATTCTGCAAGCGATTACTGGATGTTTTCTAAATTTGAAAGTTTGCATTAGCTGTTTGTATAAGCTTACAACTAAAATCTGCTCAGAGAGATATATAATTAAAAGTACATGATTTAGTCAGTCGACAATTTACTGTCATCAATCTTTATACCAAAGCAACATCTTTATACTGTACCGGTCCTGGTCAGGATCATGGTGGATCTGGAGAAAAACACCCAGAAACCTTAGGTTTGAGGAATACACCAGGGGGACACATTTCAACTTTATTCACACATAAATCTAGAGGAAAGTTAGACAAGCTATAAAGTGTTTGATTTTTTAAGCGGCGGAACCCAGAGAAACTCTTAAATACTCCCGGTTAGATACTTGGTAAACATACACAATTGTCCTGTTGCTAGTGACAAACTGTGAACACCTGCCATGTCTGGAGCATTTGAAGGAGATGAAACCACTAAAGCAGTCTTAGTCACAAAAAATAAAACAACTGAATCATAATGTCAGACTGTAGGACCGTGTTTCGAGAGGTGGAAAGTAACGAATTACATTTACTCGCGTTACTGTAATTGAGTAGCTTTTTTGTGTATTTGTACTTTTTAAAGTAGTTTTAAAAGTCTGTAATTTTAAGTAATAAATTTAAGTAAAATTAAGTACGTTTTGTTTGAAGTATTGTAATTCGCTACATTTTAAATCATATTCGCTACTGAGTAAAAAAAAATGAATGAAAATGATAAAATAATAAAAATATTATGCTTTGTATAAATGCTCCGTTGCGCCGCGTGTGTGTATCATGTCCTGGTCGCGCTCCAGACTCCACTCCAGGTTTTCTGACATCGGAATTTCCTGACCTTCCACACGGTCGCTTCCGCCCTGAGAGTGACGTCATCGACTAGTGCGACCATGTATAAACCGAAGAGAGACGCGGGAAAGATGAAAGAGGTTGTGATTTTGGCGTTTTGATATTTGGTTGTGTATTCTGGTTTGACTTTTTGCCTCCAATTGACTTTGATTATTGCTTTGTCTCTTTGGTTTGGTTGGTCTTTGTATATATTTGTAGATAATTTCACTGTTTTTGGTTTAGGGAGTCTGAGAAGGTACCTGTATTTTTTATTTTTTTTGCAGGTAATCTAGCTACTAAATATAAATACCATTTTGTTTATTATTTTGGCCTGGGTCCACCCTGAATCTGATCCTCCTCCTCCTCCTGGTGTGTGTGTGTGTGTGTGTGTGTGTGTGTGTGTGTGTGTGTGTGTGTGTATACAAACCTCATTATTTCATCAGTTAATGATTGGATCTAGTTATTTCTGCCATATACCACCATTTCCATACAGTTATATATATTATAAATAGAACCCTGAACCATTCTTTTGCTGTATGACCCTAGACTGGGACGTAACACCATATTTAAGTGGCCACTTTGATTTTCAAGCACAAGAAAGACAACAGCTTTATTATGCAAAGGTGTTCCTTCAGTTAAAAACAACTAGTTTGAGATTTATATCTGCTCATCTTTTTTTGAACTACGCTAGAATGCCTCATCCCACCCCCGCTGTTAAAAATATTAAAAAGTAACTTGGTATCTTTTACTCTGAGTAAATTTTTTAATGAGCTACTTTTTACTTTTACTTGAGTAGATTTTTATAATGGTAACTTTACTTGTACTTAAGTAAAATTTCACTGAAGTAACAGTACTTGTACTTGAGTACAAAATTTTATTACTCTTTCCACCTCTGCGTGTTTCACCAAATAGTAACATATAGGTAAGGTAAGGTCCTCATTATTATTTGTGTGTTTTTGTGCTTTTGAATCATTTGCATGTGTTTAAACAAGGGTATGTGCACATGACTGTTTTCGATTTGGCCCATGAAGCTGAATGCTGGGGCGCTTTTCTCAGGGGAACTATTGAGAAAAAATGTGCATTTGCTCTCTGTTATTTAGTAACCATGGCTACACAGTCAGTACTGTAGGTGCTTTAAAGGTGGCATTGGCCAGGAGTACAATGTGTACTGTATGTGTGCATGCATGTGTGTGTTTGTATATACAGGTCCTTCTAAAACAATTAGCATATTGTGATAAAGTTCATTATTTTCTTTAATGTACTGATAAACGTTAGACTTTCATATATTTTAAATTCATTACACACCAACTGAAGTTTAAAAAAAAACTTTTATTGTTTTATTGTTTTAATATTGATGATTGTGGCATACAGCTCATGAAAACCCAAAATCCCTATCTCAAAAAATTAGCATATTTCATCTGACCAATAAAAGAAAAGTGTTTTTAATACAAAAAAAGTCAAGCTTCAAATAATTATGTTCAGTTCTGCACTCAATACTTGGTCGGGAATCCTTCCTCCTTAAACCCTTTCCTTTCCCCGCTTTTCGAGATAATATATATATAAAACACCACACTCACTGGATACTTTAATAGGAACATGTTTATCCCTACTATGCATATTTTCTAAAGAGCAGAGCAATGCAGATACAGATTATGAGCTTCAATCAGTCAAATGTCAGAATGGTGAGAACATGTGATCTGATTGACTGAGATCTGACTGTAGCATGGTTGTTGGTCCCAGAAACATCTTCTTGGATTTCCACATAAACCAGTCTCTAGTGTTTACATACAGTACAATGTTGCAAGGAAACAAAAAGCATCAATAAGGTGCCAGCCGGTGGGTGGGAACACATTGTTGTAGTTAAAAGAGAATGGCCAGACATGGAGGCAATGATAACTCAAACAAGCACCCTACTCGTCTGTGTCAGTGTATACACACTGTAGCCTCAGATCCTCGTTATTGGCAGACAGGAGTAGACCCTGCCTCGAGGTTTAGCATCTTGTGCATTTTGATTCACTTTTCTGTTCCCCACGAGCCCGTGGCATGGAGAACGTTCAGTTTTTCAACTGTGTGTAAAATCTGTTCTAGTTGGCTCTGTCTGGTGAGTAAGCTCACTGCAGCCTAGCAAGGGATCACTGTCAATACAACAATGAGTCATTCTACTGTGTGTGTGTGTTTGTGTGTGTTAGTCTATCATACTGTTTTTCCAGATCTCATATGCTTAGGGTCTTGTATTGATTTGGAGAAATGTGTAGTACTAGTTTAAATTAAGCATAATTTTGTGTTATGGCATAATTTCTTTCAGTATATATTTATAATAATTGCAATATCATAGCACAATAGTTTATTTCCTTTCACTTCCCACTATACATCTATATACTGTATACTATCTATATCATACTATATATATATCATCTTTTCATCAGGACAAAAAAATTTTTCATATCATTGTGTATTCTGCATCACCCAAATATGCTAAAATTAATTAATATATTAATGAATAAGCATTTAACATTTAAACTGACATGTCTATGGTCCATGTGTTATTGCATGTGATGCTTGCTAAGAAGTGCTTATTAAAGATTTGCAATCTGATATGGAAAGCAGGTAGATGAGTAAAAGAAAAGGTTAACCGCTGATCTCTGTTTTTTTATTTTATTTCTTCTATTTTGTGTAAGGCCTCTGATGGAGCGACACATGTCATTAGGTAGGTTGCTTTCTTTTACTTTTCCTACGTGCTGTTTTCTTCCCCTGCTCCCTCCCTCCATTCTCTCACTCTCTCTCCCATTATCTCTCCCCTGCCTCCATCTGGACTGAGGTTTTTAGCGCTTGCTATAGCAGCTCTTTCTGCTGATGAACTAGGAAGGCTAGTTCTGATGCATGTTGCTCAAAGAAAGGATACAGACACACGCACACTGTGATCTGATCTGAACATGAGACGTAAAGCTCACAAATGGTAAGACAAGGAAGCCTTGCATGTATATATGTGTGTGTGTGTGTTGCGAGTGTTCTAAGGATGTGTGTGTCCCACAGGCTGTTGCACTACATTATGAATGAAGAAGCTTGTCCTTTATTCTCTTTGATGGTCTGAGTTTTATCTGTTTGATACAGCAGTATGATGCTGTAGTAAATAATTATTTGGCAGAAATGCATTACAGATTATTATTTATTATGTCAGAGAAATAATTATTGTGTATAGATGGAAATTATATGTTTGTATTGAAAGATGCAGCTTCACATCTGTGTTCTGTTCTTTGTGGTGCTACATTCTGGGTAATGTTTTTCTTTTTTTCTGTACCATAAAAACTACAGTAATAGTCGCACTAATACAACTTTCACCAGGTGTTCAGCGAATGGACAAAACTATTATTAAGGGGTTTCTTTAATTAAAAATGTCAATACTATTAGAATTTTAAAAAATGTGACTGGCCTAAATGTTTTGCTAATCAAGTGTGTATAATTATCAGTAAATAATTAAGCAGGTCCATTAATAAAATACATTTACATCGCCATGTAGTGTTATTTAATGCAGAAGTACTGTATCACTTGTTGTTCTTTACCAATTCCCAAACTATGGGCAGCTCTAGTTGTTAGCTCCATGCCCCCCCCCCCGCACCCCACATTTTTGCCCCATTTTCTCCCCTAATTTTGTCGTGTCCAATTCCTCCCAGTCACTAGGGGGCTCCCACATTAAGCTCATACCGCCACTCAGTAGGGAGGGCTGTAGACCGCCCACGTGTTTCCTCCGACCCACGTGACTTCACACACTCGGAGGAACAGCGCTATCCGCTCCTTCCGCTTACGCGAACTCACAGACGCCCCCTAAATCGGCTTGTAGAGCCGTCGTTAATGTGGGAGCGCGAAGTACCTCTCATCCCTCCCCCGGCCAATCAGCTCTCTCTATGCCTCCGGCTGTGAGAGGAAACAGCATCACCCGGGTTTCAAACCAGCGATGATAGGGTGAGCGCTTTACCACCGCGCCACTCGGAGGCGTGTACCTTTATTTTAACATAAGCATTTACTGTACATGCAGAAATTGTAAGTTTCAACAAAACTGGTATTATGTTATTTAAGGAGGTAAGCAAAGTCACAGCCCAGGCATCAATAAGTTCAGTTAATTTAAGCCTTTATTTGTCACATACAGAGATACTTTGGCATACACATTGAATCCGTTCCTGAGGTTCATAAGGCGAAATTTCGTATTGTGAAACTCATTTTCCCATAGGAAATAATGTAAATGCAGATAATCTGTTACAGCCAATATTACCAATTTCCAACTCTATATTCATGTGTTTACATAAAAAAACAATCAAAACATTTAGAAAAGACATGTAAAGTAAGTAAAATATGAAATAGACATTAAACCTCATTTAACCCTAATTTATGATTCCTCTTGGCATCGACTGCTTTAAAAACTAAACTGAAAACGGCTCCCTTTTTCTTCTTGCTACCATCTCTGCTTCAAAAAACAATACAAAAATACAAAAAACCCCACAAGAACTATGTAAACTCACTTTGCTTGGATTTTACTGACACAAAATTTTGAACGGCTCCCGGACGTACCCACAATGTAGACGTAAGTCGGCGTTTGGTTCACCTTGATTTAATTGCTCATATGCAGAAAAGCTTTACATGCCGAGGTACCACTGTATACATTACTGCACAGTCAAATTCTTTCTTTGCATATCTGAGCTAGGGGGATGATCCGGTTTGATCCAGAACTTTAATTAGCTGAGATACTACTGCCCCATTGTTAGTTATAGTTACATTTAACTTGATCTCAATTTAATCCATTTGTATGGTGGTTTTAACAATGTTCACAAAGTGGCTTTAAAAAAATAAAGCAATAATGTTTTAATATAATGTATAAAGTAAAATATCTGAAAGTAGTAATTAGACGACCTTTTTCTGAAAATTTAAGAAACCAACAAACAGCAACTGGTGGCAAGGAAATTAGATTTCAAAAGTTATCTAATCAAAGGACTCAAATACAGTCAGATTAAAAGATATTGAAACAATATTAATTCAGTCACCTGCTCTCAACCCAATAGAGTATGGTTTTTACTTACTGAATTAAAGGAGGAACACATAACATCAGCAGAGGAAAGCACATGCAGTAAGGTCCTGCCCAAGCATCTTGAGGGAGGGACATAGAATTTTATCATGTTAATTCGTCCCAGACTTCAGGCAGTCTTAGATTTCCTCCACATATTAAATGCAATCATTACGTTTGTACTTATGTTAGTTTGTTCCATTATTTAGCTACAAAAATGCCATACTTTTGTCAAACCGTTTCAGTGAAAAGATGAATGTCTTGACTTCGTCCACATCTTAAGTGTTTCATTTAAAAAAATAATGTGGTGGTGTACAGAGGCCCAATGGCAAAAAGGTCTTTTTGTTCCAATATTCATAAACCTCACTGTGTTAAATCTATTTTACAAAGTTTGTACAAAGAATGATTGATGAGGTTTCAAAGAGCTATTCATAATTAGTTTTGTTAAGCAAACCATGACACAACTAACCTGCCTCATAGTGCTGCAGTTTTCTCAGTACAAGTCATCTGTTGGTGACATCTATCACCCTCTTCTCTTTCTCTTTTGCCTGTGCGACTGCGATTACCCCTGGGGTAAAAAAAAAAAAAAGTCACTGTGCCTGGCAGTAGGTTCTGGTCTCTTATTAAGAAGGCAAATAGCCCAAGACTAGAGTAGTGGATTAGGTCAAAAAATCTCACTTTAACATCTTGTAGCAAAGGTACCAGAGGCAACAATACAGTGGAGCCCTGAGAAAGAATGTGTGTTGTGTGTATGGGGAGTCTGGCAGGAATATGGATTCAGCTGATAAAGGGAGAAGCCTTGCTATAGAAGCCTGGAATTTAAGGGGAAGAGTCAACTGTAGAAGAGTCACACAAGATAATATGGGCTCAATTACTAAATGCGGCTCTATACCAAGTGATAAAACGTATGCTTAGTTTTAACTTAATGACCATGACTCAATGGTTGGCTAATTCTAAGAAAGTTTGCTACAGCAAAATATAATCATTGTCTCTATTTATTATACATTTCATAATGTACACTGGCGCGCGGTGGTGTAGTGGATAGCACTGTCGCCTTGCACCTCCAGGGTCTGGGTTTGATTCCCCGGCCAGGCTCAATTCCCGTCTCTGTGTGCATGGAGTTTGCATGTTCTCCCCGTGCTTGGTGGGTTTCCTCCGGGTACTCCGGTTTCCTCCCACAGTCCAAAGATATGCAGGTTAGGCTAATTGGCGTTCCTAAATTGCCCATAGTGTGTGATTGGGTGTGTGAGTGTGTGTATGTGTGTGTCCCTGTGATGGATTGGCACCCTGTCCAGGGTTAACCCCGCCTAGTGCCCGAAGTCTCCTGGGATAGGCTCCAGGTCCCCCGCGACCCTGAACACAGGATTAAGCGGTATAGAAAATGAATGAATGAATGAATAATGTACACAGCCTGGCCAAAAAAAAAGTCACCATTTCAGAAGAGTCAAATTATTAGGTTGCTAGGGAGCATAAAGATTTGACTTTGAAGCAGTGGAAAAAGGTCAAGTGGTCTGATCAGTCCAGATTGAGCCTATTCCAGAGTAATGAGCACGTCAGGGTAAGAAGCAATAGATCCATCATGCATAATGTCCACTGTACAAGCCTCTGAAGGCAGTGATCTGGGGTTGCTTCAGTTGCTCAGATCTAGGCTCAGCAATGTTATGTGGCAATAAGTGGCATTTCCGGATTCAAAGTGGCCCATTCCATAGAGACTGCCCTTTTGTCTGTCACTGAGAATGCTCCATGCTGCCACAGTAGATCAGCTAAACTGTCATCTGTCCACATCCTCCTGGGCCTCTCAGCTGCAATTGACAGTGAACCACAAGATTCTCTTGTCTATCCTTACAAGCCTTGGAATCTGTAGCACTGCATGGCAATTGTTTGGTCCTACCTAGAACATTTACATTACATTTAGGCATTTGGCAGACGCTCTTATCCAGAGCGACTTACAAAATGTGCTTTAAAATTTACATCACTGGATACATACTTACACTAGGTTAACTAGGTTAATAACTAAGTGCCTTTAGTCCAACACAACTGGGAAGAGGGTTTTTTTTTTTAGGAGGGGCTGGGGGGGGTAGTCCAAATACTGGAGAAACAGATGCATCTTGAGTTGTCGTTTAAAGATAGTCAAAGTCTCTGCTGTACGGACATCTAGAGGAAGTTCGTTCCACCACCTAGGTGCCAGAACAGAAAAGAGCCTGGATGCATGCTGCCCTCGATCCCTGAGAGATGGTGGGATGAGTCGAGCAGTGCTGGAGGAACGGAGGGAACGTGGTGCAGTGCGTGGTGTGATTAGAGCAGAGAGGTAAGTGGGTGCTGAGCCATTTTTAGCTTTGTAGGCAAGCATCAGCATTTTGAACAGGAAGCCAGTGCAGGGAGCGGAGGAGTGAGGTGGTGTGGGAGAACTTAGGAAGGTTAAAAACGAGACGTGCTGCTGCATTCTGGATTAGTTGCAGAGGACGAATCATGGACAGAGGCAGGCCTGCCAGGAGTGAGTTGCAGTAGTCCAGTCTTGAAGTAACAAGCGACTGAACAAGCACCCTGATATTGTAGTCTGATATTGTAAAGAAGAAATCTACAAGAGCGGGCGGTGGCTGAAGGAGTGATTTGGTTGTTGTCCAGGGATATCACAAGGTCTTGACCTAGGGATGAGTCACAAGGGATGAACAACAGTTCGGTTTTACTCAGATTGAGCTTCAGCTGATGAGCAGCCATCCAAGGATGAGATGTCTGCCAGACATACTGAGATCCGAGTGTCAGACCGGGTAAAGGAGAGAGTAAGTTGGGTGTCATCTGCATAACAATGGTATGAAAATCCATGCGATGATATGACCTTACCAAGAGACCGGGTATAGAGGAAGAACAGAAGAGGACCAAGTACTGAGCCCTGCGGGACACCAGTAGAGAGTCTACGTGGGGCAGATGTAGATCCCAGGGGTGATAGCGTTCCGGCACCACGCCAGATTTCCGGCGTACTGTGGCTGCGGGGGAAAAAAATAATCAGGTTCGTGGATATTGATCTGTCATTTCTCTAGATCTGAGATGCGCAGGTCAGAGAGCAGCTTTAACGATCAACGACTCAAACAATACACATACTAGCCGATGAGCCAATCAGAAGTAGGGAAGGGGCGGGCCTTGTGTCTTTGTCAAATAGATTGATACAGGTTAAGGCAATGCTCCATGCGGGAAGGTGTTTTTAGCTCCCATACTGGCAACTCAAACCGTAAGTCATGGCTTTGTTTATGAAGCCAGGGGAAGACATTAAAGGCATAAAGAATAAATGGTGCTGGGCTTGTACTGAGGATGTGGGTAGTGACGGAAAGCCTTTTGGAAGCTGGTGTCAAGAGCTCCGGCAACCAGGAGCATGCTATTGCACTGTGTAAACATGGAAACTGATGTATGGAACTAGCGGGAAAAAAGTGCTGTCACGGCACGAATTAGATAATGTTCATAAAGCAACAGTCAGAGCACTGCAACACACCTTACGTTAGCCAGGGGCAACAACCACGGCAGATATTCTATGGCGTTACATTCCTGCCACAATTCTGAGTGTGTGGTTTGACATTTTGAGAGCAGACAAAGCACTCTATGCACGTGCAGTGTCTCCACTGCACGCTCAACAGCTCGATTCTGGGCGTGCTGAGTCTTCCCTGCTCGCTCAACGTGTTCTCCGCGCACGTGCGACTTTGATTCTGTGCGTGCTTGACTCTGCCTGCACACGCGTGCAACATTTATTTTCTGTGCGCGCTCGACTCTGCCTGTCCGCTCATCAACTTTGTCCAGTGTTACAAAACCAGCCAATCACAGACATCCACACACTACAGCTGATTGGCTGTTCCTTCTTTATCAGCTGGCAATATCGACCGCATAACGCATTCTATAATTTGTATAATGCTTTTAAAATTGTCATTGTCTCAAAGCAGCTTTACAACATCAAAAGAAAATTATAAGAAATTAAAATTATATTATATATATTATAATATATACAAATGAAAAGTAATTATATAAGGGAAGCATTGTAAATATAGTTGTATTTTTATATATATATATATATATATATATATATATATATATATAGTTACAACCCTGGCTCAGGGAAGTAACATCAAGGACAAAACACAGGTTTGCCAATCAAAGTAATTTATTAACTTATATTAACAAACATAAAAAAAGACAACACTAGAGGAAAAAAACCCTGCTGCCATGCTAATAGCACAGCCAGAGAGTGTGAGCGCGCCAGTCCTGGGATTTAAAATGGCTCCCTTTCAGGTGCCATCAATCAAGAGCTGATTGCAGGTCTTTCTCCTGGAGACTAAAAAACTAAACTAAATCAGATCACACCCACATAACACTCCCACCCATAAAAGGTTGCTATAGGACAACCTAATGCAACACTAATATGTACAGTACATTAAATCACTACAACAGATTACCTAAGACCTTGATAAGGCATCTGCCAGAACATTATAATATCCGTGGGAAAGACAAAGTTTAAGATCATACCCCTGCAAAAACAAACTCCACCGCATTAGCCGTTGGTTGGAGTTTCTCCTGCTATGGAGAAAAGTTAAAGGATTATGATCTGTATACACAATGAGTGGAGCACAGCATGCAACATGCACATCAAAATGATTCAGAGCTAGAATAAGAGCCAAAGCTTCCTTCTCAATAGTTGAATCATGCTTCTGATGGACATCAAACTTCTTTGAAAAATAGCAGACATGATGCTCAAGTCCTATTGAATCATCCTGAAGCAGAACAGCGCCCACCCCAAAATCACTAGCGTCCACAGCTTAAAGGGCCAGCTAAAATCAGGAGCAACAAGAACAGGAGAACTACTCAACAAGGCCTTCAAATTGTCAAAAGCCACCCGACATAACTCCGTCCAAACAAAAAAACCTTGGGACTAAGCAAGTTTGTCAAAGGTGCAGCAACTGTAGCAAAATTCCTGCAAAAACTCCTATAATATCCCGCCATGCCCAAAAACCTTTTTAATTCCCTCCTTGAAGATGGCACTGGAAAATTTACAATAGCCTCTACTTTCGCTCCAACTGGAGACACGTATCCCTGGCCAACAACCTTGCCCAAATAAGTAACCGTGGCCCGTCCAAACTCACACTTTGAGAGGTTCACGGTCAAATTTGCAGCCTTTAATCGGTTAAACACATCCTCAAGCTGAGCCAAATGTTGAGACCAGGAAGAACTACAGTATAGACAACCAAATCATCAAGGTAAGCCTCACATCCTGAAATTCCTTCCAGCACCCTGTTTACTAAATGTTGGAAAGTGGCTGGTGCATTTCTCATCCCAAAGGCCATAACTTTATACTGACAAAAGTGATCTGTTGTCACAAATGCAGAGATCTCACGGGCTCGCTGACTGAGAGGAACCTGCCAGTAGCCCTTTAAAAGATCTAACTTGGTAACAAAAGACGCAGAACCAACCTGGTCAATACAATCATCTAGCCGTGGGAGAGGATATCAATCAGGCTTAGTGATGGCATTCACTTTGCGAGAATCTGTACAAAAACGAAAAGAACCATCATGTTTCTCAACCAGTAAACATGGAGAACTCCAAGCACTGGAGAATGGTTCAGCTATTTCGTGTTCTAACATGTACTGCACTTCTTTGTTCAAAAGTTGCCGTTTTACAGGATTTACCCGATATGGGTGTTGTTTAATAGGGGTAGCTTGACCCACATCAATGTCATGCTCCAACACATTCGTACAGGTTGGTACATCAGAGAATAAGGCCAAATGTTGACATATCAACTGACTAATATCTGTAAGCTCAGAAGGATTTAAGTAAGACAAATAAGAATCCAAATCAGCCAAAAAAATTTTATTTGACAATCTACCCTGAGCAATACCAAAGACATCAATGCTTGCTTCAGTCTTAGTTGATGGAACATTCAATATAGCCAAAGTCTTTACCTCTGTACACACAGTCTGATTATGGTCAATGTAGGGCTTGATTAAATTGACATGGCACAGTCGAGTTTTTCTTTTACAATCTGGAGTTTTAATCAAATAATCACACTCACCCACCTTCCGTTCAATGATGTATGGCCCACTATACTGAGCCTGTAACACAGAACCAGGAATTGGTAAAAGTACAAACACTTGGTCTCCTGAAGAAAACACACGATGCTTAGCTTTTCGATCAAACCATGTCTTCATCTTCTCCTGGGCTGCTTTCAAATTCTCTTTAGCCAATTCACAGGCCCTACTGAGTCTGAAACGAAATTTATACATAGTCCAGGAGGTTAGTAGGAGTTGAATGTTCACAAGCCAACCACTTTTCCTTTACCAATTTCAAAGGCCCCCTTACAGTATGACCAAACACAAGCTCAGCCGGACTGAATCCCAGGGATTCCTGAACCACCTCTCTAACTGCAAAAATAAGCAATGGAAGACCGTCATCCCAATCTCTCTCAAACTCTTTGCAGTAGGTCTTCATCATAGTCTTGAGAGTTTGATGGAATCTCTCAAGTGCACCCTGTGACTCTGGATGATATGCAGATGAAGTTATATGTTGGATGGATAATTGCTTTAACACCTGAGAAAAAAGTCGAGACATGAAATTAGATCCTTGATCCGACTGTACAACTCTTGGTAACACAAACACCGTGAAAAACTTAATAAGGACTTTAGAAATGGCAGGAGCTGTAATCTTGCACAAAGGAACAGCTTCAGGGAATCTTGTTGCTGCACACATAATTGTAAGAAGATACTGATTACCTGACTTGGTACGTGGGAGAAGTCCAACACAATCTATCAGCACATGTTCAAATGGCTCCCCAATGGCTGGAATGGGATGCAATTTGGCTGCTGGAATAGATTGGTTAGGTTTACCTATAACCTGACAAACATGACATGATCTACAATGCTGAACCACATCTGACCTTATCCCAGGCCAGTAAAAATGCTGTAAAACACGGTCTACAGTTTTCTTAACACCCAAGTGGCCAGACAGACAATGATCATGAGCAAGATACAAAATATCAGACCGATAAACCTTTGGAACTACCACTTGAAACACACTACACCAATCATCTTGACTTTACTTTTTTGGATCTGTCCATGTCCTCATCAAGACTCCATCACTAACAAAATAGCCAGACGCTACATTTGCTAAGGCTCCATTGGGTACTATATCTTCAAACATGCATGACAAAGTGGGATACAACTTCTGTTCAACTATTAGTCGTTCATGAGATGGGAACATCTTTCCAAACCCTGTGACGTTTACCTGATCTTGGGCCATAAAAGTATCATAAAGTGGGATTTCTGATTCTGCAGGAGACTGGCTTTTAACCTTCCTCTTAGCTGACATGGCACGTGTTGTCACACAAACAGGAAATGTCTCTGGATAAGCCAATTCAAGCTCATCTGGGCTATCTGGCTTACAGGGGCTGGAAGTTACTTGAGGAACAGCTTGCACTCTTCCACCGGCTAAATCATTCCCCAAAATAAGAGACACTGCATCTATAGGTATATGAGAACAAAGTGCAACAACAACATTTCCAGAAACTAAGTCAGACTGTAGATTAATCATATGTTAAGGCATAGACAAAAATCCCTCACCAAAGCCTTTAACTATTACCTCTGAACCTTGGGCTGACTTTTCAGTAAAAGGCAAAACATCTTGAAGAATCACAGATTGGAACGCACCAGTATCTCTCCAAATCTTGATAGGCTGTCTCTGTTCAGGGTCAGAAGACAAACATACAAAACCATCCATTAAGAATGAATTTGAGCCTGCTAACTCACCATTCTTGCATTCCCCTTTCTCAGATGGAACATTTGCAAGTGAGGATGACACAGGAAAACTTGACACTGGAGAACTTATAAATGCTACGGTTTTTGTAGATTTCTGCTTCTTACTTAGAATAGGACAATCTGCGATAAGGTGACCTGGCTTTTTACAATAAAAACAAACTCTTCCTGAACGTGAATCACTAGCCAACTTCTTAACATGAGGTGAAACAGGAAACTTTCCAATTCTGGATCTATTATACAGGCCTTTACCCTGAGACTCTGCCCGTTTGTCCCCAAAATTTACTTTATGAGTTAAGACAAACTCATCGGCCAAGATTGCAGCTTTTTCTAAGGTTACTGCCTTCTGCTCATTCAAATAAACAGACAACGTTGTAACGCTTGGATTTAAAAAACCGCTTAGTTACAACAAAACGGATTCGGGAATCTAAATAGGGGCTTGTAAACCACACTTCCATTATTGCGCAACCGCGGCAGGACAATATACGACGCGACACAAAACAAAGGTAATAAATTAAACCAAGTGTATTATACAAGATAAATGAATAAATAAAGAAACAAGGTGCACCACAAACCAATATATACACAAAATATATACAAACAAACAGTGTATGTGTGATGTATGTGGGTGTGCGAGTGTGTGTATGGTAGTCCAGTGTCTGATATATGGCAATGGGTATGAAAATGGTGATTTGGAGAGATGGCTCGATCTCACCAGTAAACGATGGTAAGTCCGGGGGATCGAGAAATAGAATGAGCTGGGTACTGAATGAAATTAACGAAGTATAATCCACAAGCAGTCGCTCAGCCTCAAAAAACATACAGCATGCTGACTTCATCTCTCCGTCCCGGTTACCTCGCCGGTTCCGGCTTTATGCCGGCACACGTGATCAGATTCACATCCGGGTTCCCTTGCGTCGCGATCACGCATGCGCATGGGAGCTTGACCGGTGACCAACACTGTCACAAGGGGGAAAATATCAATTGCTAGGGTACATCTTTGGCAACAGGTGAGCAGCATTAGCTCTTCCATCCTTTCTCTGTTATAAAATGCCCCTTTTGTGTGGCTGCGCTACAACGTCAGGCAGACAGCTTATTTTGCTTGCAGAGTTAAACTATCTGAGTTGCTCTTTGCTTTCTACCTTCTGAGATGTACACCACCGATCAAACAGGTTCTCTTTCTGCTTTGCAAATTCAACATAAGTATGATGAGCAAGTTTGACAACTTCTAAAGCGCTGGCGGTAAGCTTCATGAACTAACTCATATGCTTTCAATATGGCTGCTTTAACCTCATAGTCAGCACTCATCTAGAGGCTTAGAGCAGAATAAGCTTACTGAGGATTACCTACCAAAACACTTTGTAACAGCAAAGTCCACACATTTTTGGGCCATTTAGATGTGGTTGCCACACGTTCAAAATGAGAAAAATAGATCTCAACTTTCTCAGAAAACGCAGGCACTAACTTAATATGGCTACCAACATCAAACAAAGAAGCAGTACCCTTCGGAGTTGGTCTTTCAGAAGGTGCTTTCAACGCAAACTCTTTAAGAAATTGTTCATGTTCCAAATACATTTGTTTCTCTTTAAGTTGCCTGTCCTTTTCCTTAGCTTCTAACTGTTTCTCCTGTAAAACCAACTCTTTTAGCCTCAACTGAATTGCAGCTTCAGACAAGGGAACAGTTACTGATGGAAGGGAAGTCAACTCAGCTTTAAAAAGCTCTTTGTCAATTAAATCACTTCTAATAATTTCTTTCACATTATCTTTCAACCGCTTTTCACTACTTGTAACAATAATCTCATAATGAGAAGCCAATTGCAAAAGTTGATCTTTTGTAAAAAGGTCTAGCAACTGCTCTGAAGATTCTTTTATAAAGTCATCTACAGAAGCCATTATAAAACTTATCTTTAACTAAAGTGCCAAAAACAAACAAGGTCCTCCTCTAGAATTTTTTTTCCAATTTGTTTAAATTTTTTGTTCTTCAAAATAACAAAAGAGTGAACCGAAGGGAGGTCTGAATGCTCAAACCAACTGGATCACTCATCTTATCTAACTGGGGAAACTCATGCAAAAACACAGAAATACTCAAACAAGCATACTCACTCAGAACCAATATCAGAAGGAAAACACATTTCCAAAATATCAAATAAACTTTTTTTTTATCCCGGACGAGCCCCCATTATGTTACAACCCTGGCTCAGGGAAGTGACATCAAGGACAAAACACAGGTTTGCCAATCAAAGTAATTTATTAACTTATATTAACAAACATAAAAAAGACAACAGTAGAGGGGGGAAAAACCCTGCTGACATGCTAATAGCACAGCCAGAGAGCGTGCCAGTCCTGGGATTTAAAATGGCTCCCTTTCAGGTGCCATCAATCAAGAGCTGATTGAAGGTCTTTCTCCCGACTGAAAAACAAAACTAAATCAGATCACACCCACATAACAGTATTTATTTACAACTCTTCCGTTATGTGGTCGATATTGCCAGCTGACAGAGAAGGAACAGCCAATCTGCAGTAGTGTGTGGATGTCTGTGATTGTCCAGTGTTACAAAACTAGCCAAAGCGCTCACAGAAAATAAATGTTGCACGCGCATGCAGGCAAAGTTGAGCACGCACAGAATCGAGAAGTCGCGTGTGCGCGAAGAATATGTTGAGCGAGCAGGGGAGACACTGCACGCGCATAGAGTGCTTTGACTACTCTCAAAATGTCAAACCCCGCGTTCAGAATTGTGGCAGGAATATAACGCCATGATATTCCACCCTCAATGACCGATCGTGTGACTGATTAAAAAATTTGCTTGTGCTCCTTCATTGCTGAGCTTGATCTCCTTCATTGCTGAGCTTGACCTGTCATTTACTATCACCCACCCACTCGTCACTTTATGTAAGAAATTAGCGGAGGATAATCAATTAGTTAATCAATTCCTGTGTACTTTGGAGTACTATTATTGCCACTTACTGCCCTGTCTTGGTATGGCTGTAGCTTCTGTAGCATTTACTTCCAGTGATTGTACTAAGATGGGCTAATATTGTCAATCTAGACACTGAACATATTGAGAAGAAAATGCTGTATTTTCTTGAATAATACTGGGGGCATAATGCAAATATGAAAATGTCTAAAAAGAGCCATTTGACAATAATGATGATCAGGGTTATACACAGGCTTTATATATTTATACACAGTTTAAATATATATAGGTTAGAATATATATATATATAGGTTTAAATATAGGGTTATACACAGTTTATATATTTGGGCCCAGGGGCCAACAAGTTATGTGGTAAAAGTGCGTCGCATACATAGTACCCCCACCCCTACTCACCTCGGGGGCAAGGAAAAAAGTTCAGGCTCAGGAATTTTTTCCACTATCAGCCCTGAGATCCCCTCCATGTTACCTCATATGACCTATCTTCTAGGTAAGAAGCAAACCATTGCCACGCTGTTCCACAAATTCCAAGGCTTGTAAGAATAGATAATAGAATCTTGTGGTTCACCGTGTCAAATGCAGCTGACAGGTCCAGGAGGATGAGGACAGATGACAGTTTAGCAGATCTAGCAGCATGGAGCTTCTCAGTGACTGACAGAAGGGCAGTCTCTGTGGAATGTGCCACTTTGAATCCAGATTGGTTGGGATCCTTAAGGTTGTTCTGTGAGAGATAAAGAGACATTTGGTTTTAAACAGTCCTTTCAAGAATTTTGGAAATAAAAGAGAGAAGTGATGCCTAGAAGATACCAGAAGGTCTCATGAGGTAACATGGAGGGGATCCACATCTGCTATATGCATACTTTCTACTGCTGAGGGAATCAGGGGTAGCTCTGTGTTTAAGGCATTGGACTATGGTTTGGAAGGTCCCAGAATCAAACCCCACAACCACCAAGTTGCCACACTGTTGTGTCCTTGAGCACGGCCCTTAATCCTCAACTGCTCAGATGTGAGTGTAAGATAAAAAAATTTAAGTTGCTCTGGAGAAAGGTGTCTGCCAAATGCTTAAATGTAAATGTACTGGTGTCCCACAAGGCACAATTGCAACCCCCGCATCGCCAGCCAGCTGCGGAGCACAGTCATCACCATCAGTGAGCTGGTACGATTTGGAATGCTGGTGGAGAGAGATTTTAATGCCGCTAAAGCTTTTAGACAGAGGCAAAATCCCATTTTAGCTCCCAAACATGTGAAGGAGGGCAAAGGACCCACCAGCCTCAGCATAGCCCAGGCCAGTCCTTCTCTGTTAATGGTACAGCTCACCTTAAATCAGGTGTCCTGTTCAGCCGTCATCGACACAGACAGCACCTTCTCCCTCATCACCGAGACTCTGCGGAAAAGAATAAAGAAACCAACCGAAAAGTGGCAATCTGCTAAGGGACAGTCGTTCTCGTTAACCAATGGCTTGGTGCAAGCTGCAATAGGCAAGCTACATGCCCGGTGCTCCTTACAAGGGATAGAGGCAGAGGTTTATCTTTTTCTTATGAAGGATCGTGACCTAACCTTCCCCTGGGTATTAGGGCTAGATTTTTTAATGGACGTGGGCATACAGATTAATTTTAGCCAACGCTACTACATTATCCCGAGTAGAGACAGTGAATACTTCCCGCTAAGTGCTAAGTCTCAATTTATGTAGCTAATCCATTACCTCAGTTGTCGGATGCCTCCGAGTCCATCATCTCTAACCTGGTCAGCAACACCGCCCTGTGAGGAGAACTTAGACACCAGGTGCAGGAACTATTATTAGAATGGCCGACTATGTGCACCCATAAAATTGGCCATAGGTCTTGACTCACCATATATACACCACCGATGAGAGACCAGTCAGGAAAAGCATCCCCAAGACAGCCTTCGTCACAAAGAACAATCAGCATGAGTTCCTCCATCTTCCCTTTGGTCTAAAGAACGGAGGGGCAACCTTTCAAAGACTCATGACCTCCTATAAGCTATATAGATGACATTGTTATCTACTCAAAGGATGCCATTTCTCACCTCGACCATCTCCGACAGATATCTCCTCGAAGCTACTGGTCTCACACTCAATCTAAAAAAGTGCCACCTCTGTCAATAATCTCTCTCCTTTCTGGGACACATTATTTCAGCCGAAGGTATAAAAACGGAGGAAGCCAAAGTGGAGGCGATTCAGTCTTACCCCATGCCCTGCAACCTTAAGGAGCTACAGAGCTTTCTCGGTCTGGCTGGTTGGTACCACCAGTTCATCCCCCACTTCTCAGAGCGTGCTGCTCCTTTGCATGCCCTGAAGAAGAAAGGAGCCAAGTGGGTGTCAGCCTTTGAAGATCTGAGAACTGCTCTGCAACAAACACTGTTTTTAACGGCTCCAGACTTCAACGGCCCCTTCAAGGTGCAGACAGACGCCAGCAATGTCGGCCTAGGTGCGGTGCTCACCCAAGATCATGAGGATGGGGAACATGTAATCGCCTACGCTCCCGGCTGCTGCACGGAACGGAAACCAGGTATTCAGCGTCAGAGAAGGAATGTCTGGCCGTGGTGTGGGCAGTGGAGAAGTGGCGTCAGTACCTGGAGGGAATGACCTTCACCATCATTACCGACCACGCCGCTTTGACATGGGTTTTTAATCAGCCGAACCCTTCCTCACGCCTAACTCGATGGGTGCTTAGACTGCAGGCTTTCGATTTTGTAGTCCAGTACCATAAGGGGCAGTGCAACACCGTTCCTGATTCTCAATCACGATGCTGGCAGGGAGAGACCACGGATGCCCATCTGGTTGTACACCAAGGCAATGATCTGCAGTGGGGTCTGCCATGTGACTTGGGGGAATTGGAGAAGACTCAGAGGGAGGATGGGGCACTTCACGCACGCGCTGTGGGGAGAGGCAAAGCTATATCCTGATGTTAAGAAAATACACTATTGCGTAATAAACCAATTCCTGTATCGTCAGATCCCTAAGCAAGATGGATGTAGTCTCCTTCAGCTGGTCATGCCAACATCTCTCCGGCCTCAATATCTGCAGTACGCCCACGACAACCCTCTCAGCGGTCATCTAGGGCGGATGAAGACCCTGCGGAGGCTGCTGGAGGTCGCCTACTGGCCAGAGATACGATGAGATGTCTGGGAATATTGTAAGAACTGCGTAACATGTCAGAAATACAAACCCATATTAGTAAACTGGCAGGCTTACTACAAAGCACATCTGTGGTGGAACCTGGGTTCATGTTGGGAGTCGATCTGATGGGTCCTTTCCCGCGTTCGTCCCGGCTCAACGAACATCTGCTGGTGGTCGTGGATTACTGCAGCAAGTAATTACTGCAGCGAGATGTTTCCGTTGTGGACCGCAAAGGCTCCCAACATAGCCAACATCTTAACTGGAGAGATTTTCACCCAGTGGGGCACCCAGCTTACCTGGTTTCTGACAGAGGCCCGCAGTTCACCTCCCAGCTACTTAACACCATCTGCCGGCACTGGGGCGTCACCCAGAAGCTCACCACCGCGTACCATCCCCAGACCAACATCACTGAACGAACTAACTGGACATTAAAATTCATGATCGCAGCATTCGTCAAAGCAAACCACAAGCAGTGGGTCCAATGGCTTCCAGAGTTCCGGTTTGCTATCAACATGGCCTGGCAGGAAAGCACTGGTTATACCCCAGCGGAGATAGCACTGGGGCGCAAGCTAAAGGGACCACTGGAGCGAATGATGCACCAAACCATCCCACCTGATCATCCTGCCTATGCCACGGTGGAGCGCCAAGAAGAACTATTCCAAGCCGTCCGGAGCAACGTAGCACGCGCCCAGGAATGGCAAGGGAGATATTATAACGTCAGACAAAGGGCAGTCACATACAGCGTGGGTGACCTTGTGTGGGTCCGTGCTTTCCCTCAGTCTCGGGCAGAGGACTCACATATGGCCAAGTTGGCTCCGAAATGGAAGGGTCCGGCTAAAATCATCAAAGGTCTTAACAAGGTTAACTACCAGGTAGAACTAGTTAGTCAAGCCGGACCATTTACGGTCCATGTCGTAAATCTAAAACCTTTTTACGGCGAAGTCACGCCTTCTTCCAAGGGGGAAGGGGTGTAACAGGTGGTTGCCTCGTTACGGGCTCTCAGCCAGCAGGGGCGCTGTGGGGGCTAATTAGGTCATTTCAATAAAAGAAGAAGAGAGGCTAGGCCTAGGTAACAGCTGCAATTTTGTCAGCTAGAGCTTAAATGCTTGAAGTTAATGCTAATGCTAAAAGCGATGTATGTTGGGTAAACCCGAGTGCGGGATATCTATGTCCAACGTGCATGTGAGTGTATTGTTGGTGTAATGCCCGCCATGGCACATATAATACGTGTATCATATACATGTACTTTTCTTAGTTTTCATGGACAGTTTTCATGGTTTTTTGTTTTTGTGTTTTGTTTATGTTTGTGTGTTTCCCGGGAGCTGGTGTGTGTGGGCTGTTCCCCGGGATTAAACATGTCAGTGGCAGTGTGCACGCGTGACCGAGTCTTCGGCTGGTCCCGCGCCACCCTTAAAGGGACGTCGGGCACGGAATGGGACGTTTTACTTTTGTATATATGGAATTGTGCTATGGAGAGAAAGGACTCTAAACCTTGTGCACAACATACTGGACACTGTGGATGTGATGTGTGAGGCTGGTGTGAGTGGTGTAAATATATAGCACAATATTAAATATATATACACTTTGAATATATATCATTGATATCTCTGGTGGTCCTTATCCTACCCTGATTGTGCTAATGGCTAGTTATTGTTTTAACAACAGTAACGAGTTTGTTACATGTTCAATCTCTTGTTATTTCAAGACTGGACTACTGCAACTCATTCCTGGCAGGTCTGCTTCTGTCCACTATTCACGCTCTGCAGCTGATCCAGAATGCAACTGCATATCTTGTTTCCACCTTTACAAGTTCTCCCACCACTTCTCCGCTCCCTGCACTGGCTACCTGTAGCTGCCCGTATCAAATTCAAAATGCTGATGCTTGGCTACAAAGCTAAAAACGTCATAGCATCCACTTACCTCTCACCTCCAATCATACCCTGCACCACACCACGCTCCCTCCGAATCCCAGCACTGCTCAGCTGGTCTCACCATCTCTCAGGGATTGAGGAAGACGTACATCTAGACGGCTTTCTTTTCTGGCACCTAGGTGTTGGAATGAACTTCCTCTAGATGTACAGCTGAACCTCTGCCAATCTTTACACAATGACTAAACACCAGGCTGTTTCTTCAATATTTGGGATTTCACACATAAACTAAACACCAGACTTGGCGCTGTAATCAGAACTAAGGGTGTGTGAATGATACCTTAAATTGTGCAACCTTTTTTTTTTTTGGCCAGGCAGTATATATTTATACATGTATTTGCTTTCTATTCACTATTATGACATGATATACAATAAGGATAATATCAGGGAATCAAAAGTTCATAAGGGTCCCTTAAAATTTTATGGTAATTGAAAAACGTAAAAAAGTTCACTTCATCAAGGTGATCCAGTGTGTTAGGTTTTCCTATATCCTATTTAAACTACATGTATATAAAATATTAATGTTCTGTTACATAAAGAAACATATAGCAACATCAGAAACCAAAGTGAAAAAAAACTATTGTAGACATTATGCATTCTCTCAGGATGGGTCTGGCTACTAGACCGTGCTGTTTTAGACCCGTATGAGTTATTCAATTATCACTTCATACATATTGTATAGAGGACAACAAAGGAGGCCAAGTGAAACCATGTGAGTCAAGTACAAAGTGCAAACGGTCGTCTCAACCATCAGAAGTAGAAAATAATGTTTTCTGATGGTGATAATTCTAAAATGCTCTATAAGACAGAATAAACTAGGAGATGACTGTGCTGGTGATAATAGCCGTGTATGTTGTTTTGGACAGAATTAATTACAGCACTCAGGTAAGTGAGCAGTAGAATACTATAGTTATTTGTATCTACTAATTGGATGGGCGTCCTCTTTTGTGGCAAAGATGCTAGAATCAGGCTTCTCTTAGGAATCAAAGAACCCATCCAATTAGTAGATACAAAGTACCAGCATTTAGATTGTTATGTAGCTCAGTTGGATTTAGAGTGGACATACACCTGGTTTGACTGTTGTATTGCAATCTTATTGAACGATATCAGAGCCTAGGTAACTAAAATGAAGTGAGCAATCTGGTAAGAGTGTCTGACAGGCAGCTTTTGAGACATGTTGGTTGAGCATGGTGTAACAGTAGTAGGGATAGGTTTGATTTCTTGTTTAACCTCAAAATAAAAGAATATAGTCGCAGAAACGTCTACTGGCAGAAGTTTTGGGATGAACGATAAGTAAGAAACAGAAGGGCAATTATGTTTGAGTCAGCAATCAGTGGCATTCCTGGAAGTCCACTATTTGAACTAAACCTGGCCCATCTTCCCTTTAGAAGATACCACTGGTAAGAGAAAATGCTACACAATTACAGTATACAGTATGAAAAAAGGTCAGCAGAGAATTTACTTCCAGCGCTAACTAAGAAAGTAGGGTCTGCCTCAGGAGCTGCTGAAACAGTTTTACACTGCAGTCATTGAGTCTGTCTTGTGATCATCTATCATTGTCTGATTTGGAGCAGCCGCAAAACAGGACAGGAACAAACTGCAGAAAACAGTAAAAACATCTGAAAAAAAGCAATTGGAGCTCCCCTGCCCCCTCTCCATGACGTGTATTCTATAAGAACCAGGAAACGGGCAGGAAACATTTCCACAGACCGTCTCGGGTTACTTTAACCCTGTTCCCTGAAAAAGCGGGAATGAGATGCTTCCCTGAAAACGCTATGGGAACTTCTTTGATGTCATCTGATGAAGCGCACCTGCAGGTTATAAATAGGAGTGAACCGGAAACATTCCTCAGATCAATTTTGTCTGAAAGGACGTCCAGTCGCGCAAGCAGTGCAGAGCGAGATTGGAGCACAGCATCTCGTTCCCGCTTTTTCAGGGAACAGGGTTACAGCAAAGTAACCTGAGACATTCCCTTTCAAAAGCTACACTCGATGTTGCGTGAAAACGCTATGGGAGCAAGAATACCAACGCCGCCGCACTGCAAGTGTCTGGACCCCCAAGGTTGTGTAGCATTGTAACGCTTGGATTTATAATAATCACTAGTTACTTTATTTCGGATTCAGGAATCAAAATATGGGCTAGTAAACAACACTTCTGGTATTGTGCAACCACGGCGGGACAATATAAGACGCGACACAAAAGCTGGTATTAGATTAAACCAAAGTGTATTATACAAAACAAACAAACAAACAAGGTGCACCAAAACCAATATATACACATATAATACAATTATAAACAATGGGTGTGGTGTATGCGGGTGTGTGAGTGCGTGTGTGGTAGTCCAGTGTGAGTGTTATTGTAATGATGAAATGGTATACGGGAGAGTTTGGTCTCGGCCTCACCAGGATAGATGACAAATCTGGGAGCTTGAGTACGGAATGAGA
The DNA here is from genome assembly GCA_030522415.1 of Channallabes apus. Classification (NCBI taxonomy): domain Eukaryota; kingdom Metazoa; phylum Chordata; class Actinopteri; order Siluriformes; family Clariidae; genus Channallabes; species Channallabes apus. The sequence continues at coordinate 1,255,798 of CM060116.1, read as the reverse complement.
GGTGAATTGTGGTTGTCCTGTAATGATTAGTTCCTTCGGGGAAAAGTAATCCTTCATGAGCAATTTCGAGAGAATTCTCTCTCTCTCTCACAAAGCAGCGCGATGTCTCTCATCTCTCCGTGCCGGCCTCTTCGTCGGTTCTGGCTTTATACCGGCACACTTGACCCGACGCACTTCCGGGTTCCCTCGCGCTGCGATCGCGCATGCGTGCGAGAGCTTAACCCGTGACCAACACTGTCTATGGGGACAATTAAAACCAGATAGGGCACATTTCCTGGCACAGGTGAGCAGCATTAGCTCTTCAGTCATTTTCCTGCTATTTAAAATGTCCCTTTATGTGGCTGCGCTACAGCGTGTGTGAACAAAGGCCAAGGTGGTCTCAGAGCTAGCTCTGGGAGGCTGACTCAAGGACCCGTGAGCCCGGGGTAGCATGAACATCCAGACAATAGAATTTGGAGAGGACCAACCTTCCGCATACACACTTGGAGGGAACACCTTTTGCCAGGGCAATAGATGAGGCAATTCCCCTGGATGAATGAGCCCTGTATTCTAGAGGCGAAATGTGACCACGCGCCTCGTAGGCTAGGGCAATAGCATCTCTCACCGGATGTGACCGCGTTTGACATAAAAAGGCTGCTCTGACTTACGCCACTGGCTAGTGCGGTGGACGTAAATCTGAAGAGTGCGTACTGAAGACAGTACATGAAACCTTTCCTGCTCTGGAGCTGTAAAAGGCGGAGGACAGAGGCTTCGAGGCAGACTGGGTGCATGGACAAGAATGAAAATAGTTTGGGTGAGGATGCAGAATAGCTCTGACTAGCCCAGGGGCAAAGTCTAGGCAGGACGGGAGCCTGCAGATCTCTTGAAAGAAGTAACTATAAGATAAACCATCTTTAAGGGTCAGAAGCCAGACAGGCGCTGACTCTAGTGGTTTGGAAGGGGTGTCAACCAGACCCCAACAGTCAGAACATGACAAGCCGAAATAGCGGCTATGTACATTCTGAAGGAACTAGGGCATAAGCCCGAGGACAACTTTCTTGCAGAACTCCAGCACTGAAACAATTCGGCAGTGGACCAGGTCTACATGTTTCGCCATGCACCACTTTCAAATACCATCTCCTTGAGGGCATAAGTTCTTTTATGCATGAAGGTTCCAGGGCTCCCAACTTCATATGCCCTGGAATGTAAATCGCCTTGAGGGACAGGAGCTCTTCCTGTGCCCAAAGCAGAACTTGGTGTGCTAGCTTATTCAAGCGGTGCGAGCACAGTCCGCTCTGGCGATTACGTACAATACGAGACTACCATAATGTTGTTCCCCCTCACTAGGACATGGTAGCCTCAACTGCTGGAGGAGGTGTTTCAGAGCCAAATAAAGCCATCAGTTCGGGGCAATTGATGTGCCACGCGAGAAGATGGCCTCTCCAGCTCCCTTGGGCTGCACGGCCGTCTAAGACCGCACCCCAGCCCGTGAGGGAAGCGTCTGTCGTTACCGTCTCATGATGACAAAAATGCACATAGAGTGGGACCCAAAGTCAAAAACCGGGGTCTAAACCACATAGAAAAGGTACGAAGCCACCTGGTGCGTAACCAGTATTTGCCTCCGGGGACTGGCTCTTGAGTAAATCCCCTGGCTTTTAGCTAGAATGTACATCACCATGCAGGACAGAAACTCGTCCTGTGCCCCAAGCAGAACCTGGTGCCCTAGCTTATTAAAGCGGTGCGAGCACAGTCCGCCCGGGCAATTATGTATGAGACTACCGTAGTGTTGTCCACCCGCACTAGGACATAGTAGCCTCAACTGCTGGAGGAGGTGTTTCAGGGCAAAAATAAAGCCATCAGTTCGGGGCAATTGATCTGCCACGCGAGAAGATGGCTTCTCCAGCTCCCTTGGGCTGGACGGCTATCTAAGACCACACCCCAGCCCGTGAGGGAAGAGTCTTGCCTCCGGGGATTGGCCCTGAGTAAAATCCCCTTGCCTTTAAACACAACTGAAACAATCTCATGTGCAGCAGGCCCAAAGGTATTACCGTGGCTGCAGCTGCCATGAGACCTAAAATTCCTGAAAGTGATGAACAATCATCACTTGGTTTCCTTCAGGGTGTTGGAAATGGATTCGACACGCGCAGGAGACACCTGTGCCCGCATTGCGATCGAATCCTACGTGACACCCAAATATGTTGTATTCTGAGCAGGAAAGAGAACGCTTTTATGGCGTTGAGTCTCAATCCTAAAGAATCAAGATGAGCTAGGATGACATGCCTACTGTATGTCGGAGCGCTAGCTTCTGCGACTGAGCCAGAATCAGCCAGTTGCCTATGTCATACAAAATACGGATGCAACCAAAGAAACCCTTTTCCAGTAACATTGCAATTCCAGAGTCGGAAGGTGCGCCCTTTCCGGTTTCACCCCCCTGGCCACCCGCCAGAAATCTGTCGTCTAATTTAGAGCATTTGGGAAAAGCTTGCTCCTGCGGCGTCAATATGCAGCCACTCGACTGAGCGTGTTATTACTTCAAGCAGCTCCTCAAACTCTCTGTCATCAATAGAGGAGGGTTCTGAGGAAACTTCAGAAGCAAGGGAGGAGGTCTCTCCTGCGCAATCACAAGAAGTGCCGAGGTGCGCTCGCGAGGCGGACGGAGAAACTTCCCGATTGGTAAGTACTAAAGTACTATAGTACTAAAGTAAATCTAAAGTACTCTTCACATAAAGAAATTTGGTTAGAAAATTTTGTATGATCATGAATGTAGAGTGCTTAAATGTTTCTTGAAATCATATTAAAACAATAGTAGAACTCATGGCTATGTTTATTTGTGAAAGTAAGAGCAATTCCAAAGGCACAATATGAAGGGAGTTTAAGGGATTGGGACTAAACAGCTTTGCAGCCTTAAGAAACCCACTTATTGGTGAGGCTAACAATTTGCTAGGAAGCATAAACAATAGACTGTGGAGCATTGGAAAAAGGTTGTGTGTACTGAAGAGTCCAGATTTATGCTCCAGAGCATGCTTCAAGGTAAGAAGGGAAACGCATGAAGCGATGCACCCATCATGCATAGTGTGCACAATCTATTTTTTCTGGATTAAATAATCCTCTGCATTGCCCCATTATAAAGGGATCATATGGAATCCAGTGTGGTGTTCTGCTGTTGTGGTCTATTTACCTCAACATTTTTATGTCTTTGATTTTCTGCTCACCCCAGTTGCAAAGTCTGAGTATTTGAGTTACTGTAGTCTTCTAGTCACCTTAAATCAAGGCTGACCATTTTCCTCTGAACGCCCGTAAGAAGTGTCTCCTCGGGGAGCACTAGATGGTGATGATGTTCATCAGACCACTCTGTAAACAGTAGAGACTATTAAGGGTATACACCAAATCCCAGGGGATCAACAGTGTATGAAATTCTCAAATCTGGCACCAACCGTCATGGCTCAGTCAAAATCCCAAATATTATATTTTTTTCCCATTGTGATGTTTGATATGAACCGTATCTGAAGCTTTTGACCTGTATCTGCATGAGTGTATGTGTTGCACTGCCGCCACATGATTAAATAATGAGACAACTGGATAAAAGTGCAGGTGTACAGGTAAAGATGGTGAGCCTGAATTACTAGAAGAGCATTATGATTAGTCACATGGATACTTATCATTCTGAACCTTTCAGCTGAAACAAAAGTGATACTAAACAGAGTGGCACTGGAAGCACAATGGAAAGTGCTTAAGAATTGTTTAGTGAGCTGATGTTGAAAATATATTAGTCTGAAAAGCCTGTCAAATTGTTGACTGTTGCATACAAAGATAGCTTTGAGATTTATTGTTGTTGCATCAAGAGATTATGATTTCACTAGCTCACATATCATGTGTGGTGACTCGAACAGAAATAAAGCACTAACAGATGGAAAAGAAGCCATCTTCTGATGTTGTTAGAGGTAGGAATATGGCCAACGGTGAAATTCAGATATTTGAGTGGACAGAGTGAAGAGGATTTCGTTTGTGTGTTTCTAAGGTCAGGTGGGAATGTAAAAAAATAATAATAAATACAGTTCCAGCAGTGTTACAGTGTGTGTTTTGATGTTTTATTTGAGACAAACACCTGAGTTTGATTTGTCATTATAATGAAAATGTACTGAAAACTATGGAACGATATCGCGGACAATATTCAAATGCAATTGCAAATTGCATTTGCAATTGCATTTCCCATATGTGGACGCACAAAGTGTGCCATAATTCAAATGCAATTGCAAACTTTGCATTACCGTTTGCTGATTCGCCTTTGCGAGCGCACACTGACTGCCAAATTTCAAATGAAAAAACAAAGTCCATTTGCATTTGTATTTCCCAGGTCTTACACGTCATGAACCTGTCATATTTAAATATCAAAATCAATCACCACGTTTGCTTTTTCACTTTCTCTGCGCCGCGCGTCAAGCCGCCAAAATTCAAACGCAATCGCTAATCCATTTGCAATTGCATTTCCAACACGTTACACAGAAACCTGTCAATCAGCGTCAGGGGCGGGTCTATACTGTGGGGCGGGATTTTATGGGGAGTGACGTCACTCGCACTCGCCGACCAAGAGGGCAATTTGAGCACTGGAGGTGAACCGAGATTATCTCATTTGTTTATCAAGAAATAAACACACAAAAATGACAAATCGCATATTTTCTTGCTCCGGAGTGGACAGAGAAGTTTTTACAAATAAAAATATTTTTAGATCTTCTCCTGTTACAGCCTGCTGGAGCTAAATCTTTCAGAAACGCTGCGTACCGGTGTTATGCGCTAAAATGCCTCCCTGCCACGGATTGCCCCCCCCCCAACATAACCTCTATCAAATATTATATTACAACATAAATTAATAGGTTTATGATTTACAAATACTGTACATTTGACATTAAAAGTGCAGATCATATCTCACACATTTCGTATGTTTGCTATGATTCCGTTCTGAAATGATGCAGCGATAAAGTTCGGCCCTGAAAACTGGAAAATGTTTTATTACTTTCATCTAACATGAAAATATTGTCAAGGACATGTCGCAAAGGTTAATGAGATGATGGCTGTAATTTCCTTAAGGTGAAGCACAGATGTACTTTCTAGTTCAGCTCAGTAGCTGCCACACTGTCCCTGCCAGCCCTTTGCTCCTTATTGCATCCTGCGACCATATTCTGATTCCCTGTAATGAATTAATATCAGCATAAAATTAACACTGAGAGAGAAACTGAAAAATTGGATGAACAATTGATTTATGCTCGTGCAACGAGACACACAAGAAGTTGCCTGTGCTATCTGGCTAATGCATAGCTTGGGTGTTAAATGCATGAATGTTAAATGCTTGTGGCACAAATAGCAGGACAAACAGGTGCTAATGTTCTCCAAACCCCAAAGAATTATGAATTTTAGTGCAACTAGCAAATATTGTTCATTGTCCCATTAAGCTCACCTACTGTAGAACCAACTGGAAGTGGGTTTTCTCTGCAGCTCCATGTTGTTAATAGTAACTGCTAGCTTCTTTCATGGACTTACATGCACATCTTTGGTTTTGTGTGTTTTTTTTCCCGTTGCTCCATTGTAACGCTTGATTTGAATCCTACTGCCTTCCAACAGAGTGTCATAACACACAAGAGGATAGTACAAGTCAAAGGATGGTTCCACAAGTATGAGTTTGAATCCTCATGGAGGGATTACGCCCCTGTAAAAGAAAAATATAGGAAAACTTTTCACTCACGGCTGACTGCAATCTCAAAGAATGCTCTAGGTGTCTATGAGGTCGTAAGACTTTTTTCCTCACATATAATATTATTTTAAACAGTTAACAATGGCTAATGCACTTTGCAAACAGCACATGTTCATATAATGAACAGGATGTTCAAATTCATGTAGATGAAATAAAAATATAAAAGTGCCCAAGGAGAAACCAGGGGCCAGGTGTAGCTCAGTGGTTAAGTCATTGGACTATGGTTTGGAAGATCCCAGGTTCAAACCCCACAACCACCAAGTTGCCTCTGTTGGGCCCTTGAGCAAGGCCCTTAACCCTCAACTGCTCAGATGTGTAATGAGATTAAAAAAAAATGTAAGTCGCTCTGGATAAGAGCATCTGCCAAATGCTTAAACGTAAATGTAAATGAGAAACCTGTCTCCAAGCAGAACTTAATTAAGCAAATGCAACAGTAAGATAAAAAGAGCTGCAGAATATTGAATAAAAAAATCACTTGCCCAAAGATGCAAAGCTGGCAAATCTGTATCAGCATTTTAGAGCCAAACTTTCTCTTGTTAATGAAGTTAGCATATTAGAGAACATTTCAGTTCTTTATTGTTCATCTGGTATGCAGCTGGCTTTGTTAAAAACCAAACAATTCATATAAGACAGATAACAATAAATAAAGTTTAAATACAGATACAGATATACAAATATTAATAACTCCATGAAATGCTGATGAAAGTAGTTGAAGCTGGAGAGGACCCTCACTGTGCTCAATTACAGAGCTACACCATTAGAGAGTTGGACAACACAAATCTCAGGCATACTGTAATTGCAAATGTTGCAGAAAGCCAAGGACAAAGTTTCCTCCACCGAACATTTGCTTGACAGCTGATTAGAGACTGCAGAACTATCTTTGATAATGAAAGGCTCTGCCATTTTACCTCCTTCATGTTATACATGTGTCAGTGATAACCCCTAGAGGAAGCCTTGCACCCAGAGACTTTTAGTTTGTTTTGGACCTCGGTCAGATGATGGAGCATCCACCTGAATCATGGTTGCGAATTAGTTTGATATAAGTAGTCGTGCCTTTAGTTACTTCTTGCCTTGTATTTCTGCGGCGTTGGTAACTTTTCTGCTGAGTTAACTGTTTTGTTTTCATCTCTGTTATTTTATGTTCTCTGTGGGCCATAGCTTCATGTTTAGTTTGTTCATGTTTACTTGCTCGTGTTTGTTTATGTTTGCTTTTCTTTATAAAAAAAATCGAAGTCTTAAACTCTGTGAATATGCACAACCCTACAAACGTTACAACATGAAGTCTTGTTGAAACAAATGATAAAGACCGATAACAAAATGGACCACCTAGGTCATACAGGTCATAAGTGTTTGTGTATACAGTATGTGCAAAATTCAGCACACACTAACTGTGTGTCTCAGCGTGGGTGAGAGTAGGTCTGTACGGTCCGCAGTACTGAGGAGAGAGCAGCTGCCTGACAAAACCCAGATTCACAACTAGTCACAGAAGCACTTTCAGTAAGAACACACATCTGATAACGTTATATCGTCTTAAACAACACGCCGTCTCTGCACTAATCACATCTAAGTCATTGTGAGTCGCCTCTGAATCTGTCCGTGTTGTTCTGTTCACAGCTAACAATTAGGTACAAAGCTAACTAGCGTCTAACACAAGGCTGAATCCCAAATCCCTCTCTAACACCTGATTAAGGGCACTACTTGGTGTATGGAATAAGGGATTGTAAGCCCTACATAGAGCACTAGCTTTCTAGTTAACGATATTTGGGATTCAATCCCGGAAATCCGGAAGTTGTGCTGAATATGTGGCACGTGGGCACAGTCGGTTAGTACTCCCTCTCATATGATATTGTTTAAATAAATAGCAAACAATACACATGGGTGGCTCTTAAACCTAGTAACTTCTTTATTTCTTTCATCTCATAAAGCGTGTAATTTGATTAGACTTCATATTCTTCACAGGCTCCTTCACAGATTTTATCTGTGATGGAACAGATTGAGATGATAGATCTACACTGTGCCTGACTCTGAGGAGGATATTGTGGAGCTAGTCGATAATGCAACAGGCAGTATTGTCATTGCTATATGAAACATTTCACTATTCTGCAATACAATAACATGTTCAGCAACAGGTACTGTATATATGCAGCTATATGGTGTTTGAAAGGTCAAAGTGCAAGTAACCTTTTCTGTGGGAATGGCAAGATCTTATAAGCTCTTATTGATTATTCTCATCAGGGTTTATTGAGGGCTGAGGACTTATGTCAATAATTTAATTTTATAAGTGGCCCATTTAATTCTTCAGTGTTGCAGATTTTAAGCCGTTAAGCTTGGGGGTATGTTGCAGACTGGAGAAGTAGACACTTTCTCTTTGATGTCAAATGTAATCTGATGTAATAAAGGCAACAGACAACATAAAAATGAAAGACTAACACTGTAATAAATGAATAAGCAGATTGTAAGCTACTCTAAGCCCTTGACCGAGTTAATGACAATATCTGTGAAACGGACTCTTGTCTCCACAGCACCATGAACACACAGTTTCCTAGTACTCACCAGTCTCACACTCCTGAGTATTAAGCATGCACACCTGTTCCTCACTGCTGCATAATCTTCACAAGAACTCTCAGTTCTCACATTCAGGGAGTTAAAAGTTCAGCTTACCACTCTGTGTATATGTATGGTCAACTTGTTTCTAAACTTATCTTGTCTCTGACTCTGTTTATCCAGTATCACTTAAAATCGTTTAACCCTTTGGAAGTCTGAAAAGGGTTGCTTACCGCACTTCTCTCAGTCTCTGTATATTGCTGTATGTGACAGTTTACTTTGCTTCCACCATGAATGCAGGAGTCAACATTGAGCAGCATTGGGAGGAGATTAATACTAAGATGGACCACATAACTTGGAAAATACTTTCAGTTTCAGCAGCTAGTGGAACCACAGCTGGCCCCACTGATACACTCATTCCTTGACTCACTTTTTAACCCTTAAAAGAACATCTGAGCATGTGTGGTGTGGTGCAGGGGGCTGGCTCGAACTGTACCGATCCCCTGATTTTAATGATGTACTGTAGCCAATTACACCACCTTGGGGATTGCACTCACGGAAATCAAACGACCCTAATTATTACCTTAACTAAGGCACCCAGGTACGTTCAAAGAAAATGCAAGAGGCGTGGATTTTGTACAGAAACACGTTTATTTTCTCACAAACAATCATACACATGGAATACAGTAGTTCAGAAGTTATGTATAGCAATGCTAAAAGTAGTTGCAACTACATAATCATCATCAAGCGATACCCTAAGAATGATATACACAACCTCCTAAAATACATAATCAAATTAGAGCTGGAGCTTACCAGTTGATAAGCAGAGTTAGGAAAAGCGGGGGGGGGGGGGTGAATATCCCCACTAGAATTACCCCAACACACACGTGAATCACACCCACACACAATTCACTGTGACCAGCAGCACAAAGGATGACCAACACGCTCACGAAGAAGGAAAACCACCCCCAGGATGTCGCACTGCCACCACCTTTACCTCACAGCTCTACAAGATTAGAAGATATAAGCATTAAGATAAAAACACACAACCAGAAAAATAGGAGAGCGAGAGGAAAAGGAAAAAACAACTCTTAAAACTAAACACAAGTTCTCAAATAGACAAGATAGAGTGTATATGAAGCAGCAATATGGAGATATGCAATACAAAACAGTGGTGAAGCAAAAGCATACAGTATGTACTACAAAAGCAGCAGTGTTCATGCAAAGCAGCAGCGTTAATGCTTTAGTCCACAGCACCCACTTCAACTTATAGTTCCTAATAATCAAAATGAAACAAATTAAACATGTGCATACCACAGAGGACAATAAAGTGTACTAAATGGAACATACATACCTGTTCCAAAATGCTGAATGAACGACGACTAGCAATCCCTTTACAACCAGGAAGTACAGGAAATGAGCCACTTACTGTACCAACGACAGTAAGGCAATGTTGAAAAAAAGGGAACCCAGAAGTCCAAGTGGAAACTATAAGAAATAACAATAAGTACAGTACCGCAGGCCATAGTCACAGACGAAATTGCGTAAAGCGTTCATATCTGAATTGAAACCGGAAGTTGTGCATGCAGCCAAAAAGGCATGCGCTCTACATGATGGAGAGTCAATAGGATGAGATTTCGCTACTGAGGAATCCAGAGAAAACCTAAATCCAGTTTAAGTGAGAACCATTTCCAGTAAGCATAACTAGTAAATCGCAAAGAGTATTCATACCTGAGATGGAAGCAGACGTCAGGTGCACAACGAGACGAGGTGCACTCTACGCAAAGGAGAGTCAACAGGAAAAGAAAGCACTATAGAAGAATAAAAAATGAGCCTACAAACCAATATTAGCAAGTGCCTCTGCATATGAGCATAGAAAAGATATTGCAAGAAGCATTCATGCCTGAGATGAAAGCAGAAGTTGGGCGTGCAATAAAACAGTGTGTGCTCTACATGAAAGAGGGTTGATTAATAGTCAGGTTTTCCCCTGAGTCCAGAGGAAACCTAAAAACCAATTTAAGTGAGTGCCGCTGCACATAAGCATAACTAAGGAATTTGCACGGAGCATCTTACCTGTAGCAAAAAGGGAATTTAGGTACACAACAAAAAGGAGGCAAGCGCTATACATGAGAGGAAAGACTTTCCCCCTACCTTTATAACAGCCTACAAAGATAACAAAATTGATGAGGCCCCAGCTCATCCTGCTACAATCTACTTCGTACAATCTACGCTTTTGAATCATCGACCCGACGATGCTCATTCCCACTAGTCCCAAGGCTAAACACAGCAGAAGCTGCATTGCACACGGAACCAAGGGCCCCTTGGGTAACTACTCCCACAGATCGTGGTAAATGATGGACATTAATGTGTTGCCCAGCTGTACTTCATGCTGTCCTATGCACCATTACCATCTCTGCCATCCGAAGTAGGAACTACTGGGACTACAGGTGTAGAATCTATCACCACTGGTGATGTTACAACAGGATGAGGCACACTATGGGGCAGATTTGACTCTAAAGGTAACAGCTGAAGGTGTAGCTGAGGCACCTGTGTCTGGGCAGGTAACCGGCAAGGGACAAGAGCTTTGAGGAGGTTCATGAGCCAGAATCAAAAGATCATCCTCACAATAGAACTCACTCTCAAAAGATGGATCATGACACAATGCTAGATCCTTAAGTATGGTGTCATCAGGAGAAGCAGGACAAGGAGCATTCTGAGGTACTACCAATTTAAGTAGAGAACGATGTACTTGCCTAGCCTTGCCAACCTCCCTGACCGGTAGAATTGTATAAACCAACCCCCTTCTCTAGGTGCCCTTGAAACCTGATGAACCACGGAGCTCCACAGGTCTTGGATTTTGTGACGCCCTCATGCACTAAAGTCATGCACGTACACCAACTGACCCTCCCTCAGTGGCTCACCTTTCACCTGATGTGTCAGAGGAGACGAAACGAGCAGGCGGAGAGATGGATCCAGATGCAGAGAAGCAGGTGGTTACGTGAGGCGTTGGGCGAGCTGTGCGACGAGAAGAGTTGAGGAGCAGAGCCGTAGTCGAAGGACAAAAGGAGGGATTCAAAGCCGTGCGATCCGTCAGCGGGGGCGTCGAGCAAAACAGGGGTGAAGCAGTGTCGTAGTCGAGGAATGAGTGTGGAAGTTCAAAGCAATGTAATCCGTCAGCTTAGAGGACAGTTTACGATGCGTCGTAGCTGGGAAACGTGGGATGAATGAGCCCCGCATGGATGAGGGAATTATACGTCGGACAGCGCACGGATTGATTAACTTGGTTATTGTAAATGGACCGATGAAATGTGGAGAGAGCTTGCGTGAAAGTGTCTTTCGGGGGATGTCCCTGGTGGCGAGCATGACTCGGTTTCCCACGTGATACCAGTGGTGTCAAAAGTATTCACGTTCATTACTTGAGTAGAAGTATAGATACTAGGGTTCAAAAATACTTCTTTAGAAGTTGAAGTATGAACTCAAGCTTTTTACTTAAGTAAAAGTTTAAAAGTACTGGTTTCCAAACTACTTAAAGTATAAAAGTAACGTGAGGGGGGACAAAAGCATTAAGGTCTCGCATTCTGATCATGCATCCGGGGGGGGGGGCTTGTGCGTGTTCTGATCATGTGACGGGGGGGGGGTGCGTTGTGCGCGTTCTTATCATGCGACCGGGGGGGGGGGGGGGGATGGGGGCTGCGCGTTCTGATCATAAAAATCATAAAAAAGGCTATTTTTAAAATGTAAGGAGTAGAAAGTACAGATAATTGCTTAAAAATGTAAGGAGTAGAAGTAAAAAGTCGGCTGAAAAATAATTACTCCAGTAAAGTATAGATACCGAAAATTTCTACTTAAGTAAGGTAACGAAGTATTTGTACTTCGTTACTTGACACCTCTGCGTGATACCTGGCGGTCTTGGAGCGATGGAGGTCAGCCTGTCTCTCGTACGACATGGATGCTTGAAGTAGGGATCGTCTGACTCGTAACCATGTCCGTTTGCCGAGGGAACTCTACCTCCTCCTCTTGAGTGGGGAAACAGCGGTGGTTGGTAGCCCAAACAGCACTGGAATGGAGTTTTGACGTACTCGATCCATGGAGGAACTTGCTCCAGGTAGTAACATCCTGGGTGGTCATACACCGGAGGGCGATTTCCATAGCTTGGTTCTTTTGTTCCGTTTGACCGTTGGACTGGGGGTGAAAGCCAGAAGACAGGCTAGGGATGTCCCTGATGAGTTTACAAAAGGCCTTCCAGAAGGTTAACTGAGGGCCACGATCTGATACTATGTCAGTGGGGAGACCGTGGAGATGAAAAACATGGAGGATTAACTGCTCAGCAGTTTCCTTGGCGGAGGGAAGCTTAGGGGGTGAAACCAGGTGGACGGACTTGGAGAAACGGTCAACGATGGTCATGATACAGGTGCTCCCATCAAATAAGGGCAGGCCCGTTACGAAATCCAGCGAGATGTGTGACCAGGGGCGGTGAGGAATGAGTGAGGGTCTGAGGAGGCCAGCCGGTGGGTGGTTGTTGGGTTTGCAGTGGGTGCAGATGTCACAGACTGCCACAAAGCTGGAAACGTCCCTCCCCATCGTGGGCCACCAGAAGCGCTGTTGAAGGATAAAGAGTGTCCGGGCAGAGCATGGGTGACAGGACAGCTTGGATCCATGACCCAATTCCAGGACCTGTGAGCGTAGACAGAGGGGGACGAAGAGACGATCTGGAGGGACATTTCTTGGGCCGGGCTCCTGAGTCAATGCCTGTTTAACTTTCACCTTAATGTCCAGTTCCACGGCAGCTACCAGACAACGTGAGGGCATGATAGTGTCGGACGGCGTAGAGTCATGGGGAAATGAGAATTGGCGTGATAGAGCGTCAGCCAGCGAGCCTGTCGGGCATTGAGCCTCTTGGCCTTATGTAGGTATTCGAGGTTCCTGTGATCAGTCCATACTAGAAATGGGAGCTCAGTTCCCTCCAGCCAGTGCCTCCACTCCTCTAGCGCTAACTTGATGGCTTGTAGCTCTCGATCACCCACGTCGTAGTTCCTCTCAGCCGGGGACAGATGATGGGAAAAAAAGAACAGGGGTGCTTGAGCTTGGCGAAGGCTCTCTCTTCCTCCTCGTTCCAGCAGAAGCGCGACTTGGAGGAAGTCAGAGAGGTTAGAAATTGACAAAACCCAGGAGCTCGCGCGCTGCTCCTCCTTATAAGCCAGAAGAAATCAACGCCGGATGAGAAACCAGTGTGCCGGCTAGGCGGTCCAGGGGCATGTGAGGAGAGATGACAGCGTAGGAAAACAGCTTGACATGATGGTCATGATTCTGCTTTCTGAGTTGCAGCAAGGCTCAACCGGTCCTGAGCCCCCTCAAATGCCGTTCGCAAGTGAGTCTGGTGCTCCAGAAGCCATTGATGAACAATACCCACAACTGGCTACAGAATTATTCCCAACAGAAAATCCACTGGCAACCGAGCCTCTCGACCAAACATTTAATAGAATGGAGACTCACCCGTGGGCTAAATTGTAGCACTATGAGATTTACTTCAAATATAAAGTTCATTATAAATAAAATGTATTATTATTTTTATTATTTACATGATCTCTAGATATCATAGCTGAAATAAACCATAACTTCTACCTGCATCATTCAGTATTTTTACCTCCTGGTACTTCCAGTGGCAGCGACAGCCATAAAACGTCAAAACAAGTCACAGCAATGTCATTTCCCCCATGTATCAGGATTTTGCCAGGTATTTAGTAAATCCAAAGCAAGTGACCTCCATCCACACAGCGATTATGACTTCTTAAAGTGATTCATCACTTGGACCAATGCCTCCACAAAAATCACATCTACCCTCTTTCCTTAATAAAACAGGATGCAATGGAGGGATACATTCAGGCACCACATCTGGCTACTCCTGCCTAATGCCATACAAATTCTCTTCATGTCTAATCAACAATATCTGACATGTTGGAATTGCTTACATCAACGATATATTGAGCTACTTGCCATCCTTTGAACTGTCACCCATGTCAAGGTAGTTTTATCTCATCTCCTTAACCAGTCCAGTTGGAAAAATGTGAATTCAATGTCGCCACAACAGCTTTTTAAGGATACATCAGCAGACAGAGGATGGCCAGCTCCATTCAAGACTTCCATTTCCTAGACTTTCCAATTTTTCATAGGAGGTTCAAGTCAAGTTAAGAAATTTTTATTTGTATAGTACTTTTAACAATGGTCTGTAACAATGCCAGTCCTCAGATAACAGTTGTCTGCATCAGCCGAGGCCACGACCATCTTCATAGTAAAGTGGCACCGTCCCCAGTCACCACATGCATCCAAAGTAGACCACACAGGGTATCTATTTAATGAGATCTCGAACCAGAAGTGGGGCACCAGAACGAGTCAGACAGGACCAGAAGGCAGAGGGGGTCCGGATCACTGGCAGCTCAGGAGCAGCATGTGTAGCGTGCTGAGAGAGAGACAGAGAGAGAGAGAGAAGGGAAGAGTAGAGAAAGAGAGATAACAGTTAGGTATGATCACAGTCACATAATGAATAAGGTGAGAGTGTGCAGAGTGCAAGCAGGCACTCGGGTAGTACTAACTATGACAGCATAACCAAAAGGTACAGCCAGAAGGAAACACAGACATGAGGGGGAACTGTGATGTAAAGCAATCAGTCAGTTTACCATCAACCAACCTAAGTGATCAATGAGAGTGGGGAAGATAGCATCCAAACATAAAGGTTAACCATAATACTCTATGTCCATGAGTCCCCCAGATCTGCTCTTTCACTTAAGGCAAATCTATTCACAAAAATACTTGGCTAAATACATAGGTTTTCAGCCTACCTTTAGACTCCGTCTGAGTCCCGAACATTAATTAGAAGGCTATTCCATAACTTTGGGGCTTTGTAAGAAAATGCATTGACCCCTGCTGTAGTTTTCATAATATGAGGTACTGACAAGGGCGTGCTCGAACCCTGCCAGAGGCAGGGCCCAGAGCCTCAACTATCTGAGCCATTAAGGCCCCGGTTAATGAAAAAATATGGTGTTATTAGTTCAGTTCACACTAGATACAGTTAATCATATTTTCTGCATTTTACTTTTTTAGTATTGTGCATCAACTATTAATTAAATAAAGTCACAAGACACTAACTTTAAGTCATGAAACTGTGGGTGATTTACCATTTATCATATTCAGCCCTCAAAATAGTATACCCAATGTAGCAATTATATTACTATTAACTATACTATACAATACTATTAATTAGTAGTCATACTTTATATAATGAAAATTATTCTTGAATGGCATTTTATTTTATTTACAATTTATTTATTGTATTTAAGTGTCACATATTGTGGTTATGTAAAACTTCATAAATGCAGCACTAGACTTTATACTGGTCCTTGCTGAAGCTAATTTATTAGAAAGTAAGTCCATATTTATGGTTAAGGTAATGTTTTTATTTTTATTTTGTTATTATTTGTCTATAAGTACTTTAGGGGACACTGTATTTCAGATAACTATTTAAAAATGTAAAAATTGTTAATAAATTACATGTAAAGAAATGCAAGCTTTTTCAGTCTTGTACCTGAATTGTATCCTTACGTTATCCATATAATTATAAACAAACTACAAACACTAGCTGAATCTACATCAGAGTTCATTATTGAAAACATATATTACCATAACACGAGGGACCTTAGCAACTGTTTATTCATACCGTAAGTGTTGTTCTGATCCTTCTTCTAATTCTTGAGTGGAAAGTAACACATTCCAGAAGTCCTAAGTGTGAATGAGTTACGTTTAGACAGACTTATTGCACCAGTGTCTTTTTTCTTCCTTTTTTTTCATCAGGATCAAACTTGACAGAAAATTACTGTCTGATTCTGGAAGGAAAACTTAGGGTCTTTCACAGTCTCTGGGCACCAACACCCAGTGGGATTACCACATACAAGAAAAAGCTAAATATAACATGAAAAAAGTTTATATTGGGAAAACTGCACTTAAAGCCCCTCGAAATGGTTGTAAACATCAGAAAAGAAGGTAAGAGTAAAATCAATAAAAACACGTATTTATCATCAAGGCATTTCCATTACATTGTGTTTGCTAAACTGCTCCTTGGAGAACCTAAGATAGTACATTTTTATTATCGTCCATCTCCCAAAACATCTCAACCATCACTATTCTCCTACCAATTAACAGTCCCTTCTAAAACCATGGGCATGAGGATGGAGGTGGCACCACCTCCCTTTTCCTCCACTCTTCTGAGAAGACTTTACACAAGAGTTTCGACCATGGCTTTAGGACTTTTTGCCAAATCAGCCATAAAAGCATAAAAGGTTGTGCGCTGATTTCTGGCAAGAAGGCCTGGCATGAGATGGTGCTCCATTTCATCCTAAATGATTTCAGCATGTTTGAGGTCCTTCAGTGGGATTGAGGTCAGGTCAGACCCCAAACCTCAAAGCCACTGAAAGCAGTCAGGAATCTTTAAAACCTTTAACCTTCCTGGACCTCATTTTGTGGACGACATTTTCATGTCATGGAACTCATGAAATCTAGGCAATTATGTGCCTCCAGATTTGTGGCAAAACTTTCATTTGGCCATTATGGGAAAGTGTTCTATACAGTAATGTACGAGGGTCAGTCAAAAATTGTCCGCACTCTGGGTGTCGAATCTATTTATATTAACTTTTAGAGGAGACAAAAACATCATGATCTCCTTGCTTTTCAATACACTTGGTTCATCTGTCAACAAGCTTTCACATTCTCCTCATTTAAAAAATAAATAAATAAAAAGGGTTTAGGCTGAGCTGTGAGCCATGAATACATCGCTCTCTTCACTTTTTCATTAGAAGTGAATGTTTGTCCTCGTACGGCTGCTTTCAGAGGACCAAACAGGTGAAAGTCTGATGGAGCGAGATCAGGACTATAGGACGGATGCTTTAACGCCTTAAAACAAAGTTTTGGTAGAGTATAACAGTGTGGACAGAAGTGAGCAGACGTGCATCATCACGTGAGATCACAACGCCCTCTGAGCCTAATCCGAGGTTTAGGCTTCAGCTCATCAATAATTGTCTCACTGTAACGAGCGCAGTTGATTGTTGAACCTTTTTCCTGAATACTAGCCCTTGAGAATCCCAACAAACGATAAGTGTTGATGAATTTTCCAGCTGTTGGTTGACTT